>JAMJFZ010001012.1:6375000-6975000 GCA_026225945.1 Cricetomys ansorgei | reverse complement strand
CTGCTAAGAGAGGGAGAGTCAGTTTTCTTTAACGATGTGCCCTCTTGATTAATCAACCACATACCAGCGCAGGCCCTCTTCCAAATGATCTGGGTAATATCACTGAGCTCAATGAAGAAAAAAATATCTCAAAGTTGGGTGGGAAGGGATAGGAAGGTGGTTATACGGGAGGGGAATGTGTTCAAAATACACCGTCAAATTCTCAAAGAATTAATAAGAATATTGCTAAACAATAAGATGGATGGCTCCCGAGGAACAGCACTCAAGGCTGATGTCTGCCTCCACACACATGCACATGTACCTGCGCGAACCTCTGGAAAAGGCTCTTCAGACTCCCTTTAGTGAGCTAGCCTCCATCTCCTGCGGCTCTCCAGCTCCATATGCATGTTCACGGCACTTGCCATAGATAATACTCTGTACTGACTTCCGTAATCATTTGATTAAAGGCTGTTTTCACCACCATGTCCCACATTCCCAGTGGCTGAGAGCACATATACCTTGTGTAGTAGCTTTTACCTTCAGCATCTGTAAAAGTACTTGGGAAAGGGGTACAGGATGCAAACACATTAACTGAGTGGGTGGAACATACAGGCCGTGACATCATGGCGAGTTTGAGCCCAGCTTGGGCTATGTAAATAAGCTCCAGACCAACCTGTGTAGCACAGTGAGATCCGTAGTTACCAGTTGACTATGAAAAAGGGAGCCCAGACTTATTTAAGCAAAACTAAAAATGCATGAGTCCCTACACCCTGGCATATTGAAGACTCTTGTAAGAGAGCTCATTTGGAGACCCACCCACAGACCCTGGACTTTTGGCTAAGGGGGTATTTAGTGAGGTACACTCCAAGAGTCCTCCAGGAGTTCAGTGGAGACCCGGGGTCCACCAATCAGGAGACCAAACCGTCTTTCAGATTTCATGAGAACAAGCTCTCATAGCCTCTCTCACCAGCCAGCCCCGTGGCTTAACTTTCTTCTTTCTACTTAATGAAGTTATTTTTCAAGGAAAAGGAAGTTTGCAAAGGATATTGCTTTTGGTTAAATATTTATGCACATCGAGTCTGGAGGGTGCTCATCTGCAGACGGATCGCTCGGCAGTGGGATGGTGACCTCTTTATCTTGATGCCGACTTCTGGCACCAAAACCTACTTCGTATGATTGTTGAACATCCATACCAACTTCCCTTTATTTCTTTTCAGTCTTTTGGAGTCTTTACCTTTTAATGTTTTTCCCCCTTTGACAACACGAGTCTTTTAATTGAAGAACTTAATCATCTTTTACTGGTTGCTAGATGTGTACGTTTCAGTTCATACCTGTTGTGTTTTATGTATGTTTTGCTTTCTCTTTGCAGAAGCTTTTTGAAGTATTTTATTTCTTCACTTTCTAGCCTTTTAAATTTTTGAATGGATTTTTTTCTCTCTTGCTTTCCTTTCCTCTTCTCTTTATAGAAGCTGCATGCCACCACCACCCACATTTTCCAGCGGTTAACCCAGACATTTTAATTTTGATGAGGGTCATCAATTAGTTCTTTAATCATTCGATGATTATTGAGTCATCATAAAATTGTAAGAATGAGTCTATGAAGACAAAGCGAGATGACCCCTGCCTCATCCACAGAGGGGAATATATTTCTAATCTGGAGTCTACATGCTCAACCCGAGAGCCGCCTGCCCCTTTTCTTATTCATGGATGGATTTGTAATGGATGCCACATTTTTGCTGTAATTTCTAGACTTATCTTTATTATTATTATTTTTGTTGTTGTTGTTTTTCTCTGTGAAGCCCTGGCTGTCCCAGAACTCACTCTGTAGACCAGGCTGGCCTTGAACTCAGAGATCTTCCTGCCTCTGCCTCTTGAGTTCTGGGAATAAAGGCATGTGCTAGACTTTTGGTTTAGCCTGGCTAGACTTTTTTTTTTTTTTTTATAACTGTTAACAAACAATGTTTGGGAGCCTGGTGTGGCAGCTCACATCTATAATTACAGCACTCTGAAGGCTGACATAGAGAGCACCATGAACACTGAGCCTAGCTTGGGCTACATGGTGAGCTTTAAGCCAGCCTGGGCTACAGAGCAAGATTCTATTTCAAAATACAAAAACTTAGACATGAGGTGGTACTGCACGCCTTTAATCCAGCATCAGGAAGCAGAGGCAGGTAGATCTCTGTGAGTCTGAGGCCAGCCTGGTCTACAGAGTGAGTTCCGGGACAGCCAGAGTCACAACAGAGAAACCTTGTCTCACAAAGCAAGCAAGCAAACAAACAAACTTAATCCAACCTCCCCCAAACAAAACAGAATATAACAGGTAAGTAGCTCACCTGTCTGACATTCACAAATCTTTAAGTTCGAACTTTGACACCACAAAACCAAAACCCAACCAACAAACACCAACAACAGAGGGGTTAGCCCTTTCCTACAACAAAGCAAAGCAAACCATACACACCTCACACAAATGTGTACAAAAGCACACAAACGCAAGATACACTTACATATATACAGGTCAAGATAGACTAACTCCATTTGAATACTCATCCATCCATCCAGAGCTGTCGTCAGCAAACTGACTCATCCATTGCTGTGAATTAAAGCCCTCTCCCTTTATTGCAACCATCTGTTGTGTGTCTGACTCCACTTAGAGATGAGGACTTCTATCTGTAATTAGAACAGGGATTTGAACCAGTTCAATATTGTCTGTACTACATTGCAATTGTAAGTGGCGTGCAATTTGCATGAATTTGCATACACTGCATATGCAGGAGGACACCATGTCAAAATGGAGAGAGATCAGGAGCTCTCAGGTCAGATGCCAGGGGACCCTAGTGCTATACTCTGGATGAGCATGCATCAGCTGAATAAATACACCTTTGCCAAGCAGATGAGAAGACCTGGAAGAGTCTGACCTTCAGCTTCTAGCCTTCTTAACCCAAGGCTGTTTCTCCATCCTTAATTCTCCAGTTTTTGTTCTATTACCTGGCAAGATTTGATTTGATTTCTTGTAAAGGTGAGTGTAATGTGAAGTAAATTAGATTCTTTAATGGGGTTTCCTTTAGTATGAGTGAGGAATATAAAAGGCCCAATATTAAATAGCAAATTGTTCTCGATTAAATTTTTTATGGGTTTAGCTAACAGCAGATGGAACGCATCTCTTAGGTAATTGCTTCTATTAATGGCACACCTTGGGATGTTAATTAACCATTTGGATGTCCGAACTTTGATTGGTTTTGTTTTCTTGAGTACACAAAGTGGGAAGCTGGCTCAGGTTTCAGCCTGGATTCAGAACACTATCTCTTGGGAAGGAAGAGTTACTTTGCCAAGGGTTGGAGAGTGAGGATCCAAACACTGGAGACAGGGACAGAAGGCAAGGGAAGTGACCCACATGAGCCACGAGTCAGAGGGTGCCTGTTGCATGCTTCCTGAGTCTTGAGATAAGGATGGAGAAGTTGGAAACAAGGATTGAACTAGAAGAGGATAAAAACGAAGAGACCGCTTCAGCTGGGTCTGCTTACTGTGCCCCAAATGTAAGTTTAGGAGACCTTCATGGCAGGTTGTTAAGACGCGGGCCACAGGCTCATTTGTTCCTGATGCTGCTGGGCACATACGAGGCTTCCATTCTGTCCACCAGGACAGAATCAGGGGGTCCTAACCATCAGTTCAAATGCCCATTGAGAATGGTCTGTGCTCATGAAGCATGGTGCTGGTCCTCAGTGTCGTCCCAAGGCTCACAGGATGAAGGTGGCACACAGCTTGCTTCAGATTGAAAGCCAGTGTTAACTCTTCACTAATACTCAATTAGTGTTAACTCTAGACAGATTCAGTGTATACACTTGTGTACCCTCCAAACACACACACCAGCTTCCCCCAACCCCAAAGTCTGCTTTTCCCCATTCTTATCAGCCCCACAGTTGGTGCTATGGCTCACAATCTGTCCTGCTGGGGTCTGTGTGTCTGGCAGTTGTAGCACATCATGGACCTCCATCAAAATCTCTTACAGAACAACTCTACCATCCTAAGACTCCCTATACTTCACCTACTGACTTCCTCCCAACCCTTGATGGTTACTGACATTTTTGTGGCCTTCACGGTTTTATCTTTTCCACAGTGTCTTGTAGTTGGAGTAACAGAGCACATGGCCTTTTCAGACCAGCTTCTTTCCCTCAGCACTATGTCTCTTTCATATATGGCCATGGCTAGATAGCACATTCCTTTTTAGCTCTCTGTGTTACTCCTCTGGCTGGATATATCACAGTTCATGCCTTCACCATTGAAGAATCTCTTGCTTGCTTCTAAAATTTGTTGACTATTAGTAAGGCTCCTAGGTCTACGTGAAGAGAATAGTCTTTTTATTATCTTAGAATATTTCCTCACCAGACTTCTGACGGCACTTGATAAATGAGTAATTCCTTTCCCCTTATGTCTATGGGGTTGTGGTATGATCGTAACGCTGCTGTGGCCAACAATTCAAAAGGAAACAAAATGGTGAAAGGAGAAGAAAATAGACCCTACAACATGAAGACTGACAGCTAGAATACTAGGTCTGTCCTCATGCTTTGAAAGAAAAAAAAAAAGAAGAATTAGTTATAAGCCTTCAAAAATCAAGACATTTCCCATTAAATCCACAAGTATGGTTTCCACTGAAAAGCTGGAGTGTGTGTCACTCTGGGGTGCAGTTCTGATGTGATATCATTTGTCTGAGTTCAAAGGTAGTGCCCATTTGGGTGCCGTGTGACTCCTTTAGCTTGTGGTCTTCCCAGAAAGCACTTGTCTGATGCACAGGCTCTCACAGGCCCTGTATCTCTTGCTTCTCACATCCCTGTGTCACATGCTGAGTCCAGGGAGACGTTGTCCTAATGAAAATTTGCAGAGTGGACATTGCTGGTGCCTGGACTCACCACAGTGGACCCGTCTCCTGGTCGCCAACATCAGAGAAGTCTTCCATGCTATGGTAGGAGCAGAGCGGAGTTTTCTGTGTGGGGAGCATAGGCAGGAGCAGGTGCTGGCATAAGAGCCCCCAGGACAATCATGGTGACTCTTCCCTTGACATAAGAAGGGGATGGAAAGAACATAAGAGCCAGAAGAACAGGAAGAAGGGCCTTGAAATGTTATCCCTTAAGTATGACACAGCCACTGCAATCATGGTATCATAGCAGCTGTGCTTCTGGCACCTACCTGTCAGCCATGGAGGGGAAGGGGCTCATGAGACTCTACCACTGATTGCCTATCTACTGACAGTTTAACAGATTCTAGGAGACAGGGAGGCACACTGCCCAGTTGTGTGCTCACTGTTGACCCCACCAGGCTCTGATGGAGCCTTCCAAACCCAGAGTCACACAGATGGTTCTACTTCAACTCCATGGGACACTTAAATCACACAAAAGCTAGTAAATAAAGGGAAGAGATTTGTAAGGAAGGAGGGTGGCTGGTGGGGTGGGAGAGAAATAAGAGAGGCGGGAGTAACTAGCACACATGATATATATGTATGAATTCATCAAAGGACAACATTCATTAAGGAAAACAGAAAGAATAAACGGAACCAAGAGTAACAATGGGGCGGGAACTCAAGAAGGTCACCAACAGAAGGGAACACATCGGGAGTTGGGGTATTTCTATACAACATCACCTAGGGCAGCAGAGAGCCCCAACCCAAACAGCACCACCATCTTGCCCCTCGCCGTCCCTGTTGATTTGCTGGAACTGAAGGTGAAGAAATTTTATCATCCTCCAACCAATGTCTTTCTGCTCATTAAGCTGGTATCAAAGGTAGAGACCTCACACAAGCTAGAAAACAAGTTTCTCACCACGTCAGCTCCTTGATCAAAACGGTGGATCTGATGGCTTCTACATGATAGCTCATTTTATTTTTCTAAAAATGTATGTTAGTAAATTGCTATGAAAAAGACTCTAGAAGCCAGCCCACGGATTTTCTCTGTGAACTGTTCAGCTTGCTGTGGGTAGGGTTGGTCTCAAACATGGGGTTTGGGGTGGCGGTTGTCTGCACTTCAGGCTCCAGAGCAGAGTGGACCTCGTGTTTGAAACCAATTTCAGGATCTATTTTATTTTTAAAATTTATTTTATGTTTGTTTTGCCTGTGTGTATATCTGCGTACCGTGTGCATACCGTATTGACAGGGGCCAGAAGAAAGCATGAGATTCCCCCTGAAACTGGAGTTACAGACACTTGTGAGTCACCATGTGGGAATGGGAATTGAACCCAAGTTCCCTGCAAGAGCAGCAAGTGTTCTTCACCACTGAGCCATCTCTCCAACCCCTGGAGTCTATTTTTAAGTGATGACATTTATGAAGGATGTCTAGACCAAATTGCAATCCCCACCCCCTGGCTTACGGAATTCTCCATGCATAGCGTTCCACCTGCCTTGAGGATAGTAAAATAATTCATGCTCCGAACTTGACAGCTAAGTGACATTTTCTAGCATTTGCATGACCACAAAAACCCGATATGCAACTGCCTCCTCATCCTGGGATGCTGTGCCCAGGTTCCTTATTACATCTTCACAGAGACAGGAAACCCAATTTTAAATGCAAGTCACTCTGATGCGGTGTGCACACGTGGGGAACACAGGGTAGACACTGAACCTACCTGGGCAGGCTGCTGCCTATTGCTCAGGAAAAGCCCCACACCCAAAGAGCACTGCATGGCCCTTCCCCTTGTACAAGTGGGTGTCTCTTAATACCATCTGAAGTCAAAATGAGGAGATAGATATATAGCGACAGAGCATGACACACCCCACATTCTTGAACTCTGCCTGGTTAACAATCACCCTTGGTGGTGAATAGCCACCCCAAGAGTGACTTCATTTTGTTGATACAGTGTCTCAAGTAGCTCAGGCTGGCCTTAAATTCGCTATGTAGTGTTTGATGACCTTAAACTTCTGATCCTCCTGCCTCTACCTCCAGAGTGCTGTGATTACAGGTACATGCCACCATTCCTACGTTTTCTGAGATGCTGGATGGAACCCAGGACTTAGTGCACGCTAGGCAAGCTCTCTGCCAACTGAGATACATCTCCAATCCCGAGAGTGGCCTTCACATAGTGAGACACTCAAGAAATGGACACCCAGGGACTTGGAAGCAACAAAAGTTCAAGTCAGAGGAGTAGCTGAATGTAATTACACAGATAGTATTTATATGCCATAAACATACAATCCAAGCTAGATCTAAACTTGTCTCCTATCTTGATGTCATGAAGCTGACTGTTTAAATCTTTTCCTGCCCCTCCCAAAAAAAAAATGGGGGCCAAGGGCTTCCTCATGAAATTGAAATGTCACATAATTCTAAACACTTTTGACCTTGCATTTTGGGGGCTGAGAATTATCACGGAGGAATCCATATTAGTTGGAATATGTTTGCTGAAGGAAACCGTATTTGTTCTTGTGATGCTGAAATAGGGTCATAGGGAACTGATCTGCCCATCAATTTAGTGATAATGAACTCGGTGTGACCCTTTGCCCCCTTACTAATTAACTCAGCTGCCAGGATGGGGCTCTATGGATATTCTCAGAATTATGATGTGGCGTGGGCATTCCTTCCTCCTTTCAAACCCACCCTGCAAGTAAGGTAGAGGCAGCCGCAACAAATTCACTTTCAGGGCCAATGCAGGCCCTCTGGGTACCACAGCATAAAACTCACTTGAAATGCCGGAGAAGAACCAATAGATTGCTATTTAGTCTCAAGCAATGAGCCCGGGAATGAATAATATAGAACAGAGGTGGGTTTTCATTATGAGAATTCTTGTTTTAAGATTGATTTTTGGGAGCCATCAAAAATAGAAGCAAACTCCTTATGGTACCAGGATGTAGGGACAGAGCTCAGAAAACAAAGATGAAATCAGTTGTGGGTTTTCTGGTGTCTGTTTGCAGGGTGTTCTGTGATGCTTGAGAATACTAACTGGGAACCAATTTTTCAAAAAATGTTGACAATTAGCACTTGCCTACAATTAGCACTTCCGTTTTCCTGTGGCGTGACTTAGCATGACTTAACAGCAGAGCTGTCCACGTTTCCCAAGAGTATGAGGGACATGCGTGCGTGGGTGGGTGGCACAGCTGACTCTGAGCAGGACATTCATGTCCTCAGAAGACAGGAACACAGCTTGACTGGAGTGCAACCTCCTCATGCTCTGATCCTGGAAATCTATCCCAGCGTTCCTTGACTCTCACACTAAAGATCCTCTCATCCAGGCATCTTACAGGCTACGGACAAGATACCGTTGGCTTTACTAACATCCACCATGACCATGCATGTGTACCAGACACCGTGTGTTCTATCTTGGCCCGTATGGGAGGCATACATGAGGAGGGACTGGAGCTTCTATATGACAGTGGAGGGATATTGGTGGCTAATACTGAAGTGACAGCCATGGGGTCCTAGACAGGTTCTTCGTGACTCAGCTGTGGCTGTGTTTCTTAATACCCAGCCTCCTTAGCTGCCTCTTTTGACCTTCCTTTTTCTATGGAACATCCCTCACTTGGGATCTTGCTGGTTGGTGTGGACTTGTCTGAACTCCACAGGGCACCCTGCCCAACTAGCACCTGGTTGGATTCAGATAGTGAAAAGAGGCAGTAAAGGCAGAATGGAGGGAGAATGTGGCTGGATGTTGGGCACCTGATCTGCTCCTCCTAGGGTCTTTCGTGGTGACTCCATATTATAGGGTGTTCAGCCTTCTCAGTCTACCCCTGAATGATTTATTCTGGTTGGCTCGTTCCTTCAACTGGTCATCTCTAGTGCTATGAAACAGGCTTCTCAGCTGGGCAGTGGTGGTACACGCCTTTAATCCCAATACTTGGGAGGCAGAGGCAGGCAGATCTCTGGGAGTTCAAGGCCAGCCTGGTCTACAGAGTAAGTTCCAGGACAGACAGAGCTACACAGAGAAACCCTGTCTAAAAAAAAAAAAGAAGAAAGAAAGAAAGAGAAAAAAGAAAAGAAATGAAATAGGAAAGAAACAGGCATCTCTGTGCTAAGCTCCTCCAATGAACTGTCCACTGCTTTCTTCCCTGACTGACAGGCCCCAGGTCTCTCCATTACTGTTCTTGTCTCAATTCAATAATATCATCAGTTTTCTGCTATCACTTAAGTGGCCGGCTCTCTCTCTCTCTCTCTCTCTCTAAAGTCATGGTTTTCAATTTTCTCTCTGAGAATATCTGATTCTGTGAGCCACTCTGTATCTTTTCAAATGGACTTGCTTAACAGTACTTAGCTGCAGTTCAAGAGTGTGCGGAACACAGACAGGCTAGCGATCATGACTGACCCTAAGGAAGATGTCCATGCTCTCCTCAGATAAGAACACAGCCTGACTGAAGGCTGACTCTTCTCTCCTGGGGCTGTACTCACGCTCTCTATACTATGGTCCAGGAGAACACAGAAAGACACTAAGAATCTATTACTTCCTTTGTTGGTTTAGTTTTAACTGTCAGCTTTAATATCACCTAGAGTCATCTGGGAAGACTCTCAATGGGGAATTATATATAAGGTTAGCCATTGGGCATGTCTTTGGGGGCACTGTATTGAATTTTGTCTGAAGTAGAAAGACTGAGCCCATTGTGGGTAGCACCATTCCTTAGGCATGAGCTCATGAACAGTATAAGAGAGGAGAAGGCTGGCTCAGAGCAAGCAAGCAAGGACCCATGCATTTATTCTCTCTCTTTCTCTGCTTTTAACTATGGATGTGACAGTTTAAGTTCCTGCCTCGATTTCCCCACAGTAACAGACTGTAACCTGGGATTGTCAGTTAAATAAACCCTTTCTTCCCTAAGTTGCTTTCTGTCAGAGTATTTGCTGCAGCAACAGAAATGAAACTTGAGCACCTCCCCAGAATTCTTGTGTGTGGAGGAGGAATATTTTACTTAGGAGGCAGTTTATGTCAGTAGGCACTGAATCATGTAAGAATTAAAATTTGTTTGGGAAGTCTGCTTAATTGCCTATAAATTTCAGTGTACCTGGTTTACTGTGAACAGTCCTGCACAGAAATCAAATGCTAACATTAGACATCACTGAGCTTTTAAAGGCTAAAGGAAGGAGGAAGAAAGGGAAGACTCCTATTGAAATGCTTGGTCCTTATGATTCTCTAGTTTCTGAGCTAGCCACCAAATTCATTGCATGGATGAGGGCTGGATAAAGAACTCTAAGGTGTTCCTGTTTGCCCATGGATACCCCCCCATTCTCTCTTATTTTAAAAGTCTATGAGTTATGAAACATATTCTTATTTCTTTTGAAACACTAAATAGGACAGAGGAACAGCACACAGCACAGAATTAGGAGCCAGAATTTTGACAAAGACTATTCCTCTTCTCACCTCAATGCCTCCTTTCCACAAGACATAAAGTTAGATGACGTTTCCCAGCTTCCCTTGCTGTTGAGTCACAGCCATGTGACTAAATTGGAACATGATGTTTCTGGAACCATGCTTTTAAGAAAGCAAGTGTGATTAAACTTGCTCTTTTCCTACCTCTGCTGGTTAGACCTTGGCACAATGATTCTTGAGCCACCCAGACATTTATGAGGTGCTGAGCCACAGGTAGAAGAAACCTGGGCTTCTGTATCACCTTGGTACCCAGAATCCTCACCCCAATCTTTCACGTAAGTAAAAAGTGAGTCTGTATTCTATCTGAGTCCCTGGGTCGTTGGGCTTATTCGGGCTGCTGAGTTTATGTCAGCTTAGGGAACATATTGGATCATGAAAATACTCAATGACTGTATATAGTGATTGGTAGCTATTCAGAGCTTATTTTTGAAATTATGAAACTTTAGAGACTTAGAGGGTTGCTTAAAAGATGAGTTGGGATGTAGATCTAATATGTCAGCCCAATAAATGCGTAGAAGCCTTGTCCAGGACCAGAAGACTGGATATGGATTGAGACCGAGGAGGAATTTCCCTGGAAAAGGAAACAGAGAAGGAAACAGAAAAGGAAACATTTGTGCCTCTGGCTCCATGAGCACACTTAGGAGAATGTGGTACACCTCAAGAAGGGACTGGCAGTGAGGGCAGATGGACAACAGCCTCACTCTCTCACAGGAAGATCCCAAGTCCTTCCACATTGCCTGGAACCAGGAAAGTACCTGAGATCAAGGCAGTGGCCACCCCTCAGTCACCTAATGGGTCCGAGGACTGAGGGCTGGACAGAAATCCCTCACTCTACACTGAGAGCTATGAGCTCATTCCCATGACCTTCTCTCTGACCTCAGGGAGAAAAAAAAACTAAAACAAGGGAGACTGTGGTTAATTATCCTGTCCACCCACAAAAAAATGGGGTCTAGGAAAAATAATTAGCTTGAGTTACAGAGAAACAAAGAAATATTTCTGGATCAAGTGTGCCTGATGCCTGAGATTTATATTCACTACAACCAGACTTGGGATGATTCACAGAAGAGAATTCAAACTGTGGCTGGCCTGAATTCACCCTTTCTGCTCTTGCCAAATCAAAGAGAGCCTTCTGGGAGAGGAGGGTTACCTACATCGTGTCTACTGTGGGATGCAGGCTGCTGGTTTGGTGGTTTTGTTTTCTCTCCCTTTGTTAGAGCCTAGATTTCCTGTCATCTCAAAGGATGCTCACTTGAGCCAACACACTGCAGGTGAGGCCGGATGGGCTTAAGCTCCCCACAGTAGCTTTTTGCATGGCTATGACAAAATGCCTGACAGAAACAGCCTAAAGGATTCTTTGTTGTTGTTGTTGCTGCTGCTGTTGTTTGTGGTTTGTAGTGGTGGGGAAAGCTTGATGAAGCGCTCAGTTCATGATGGGTCAGGAAGTCAAGCATACGACAGGAAGTAGCTGGACAAAGTGCACCCACCCTGAACTGCTGCCAGTGATCTAATTATTCCAGGTTAAACCTACCTCCTCCCAATCTTCCAGAACATTCCAAAATAGCATCACCAGATGGGACTAAGCACCCAATTCATGAGTCTATGGAGGAGCAGATAATACATATTCAGACCTAGCAACTATTGAAGCCATTTGGATCAAAAAGTGTCTTTGAAGGAGGGGGGCAAGAAGGAAGTAGAAGGGGACAGCAGAGGAGAATAAAAAGGGGGTGGAGTTCTTGGAGGGCTAAGTTTGATCTTGTACAAGTACACTCTATACATGCACGAAGATGTCATGGCAAATGGCATTATTTTTCAAAAGTTTTGTATGCTGGTAGTAAAAAAAAGTTAAGTGAATGGGAAGTCAATGGGCATCAGAAGCCATCAGATGAAGAGGTGTGGACTTTTTCCTCTGAAGCCCAGAGAAGCAATGTCTTGAGATATAGATGCCTGCATTTCCTGTAGAAATGGGCAGCTCAGCAGACTCCAGCCGGGGCATCCATTCCAGGAGAAGCTGATGGAAGCTATGCATCAGGGGGGCTGTGTGAGGAGGTGGATTTGGGGATTGGAGCCTGTGCTTCCTGCTGTCCCTCTTGAAGCAGAGGTGTTCAGTAGGAGGCTGGAGCTGCATGCCTGGGTTTAATCCCTAGCTTGCCACTTACTAGGTCATTGGCAAGTTGGTTTATCTCCCCTAAGCCTAAGATCCCTCTGTAATCAAATAGGGATAAACAAGAGTATCTAAAGCATAGATTTGGGGTGAGGATTAAATGAGATTAAGCCTTCAAAGAGCTCAACGCAGTTTGGGAAACACAAGGACTTATGGGTGTTTGGAACATGCTCTTTTGTAACAGGACATGCCAGAAGTTGAGGTCGCCTGTCCACTTCTGCCAATAGACAGTTTGAAGTCACCTTTCTGTTGCCGCAAACACAGTCTTAACTGCCACAGTAATTACAAGTGGCAAGCGCAATCCCTTCGATCCCTGTCTGAAGACAACACACTTGTTCGTAAAACCAGACGCACATGCTTGATGTACTGACTCAGTCCTTTCTGCCTAGTCCAACTTGGGAAAGCCATTCCAATTCCCTTTGCCTCTGTGCTCTCATTTGCAAAGCCTAGCTAGATGCCACCCAACTCACAGGGCTGGTTTAAGGATTAAACGAGAAAGTCTATGTGAAGCCAGGAGCACAGATGTGAATCGCAGCTAGGCTACTCTAGCAGGGGGATCATTATTCTTCCTGACACGCAAGGGAGCATCAAGCACACACATCTGCGGGATGACACTCGCCTTGATCACTTTTGCAACAAAAAAGGAGAGGGGGCCGGTGAGATGGCTCAGCAGAGGAAGGTACTCTCCATGCAAGCCTGGCCTCTTGTGTTTGATTCCTGGAGCCCACACAGTGGAAGGAAAGAATCAACTTCACTGTGTTGCCTCCACATACATGTTGTGGCCCACATGCCACATGTATCGTTGCCATGCACACACACACAATGGTGATAGATTAAAAAAGAAAAAAGAAAGTACCCAGAAGATCCATGCCTCAAACTTTCTCAGCCTCAAATTTATGAATAAGTCACTCCCAGTAGATACTGGCTTATGGAAACTCATTGAGAAGGATATAGTTTTTAATTCTTATTTTATCCTGCGTGTACGTCTGTGCACCATGTGCATGCCTGGTGCCCACAGAGGCCAGAGGAGGGCACTGGATCCCCTGGAGCTGGAGCTGCAGATGGCTGTGAGCTGCCATGTAGGTGTTAGGTACCGAACCTGGGTCCTCTGGAAGAGTCGCCAGTGCTTTCAGCTGCTGAACCATCTCTCCAACTCCAGAGACATATTTTTTAAATGTCAAATGTATGTGATTATCTTATATTAGCTCAAAGGTGACATCTGTGATGGGAAGGTAACAGCTCGGGACATGTGTTCATTTTTCACCGTGGCGCCCGCGAAGAGTCGTTTCACTCCTCAGTTACGGAAGGCATACTGCCTGCATCCAGCCGCTCCCTCATTCACTCATTCATTCATTCATTTATTTTCTTGGGCAATAATTTTGGGTTTCCAGTGTGCACTGCACCAAGTACTCTGAGCCTACAGGACATCCAACACGGATCGCCTACGTTTTAAAAACCGCTTACAATGAGTGGACAGAAAATAACAACGGACGAACGCATCAGATCAGTTCAGATAGCTTTCAATGCTAGACGTCATATAGAGGATCATAGGCTTCGCATGGGATCTGTCCTGTTTCCCAGAGGTGCAGTAGGAGGAAAGCGTTGAGGTGCAACTGGACAAACTAAGCCAAAGGCTGGGGAGACACTTACTTAACAATGGTTGCAGGAATATGACTATAGCTAGAAGAAGAGGGTTTCCAGGTGGAAGGTGTTCTCTTTATTTTTTTCTCTCTCATATAATACCTGATCCTGTCCTCCCCTCCATCTACTCCTCTCAGCTCCCCCCATCTCCTCTCTCCTCCAGACCCCTCCCCCACTTCTCCTAAGAACATAGCAGGCCTTCCAGGGTTGTTACTCCAACAGGGCATATCAAGACGGGACAAAGCTGGGCATGAGCCCCTACATCAAGGCTGGACAAGGGAGCCCAGTATGAGGAAGAGGGTCCTAAGGGCAGGTAAAAGGGCCAGAGAGTCTCCCACACTCCACACTTTTAGGCATTCTACAAGAACACTAAGACAGATAACAATAAGGTATATGTAGGAGCCCCTGCAGGCTCTGTGTTTGCAGCTTCAGTGTCTATGAGCCCCTAAGAGACCTGGTCAGTTGATTCTTGGGGCTTGATTTCCTGGTGGCCTTTGTTTGCTCTCCTTTGTTGCTTTGTTTGTTTGTTTGTTTTTGAGAAAGGGGCTTGCCATGTTACCATGTCAGTATTTGAAGCCATTATTCAGCCCAGGATGGCCTCATGTCTCACGCACATGACCCTCCGGCCTCTATCACCTAAGTGCTGTGGTTACAGGTATGTGTGCCAGGCCCCGGGAGGTCGTGTGTGTGTGTGTGTGTGTGTGTGTGTCTGTGTGCATAGGACTGCAGTACTTTCAGAAGCCAGAAGAGGATTCCTGGAACTGGCATTACAGACAGTCGTGGGCCTTCCAATATGGGTGCTTGGAACTGAACTCAGGGCCTCTGCAAGAGCACACAGTTCTCTTAACTACCGAGCCATCTCTCCTTATGGGAGGCTCACACGTGAGCCCTTAAGAGAGTGTAGGAAATAGTTCCTTGATAATAGAGAGAGATGGATGGTTTAGGCGAGAGGTGGGAATTCTGGGCAGGTGAGAGTCTGGGCTCAGGCCCAGCTGCAAGCGAACTGGTCTTCCATGAAGCCCCATACTGAAACTTTGTATCTGTGGCACCTGGTTCATATGTCCCAGCCTATCCCAGCTGCTCCTGTACTATGTGCTGAAAGGCAGAATATTGGCTAATTTCTTATGGTAATACCCTTGATCAAGACAAAAGCCCTTAATTGAATAAGCGATTATCTTTGAAATTATCAGAATACACAAAGGCATACCAAATGATTTTGCTGATGGCTCTTAGCTGGAACCATCCGCTGCTTGGTCTTCAGTATGAAGGTCATTAGCTCCCTGGCCATCTACTGATATTTGGTCACTTTAAAGGTCTGGCCAGGGCCCCAAATTCAAGAGTCTATTGAGCTGGGAAGGCAGGTGAATGAGTTCAGAGACACAGCCATGGTCAACAGGGGATGTAGGCTCAGACCACTCTGACTGGTTTCTTCAGAGAGACCCAGACCTCCATTTTTAGGAGCAATCTCTTAAGTTTTGCATATTTATCAGTAATTCAACCTTACAGGAAAGGCAGCATGGTCAAAACAAATGATATACTTCTCACCGTAGTGACCCTGGAGTTCTTACTGTGCACCTTCTGGGGGGCTTCCCTGTTCCTCTCCTGGGTCAGTGTGGAGTACAGGGGTACAGAATGCATGCATGGGGGAGGTTCAGGCCCAGACCAAATGTCATCCCAGGCTACCCCACCCCTCCTCTTCTTGCTCTGTGACTGAGGCTGAGCAGCACAGAGTCTCCTCGCTTCCTTTGCCTTCATTTAGGTTTGGTCAGTGGGCGCCTCTAGCGATAGGCGCAAGAGAAAAGAAAGAAGGCAGGAAGACCCTCTCTGTAGTGTTACTCTACACTACATCATCTGGAAGTCATCTGCAGGGCATCGATGCTGACCAGTGTCCCACGGTACGCCTCTCTCACTGCCAGCACATCACCTCCTCAGAACTGGCAGGCTAAAGGTCTCCTCCACGGATCCTCATGTTCTACGTCAGGCTTGGTGTCTTCCTCATACATAATCATCATAATCTGTTGGAGGGACCCAACTCAGGTGTCTGGTAACTTTTATTCTGGGACCTGGAAAGCATCCTGTGGTTGGCCGTGTCCTAGGAGTTCAACTCCCCTCCCCCCTGGCATCTCTCCTCTGCCCTCCCATTAATACTACACTCCATCCATATTAAAGCTGTGATGTGACCATTCACCTGGGGAGTCTGAAATCCATCCTCCCCTGCCTGTACTCTAGAATTCTCCCATCCCAGACCCCCATTCACATCCAGATCACCCATCAGACACCAAGATGGACCTCCTACTGTACCATGTATCCAACCACCCTGCCGTCACCTCCCACCCTACATTCAGCACCTGAGCCCCATCACAGCCCATTGCCTCCAGGCTCAGCTCTGCCTCTCACTCTGGACATCTTGCCCCTCCCAATGTTTGTCCAGCATCAGAAAGTGTTGTATTCTATAATCTTCTTCCATGTGCATGTTCCCAGTGGCAGCTCCTCCTCCTGGCCCGCCCGCGGTCCACTATCTCCATGTGGAGGAGCCACATGGAGACACGGGGGATGTGGTGGGGGGTGGGCATGGTCCTTTACTGCATCTCTCCTGTCTTTGGGGGTTCCCGGTAAGCTGGCGAGAACACAAGAACTCGGAAGACACATGTCTGAGGGCAGTCTCAACTTTATGCAGTGTGAGGGCACATTTAGAGGGGTACAAGGGTCGGGGAATGCATAGATTTAAGACAGGTATGCAATTCTACGAATTGCAGGTGGCCTTCTCGAGGGAGGCTGGGAATTGGGTGGGGAAACATGGTTTGTGATATAGGAGGGAGGGGTCCGTGTTTCTTTTCAGCTCTGGGAGCAAGAAGACACTAGCCCCCTCTGACCTTTCTGCTTGACTTTCCTGGGGTCCCACAGGAAAGGTCTTCAGGCAATCCATACTCCCTGGCTGAAACTTTTCAGGGCTGAGACCACACTATAGACCTAGCTCAAGGCTGCAGGAGTCCTACGATCTGTCCCCTGTGTCTTTGATCTTGTGCTGTCCTAGTGTCCGCTCATCATTACACTCCAACCACAATTGCTTCAGCTGTCATTTACACTGAACAGCACTGGCCCTTTCTACTCATTCTTTCTTCCTCCCCCTTTCCTTCCCCCCACTTGATGCATCATCTGCATCATCGTCGTCATCATCATCATCATCATCATTTTTCCAATACAAGGTCTCATGTATCCCAGGCTAGCCTCCAACTTTATCTGTACCCAAAGATGACCTTGAACTTGATGCTTCTGCCTTCACATTCCCAGAGCCAGGATTATATCACGTATCCCACGCTGCCACACCCAGTTTCATGTGGTGCAAGGGATCAAATCCAGGGCTTTATGCATGGTAGGCAAGCACTCTACCAACAGAGCTATAGCCAGAGCCTCTTTATTGTGAAGCTGTCTTCTGACCGCTGCATCGCTGGCTTTCTCCTTCACTCAGGCTTCAGCTTGCACGCTGTCTCCTTAGAAAACTTCCCAACTACCTAGACCAAACTCGTCCTCACTGTCACAATCTTTATGCGGTTTTCTGTGTTTAGTATTTCATCCTCTTCTCTCCCTTCCAGTCCCAGATCTCCAATGGAGACCTCTCCCTCTCTATTCTCCCCTCCCTTCTATTGTCCCAGTTAGGCTGTCACATGAGAGTAGGGGATCTTGCTGGTCTCAGCTCTGCTCGTTCTCCGGCTTGTATGTAATAATAACGCTTGTAGGTAGTTACTATGGAACGGATATATATGTGAATGGATTACGGAATGAATGAATGGATGCATTACAGAATTAATGAATCCATCTGCTGGCTGTGAGGCACAGCTAGAGAATACAGAAGCGAAGACATGAATTGAGTACTGGGCTGTGAAAAAGAGGGCAACGGAGAAAGGTCAGCAAGGAGACCTCCATATTTAATGTGAAATAATATACCTTTCTAATCCCTGTTGCCTGCCCAAGGGTCTGTTCTCCTGCAGCCTTTCCCTCTCAGGCCCACTGTCTTAAGACCCCTGTGTCTCATTATTCCATCTGAGTCAGGTGTAGCATTCCTCGGAGCAGAAGAAGCTGGTCTAATTGTGCATGCTGGATGAAGAGTTACCATCTTGTTAGTAAAGATGCCGTGATGACAGGGCTTCGGGCACTGACACTTAGTGATGGATGGAAATATGACCGAGGGTCCTGAAGGAAAGCCAGTGTTGTGAGCTGGAGGGCAGGGGCTGAGTCTGGTGAAGCAGTGACACTGATGGTCAACTCCAACTGGGAAAATCCATCAAGCCACTCAGGAAAAGACTCCAGGCTAAGATGAAGGGTCTCCTAGGAATCTGATAAACCCTGGATTTTCAGAGTCACGGTCTGTTAAGTGTTGATTCCATCTATGGCTCCAGGATCTGGTATGCAGATAAGACAGTTCAGCATCATTTCCTTCCTCCCACTTCACCAGCAATGATTTATCCTCAGCGTCTCTGCTAGGAAGCTAAGTGCTGTCAGGAAGCGGGGCCTTCTAACCAAAGCTAAATAGCTGTATCCCAAACCAGACACCTAGGCCCATAAGCTGGTCTGGTTGCCATGGAAACTCTTCAGAGAACTAGGTACCACTTGAGTTTATACCGTCAAAACTCAGAAGTCAAAGAGGACTCCTGGAAAATGAAACTACTTAGCTTATCCTGGAACCGCCTGCATCATTAAGCAGGTTGTAGAGGCCGCATCACACTGTCCCTTGAAAACTCACACTTCAGTGTGTCTTCTCAGATGCCATTACCTCCACAAGCTCCAACAAGTGACAGGTGGAATGCAGTTGTGTGTTTGCTGCGTCTCACACTGGCCTTTCAGGAGGGCATATCATTATATCCTTCGCAGTCAAGGCCCACACTTTGTGAAAATGTGAATGTGTGTCTAGTGGATACGTATAGCACACAACTCAAGTTACAACACAAAAACAGCCACTTCATTCTCCCTATGTACCTGGCATCCTAAAGTCTTCCGTCAACAAAAGACAGGCGCTTTCAAACAACTGTTCATCTGCGAATGTGGTCACATGTCAAAAATATTACCATCCCTCTGGAACGCAACGCAGATAATTACAGTCACGACAAAGTTGAACTTGTATTTGTTAAGAAATGACTGTTGTTGGGTAGCTTGCAGGGGCACCCACAGGCTCTGGTTTTTGTTAGGGAGAGACATGTTTACCATCGGTGGTGACTCTCTGGGACTATTGCCTGAAAGGCTTCACTTCTGAGTGCAGACTCAAACAAAACAAAACAAAACAACAACAAAACAAACAAACAAACAACAGTGCTGTGTAATGTAGCCGGCACACACACAAAGATTTTTATCCTTTGGAGTGCATTCTCCCTGAAGCACTTAGCTTTAAAGTAATGCTCAGGAAACTGATTTGAAAGGAAAGATCAGGGGGTTGTTTTCCTGGGATTGAGTGATGTTAGGGGCAAAGAAAAGACTCAGACAAGCTGCTGTGGGGAGACAGGGAGGCTAGCTCCCTTTAACAGGCTTTTCAGAAGAGTCTAATCTCCAGATAGAGCAAAAGCTAAAAGCAGAAACGGAACTTTATCCCATCTCCTGTGAAGGACACACCCTAGGGGGGGTATGCTTTGGTGAAATGGGGGCCTCTGCTGCACTCAGTCCTCTGGTCATGACATGGCTACAGCTGCTATCTGTCATTATGTGTGCAAGACCCTCAAAAGGCCAGGCCCACTGATGTTCCTCTACAGAAGGGGAGTGTGTGAGGCTAATAAGGCTCTGTGCCTTCCCTAGGATATATAAGCTGTTAACGATTGGATGGATAGAGGGACACCCCTTCCTTAGTGGTGTAGCTACCCATAAATTTCCCATACTCCTATAAGTAACCCCCTACCTATGCCACTGTAAGTTACCCTAATAAGTTCATTGGTTCACCAAGCCACACATGGAATAATTCGTTTGGCTGATCAGTTCCCTCTGTATCTGGGAAGAATAGAAATAGACCCTACAGGAGAAGTCAAAAAATAGAGTGGCTGAATGCCAGGGTGTAACACATTTCATGAATGATGATATAAGGGACGACTAAACAGCCTGGTCATGTGACATTTTGCTATGTTATAGATGACTCTGGACCACACAGGGACCACTTCCATGGGTCTGGCAGGCCATGTAGCATCTGGGTCAACCCTTGACCTGCTCTTTGGAAACTGTTTCAGTAGAACTCCAGGAAGTTCACATATATGCTGGGTCCAAGAATTCCTCCTGGGGCTGACCAGCACATCAGGCCACGGCGAAGTCCTAACTTCCAGAGGTTCACACGCAAGCCTCATTAGATGAATTCACTGGAAACATGATTAATGAAGGTCATAATCTGAGGCTCTCCAGATTTTACGGCATGTTCCCGTGAGATGCTTAAAAAATCGGATCTTTCTTTATTTCAGAGACATGGCTTGCTTTTTCTTCTGCGCGTTGTTCTTATATAAAAAGCACCCTGAATTTAAACCTGCTCTGCCCTCCCCACAACGGAGAACACTCTTCCCTACTGAGTGTGTCCCTACTGTGAGTCCCATGGCTATGGTGGATGTGCAGTGAACTGGGAATGGTTAAGGGCCACTGGAAGAAACAAGGTTTGTAGGCGCCCGTGTTTTAAAGCAGCTTGGAAAATCTTCCTGTGCCACTGCACCCCACATGGACATTCTTCTCTCAAAGCTGCTAGCTCTGCTGGGATGTAGCTCAGTGTTACCATACTTGCCTAGCATGTGCAATCGCTCAGTCCCACCCCTGGCACTACACCGAGACAAGATGCTGTTGGCCTTTTCAAACTGATGGAAGGCAAGGCAATGCCTGCTCTTCAGAGTGGTGTCTCTGCAGCCAGACGCTGGAGTCTAGAGTGTCTCAGATGAGGTGAGAAACAGGTATGGATAATACCTTAAAATGGCACAGAGTGACACCTGCCGCTTTCTCCTGCAAGACGTTGCTTGGAGATTGTGCATGCTCATAATCCCAGTGTCTATGAGACTGAGGCAGGAGGACTGTGGCAAGTTCAAGGCAAGTCTGGGCTGTGTACTGAGAAGCTATTTCAAAAGTTAAAAAGAGGGGAGGGTGGTCGGAGAAATGGCTCCATGATTAAGAGCATGTACTGCTCTTATGGAAGACCTTGGCTCAGTTCCCGGCACCCACATGGCAGCTCATGATCATCTGTAACTCTAGTTTCAGGGGATCTGATGACCACATTTGGCCTCTGCAGGTAGCTATGTATATATATGGTTCATATAAACTCACCTAGTCAACATACATATAACTAGATATTTTTAAAAAATTTAAAAAGGGTACCCTGGAATTATTCATCTTATAACTCATTTGTGGGTACTTTGCTTTTTCTGAACAATAGTAGTAGCAAGGTAGTATAAAGTCACTTTATAAATGTATTTATTAAACAGGTTAAATTCTACTTCGACGAAACCATTAAGTTTATTGTAGAGACAGCCATAGGAAAACAAAAATTGAGACAGTTTTACCTAAAAATATAAATTCGGGCCACATCACTGTGATAAAGCAGGAATAAATTCCTTACTGCTCAGCATTGGCACAATTCTGCATCACCTTCTAACCCTGAAAATTGACTTGAAACATAATTTATATGCTCAGAAAACTCCAGTCCTCCCCTGCAGCTGAGATACACAAAATATATCACTGTGGGTAGAGAGAGGGCTGCTTAAATGCTCCATTTCAGCGGGGTGGGTGGGGATCATGAAGTCAATGTGTTAGCAGTGTGTGCTGGCCCAGCATCCATTTTCTGGCCTCTCCCAGGTGAGATGCAAAGAACTGGCTTGAAGGTGAGTGTGCTGGATAGTTCTATGTCAGCTTGACACAAGCTAGAGACATCTGGGAAGAGAAAATTCACCCATAGGATCTGCCTGTGGGGATTTTCCTCCATCAGTGATTGATGTGGGGAGGCCAGGACCACTGTGGGTGTTGGCACCCTTGGGTGGGCAGGCCTGAGTTGTATAAGAAAAAGGCTGAAGAAGCCATGAGGACCAAGCCAGTGAGCAGTGTTCCTCCATGGCCTCTGCTTCAGTTCCTGACTCCAGATTCCTACCTGCGTTTCTTTCTGACAAACTCGGTGATCAACAAGGATGTATAGCCTGTAAAGTGAAACAAACCTTCCTCTGCTCAAGTTGCTTTTTGTCATGATGTTTTATCACAGCAATAGAAACTCTAAGAGAATGAGGGTCTTACATGCTATAGAGAATCAGCTATTTGAAAGGGTGAGAGCAAGTCCCACAAAGACATGGGAATAGGGCCACTTTATTTGGGAGGGGCGATATCACTCTGCTGGGACACCTTCATGATCATTTTGCTCAAGATCCAGGTTGTGGGGGTAAACGTGACTTGAAAGTTGGTGACGGGTGTGGACTGCTTGTCCCCAGCTGCAGGCTGGCCTTGTGTTATCAGGCAGCCAGGCTCTTACGACACAGCCTACCCACTCACTTGAGATACATAATTTTCTTTAGGAAAGAGGACTTGTCTCCGGATAATACCAGCTATCAATGGCTAGATCTCATCCTCAGCCTGGATGATGCATCCCCTCTCCCCAGCCCCTAAAAGAAAATTTCAAAGATGCGTCCATTCAAGAGAACGCTATTGATGCAACCCACTGGCCATTTTTCTATGTGAAATTTCTCCTGGTATTGTTACCTCAAAGATAAACTATTTGCTATCCACAGCACAATTTGGTTGAATAGCAGCCTTTGGGGAGGGGGACTCTTATCAGAGATTCTAAACACTAAACTATCAAATACACCCGCAGAACCGTTTTTTAGATAGATTTCAAGGGCGCTTATGATAAATCTATGAAAAAAAAAGAGCTACTTACAAGCCAGGGATTTATGGAATTTTCTGGTTATTTGTGTCCCTTCTTTTGTCAATAGCATTAAGATCTGATGTTTGTGTGGGATTATCCACTGACCTGGATCTCGGCAAGCTATCAAAATCTGCTTCTCAGATACGTCCGTGCAGGCGTATGATACATTTATCAGCTCCAGGCACACTGCTACTCAGTGGAGTAGGCTTTTGAAATCTCCCCCGAACACCAGAGAAAAGGAAGGAGCAAACACGAACCACAGCCCACTTTCCCCTGACAATTTTCAACAATTCCCCAGCGATTATTGACTAAAAGAGCACGCGGTAACAAAGTCCCCGTCTTCTTACAAACTTTTAAAGCAAAATGGCATGTCATTTGTTTACCTAACGCTCTGCCCTGGGATTTAACGACGAGGCCCCAAATGATGTATTGTTCTCCATTGAACAGCACACTCTGCGGAGACCACGCTTCATTATGCAAAATCAAAACCACTGCTATTCACTTGAACGAGTCTCTGGTATGTCAGCACCAGGTGCCCTCCGTGACGGGCTGCAGGGCTGTCAGTGTCCCACTGTCTTGAGACTTCAAAGCAAGAAAATGACTCAAGTAAGCACCAAGTCTTGTGGGAAGAGATGCTAATTCTGTCTAGAGGCTAGGGATTCCAAAGCTAGCAGGAGACAAACTCTGACAGGGGGAGGGCTTCGTGAAAGCCATAAACACCGGTATCTTAGAACAAGCCACAGCAGGGAGGAGAGAGGGGCTTTGGAAACAAGTCTGGCATCCTTTATTTTATTTTATTTTGGCTCTAGTGGTTTGTTTGTGCATGCCTCTGTATCTTTTTGAAGATTTTGTTTTTATTTTTAATTGTCTGTGTTTGTGTATGCATGTGTGTTCACATGTGCGTGAGCGAGCATGAGTGCAGGTGCCCATGGAGGCCAGAAGAGGGCATCAGACACCCTAGACCTGGTTGTTAGGTATCTCATGGGTGCTGAGGACTAAGCTTGGGTCCTCTACAAAAGCAGTAGTACTCTAAACCATTGAGTCATCTCTCCAGCCACCTATGTGTCTATTTAAGATTTACCCGCCTCCACCACAAGATCCATACTTAAGATATTTGCATCCTATTAAGCTTTTACCATCATTTTGAAGTGTGCGATGCGGGGTATTTTTTATTTTATTACAAACCTTGCCTATTATCACGAGAAATTTCAACACCACATTTGTCAAGGACAGAAGAGGGTGCAGCTTCAATGGCGGTACAGTTTTGAATGCTTATAAAAATGATTTAAAAAACTCTTCCCCGCCTACTTATCGATGCTATCAACAATTTGAAAACTGTGTTTGCAGAGATTTGATGCAGCCATTTCAGGCACACAACCAGAGAGCTAAATGTCATGTTCAGGCATGTGAGCTCAAGTTTCTCATTAAAAAAACTTTTCCTTTAAAAGAGATTAAATTTAGAAGTTATAAATGAATTTAGTATCTAACATCTATTTTTTTTTTCATTGCTGGTACTGTGTGTTTTCTTATTGTAATCACATAATACTAAGAAATATGACTGGGTCTGACGGTGCAGGCCAGTAATTTCAGCTATTCAGAGGGCTGTGGCCGGAGGATGGCAAGTTCAAAGTCTGCCTAGGCTGCAGAGTGAGTTCAAAGCCAGCCTGAGTAATTTAGTTAAATTCTATCTAAAAAGTAAAAAAAGAAAGGAAGGAAGGAAGAAAGAAAGAAAAGGGGAAAATGCTACGTTTATCTGTGGGTATAGAGATAAGTATTTAGAATACAGTTCAAAATTGTGTGTGTGCGGGTGTGTGTGTGTGTGTGTGTGTGTATTTAGAAAAATGGCAGTTGTCTTAATTAGCGTTTTATTGCTGTGAAGAGACACCATAACGGCAACTCTTATAAAGGAAAGCATTTAATTGGAGCTGTCTTACAGTTCAGAGTTTCAGTCCAATGTCAGCTTGATAGGAAGCATGACAGCATGCAGGCAGACCTGGTGTTGGAGAGGAAGCTGAGAATTCTACATCTGGATCAGCAGGCAGCAGGAAGAGAGAGTAAGCCTGGGCCTGGCTTGAGCTTCTGAAACCTCAAAGCCAGTGACACACTTCCTCCAACAAAGTCACACCTACTCTAACAAGGCCACACCTACTAATAATGCCACTCCCTATGAGCCTATGGAGGTCATTTTCATTCAAACTACCACAGCAGTAACAAGTTCTTTATCTTCCAGAGTCTATGACCTCACTAGTTACAGGTAGCTGGCTATGTTTACAGTAGTAGGAAAGTATTCCCTCTGATTTAGCAGGTCTTAAGTCAATTAGCTGTTGGTTGCCTCCAAGATGAAAGTGCTACTATTTCATCTATGGGGATAGCCCGCTGGGTTGGTCATTGTTGTGCTTTTTAGGTTTTACAGCTGGGTAGAACTATTGATTGCTTTTCTCTCTCAGCAGCTTTTCTCCTATAACCTTTTCCAACTGTTGACTAAACAAGACCAGCACAAAGACAATGCCAGTTGACATGCCAATGCTCCTAGATGAAGAGCTACAGGCAATAAATAGCAGCTTAGATAGGGAGGATCTGTTATCTCCAAGCCCCTGATAGGTTATTCAATCCCAAGAGGTCATCCCTAAACACATGAACATATGAGCAACACTAAATGGGCTCAGCAAGTTATGTATATATACACCTGTGTGTGTGTGTGTGTGTGTGTGTGTGTGTGTGTGTGTGTGTGTGAAACAATGAAAATTAAAGAAGAGGTCATGAATTTGAGGAGGAGGGAGGGCGCAGGAGGAGTGGAAGTGGAAGAAAGATGGGTAGAGATGATGTTAATACAGTAATCATGTGAAAATCTAAAGAATTAAAATTTATAAAAGGGCTGGGGACATAGCTCTAAAGTGGAGTGCTTGCATACATACATGAGGTCCTGGGCTCAGTCCCCAGACAAAAGCAAACATGGGTCTCTCACAGATGCTCTGCAAGCCCCTCTTGACTGTTGTGAAACCACTCGTGTTCTGACACATGATAAAGCTTGTGAAGTACTGATCCAGCATGAGGCCTGTTCTTGTACACAGGCCATTTAAAACTCGAATCTCTGGGAGAGAAGCATGTCCAGGCACCAAGGACCATCAGTGCTCTCCCCATCAATCTCATCTATACAAGAGGACAACAGGAGGGAGGCAGGTGTAGAATGCATTCTGAAGATACACCTGGTTTTGGCCAGCTTGGGTCAGGTCCTAGCCACCTTCCCTTTCTGCACCCCCAAAGCTCCCCACCCAAGGGAAAACTGGCCCAGGGCATTTTAGCAGGTTCTCCGAGGCTGCTCTTTAAAAAAAAATGAGGTAGCAATGTTTATGTTTCAGTGATGGGCTTTTGAGGTGGCAAGGCAGGGGATAGTCGTCTCTTGGCCTGAGAATGACTCATGCATGTGCCCCCATGACCCTTCCGGGGCCATGTTGGGCTATCCTGTTGGTGAATTACAAGGTCAGTGGAAACATGGAGACTGATTACTGAAGAAGGGTAGGAGTTAGTTCAGAGTCAGCGGCAATGGCCTCCCATGTTCCCCAGAGCTGCCTTAACCAACCTTTCTTCTGAGTCACGGCTGAACTTGGCTTCAAGAGAGGACACAGATCTTGACTGTCCAGGGCCAAGTGGTCAATCTACTGTCTCTGACTTCCTCCTTAGAAAACAGGAGCCTACACTCTTTCAAGGGGCCCCTCCATCATGAAGAATTATTAAAGGCTGTCCCTCCAGAAGGAATTAAGAGAATTTGGCTTCAGGAAAAAAAAAAAAAAAAAAGTCACGTAGATTTTACGATGAGATTTTAAAATATGTCACGAGACAGTGACTTTATAAGTGGCAATTAGAACTTAATACTGTGAATTAGCCATTGTGATTCATGTGTATCTTATTAATTAAAATATCTCCATATCCTTTATATGAACTATGAAAAAAATAACTAAATACCTGATCTTTGGAAAGTTAAGAAAAAGTATATTGGTTTTATAAACAGCAACACCAACGACAAAAACACAAGTAATTCTAATAGCTGGCTCTAAACTGTCAAAAATTGGGATTTAGAGAGAGAGAGAGAGAGAGAGAGAGAGAGAGAGAGAGAGAGAGTGCACTGGGCTAGTGAGGAGGCTGAGGTCTAAGGACCTGAGTTTGATCTTCCAGCATCCATATAAAAAGCCAGCCATGTTGTGTGCTTGCAATCTCAGCACTGGGAGGTAGAGCCAGGAGGGTCCCAGGGCTTACTGGCCATCCAGCCCGGCCTACTTCATGATTTCCAAGTCAATGAGAGATACTGTCTAAAAAAAAAAAAAAAAGCGGAAGGTCCCCAAGGAGTGACAGCTGAGGTTCTGCTCCCACCTCTACATGCATGTGGCACAGGTACATAGATATGTATAAACACACACACGTGGATGACGTGCTCCCATACACATGCATGCACATACGTGCTAAGGAGTTAACAGAAGCAAGGCGTGCATCCTGAACATGAATTTGTGGCTAAGTATTTGGCTCTGTTGATGAGATGGTACTTTCTTGGTGCTGTTGGCATGAGAGGTGACACTCATACACCAGGATACGGATAGGTGAAGGCCTATCTACACAGTAGTAGGACCAGTCTATCTAATGTACCAGCCTAGATAGGAGGAGGGGTCTGCAAACACGCCTTGAGGCTTCAGCCATCTGCCACCAAGCAGCAACTAACCTGGGCAACAATTTCTAGCTTGACAAGAGACCCTGGAAATCCAGAACTTTCTTCAATACCCAACGTTAAACCTGGCAATGAAATTTAATTAAAAACTAAAACGCAAACCTCCCGTAACCTAAATGACATCTGTGACTCAGATTTTTTTTTATTTAAAAGGAAGTGTCCCCATCACCTAAGAATGCTTACAAAGGAACCTTAGGAAGCAGAACATTTATGGGTGATGGTCTGTCTCCAGCTCACTGGGAACTGATGAAGCAGCAGGTGCTGAGAGGAGGAATCAGAGCCCCACTTCCCTCCAAGTTTTAGAAACAGGGGCATTTTACTCAGGAAAGCTAGGTCCTAAGGATGCTTGACAAGTCATTGCTGACGTATAAACTTAGAATAGAAAGGAATAGAAAGATGGCTCAGTGGTTAAGAGCCCTGGTTGCTCTTGCAGAGGACCTAGGTTCAGTTCCCAGCACCCACATGGAGGCTCACAACTGTCTGTAACTCCAGCTCCAGGGGATGTAATGTCCTCTTCTGGCCTCTGTGGGCACTGCACACACATGGTACACAGACATACAGACAGGCAAAACACCAACACGCATCAAGTAAAAATTTTAAAAATAAATGCAACTTTTAAAAAAAAGAATAGAAAGAAGTAGAAGCCAGCTGCCCATTGGTTAGAAAGACGTTCTGACAATTCTCTAATAACTATATACTCTATTGTGTCGGGGTGAAGGAGGTGGGGGCAGATGTACAGGTAACTTGCATATGTGTAAGTGGAGACCAGAGGACCACTTCAGCTGTCATTCCGTAGACACTCTCCACCTTGCTTTATGAGACAGGGTCTCTCACTGGCCTGGGACACCCTGAGTAGGTTTGGCTGGCCGGCCAGTAGTCTCTATGAACACACATGTCTCTGTCCCCCAGTGCTGGGATTAGAATTACAGGGCACCATACCCAAATAATTTATGGGTTCCTGGGATGGAATTCAGGTCCTAATACTTGTAAGTTACTTAATCATCTGAGCCGTCTCCCTTGACCCCAGCTATATGCTATAATATTTGGTATCTTTATTAAACATTTGTATCATGTTTATGTGTGTGTGTGTGTGTGTGTGTGTGTGTGTGTGTGTGTACGTGCACAGCATATACCATGGGGTGGCTGTGGAGGTCAGAAGACAACTTGCAGGAGTGACTTCTCTCTCTCCACCCTTCGGTCCTGGGGGTTGAAGTTGGGTTGTCAGGCTTAACAGCAAGTGCCTTTACTCACTGTGTCATCTTGCTGGCCCTAATTTCATTTTTGTTGGGGATAGAAACTTTGAAGTATATGGCATTCTTTAATGTGAGTTTTTTAAAGTGTAAGTTGATTTATTCATCGATGCTTTCATACATGTGTGCATGCATTTAAGCGGAGGCAGACGGCAACTTGTGGACGTTGGTTCTCTCCTTCCACTGTGTGGGTTCTGGGGATTTAACTCAGGTCATTTAGGCTTGGCAGCAAGCCCTCTTACTTGCTAAGTCATATTGCTGGCCCTAATGAAAGTTCTAAAGAACAGATTCACAAGGAATCAGAGTTCTCACAAGTGAAATACTCATGGGGACTCCACCATTCCGAAATACAGACCATTTCATCTCTACAGAAAATAAAACAAAACAACAATCAAAAAAAAAAAAAAAAACCCAAACCAAACCAAAACAACGAGAAGTTGTGACAACGTATTCTGTTTCCATCCCCCCCACACCCCACAGATCTGCCTCACCACTTAGACAGACTGACGACGGCCCAGTGTCCAGTGACAATCTCATTTTCACGTGGTCATGTGCGATTTGCTTCTAAATGACGTGACTTCATCAAGGACAGTCAGATAAGTCCATCGTGTCTGAAGTTAAGTCTGTTAATGTGGCTTGAATTAATTTTCCTGGTGTTAAAGTGCAAACGAGGCTAATAAAAACGACACATTGACTTTTGCTGAGAATGATGTTCGGCTTATGAGGAATGGCGGCATAAATGAAAATTAGCCTGGAGACAATGTTAATTATACTCTATCAATTAGAGGGAGGCAATTGAATCACTCATTTCACAGCAAAGAAAACCCTGCTGGCTCCATAAAGGAAACTATAGTATTTAACGCTCTAATTAAGGCCTCTGACTAAAGCTGAGTTTAGAATAAAGTACAGTAGAGACATAAACGATGAGTGTCTTCTCATCAGTTCTCTACTCTGTGCCTTTAGCTGTCTGATTTGTACGTAGATACGGGATAAGGGGCAGTCTAGTCAAGTGGACTGTCATCATGCAAAGGCTCTGATCTGTGCAATATGCATGAATCTATCTCCGGAACACACAAAGCCTGCTTACGATGGCAGACAAACTTTAAAACGAAGTGACTAATTTCAGCACATGCACACAAAGGGAAATCAGGTTATTCATTTCTTTTTTTTTTTTTTTTTACAACATATTGACTTTCTTAGGTCTTGTACTACATGAAAAGCATGCTCTTTCCTCCACTGAAGAAATTAGGGAGTCAGCTGAGAAGGTACATCAATACCCACTTTCCAGGGTCCTGAATGTTGATGATTTGGTGGTCTTTGCCCTGACCTCCTTGGAATTATGTGGGTGATTCAGGATCTGCCTTTACTGAGGGCAGACGGGATCTTCTCAACACCTATGTGCTAGAAAATGGCACTTATTAATACCCAGACACCACCCCCCAACCTGCATCACAGGGCTGTGACATTCTCTCAACCCAGTCTGCACTCACGGATAGGTCTCATAGTATAGCTGCTTCTTCCTGGGTAAGGTGACTGCCAACTTGACGGGATCAAGAATCACCTAGGAGACCCAAGTCTGGGCATGTCTGTGATAGAACTGCTGCCTTAGACTAATTGAGGTAGGAAGACCCACAACAAATGTGAAAGACATAATTCCATGGACTGGGGTCCCGGACTGTTTTCAAAGGAGAAAGTGAGCTGAGCGCCAGCATTCATCTCTCTCTTCTTCCGGACGGTCGATGCAACGTGACTGCCGCCTCATACTTCTGCCATGCCTTCTCCACCACGACGGACTGTGCCCCTTAAACTGTGAGCCAACATCAACCCTTCTTTCTTTATTTCTTGTCAGGTATTTTGTCACAATATTGAAAAGAGTAAATAAGAGACCATCCCATCACCATCACAGAGCAGAGATAACCATGGCACCACAAGTATGATGAGAAATAAGCATAATTCTACGGCAACAGCCATGTCTACGGCAACCGTAATAGGGCTACCAAAACTTCCTATCAGAAGTAGAGCAGGGAGAGTCATAGGATCCTCACTTGGGAGTCCAGGCATTATTCTCTCCTGCTTCTAGCTGCAAGTGGTCTTGGGAGGTGCCTCAGTATATAGAAGGTGCCGAGTAATTGAGGGTGAGTGTCCACGATGCAGCTCCCATGAGGTCATTATAATGAGGTCACTTACCAGTGACACAGCTTTTGACTCATGCTTGCACCCCAACAAACTCATTGGTTTAACAACCTGCTCTGTGTAGGACTGCTGATTGTTGATGTCCTGTCTGGAGTGAGTATATGTGTGTCCATGTCTTTCCAAGGGAAGAAATACAAAAAAAAAAAAAAAGTGGAAGCTCACAGATCGCTCATCTTTTTAAGAACTGCCACTGGCTAGTGGAAGTGGCTCTGCCGCAGTGGTTCTCAACCTTCCTGATGCTGTGACCCTGTGATGCAGGTTCTTCATGTTGTAGTGACCCTCAACCATAAAATTATTTTTGTTGCCACTGCAAAACTGTAATTTCGCTATTGTTATGAATCATAACATAAACGCAGATGGTCTTATGTGACCCCTGTAAAAGGATCATTTGACCCCCAAGGTTGCTCTACTGCTGTCATCAGGATGTTATGGGCCCCTGAACTATCCTCACTAATGCCAGGTGGGTAGGGAGGTCAGAAAGCCAATGCCAATGCCTTGGGGGTTCAACTCAGAGATGACATCCAGAGCACCAAGGGTTCAGATGAGCCTGGATACCCCCAAGCAGGACCTCTTGTCCTCTCCCCTTCTATCCTTGTATTGTTCTGACAGCAGACCCTCAAGCAGCAATCTACACAGGGAGCCTAGCCCAGGTTCTTCTACAAAGCCCAGACACAGTTGGAGTCACCAGACTCACAGAACAGGGCTTAGACAACTGAGCCAAACACTGAAGGCTATGGAGAGGCAGCTAGAGCAGGAGTCCATCTCAGGCAGAATGCCAGGGGGCGCAAAGGCACCTGCAGGTGAGGCTGGAAGTAGGAGCCCGATGGAGATTGCGTGTATTTTCCTCGGAAGTCTATTTCTATCCACCCCAGGTGGAAAAGGCAGTGACAGGCCAAAGAAACCATTCCATGGAAATCCAGGTAGATGAGCCAATGGGATTAAGGACGGGGACATGGGTGACTCAAAGGCAGCTGCATTATGGACCCCTCTCTCCCCCCTTGCAGGATGGGTGACGAAAAGCTGTACTAGCGGAGTTTCCTGGGCATGTCACAGGCAGCTCCATCAAAGGGTCTCTGCGTGCCCGTTTACTTACTGCTTATATAACCCAGGAAAGGGAATTGTGTGTTTCCAGATCATGAGAGTCTGTTAAGTTTCTGGTGAGTTCCATGAACCTCCTATACTTCCCTATCTCCTCCTATAATGAGATGCTTGAATTAGGAGGATATAGCTACACAGCACAGGGAATTCCCCCTTTCCCCGCTCCACTCCAAGCAAAGGCTTCAAACTGTCAAAGGTTCAAAGGGCCCCTGAGGTCAGCAGCTTAAGTATTTGCATGGAAACCAGGTTTGAGGCACAGCCAGGATCTCCTGAAGTTCAGGGTAACATCTGTTGTAGGACGGGGGCATATGTGCATGTCCCACAGAGAAGAAGTATCTGTAGAAACCAATGACCTGGGTGGACAAAGGCTCAGCTGGGTGACTTATAACCAGCAGCCAGGAGCAGAGAACTACGTACCAGGAGGGTTGGTGACCCTCCTCTGAACCTAGTGCAAGACTTGGCAATAATGAAAGAATTTATGCAACCCTGGGGGATGTGTGAGTTCAGATTTGAGATCATCAGAGAGAAATGTAGGTGGGGTGCAGGTGAAAGTGGAAACGGGGGTGAAAATCAGAAAAATAGCAAAATTGACATTCCTGGCATATCTGAGTTGCTGAGGTGGAAGATGTACTTGGGAGACCTCGGAAGCATTACAGAATATGATGTGTTGGGCAGATGGGCCCAAATCCACAGGTGATGGATGAGAAGCCCCAACTACAGCTGATGGTGGCCCTTCCTGCCTTGAGAGGCCAGTGAAGGCACATGGTCTGTTAAGACTTCTGTCCATCTACTCTGAATTTATAGATGTTCATGACAGGGCATATGACTTCCTGGATGCAGGAGAATAAAGAGCCCATGGTACCCAAGTCTCCGTAGAGGCTTTGTTTACAAGAAGTCCCTACTAGATAGGAACTACAGATCATTCATTCATTTAGGAACCCAACAATTCAAGCAACAAAAACATACTTATCTATAGTATTTGTATATGCGTATGTATGTTCCTGTGTAGGGTGCACATGAGTGTGTAGTGTACATGCATGTGTGTGTATATTCATGCAGAGACCAGGGGAGCAGAGGTTAACCTTGGGTGTTATTTTCAGCAGTTGTTCCTTACCACCTTTTAAAAGGTGTATTTTTAGTTATGTATATGGGTAGGGAGGTGTGTGCACATGAGTGTAGAGCCCACAGAGGCCAGAAGAGGGCATCAGATGTCCTGAAGCCAGAGTTACAGATGGCCGTGAGCCACCTAATATGTGAACTGAACCTGGGTCCTCTGCAAGAGCAGTGAGTGCTCTTAACCACTGAGCCATCTCTCCAGTCCAAACCTCTTTTTCTTTAATGCTTTTAAGACTCTCTTTCTACCTCAAAGTGTTCTCTCCTTCCTCTCCTCCTTCCCCCCATCAAAACCAGATCAGCAAGGAGACTCCCATTTCAGCTCTTCTTAGGCCACATTCCTAGAAGCGAGATCACTTCACTCATCAATTCTCCCGACCTCCCGCTTCCACAGGTTCATGTAAGATCCTATGAAAATATGTTATTAAAGCCCATGATTTCATTCTTGCTACCAAGGAAGCCTTATTTTAAATGAATAGCTCATAGAAAGACGGATGTGTCAGCCAACCTCCTCAGAGCCCAGTTCTGGAGAGAAAGTTTCTCTGGTGTTAGCTTCGTTAATGAGAAAGTGGAATGAAATAAGATAGTTCGAATCTGAGCTCCAGCCACAGCAGCCCGCCACAGTGGCTTTTGATCATTATCCAGGAGCAATAGCTGCCAGCAGTTCCAGGGAGAGCATGGACCCAAGCTGCATGTGGGGATCAGAGCTTCACGTGCAATGCTTAATACAGGCTGGGAAACATCTCAGCGTACTGTTACCTGACATTGTTTCAATTTTCTTTTTAAAAATGTTGTGTGGCCGATGGTCAGGGGTCTCTTAGTGGCCTGGGGCTCGTATATTTAGCTCATATATAAAGCTCAGGAATTGACCTGTCTCCACCTCCCCAGCGCCACACCCAGCTTTCTATGGAGTGCAGAGGCTTGAATCCTTGTGCTGATGTGCCAAGTGCTTTACACACTGGGTTTCTTTAGCTCCCATTCCAACCTGCCGACCGTTCATCGGGTATTACTTGGATAATGAGTTGTGGGTAGTCTGCTGAGCATTTGACCAATGAAACGGGCTCAAAGGTTCGAATTATGACAGGTAGGGCACAGCATTCACAGCTGAATACATGGAGAGCGAGATCCCACGATGGAATCCCTATGGGCCTATCACACTGTTTGCCTCTTTCTGGGTCCCTGGGAGATGGAGTTTCTCAGCCTCCCCCAGACTCATGTTGGGAGCCTATTTCACATGTAGGTAATTGGGAAAATCAGAGGTAGGTAGGGGCTTGCTGCAGTATTCCTGTTTGTAAGTGGATAAGAGGGCCTGGAGAGATGGCTCAGCAGGTCAGAGCACTCATCTGGAGGATCTGAATTTGGATCCTATCAGGAGGCTCATAACCACCTGTAACTCCAGCTCTACAGGAGCCAATGCTTCTGTCCCCCTTGGGCACCTGTACTCATGTGCACAAACTAACATGCAAACACACACATACATATAATAAGAATAAAAAAATCTATTTTAAAAAGTACATAAGAAGCTGGGCAGTGGTAGTGCAAGCCTTTAATCCCAGCACTCCAGAGGCAGAGGCAGGCAGATCTCTATGAGTTCAAGGCCAGCCTAGTCTACAGAGAGAGTTCCAGGACAGCCAGAGTTACAACAGAGAAACCCTGTCTCACTATACACACACACACACACACACACACACACACACACATGAGCTAGCATGTCCCCAGAGTATTCAGAACTCAGAATCTAAATAACATTCTCCCCTTAAATATGCCATGGGGGAGCACTAGCTCACCTCAGCCTGAGACACATGTACTTGATGAGCCAGGACCTGATATGGCAGTAAATAAGGGCTCAGTATGGATGTGGGTGGGGGTGGAGGTTAGAAGTGATGTTTCCTGGTAGCAAGGGAGGGTCCCTAGGTACCATCTGCAACACTGCCAAATAAACAAATAGATAAGCAAACAAATAACAGATGTATGGGAACACTGCAATCGTCTTGAAATCTTACAAACAGGCTTGGTGGCTCAAACCTATAATCTCAGAACTCCAGAGTCTGAGGCGGGAGGATCACAATGAATGTGAGAGCAACCTGGGCTACTTGGTGAGTTCCAAGCCAGCCTGGGCTACAGAATAAATCTCTGTCTCAAGACAAAACAAAACCATTACAAAAAACAAAAATCTGGAATATGCTGAATAAAGAAATAATGATTGCAATATGTGCTAATCTGTAGGATAAAAGAAAAATAATTGGGAATTCATAGCTTTTATGCAGACATAATTGACTACTACAATCAATTACAATTAATGAGCATGGGGAGGAGTGGTTGAAACAAAGCCACTTTAGGCAAAAACTATAGTGGTAACTTTTAGATAAGAGTTATGAGCAGGCACTTCACTATCTGGGTAAGTGTGGCAAGGCTGGGGAGCACAGCCTTAAGACACAGGGGAAGCAGAAGCAGAAAGCAGAAGTAAAGAAATCTGATCAATTACTCAAATCTCTGATCATTGGTAATAGGGCATATTAGTGCTGTCTAACTCCTTCCACGACACCCTGAAAACACCCATATAGCTACCAGGAGACCCATGTTCAAGAGGCATAACCTTCTCTGAGAAACAAAGAACCTTTGTTTCCCCGGTGTGTGTTTTGGGCTCTCTTGCAGAAGATAGGTTGCATGTACAAGTAAGAATTCATTTCAAGGCTCTGTTGACAGGTTTGCTTTCAAGCCAGGCCTACCCTGTGTGGATCTGTGTTGCTTTCAGGCACCTTATACAACCAGGAAGGGTGGTTTGTTCTTTCTCAATATGGTTCCGACTATTCACAGCCCTTTGTGGTTTCATATGACTTTTTAAAACCTTGATGTGTACCCGCAGAAGAATGAAATTAGACTCTTATCTTACACTCTTACACAAAAATCAACTCAAAATGGATGGAAGACTTAGCCTACTACTGGAAGCCTTGTAATTCCCAGAAGAACACAAAGGGAAAACGTCCATGACAATGGTCTAGACAGTGATTTCATGGGTATGACCCCAAGACTTCAGCCAGCAACAGCGAAATGTAGATGAGGGGATTATATCAAACCAAAGAGCTCCTGCCCAGCAAGAGCATCAAAGCAACAGAGTGACCAAGGTAGCTCATCAACATGGGGTGGGTGGTGTTTGCTAATTATGTATCCAGTATGAAATTAACTCATAAAATAAATGCAGGACTTCTAATGTTCCATAGCTAAAAACAAACAAGAAATAAAAGTTCACTAATTCCCAATTTTAAAAATAGTCTAAGGATTTACATAGTCATGAAAAAAAAAACCTGCCATACAAACAGCCAACAGGTACATGGAGAGATGCCCGTCACTGATGGCCAGGGGTGGGAAGGGAGGGAAGGGGTCAGAAAGAAAGGAAAGCGGGAAACAAACAACTCATTAGTGCAGGGTGTAAAGGAAACAACTGTAATCTTTCAAACCTTGTATGGGCACTACTCGAAGCAGTACGGAAACACCTCCAAAAAGTTAAAAGTAGAATTCTTGGGAATTGACTCAATACCATTGAAATGAGCACCTGGGAAGACAGCATAGAACCCCACTGATGAAGGAGTGGATAAACAACGTGTTGGTATGTCTACGCAGTGGAATATTATTCAGCCGTAAAAAGAAGAAAATCCTGTCACGTGCGGGAACGTGATGAACCTTGAGACACTGTGGTAGGTGAAATGAGCCAACCGCAGAAGGACAAAAATTGTCTGAGTACACTTAGAGGAAAGACCTAAACCACAGAGAGCACCAGACAGCGGTGTGATAGCTGCCAGGGTCCATAGAGGGGAGCTGGGAGTGTTTGGATACGTACAAATTTCAGTCACGCAAGGTGAGCAAGTCTTAGTAACACACTGGGCTCATGGCTATGGCAACACACAGGGTGCACATGAAAGAGGTTGAGGGTCGAGGCCACGTGCTTAGTTCTCGTTTCCGTGAGATAACAAAAAGCACAGTGTAGATTCAATCAGAGCCAATAGGAGGGGCAATCTACAAAATAATTGGCTGGTACTCATTAAGAAAATAAATAGGGGGCATGAGAGGCAGCTCAGTGGTTAAGAGTCCTTGCTGCTCTTGCAGATGATCAAGGTTCGTTTCCCAGCACCCACACGGTGGCTCGCAACCTCCTGTAGCTCCAACTCCAGGGAATCTGATGCCCTTCTCTGGCCTCTGTGTGTACCGCACTCATGTGCGCATATCCCCCCCCCCACACACACACAACTTAAAAATAATAAAAAATAATTTAGAAAATAACAGAAAAAAATGTCCTTGAAATATAGTTGGGGCAACTAGGGACAATGGATAACCCTGAGCTATATCCTTCACACTAGAAAAGGTTAGTGAGATATGTTGGGGTTCAAATAGATACATACACATGTAGAGGTTTCTATCAACGTGTATGTATTTCTTGGTTTGTGGTTGTATCAATTAATAACATTAAATTAACCACATAAAGTATTGATATAACATTAATATTTAGGAAACAGTAAAGAGCCTTTGGGAACTCTTACTATTGTTCTTGGGATGTACATACATATTAAGACTATTTCTTAGCCGGGTGATGGTGGCACATGCCTTTAGTCCCAGCACTCAGGAGGCAGAGGCAGAATCAGGCCGATCTCTGTGAGTTCGAGCCCAGTCTGGTCTACAGAGTGAGTTCCAGGACAGCCAGAGTTACAACAGAGAATACCCTGTCTTGAATTAAAAAAAAAAAAAAAAAGAGTATCTCTTTACATGTGCTGGGGCAACGGTGGCACCGAACTTGTGGGAGTGGCCAACCGATGACTGGTCTAAATTGGGGCCCACTCCACAACAAGGAGCCCATGCCCTACACTACCTGGAAAGTCAGAAACCAGAAACTAGATAGAACCTAGGGTAGAACCAAACATGATTGGCGAAAAGAAAAAAAAATTAGTGAAACAATTTTTAATGATCTTCTGCCAAACTCATAGATTGGTGCCTAGCCCAATTGTCATCATAGAGGCTTCCTCCTACAGCTGATGGGAACAGATGCAGAGACCCACAGCCAAACAGTAGGTGAGGAGACAAGAGTCCAAATTGGAGATTTTCATGGGGTTTCATTAGGAAACCCCATCGAAGAGGGAGAGGAAATGCTGTAGGAGTCAGAGGGGATGGAGGGTATCAGGAGATCACAGCTCACAGAATCAACTAAGCAGGGCACATATTGGCTTACAGAGACTGAAGCCTGCATGGCTCTACACCAGCTCCTCTGTGTATATATGTCATGGCTGTTAGCTTGGCGTTTTTGTGACTCCTAGAAGTGGAAGTGGGGGTGTCTCTGACTCTTTTTTGCCTGCTCTTGGGATCTCTTCCCTCCTACTGGGTTGCCTGTCGATCCCTGATATGAGGGTGTGTGCCTAGTCTTATTGTATCTTGTTATGCCATTTTTGTTTGATGTCCCCGGGAAGCCTGTTCTTTTCTGAAGGGAAATGGAGGAAGCGAGGATCTGGGGGAGAGGGAAGGTGAGAGGGGACTGGGAGGAGTGCAGGGAGAGAAAACTGTGGTCAGGGTGCATTGTATGAGAGGAATATATATATATATATATATATATACATATATATATATATAACTTTAGTATATATGTATAGTATGTACTATATATACTATATATGTGTATATAGTATATATATATACACACTATATATGTATAATGCATATTATACATATAGCATATACATATATACTATATTATATATATACTAAAATTAATATATATATTAAAATTTAAAATTAATAGTAATGAGTATATTTAAGTAATAAAAAATATATTAAATGAAAGAACTTAGTCACAAAATACTACATGTATGATTCCACTTCTATGAAATGAATTGAAAAGATCAATCTGAAGAGACAGAAATTAGATTAGTGGATTCCAGGACCTTGGGATAGGAGTCAGAATGATTTTATAGTATGTGAAAATGTCTCAATAAAATGGTACAGAAAAAAATATTTCTTTATTATGTATGCATATAGGTATTTTGTCTACATGTATGTGTACCACATGCATGCAATGCCCACAGAAGCCAGAAGGGGGCGTATGGAACTCGAACTGGAGTTAAAGAAGGTTGTGAGCTGCCACGTGGTGCTGGGAATCAAATCCCATTCCCTTCGAGAGTAGCCAGTGCTGTAACCACTGGGCCATCTCTCCAGTCCTTATGGTATACATTTAAGCCTCAACTTCTTCAAAATGAGGAGTGAGCAAGCAGCAGAGTCAGTGTGTCTCCTCCCCTCCGTTCCCCTTCCAGGTTGGAAACCTGTACTGAGGCAAAGTTGCCATGAGACAGGAAACACCCAAGCCTTTGAGTTGTTACAGCACCTGGTGTCACCACCAGGCTGGTGCAAACTTCACAGGAGTGAGAAGCTAAGATCTGAAAGGCTGCGTAGCTATGAAGCAGCCAGGCTGTTCTGATAAGCACACCTCAGGGCGGCTAACAGCAAGATGCTGGCTCCGTGTGCCCAGACCTGAGCGGGTCAGGAATAACTTCTAATCAGCAAAGCAAGTTGCAAAACAAACAGCCACAGAACGAAACCATCTAGCGTTGTAATAAAAACCATAGAATTCGATACAGGTTTCGTGTGCACACGGAAGACAGAAGACAACTGAGAGGAGTCGGTTCTCTCTTCCCACTATGTGGGCGCCTGGGATTGAACTTGGGTCATCAGGCTTGGCGGCAGGCGCCTTTAATCGCTGAGCTATCTCACTGGCCCTCACATCGTATCAGGAGAAAGGGTCACTCAATGAAGCTGGGGCTCACTGATTCTGCCAGAAGTTTTTCTGGCAACTCCTGGGGATCCACCTGTCTTCACCTCCCCAGAGCCGGGGTTACAAATGCCTACCGTGGAACAGGTGGTTTGTCAGCATGGGTGTGCATTACAGCACAGGGGAAGATGGACAAGTGTGTTCAACCCCAAAACGATGCCATTTCTGGTGAGGTGGGGCTTAGGAAGTGGTGTAGAAGCCTCACCTGTGTCATGTTAAACATGATAATATATTCAGGAGCCATTTGTATAATTAAAATTAACAATAAAAGCAGTGTATTAAATCGTCAACCTCTACTAAATGCTTTGTAAACCCAGGGCAAAAAGAAAAAAAAAAAAAAGACGCATTTCCAATACAAACCTGCCTAATCTGGTAAGTTCCCATTTGCTGCTCATTATCTGATAAAGTTTCATTTCTCTGCTGATTTTATTCCAGAGTCAGTGCTAAATGTAAGAATTGAACAATATTCATAACTCTTAACATTTTTCCTTAAATGGTACACAAAGTACAGCGCGGACGGTTTGATGTGGTCAATGGAAAAAAAAAATCGGTTTTCACAGACCGGAATGCTAACACGCCATTAGGCCAAAGTAGAGAAAAAACCAGACAGATGTGGGAGTCAGGTTAAAAACCTCTGTGATGTCTGTTTGACTGTAAACTCCCTGCTAGTCAGTGTGCTTGGCTGGAGACACGTGCCTCTAGGCTTTGCTCTGTTTTATTTGAAAATCATGCATCTCTGATTCCAGTTTGCACTAATGAGGTCATAGGCCTCTAGGATGGGAGAAGGGGGGGGGGCTCCAAACTTGAGCTTTTTATGGCTTTTTGCCCCCAGCAACAGGCAGTCTGTTTCTATCTCCTTGTGGTCTTTGTTCCTAGCAGCAAATTTCTCTTTCTCTGGAATGTGGCTCTGCTCTTGCAGGCAGTGAGTCTCCATGCACCAGTTATGCGACAGAGAGCAAAGGGGGTTGGGGCGCCCACTCTTACTCCAGGCAATGAACACTTCATGCATTGTTACTCTTGTGGACAGAGGCATAGACCCAATCCCTGCTATGGCAGGGCAACACGAGCACCTTTAGACCAATGAGAAAAGGGAAAGTGTGCAGTCAGTCACCTGGTAGGACACCCTATAGCTAAATAAAAACCTAGACCCCTTAGTGACCATGGCCTTCCTGGCTTGAGGGGCCCCTTACCCACCAGAGAACTTGTAACATCTGCCATTAGACACTTTGGTCTTACACTGTCCTGTTTTCCCATCTTCTAATTCTTTAACTGGTGGAGGGCGAGAACTCGGCCAGCTCTCTGGTATCCACAATGGATGTGTTCATTATCGGAGGAGTGTGAGATCAAAGGACCAAGTCTCATCTTCCTAGAGTTCAATTCCAAAGGAAGCTTGTAGGTTAAACATGATTAAGGCACATCTTCCTGTAATCAAGCCTTCTCACAGTGAGGTGTGTGTTGTGTCCGAAGGAAACTCCATTTCCCCAAATGCTGGTGCTTAGACGAAAGCCGGACTTCCTCAGGCACTTGTGAAGCCAGTCCCCTTCTGGCAAAGGAGCCATCTTCCTCATCACTGGCAGAAGAGACAAATGGCTATCTGTGGTACCTATTAGCATACTAGAGTGCATGCTGGCCTCCAGGCTCCCTCAGTATCACACGTACCTGTTATGCATTTCAGAGTCCATGCTAGAGTCCTGGCGCTCCTTTACCCTTTGCTTTCTAGCTCAAGGACTTCCCTCCTCCCAGCTACTCATTTCTCCTTATAATTCTGCTGTTCTCTTCCTTTTTGAATCCTTGATTGCTCTCGCTCTTTTTTATTTTTATTTATTTTTTTTGGTTTTTCGAGACGGTTTCTCTGTTGTAACTCTGGATGTCCTGGAACTCACTCTGTAGACGAGGTTGTCCTCGAACTCACAGAGAGAGATCCACCTGCCTCTGCTTCCCAAGTGCTGGGATTAAAGGCATGCGCCACCACTGCCCGGCTACCCTTGACCTCTTTGTCCTCATCTTTTGCTTCCTCTCCCTCTCCCTTGCTCTCTCTACTCTGCTTCTACTTCTCTCATGGTCAGATCTAGTCTGCTGGCCATGTTCAGCCGACTTCTTTCTCTCTCTGCTCTGGACTCTTCCTGGAAGAGTCATATCTACAATAAAAACCTCCCCCTCAACCCTATCTTGTAAGCGGTCGTGTCTTCAGTTTGTACCATGTGTCTGCTTAGAGTCTTTCTATTTTGCTCTTCCTTTGAACGACTTCCAGAACTATCTTCCCCCCTGTCCTGTGTCTCTGGGTGTCTCTGTGCCTCATTCTGAGCTACTAAGCTTCCCTCCCCATTTGAATGGGCCAATGTTCAAGACAAGCCTGTTGTATAGTAATTTCCTCTGAACTAGAATCCCACCCACTCCAAAAAAAAGAGATAGCTCAATGGTTTAAGTACTAGTTGGGTAAGCGTGATGACACACCTGTAATTCCAGCCTTGCAAGATGGAGGTGGGTTGTGGGTGAGGAGGTCCCCAGAGCAAGCTGGCTAGAAAGACTGGCTATCTTGGCAAGCTCTTGTGTGGCTGAGTGAACACACTGGAAGAACGGTCAAGGATGGTGCCTAAACACTAACCTTGGGCCTCCGTGTGCATAAATCCATATGTGCACTCCCATGTATTCATATCCATGCAAAGAATATAACATACACCACAGAGAGAGAGGGGGGGGAGGGAGAAGAGGAGGGAGAGAAATAGAGAGAAGGAGCACACTCAGGTTCACAAGTCAAGGTATATAAGCTGTGAAGGATCACTGGAGGCAGGAGGCTGGCTCATGGTGGAGTTATCAACCATGCCATCGGTGGACTTAGTGGTAGGTCCTCGTGTCCTAAAAGCAACCCCAGGAAGCTCACTGGGTCACCACGCTAGACCTAGGTGGAACTATGTCTCTGGTTGTGGCTGGTACTATTATCTCCAGTGACAGATGTCTCCCCAGGAAAAGTCACACGAAGTGCCCATTTCTTTCAGAGTTGCATGAGGACGGTGGAAGTAGACGCTGGACTCTCTGAAGACACTGGGTGTAGAGTTAGAATTCAAGCTCTCCAGAGTGGTCACTTGGAGCCTTAGGTACCACATGGCTCAGAGTTTCCCCCTGCCTCTGGAGTCACTGCCACAGTTCCCTCTGGGTTGGGGGATCCTGGTGATGGGACTGGGAGTGAGGAAGCTTTCCTGGAGCTGGTCTGAGGGTGACAACCAGACCACACACAGTCAGTGAAATAAAGCCCTAACCATGATTTGAGTGGAGGCTGGGAAGTCAGGGAAGGACAAAGTAGTTAGGAGATGGGAAGGTTTGCTATGAGGAACAGATAAGACAAAGAGATTATGGGTTTGAAGAGAGGCTAAGACAGAAGCCAGAGGTTATGAGAGGTGAAACTGGAGCTGTTTAAATTGAACACACAGTGCCACCTATGGCAGGGAGGAGTACTGCAGCTGATGTGACTGGGGCTTGCCCACCTTGTTAGATGAGCTCCGTCTAGAAGAATGTTTAATTAGCTTTCACATTCATATGGGCCTGCCCTTTTCAATGCCTCCTGATGACTTAGCAAAATAAACTGATTCTCATCTGTAGGTGTGAATTAAATCTCTCTTCTTGCTGTGACGATAGAGAGCTTACGATCTCTGGTAACTTCTACAATAAGCCTGAATGTGGCCTGCCGAGAGACACTGGAAGAATCCCAGCACGTCCCTTTCCACCAGCCTGCCTGGATCCTGGTGGTAACCAGAGGCCTTCTGTGGACAGGGAGCCAGGCCAGTCCCTCTTGCTAATCAAGGTAGTCATGTGAGGCAAAGAGATCAAATCTTTCCTTCAAGGAGAATTATTTAACTCAGCATACTCCAAGCACAGGCATGTGCATCTCAGCTCCAGCCCCACATGAGTGAATGACCTCTGGCTCCCCACCCATCAACTGTGCTGTGAGTGGATTAGCATGGATCTGTGTGTGTGTGTGTGTGTGTGTGTGTGTGTGTGTGTGTGGTCACCTGGAAAGTCTGAGGGATGCTATGAAGATATTCACACACACACACACACACACCACACACACACACACACACAGCCACCCTGGAAACAGGACCTTAAGGACAGAACTAGGGCCTTGAGCCCGCTAAGCAAGCATCTTAGCACCTTCTTGTTTTAAAAAAGAATTACATTGTGTGTGTGTGTGTCTGTATACATACATATGTGTGTCTCTGTGTGTGCTTGTATATGTCTCTGTATGTGCATATGTGTATCTGTGTGGATATGCGTGCTCGTGTGTGTGTGTGTGTGTGTGTGTGTGTGTGTATGTATGCCACATGTGTACAGGTTCCCAAAGAAGCCAGAGAGGGTGAGGGTGTCAGATCCCCTGGAGCTGGGGTAAAGACCATGATGAGCTTTCCTACAGTAATGCTGGTATCTGAGTTTAGGTTCTCCCAAACAGCAGCAAATGGTCGTAACTGCTGAGCCATCTCTCCTGCCCGAACCAGCCCCCTTTTAAATTAATCCTTTTCTCCCATTTACTATTTTGTGTGTAGGGTAGTGTGCATACTGCAGCAAACAGGTGGAGGTCTGAGGACAACTTGCAAGAGTCAGTTATCTCCTATTGTATAGGTTAGAGGGATCAAATTGAAATAATTTGGTTAAGGAAGGTATCTTTCCCAGTGAGCCATCTCCCTGACCCATCAGCCCTCTTGAAAGTTTTTTTTTTTGAGAATCTTACTAAGTTGTCTAGGCCGGCCTTGAGCTAGTCATCATCCTTCCTCCAAGCGGCTGGGGTTCCAGTCATGCGTCATCACACAGGGCTAAGAAATAATTATTATCAACAAACTAGTCATCAGGAACACGTGTATGTGTGTGTGTGTGTGTGTGTGTGTGTGTGTGTGTGTACACACACACACACACACACACACGCAAGTTATCATTTCACTGCTTGGGGTAAGATATAAAGGTAGAAAGCAAAAATGATCATTTCCTGGATTTTGTTTTCAAAGGCAGAGACCATAATGGAAGAGAGAAGATCTGGGAATTGTTGGGAGGCAGAGGAAGGATTCAGCAACAGGGACAGCTTGCCAACTTCCTCCTCTGGTCCTCAGGTTCAGAGGAGACAGGATGAGGCTGTGGGTGTAGAATGGGGCTGTCTATCTCTCAGCACAAGCCCAGCAGAGCAAGGATCTGCCAAGAGGACCCTGTTATTTGCTTCTTGAGGAGGTTCCTAAGGGGTGTGGGAGGAAGGTCTCCTTGAGGCCATGTGACCAGCCGGTAGTGCTGAATGAAACGACTTTATCTCCTGCATCTGATGCAGGTACAAAAGAGGGCCCCAGAGTTGCTGGGAAGTAGCCAAGAAGGCTTGAGACCTGAAAGAAGGCTACCACAGAAAAGGCTCCCCACATTTAGCCTAGGTGTGAAGAAGAGGGGCCCAGCTGGACTTCCACACTGGGATGAACACGAGTCTGAGAGCATGATGGGAATCTCAGAAACTGCCCATAGGAACACATTGTCTGTGGTCCCATGTATCCAACCACACAGAGCTGTGTGAGTGTGTTCTGAGGGTTCCCAAGACATAAACACACCTCAAAAAGAAAATGGGAGGTGGACTCTTATAGGACAGGGCCTGGGGCTGTGACTCAGATGGTGGAGTGCTTGCTGAGTATGCCCGAGGCCCTGGGTTCATTACTGAGCACTGCATAAACCAGGCATGATGGCACATGACATCCATCCTAGCACTGGGGAGGAGAAGGCAGGAGAATCAGTTCAAAGTCATCCTCGGATACACAGTGAGTTTGAGGCTATGCGATGGGCTATGCGAGACTTTTTTAAAAAAGGCCAAGTTACTGGACATGAATAGAAAAATCATTTTTATGCTCATGGTGACTCAGGATATGTATGGATCATAAGCAGGAATGAAGTAGGTTCTAGAGCCACTATGAAGCCTGGAAGATAGCCAGCAGCTGCCTCTCCTGCTGTCTGTGTGATAAGGGACTTCATCTACAGGGTGGTGCAGGAGAACCCCCACCTGCAGGAACCCCAGGCTCAGATTAGGGGGCCCTATACCTCTCAGACAGCACCTGTCTCATCTCTCTATTCCAAGACAGCAAAACTCCAGTCTTTGGGGGCTGATGAGTGACTAGTTCCACAGCCTAAGAGAGGGACTCTGGAGTAGAGAGAGTTTCTGACTAGTTAGACCCACCACGTGCCCCTGATTTTCAATGGGCCTGGAAAACTGGATCCCAAGCATCCCTGTTTTCTATATTATGTGTACGTGTATGTGTATGTGTGTGCTGGTGGGTGGTGGTGGTGTATATTTATGGAGACCAGAGGTCATTCCCTGGTGTCTCTCAGGCCTTGTATACCTCATCTTTTGAGGCAAGGTTTCTCACTGGGTCCTGAAAAATCACCATTTACCTCAGCCCCGAGCTAGGGCAGCAGTGCAGGACACGGCACAACTCATCTCCAGGTCCAGAAGCCTCTGGACTCTACCCTCCCTAGAAAAGTAGCCAATTTCCTCCTCCCTTGGTGTGTGTGTGTGGCAGGGGGGGGGGGTGTAACAGCACCCTTTCCCTCTAGAATAAAAACAAAAAACACTAACATTTGTGTGGTCCCTGGGCTCCCTGGGACCGTCCCTGGGACTGCCAGGGTACCTTTCCATCTCTGTCGGATTTGGAAAAAACACTAACACTGGGGATGGAACTCAGGAGGCAAACATTTACTGACTGAGCCTAAATCACTGGATACTACCACCCCTCTGCACGCCATCAGCTTCCTCTGCCCTGCCACCCAATAAAAACCTGCTCTTAATGTCTGGTTGAAATCTATTCTCTGTTTACTCCCCACCACCTTCTGTTTGGTGGGATTTTTGAAAAAAATCCACCAGTTACCGCTGTGATGGTTCACCAAACTGTGTGATCAAACACTTCCCGGATGTTTCTGTTGGGCATTTTCAGAGGAGATAAACACTCAAATTGGTGAACTTTGAATAAAGAACAGTCCATTCATAATGTGAATGGGGGCTATCTCCTTTCAGGTCAGTTGAGATCCTAATTAGAAGGGGAGAGAAAAATGCCTCCGAGGCAGGAGAAGATTCCCTAGCAGACTGCTTTCAGAATCAGCTCCTCCTGGATCTACAGGAGGTGACCTTTGAACCCTAAAACACCAGCCTGAAGTCCTTAGCCTCCCAGCCCTATGAGCATGAGATTGCCATGTCACTTCAGGTCAGTAGAGGACCTAATTAACAGAAAAACCCCTAACAGGAACTCCAGGGCTCTGTAGACCTTGGAGCTGCCCACTTCTGCGTTGTGTGAGTCTGCTTCCCCTGCTGTGACCGCACATACCTCTGGAGATCTCTGACACTGCTGTGGTTGTTAAACTACATGACCTTCTCTCCTTAAATGCGACTCTAGATCCAACATCAGTAGCAAGACCCCTCTTCTCCATGGCTCTCCATGGCTCAGAAGTCCTCAGTCACATCTACTAATTTACACTTCCCCACGGTGTTGCAGACACGCCAGGCAGCATGGAATGGAATGCAGAGGGCCAGGGAAGGGTGGGCAGCTAAGGATGGGGTCTGTTTTTGTGAGAGCTGCCTCTCTGATCCCATTGCTTTGCGTTACATTCTAGAAGGTAAAATAGTTCTTTATATGCGTGGAGGCGATGGACAGAGTTTAGACAGATTCTGGTAAGTTTCAGTAAAGGTTTATTAGCTAAGGGGGAGGGGGGAGGATTGCCGAGTCTGAAAGGGGGGGGTGTGAGAGTCACAGGGAGACAGAGAGGGGTGCAGAGAAAGAGACAAAAAGAGAAAGAGCCCTCTAAGCCCACCGGGGCTATCTGGGACTTAGTACCAGTCCCCAGGACAGGCATACCTGTCTGGGGGCAGATATAGGGCTCAGGAAGAGGTATCTGAGGACAGAGTGTGGGGTGTGGGGGCCTGCTTAGCTCCAGGGAACGGCACCCAGGCAGCTCTGGGTAAATCACAACAGAAGGAATAAGATGTTTTATGTGTAATAAGAGATTCTTGTGCTAGCTTTGGTGTTAAAAAAAAAAATCTATTGTTTGTCTTGAGAGGACAGTACATGCATATGTGCCTTGCTGCTGATGTGGAGCTCAGAGGACAACTTGTGGGAGCTGATTCTCTTCCTTCCGTTACATAGGATTGGGGGGATTGAGCCCAGGAGATTGAGTTTGGTAGCAAGTGTCCTTACATACTGAGCTATCTTACCTGGTCCATCATTTTTATTTATATGATCAGTGGATAAAGTAGGTGCCTCTGATCATAGCTTCTATGTCGAAGTGGCTATCTGTCTGGATAAAGTCAGTTCTCCATCCCTTCCTCACTGTGGCTTAGACGGTCTCTACATATAGGGTATGCAGGGTCCCCGCCTTTTCTAATGACATCATAAACAGCAGCTCAACTTTTGCCCCCACCCCCTGCACCAAAGCAGAGTCTGGGGCAGCAGTCAGAGGCCATGTGCTTATCAATGTGTGGAAAGTGCCAGCCCTGGAGGAGGAGGGAGGAAAAGGAGATGGAGCCTGTAGGGAACCAACACATACAGAGGATGCTTGGCTCACTAGCGTGGGTGGAGAGTGAGAGATGGACCAAGTTGGCCACGTACATGTGATGTTGGGTTTACTAGCTAGTGAATCTTTAGAAAACCAGGGCCACCCAGGCCCTGGGTGGGGTTGGGGCTAGCTTGTCCCTTCTTTAGAGGAGCGTGTGTGCTTGGCCAGAAAGAAATTTTGTGTTTAGAATCAAAGCCCTTGGGCAAGGGGTCGGGGCTAGCTTTTCCCTTCTTTAGAGGAGCGTGTGTGCTTGGCCAGAAAGAAGTTTTGTGTTTAGAATCAAAGCCCTTGAGCAAGAAGCTTGGACAGAGGGGGCACCTGCTTAGGTGTCCCAGTGAAGCCAATAGCATCAATGGGATGCAGTTGCCCTGGCAACAGCTGAAGATGGAAAGCTAGCCAAAGGCCCTGAAATCAAGTGTGGCTGAGAGGATAAGAACGGGGTAAACGGAACATGAATGCCTCAGCCCAGTTTTCTCAGAGGCCATCCTGGGTGACTTTAGCCTGGCTGACTCTCCCAGCAGGTTCAGGGCAAAGGTCACAGCAAGCAGTAGAACGGCACTTTGGGTAATTTAGCTGACACAGGGATTTACAGGGAAGGTATATGGAGGACTCCTGAATCAAAAGAATATTATAGAAAGCAAGTCTCAGAAAGGCACAGACAGTGCATGAAGAGCAGTTTGGCAGGCCAAGCTCACACCGCTGCCTTAGTGAGAATTAGCTTCAAAGGGCTCCCGGTGCAATGACTTTCCTGTCAAGCTAAAAATTCTTAGTAGCCGGAATAGTTCAACTCACATGAGAAGTTTCCCAGTCATGATCACACAGCTGAAGCTGGAGCACAGGATCATAGGGGGTATAAGATGTTTCCTTTAACATCCTCCACCAGCATGGATAAGTGATGTTGTGCCAGGAAACAAATATCCCCACGGTCTTAGAGCTCCAGCAGAGGTACACGCTCCTTGTACATTCTAGACTTAATCTACAGTCTAAGACTGAGACAACAAAAGCAGCCAGTATGGTGAAAACCTCTAGATACTCAATTAGAGAGAGGAATTTCCCTGGAGGATCCTATCCAGGCAACCGAATGTACTTTAGTAAGAACCAGTCAACTGACTCTATCCAAATCAGAAAGCAAAAAGCAAAAGGGCGTCAGTCTCACCAAGAGCAACATGAATTACTGCCATTCACACCCAGGGCAGTGGTCATTTCCCAAGGGGGTGACAAGGGACAAACCAGGTCAATGCAGCAATCCATCAGTGTCTATTATAAGCAGTGGTCAGCTGGAGAAGGACCAGAGTATCTCATCAAGGGACATTCCCAAAGAAGTTTTTTACAGTCGTGTTATACTTGAGAGCTAAGACTTGTTTTTTTTATTTGCTTATTTTTTATTTATATGTATTTGTTCAAGTGTGGGCCATGTTTGTTTGGGTGCTTTTGGGGGCCAGAAGAGGGCACCAGAGTCTTCTGAAGCTGGAGTTATAGGCAGTTGTAAGCTGCCTGACATGGGTGCCGGGAATCGACCTGAGTCCCTTGAATGAGCAGTGCACGCTATTAACCACCGAGACATCTCTGTAGTCTCTACATTTCTACTGCTAATAGGCCAACAGAGACCCTCAGGAGGGGGCTGGTCAATTTTTTGTAGTCAGTTGCAGAGCCAGGAATAGACCCTGAGTGACCCCAATGGAGATTTCCTTCATGGGACATCACTGTTGAGAGCTCCAGTGGTAGAGCAAGTCCCCTATCACACGCCAAAATGTCCACACCCTAAACCCAGGACCCTAGGAATGTTTGCTCCCATGGTAAAGGGATGTTGTGGTGGTGTTAGGAATGTATGATGTCATAGCCCTTACTGCTGTATGGAAGAGCCCATGTGCTCACCAGGGAGAGTCACCAGGGCTGCAGGGAACAGGGAAGAGGTTAGGGAAAGAGAAAGACTGGCAAGACACAGGAAAGGGGTCAGAATTGATTGAAGCAGCCTCTCCATTCTGAAAAGATAAGAAGATTGCCAGAAGGAACAAGGCTCAGGCAACAAGTTCATTCCCAACTTCTGATCCCCAGGCTGTGTGCTGACTCAGCTCGGGTCATAACGGTGTTCGTGTGTGAGCTCTTCAGCTAGACAGGTGGCACGCACTTCTGTCCCTCGCACTGGCCACTGAGATGGCATCTAATATCTTTTTACCTTAATGGATCAGTGGTACCCCTATCTTTATGATGCCCAGGATCCTTTCTTTTATGGGGGTAACTGTTTGGCAACTGATCTTGCTTTCTGGTAAATAGCTTTTCTGTACGTGAACGGGCCTTTGGAGTACCTGGTCTAGACCACACACTCCCCGTGTACACTGTATAACTGGCTCAAAGTCTTACCATCTCCTCCAGAGGACAGGATCCACACCCCCTCCCCCAGCATGTTTTGAAATCCTCCCTCCTCCACTGAACAGCTGTCATTCTCCAAATCTTTGTGCCCAAACTCCAAATGTGCAGACACTCACAAAAGATGAGGTGTGAGGTTTTATTTCTCTTTCATTTTGGCACCTTTTCCGTCAACCTTTTAAGTACTAAAGATATCTTTGTGGGTTAGGCTAATTTTGCTTTCTGAAAAGCACAAGGAAAGTGCCTGAGGTTTGAAGTCTGCTTATGAAAATGATTAAGCAGGTTGGGGGAGCAGCTGGGGTGGGATGGTTCGCTGAAGAAGTGGGCTCAGCCTTGTGGCATAAAGACGCACCAAAAGGTTTGTGCCTCTGCTACTTCAGAATGGTAGAGAAAACATTCTGGAAATGACATTGTGTCTACTTCCTGTCCCTCTCAGAACTGAGCTAAATCTAACGTCAGTAAAGAACTTACAATGATATTCTTAATGGCACCTGCAGATTCCAGGAAGTTGGGGGCGGGGACAGAACATTTAATGAGAAGGGAGGTGGGAACAACACTGTGGGCTGTTACATATAGAACATTCTTGGGTTCTCCCGAACTTTCTTAGGTCTCTGAAAACAAGTCTTTAAATTGTTTGGGGACTAATGTGATCTCTGAAAAAAAACCAATCAATCAAATGTGCCGGAGACGGGTGTTCTGGAACAGAGGGTTGCCTCAAGGGAGTGAAGGCAACGGAGGCACCAACCCAAGCAACAGATGCCAGGGACCAGCCATGGGGTGCGGATCTACTCTGTTACAGAAGAAGCAGGGCTTTTATAGAGGAAACAGGGCATTGCCTAAGGGAGAGGTCCAATCACTTTGGTCCATGCTTGCTAGCCACTTCAATCAGCCTATCTAAAGCTTGCAGTAGCAGGGAGGCGGGGGCAAGGTTGGGAAAGATCTAACCACCTTGTATGTTTAAGCTCTTAGCCTATCCATTTCGCTGATGTTGGTGAACTGGGGTTCTGTCAAAATAGGGAAGCAGGCACTGCCCTGGCGGGTTTTCCCATGTTGGGGCTCAACTTATGTGCCGGGATCCTCTATTTTAAAGTCCACTCGATGTGCTATGGGCTGCGGTACTTCCCTGGCACAGGAGCAGATGCTCATCTTTTTTCTCCCACAGTGCGGATTCCTTAGTCACCAACACAAATGTAAAACAGTTAAAGCTCTGTGTGTGTGTGTGTTGTATGTACTTGTTAGTGTGTGTATGAACATGTGCGCACCCGTGTGTAGAGGCCAGAGAAAGAGAGGATCAAGGAGCACAGAGGGGATATACTCAAAATATATTACATACTTATATGAGAGAGGCCTTATTATATATTATACATAGTATATGTATATATATATATATATATATATATATATATATATATATATATATGTGGCAGAGAAAAATTAACATGAACTCCAAGTTCACTCCAAAAAAGTTGAAGAAAGATGGCCCAAGCCTGAAGCATTTTTCTGTAAGAAAAGGAGATTTATAAATGCCTCTCCCCCGATGTTTGTCTCTGATTTTGGAGAAACAGAGGCTAGGCTGAGTTTCAAGGGCCCCCACGCTGCTGTCTCTGAAGTTGTGGCGGAGGGTGTTGTACAACTTTAGAGAGGGAGACAGACCCTGTGCTGGTTTCCAGGTGAAGCGGGGTGGGTGGGGGTGGGGGGGTTGGAGATCTGGGGGGGGGGTGTGAGTGACTGATGAGGTCAGGGCTTGCCTCACCGGTGGGGACCTGAGTTCTGAGCCTACAACCCACACAGAGAAGTTGGGGACTGACACACCCCTACCGTCCCAGGTATGATGGGGTGGAAGGCGGAGACAGGAGGGTTCCTGGAGCTTGCCAGTCTACTTAGTGAAGTCCCAGGCCACTAAAAAGACCCTGTCTCAAACAAAAAGTGAATTTTGCTTGAGGAACAATGGTGGTGACTGACCTCTGATACACACACATACATACACACACACACACACACACACACACACACACACACAAAATCACTAAAAGCCCGAGATCTAGCTCAAAACCTCAGGGTTTCAGATTTGCTTCCAAATCTCTCTGGACCTCAGTTTTCCCACCTTTAGTATGGAACCAATAACAGTAAAGCCCCTGTGGGCTCTCCTGAGGACTCACCAGGTCAATTCTTGCAAAGCCCTGCGTGGGTACAGTGTGTAGTAGGGCTCCATCTGGCTTTGCTATTATTAGTATAAATAAATATTAATTTGCATCAATTTGTAGATATGAGAGAGATCACAATTAGAGTCATAAAATAAGACGTGTTATAATTTCTCTGGAAAATATAGAGGCTTCTGGAAATAAAGCCTTCCACACGCGCAGCTTCAGGAGTGCAGAGCTCAGCGGCTCACCCACCCGCCAGCTGTCTGCGATGGGTTTAACTCGGGAGAGTGTTCTGAGCAGCCGGGCTTTTTTCTCTGACAATCTTGTCCCAGGGCCACCCAGCGGAGATGATGCCCTGCTTATTATAACTGCATTGTAAACAAGGCCTGGGGTTTATATAACACCTTGGCCACCGGCGGAGAAAAAGGACTGCTAAGTGTTGTACTTATGACTGTTTGTACAACGTTGGTACAAAATTGAGAGGCTTTGGTAATACCCGGTTTACAGACAGAAAGATTAGAAGAAAATCAAGTGGCTGCTTTGTGCATCCCTGCCAGAGAAGTCCTGTCCACAGACAGCAGGGCACCCTGCACCATGTTGTCTGAACGGACAAGTTTGGTCTCTGCTTTGATTTAATCTCTTTCTTCAGGAAAGAGGAATTGGTATCAGAACTAAGGAGATAGCTCAGTTGGTAAAATTCTTGCTGTCTGAGCCTGAAGACCCAAGTTTGGATTGTAGCACCCAGGTAAAGCTAGGCATGGTGGAGTTTATGCCTATTACCCCTACACTGGCATGGTGAAGGAGAGAGGCAGGTTCCAGGGGTTTACATGCCAGCCAGATAAGCTGTAAACAGACTACAAAACTTCACTGGAAAATGACTGAGGAAGACACCTGATATTGAACTCTGGCCTCCACATGCACTCACACATGCACAAGCCCCACCCCACCCCAAGGAACACACGTACATAGATATACACAAAAGTGATCAGCCGTACAATTCACGGTGAAGCTGCTGAAGCCAAATGAATATCCTGAGGTAACAGCAGACATTGGCTGCTGTCCTTAGAAACTAAGAGCCCCACTGGAGACAGGAGTCCACATCAAAGAAAGCCTGGGGTACACCTCATCCCAGTTCCCCTCATGTGGAAACTGAGCATTATCTATGGTTCTGGACATGCCTGCAGCAGACAGTGTCTGAGGCTGGTTAACTGGCCATTTCTCAAGCAGAACAGGTTTTAAACATGAACTGGTGCCGGGATCTACAGCTCATCCACCTGGTAAATGATGGCAGGAAGTAAGAGAACAAGGAAACATCATGACAGTGAGGAGCCAGCCAGGCTCAGGCTGGCTCCCTGAGGCAGGCCGGGCACAAGGCACCCGACACCCTCCAGCGAAGGCCTGGCGGGAGCAGTTACGGAAGCAAGTGAGCCAGGGGTGTAGTTTTCAATGACTAGACTCCTTTAGATATTACGATTTGACATAAAGAGGCAATGTGGGACAATAATCAAAAGACTTACCCTTAAATATTTTTGGACCAAGTGAATTTAGCGATCCCAAAACATAGCCAGTGACGTTCCTTAGAGGTGCTATTCAAATGTGCTTTAAAATTAGGCTACTGGTTTTTATGGTCATGTTTGCTCGTGTGTGGGGGAGATTTTTAGGTTTCTGGGAAGACTGCAAACTAGAACTCTCCGTGGACAGTGTGGGCACGCGTTCTATAGAGGCCCTCACTCACATGCAGGTGCTCAGATAGCCACCACCTCCTGTCATGCTCAGTGCTGTTGCTAGCTTTACAGTTCTGTAGAAACTCCACAATGCAAGGCTTGATGTTGTTCTTCCATTCCAGTATTAACCAGGCCCGACCCCACTTAGCTCTGGAGATTAGACGGCACGTCACATTCAGGATTGCTAGGGCCCATGTTACACGGAGGATCGTGCGATCTCAGTCATACTGTTCTCAGTAGCAAATTTAGGACTAGAGATTTGAGGAAGGGAGTACGTGAGGCTCTGATTTAATGAAGTTTGCGAGGGCAACTTTGCCCTTTGCCATCACACCCGCTGACTGCAGGGCATGTCAAGCGAAAGGAGCCATGTATGGAAAGACAGTTCCCGTGTGCTCTCGCATGGAAGCTAAATTGTCTAGCATCCAGGAGCAGAGCAGAATGGGGGTTACCGGGGGCTAGAGAGTTGGGGTGTGGAGATGATGAGAAAGGAGGATGCGATATTTCAGCTACAGGAAATAACAGTAAGGAAGCTAAGACAGAGAAGGCTTGCTGTGAGTTTGAGACCAATCTGGGCTAGATACAAAGTGAGTTCCAGACTAGCGTAGGCTATACAGCAAGAGCTTGCCTCAAAATATAATCTCACACGTTCAAAAGCAGAGATCTAGTCTCTCCTAGAACCGGCTCATCTCTTTTGTCATCCCAGTGTTAAAGAATGAGGTGGGGGTCAGCACCCTCGGAGGACCATCCCAGAGCAAGGCTCGGGAGCTCTCCCTTCCTCACAGTCGCAGATCACCCGAGCCTGCCTTCCTCGGCCCCAGTTTCCCCCGCATCCTCAGTGTGCCCCTTCAACGGTCTTTGTGTCTGCTCTCTCAATACAGTCTCCACTCACAAAGAACTTGAAACCCACACTTCTTAGTTTCCAGTCCATACTTCCTACATCTTCACCACCATCACCAGAAGAATTATCATAACTTTCTCTATGCTCACCCCAGGCATTTCTCTGACTTGGTCTCATTCCTTCTGGCTCCTTGAGGGGAGGGTGTCTATTCTCCTCTTAGAGACTGACAAAAGATGCCCTCCGCACGCTGGATCCTCATCCCTGCATGTCAGTTGTCTGGCGTCCCTGGAGCTTCAATATCCTTGGTGATCTTCCAAAACAAAATGCCTCCTTTATCCCTAGTCCTTAACTCCTTACCACCAAATCCTGTGGGGTGCCTTAATCTGTGGTCTGATACCTGCCCCCCCTCTGGCTTACTTCTTTGCTCACATGTTTATCTCTAGCTCTGTCTCCCTTGCTGAATCCATGGGAGAGGCATGCATGTCTCTGTTATTTAACTAAACCTTAAACTTAATTCACTGAGTGTCAGCCAGGATGGTTATAGAGAGCACGCCTGGCTGGATGAGGAGAACCCTACAAAGCAGTCTTCATTAAGAAGCAACATAATTTTAATTTAGGATAAATTACATAAGTATCACACAAAACACCCACGGAATGCCAATTCATTCATTAATTTACTTCCATTTCTCTGCCACCAAATCCTTTAGGACGACATATCAAAATGCAAACAGTTTGTTTACAATCCTTCATGTTTAAAATAATCAATGACCCGTTGCTTTGTTTAGAAATCATAAATTGAATATGGTAAGGAAATTAAATGATCCTTCCGACGCTGCAGAGCACCCCTTAGTTAATCCTGAAATGAATAACCAGTCACAACAAATAGGGCGTGCTAGTTGCTGTTTACATGGATTTATTAACTAGAGTTTTGGAAAAGAAAGAATTATCTTCATCCAGTCACTCCTGGCAGGCCATTTGGAGACACAGAAGGGGAGATGGCTGGGCAGAAGAAGGCACACTGGAGGCTCAGGGCTTTATCTGTCTAGAAGAGGGAATGGATACTGTGGGTGGTTATTGACCGGCTCACAATTTTACTTAGATGCTTTCCTGATGAAAGGGGAGTAGGTAGCTAGCTTTTAGTCAATGTCTGTAAGGAGGGTTTCCCAATGTTAAGCTGCTTATGGTGGATGGGAAGCGTGGACCTTAGTATTCAGGGCACATGGGGTCTATTCACAATCTCCGTTTACCCATTTATTTTCAGAAAATCCAGTCCTTCCTCCGCCTCTCTCTATGACGCCTGCATATCCACCTGAACAACACTCTTAAAAAGCACTTAGCTGGCTAGCTGTCAATAGAGAAACACATCGTTATCGACATTATCTTCAGAGAGATAGCTCTCTTGACTCCCTGGAGTAAGACTCCCCTATTTCCTTTTGAAAGTTTTTAGACCATAATATAGATTGCCCATTTTCTGGTTGACATGTCCAGTGTTCTGACCACTGTGCTGTATGATTCTTGTTCTGGTGCCTGGTGACCTTTGCTCTGTGTGGTTGTTGATGACTTTCGGATGTTATTAAATGCAGAGGGAAGAGACTTTCTCCTCGTTTATCTAATTACTTAGTTCGGTAATTACCTTATCACTACTTAGGCACCAAATTATCTAGAGAGCTTCCGTTCCAGGATTCATCTTTACAATCCCCGAGGATGTGTCTCTTTAATACCCTTTGTCTCTTCTCACATTAACTTACCAGGGCACGGGTGTGGTGGGGGTGCGATCCATGGTAACAGAAGCATCTAGGATGGGATGCGTTCTGTACAGAGGCTGATCCAACCCATAGCTCGATTTCATGTGCAACAGGCCCACCTCTCACCATTTAGGAGGGAAGCAAGCTCTCTGCATATCTGTGGGCTGCATCCTTCTCCTTGCCCATTGCTGGCAATGGCTAATCAGCCTGGAGACACTGGGAGAGTGTCTTACAGAAAGAGCAATTAAAACATGCTCAATGCAGCTTGTGCTGGAAGAAAGAAGCAGGGAGCATTCCAAACTCACTGAAGGTTAATAGGTGGTCAAGCCAGATAATCAATGAATCTTGAGAGAAAAAAGAAATTGAGATCTTAAGGAAAAAGAAAAAGAAACCAAAAAATAAAAATAAAAAAAAGCAGAAAACTAAGCTCCAGAGTTGCTCTGTTCACCCGCAAGTTCCCCCAGCACTCTTGAGTGGGAAGTAGCCAGTGGGGGACAGTCATGTGTTATGAAGTGTACTCACAGACAGACGTGGGATTTCCATAACAGCGGGACCAAGGGGTCTATGGACAGAACAAATTGATGAGGACAGACAGGTAGGGACACTGAAACTTTGATGCTACATCTCCAGACAGATGAAGTACACAAGGACATCAACAGGACCCACAAAACTGTCAGGGTTGGCCCAGGGAGAAGCCATAGGGTCATTGGGAGAGGGGGAAGGTCCCCAAGGAGCCCCTGGGGCCTCAGCAGCAACAGAAGTTCAGACTTCTGACCTTCTGAGGCGGGGAGGGGTGACTTAGCCTTTTCCCTACATATTTTCAACTAAGAAAAACACATAGGTAATTTGAGTTGAAAAAAAGTAGTTATATTAACATTGATATGAGAATTAATGAGGTCCATTATCTTATTCTCGTCTTCTCAAAAGTAAGGCGTGGTGTCATAGGCCTGTAATCCAGTGCTGTGGAAGCAGATGCAGAAGGATTGCTATGAGTTCTAGGCCAGCCTGGACTACAGGGAGAGTTCTAAGCCAGCCTGGACTAAGAAGAGCAAACAGGATGAGGAAAAGCTAAGAGTCACCTGAAATGTTAAGGACATTGGCTCAGGCACCATGGTGAGGAAGATGTAGCTTGCTAATACAGTGAAACCTGGGACAAAAAAATCATTTAGGGACATTAAAGAATTGATCTTTAGTATTTTAATACATCTAGGACATTAGTCATGCAATGAAGTGTGGTCTGAATCTGAATGAGGCCATTCCTATTCTTTCATCACTCCTTTGTTTATCTGAAGACACCTTTGACACACACCTGGTATTAAGAATTTGTTACTTGGCCAGAGGGGCCTCTTTGTGGGATGGACAATGATGCAGAAATTCAAAATGACTGGCCAAAGTGCTTGGGAATCTGTGACTGTTGAGGGCCTAGCCCTCAGTGGGGCAGCTGCATCAATCCTCCCCACCAAGGCTCAGAGAACATCTTAGAAGTGGGGCGTGGAAATAGTCTAAGAGCTGGGGGGTGGGGAGGGTGCTGTGACGTGCTGTCTTTGGGACACGCCATGGCTGTGGCACTCGTGAAATCATGGCAGCTGTGGTCACCTGCACAGAATCCAGTCAACAAGAGCAGTCAATATTCAGCAGGCAGCACTAATTGGACTCGGTGCATTTTTAAGAAAAAAAGAAAGGAAGGAAGGAAGGAAGGAAGGAAAGAAAGAAAGAGAGAAGGAAGGAAAGAAGGAAGAAGGGAGGGAGGAAGAGAGAAAGAGAGGAAGAAAGGAAGAAATAACTAAGTAACTAAATAAATAAATAAATAGTATATATGGAGGAGAAAGAAGGACACATTGGGGAGCCTAAAGGTGGGAGGGAGGAATTACAGATGAATATGATCAAGACATATTGCCTACATCTGCAGAATTATTTAAGAATTGATGTGCTATTCTTCAAAGAATTGTTTTAGATTTATTTAGAAAATAGATGTAAGTAAAGCAGATGGACGATCTATTCTATCCATGTGTATTCTAGCTCAGTTGATATCTACAGTATCAGAAGATGGCTCCCACTAGGACGTGGAGATGATGAAGGAGAGCCACTGGGAGTGACCGGGAGAGGGGACTTGAGGTCTTTGAGGTCTGCGCATACACACGTGACAGTTTAGGTCTGAGCAACCAGAATGACGGAATCGTCTGGCTGGGATGGGGAAGTTACCGGAAGGAATGTGTTTGGAATATGAAGATCGTGATTTTTGGTTTAAGACGCGTTGGTTTGAATTGCCTACTAGGCAGCCATGAGGAATGAGTGAGCCTGGAGTTCTGGGAGGAATTCCAGCGGGGAGACGCACATGTTGAGATTATCAACAAATAGATGGTATTTAAAGTCACAAGAAAGCACGAGATTGCCAAAGAAATGGAAGTTGGCAAAAGAAAAGAACCCCACGGCCACTTCCTCAGAACAGCACACTGTTCAAGGGACTGATGGCGAGCATGAGGAGAGAGAGAGGAGTTGGCTGTGAGCAAGGAAGAGAATTCCAGGTGTGTGTTGTCCCAGAGCCTTGAGCTCCAAGAGGACACCAGGCCCTGCTCCACTCAGAGACTCAGTCAATGAATCTACACGGAGCATATGCTCATCTCAAGAGCTATCATGTCCAGCTGGAGACTAGGGTCCTTAGGATTTCACTGGGCTGACAGTGATAAAAGTCTATACTCAGCTGTGGATGAATCATCTGCATCGAACTCCTTCTTATCCAAGGCTCAGGGACCATAGAGGAAGAGTGGGTGGAAAGAATGTAAGAGCCCCAGATGGAGAGGAGCACTGTGAAATATTAACTTCCGGGTGTGACAGGGCTATTGCATAACATCACCTTACAGCAGCTGAGGTTGCCCGTACAAGACCAAGCCGGTCAAAGTTCTCCCATGAGTTGGGGAGGGGCCCCACGGCCCCACTCTTGGCTGAGGAGCTATTGGCAGTTGATGGCTGCTGAGAGAGGCAGAGTCACTTTGGGAATGTGGTCACTAGAAGGTTGCCCATTTAGTGGATGACAGCACAGGCATGCACACATGGGACGTGCTAATGGCATCCAGAGAGTCATTAATAGCAAACAATCCAGAGGACATGAAGTTGGGGGGCAACAGGGTGGGAACCTTAAGGGGAGTTGGTGGGAAGTAATGGATGGGTATGATTAATAATATAATTAATTAATAGTAAATACAATTAATGAAAAAGAGGCCATGAACTTGAAAGACAGCAAGGAGGGGTACACTGGAGGGTTTGGAGGGAAGAAAGTAAAGAAGAAAATGATATAATTGTGCTTTAATCTCAAAAATAAAATAAATCATTAAAATATATCGTATAAACATATACAACATTAGAAGAATAAAGCTGGGTATGGTGGTGTACACCTTCAATCCTAGCACTTGTGAGGTAGAGACATCTGGATATCTGTGAGTTCAAGGCCAACTTGCTCTACATAGCGAGTTCCAAGTCAGCCAGAGACATATAGTAAAACTGTCTCAAAAACAAAACTAAACAAAACAAAAAATAATCAAAAAATTTTTTTACAAAAGAGACTTGTACAACGGTTGGTACAGTGCAATTTCTCATGAAGATTCTTTCTGGTTGATCTACATGAAAATACAAGTTCAAAACTGGGACACTCAGACCAAAAGCAACTCTTTTTGGACAACCCTTATCCACACGGTTCTGGAGCTATGCCTAAAGTTTCAGAGACTGACTCCACTGAGACTGACTCCATCACTTCCGAGGGTGCTCAGCATCACTTCCGAGGGTGCTCAACATCACTTCCAAGGGTGCTCAGCGCTGGATATTTAGACCCAAAAGTCTCATAAGGTGGCACTAGACTGCTGTAATCTTCTCAGTCTCAGCAGGTAACCCCACTGTCCAGCTGTCTTATAGTTAGGAAGGGTTGAAAGATGACCCGGAAGAGGCCATGGTGGGCCACACACGGCAGGCCTTACACACCTTGTTATGTGCTCCCGTGTCTTCTGAAGAGCCACAGGCAACAGCCGTGAGGTTTAACTAGGGGATGTTGATATCCAGGGCCAGTTTCTAAAAGGTCACCATCTTCAGTGTAGAGAAGAGGCTGGTGAGGGGTGGAGGGCAGTGAGACACATGGGACTGACCCTGTGCTGGGGCAGCTTGAAGCACAACAGCACTGGATTGGGGGGGGGGAAAGAAAGATGGTTTGACCATAGATAGGAGGGGAAATCAACCAAGTGCGCACCTGACTTAGAAATGAGGGAAAGAGGATTCAAAGGGCAACTCGAGAGGAACTGCTGTCAATCATGTACTCAACTCTGTAAATCTCTTCTGTTGTCTATCAATCCATTCACGTACTATCTGTCATCTAGCAATTAATCTATTATCTATTTATCATCTCTCTAAGCTATCTTCTATGTATCACCCATCTACCTGTCATGTACTGCTGTCTACTTTTGGTCTATCTACCTATCTGCTATCCAGACGATCCATCTATTAATCTAGCTTACATCTCTCTATCTTCTACCACCCTTCTATTATCTGTATACTTATCTATCTTCTTATAATTTATCTTTATTTTTGGTCTATCCACCTATCTGTTATTCAGTCTGTGATCTATCATCTGTCTATCTATCTGTCTATCTATCTGTCTATCTATCTGTCTATCTGTCTATCTATCTATCTATCTATCTATCTATCTATCTATCTATCTATCCACTTGTCATCTATCCTATCCTATCTTATCCTATCATTTGTCGTCCTTTATCCCCATCTATACAGCATCTGTAACTAAATCGTCTTTTATTTTCTCTGATCCAGTCACGGCCTTTACAGTCCTCTGCTTATATGCTCTGTGTGTAGGGAGGCCTGCTTAATCCAAAAGGCTGTGCATCGCTCTCTGTCCCAAGAGAAGAATCAAAGACCAGATGATCCCTGCTGGAGGTATTGTGGAAGGAACTGAACCATGATATGGAAAATGCACAGGCTGTTTCAAAACGCATTATGGCTAAACTTTCTAGCAAAATGTCAAGAATTCTATTAAGCTAGAGGGGCTCACATGGTGCTGTTTCACACACAGGAAGAGGCATCACTAAGGCAGAAACTTGCCACAGTTGCTATGAGTGGAGATGTCAGATGCATGGGCTTTCCTGCCTGTGTGTGCCTTATGTCCTACCATCCCATAAACTTCTGACATCACACACCATCTACTGAGTCAGGCTGAGGCTTTACTTTGTAAATGAATATTAATATATCTAGGAGGCCTGTGTGAGGTAGATTCTCACCGTTACCTAGTTGTAGAACTAGACTTCTACAGCTTGCTCCTCCCAGGACACACGGCAATGCTGTATTGCACGCATGTGTCTGGGCTGGCTCTGCAGCTGCACATCTTAGTCCTGATGGTTGAGAAGTACCAGTTTGGAAGCCTGATGGGCTCTCTCTGACCGTGTGGGTATCAGTAACTCTTCTCCAGGAATCTCAGTTTTTCCATATGAAAAGTGGCCATAGTACAAACCATCATGACCCTCATTAAGACTTCCTTTAGCTTATTTGATAGATTCATAATATTTTCTCGGTAGTTTCACTATTACTATGATTTCACTACTACAAAGGGGATTCTTTTAAACAAAGGATGGACTTTTCTTAAAGATCTTTTTATTTATGCGTCTGAGCGTCAGTATGGGTGTCATGTATGTGCAGTTCCTGTGGAGGCCAGAGGAGGGCACTGGATCCCATGCAAGCAGGAGTTACAGGTGGCTGTAAGCTGCCTTCTGTGGGTGCTGGGCCACTTCAAGAACAACAAACAGATTTAAATGCTGAACCATCTCTCCACTCCACTCCCTTAGATTAAAAAAAAAGGTGACTTTATTTGTATGCGCTGAGGGAGCAGTGCATGACCCACAGTGCACACGTAGCGCTCACAGGACAACCTGAAGGATTTGGTTTTCTCCTTCTACAGTGTAGGTCCTGGGGATTGAACTCAGGTTGTTTGGCTTGTATCTTTATCTCACTACCCCTCAAGGATAAATTTTTCTAGAAAGACAAAGGTCACAGGTGCCATCCCTGTACTCAGGTTTATGTCTAGAGTATAAAAAAAAAAATCCATTTACTTCCACTTTTGTCTTCTCTTTTCAACACCGGGGTGGAACTCATGGCCTCCCACAGGAGAAGTAATGCTCTCCCCAATGTTTGCTGCTAAAAAGTTGAGAATAAACTGAGATCTGTGAACCGTGACTTGGAAAGATGCCTGCCACGTCCCTTGAGGGCGGCTCCTTGGTATCTTCCCACAGGGCAGCACTCTGCTGTGTTAGAATCTTCCTGTCCATGGGGCAGGTGGGTATCTGTGGGTATCAAGGATCTGCTGTCTCTGCCTCCCCAGTGCTAGGGTTTCAGACATGCCTGGCTTTTTATGTGGGTGCTGGGAGTCTGGACTCAGGCCTTCATGCATATGTGGCAAGTACTTCGCCCATCTACCCTTCTCTGCCTTTTCTGATGGAGTCATAAACTTCCCTGACAGTCAGGGTCGTTCCACTAAACACTGGGTACGCAGCTATTCACATGGGCATTGATGATCAATAACCCAGCTCCTTCCACGCATCCAAACAGAAAAACAGACAGATGAGAAACATCCCACATCAGAAGAATTAACAAGCTGGAGCGAAGCTAAGCGGCGAGCCAAAGAAAAATGAAATTGATTCTGAAATCTAGGCTGATTGTGGAGGAAGACATGATTAGAAATCATTAGGACTTCGACTGTAGAAGATGTTCAGATCACCCCGGTAAATGTTTGTTAAATCCTTTCTGATGGGAAGGTCACAGGTCACACAGAGATACATTTCAGGGTGTTAACTCCTGTCTGAAGCTCCATCTTCAACATTTAATAACACCGGCCGGACTTTAATTTAGCTATTGACAGCCAGCTTTGCTGGAGGGACATGTCTGCCTCACCTGTGGTCACATCACCGCGAACGTGAGGGTCTAAGACGGAAATAATGTATTCCGGCTACCAAAGCGTGCTTCACTGATAGTACGGAGTGGTGGAAGGAAACTTCCTTCACTCGTGTCTCTATTAGCTCAATTTTTTGAAGCATCTTTTCTACAGGAAGTGGTTTTCTTTTTTTTAAATTCTTTTTCTTTTGAAGGTTTTAAGATCGTCAAGTACATAAAACAGGAAGCAGCTGGCTCCTTCACCTAAGACTTTGCACAGTCACATTCATCCTTTGGTTTTTCTGTGAGGGATTTTTCCAGACCATCTCCAGCCCTCTGCATCAGCAACCCGCCTTTGTTCAGGTAGTGGAACTGCCCTGACAGCCTCTGAGTTCGCAGGATGCTAGCACTGTCTCATTTTGGCTGACTCACAATGATCCCATCCCGTTGGCTGAGATGAGCCCGGGACTCTTGCCCCTGGACTGGTCGGGGGTCTGTGTTTGTGAGTGGTTATGGGTGCAGGCTGGCTTGTCAGAGTCTGATAGAAGGGAATGACTCCATCCCACAACTGGAGGGTGGCCGAGCCTTTACTGGACTGGGGATGCTTCTCAGACAGGGAAGGGAGTTTAGGCAATGGCAGAGTGGAACCTGGAGAACTTGACTGAGCCTGTTGGACCCTGCACTGACCCTATGTAGAGTCTGTCACCCTGTGGAGAGATCACCTCATTGGGTGGAAGGTCAGCTCAGTGTGTGAGTGAATGGAGGGGTCCTGCCTACAGCATTCTGAAGGTGTGGCAGTGGCCCGCTGAGTATAGGCTTGGGGCTGGAGGAGAGGAGTAACTGGCTGGGAGGAGATGGGGGAGCCTGGGAGAGGGAAGATGGGGAGCAGAGGAGAGATAAGAGGGTGCCTCCCACCCTGTAAGGGTAAAGAGGAAATAGCTTGTATGTCCATATCCATGGTTTCCTCTTCAAAGCAAAATGGAAATTGCCCTTAAGGAGATGGGTGATAGACTGGAGGGGAGGAAAAGCTGGGGAGATCCAGAGGGAGGGAGCAGGTATGGACATGACCCAAGACACATTGCACACACACACACACACACACACACACACACACACACACTTACACACATATATATGTGTGTGTGAATTTTTTTAAAAAAGGATACGCAATCATTTTTGTTTAGGGTAAGCTTTACAAATAACTCTGAAAACCGCTCCAAGGGTTCAGATTTTCAATGCACAGCCCCCAGCTTGTGTCTCTACATTGAAGGCTGTAGAGACTTTCAAGGGTGGGGCCTGGCTGGTGAAAGAGTCTCTATAGGGCAGGACTCTGAAGGCTTTCCCTCCCATTTCTCTGCCAGACACTTCCCCACCTCACTAGGTGAGAAGTTTTTACTTCACACTCCAGCCGCCCACAAGCCATGCCCACCACAGTGGACTGAAACACTCATGAAACCCTGAGTCAAAATAAATGCCTCTCTTCTCCTAAGTTGCTTCTGTCAGACATTTTGCTACAATAAAAATAATGAGTACAATGTCTTAGTCATACATGGATTAACTTATAAAAATACACAATTGTTATTTCCCCACATTCTCCCAAGCTGGAATATTATGAGCATCAACCTCTAACCAAAGGCTAACGAAAGTTTGTTCAATTGTTACCTGATTAGACTTTGCTTTCACTAATAAATCTGAACTCAGATTTGTAGCAGGTTGCTACCATGCTGTTTTTATCCTCTATTTCAGGAAAGAAAAAAGAAGGATAGAAAGAAAGAGAGAAATGTTCACCACTTTTGTAGGAGTCGTGGAAAGGGAGGAAGAAAGAAAGACAGATAGAAAGAAAGGAATGAAGGAAGGAAAGAAAGAAGGAAGGAGGAAATATTCACAGCTCCTTTTTTTTTGGCTGTCTGAAGCTTGGAGAACAGGAGCTGACAGTGAGCTGGACTAGCATCACAGCTCAATATCCCCAAACCTAATGTCTCCAACTGAAGTTCCTCTAAGCAATAACCAACCAACCAACAAACCAGTCCACCAATAATAACCAACAACCACCTAACCCCAGCTCTCTGGGTTTCATCCAATATATACTCTAAGCAGAGTTCTCAGAAGTCCAAGTGGCACACAACATAAAGACACATGGCAAAATAGTTGTGTGTAACCAAATCATAGCCATCATTAATGAGCTGTCTAAATCAAACTCATTATCACCCACTCCACCTGGGATGGGAGTAAAAACATAGTCTGACATAATTTCGTGTTTTTTAAAGAAATCAAAATCACAAAACTCCTTCAAAGCATCCCGCGACACAGATGTCAGCGTCCATGGACGTTTTCAGTGTGTTTAGAATCTGTCCAAAAAAATTATACTTATTGGAAAATGTTGTGTGGGGAAAAAAAATTAAGGACGATAAGAAAACAGAAAAACAGTAAGAGAAAAACACTTGATATGCATAGGAAACTGATGTTCTGCCCTCTGTGTTGAGGGTGACACATTTGGTAAATAGATTCAAGTACCGATTTCAAAATATTTTGAAATTGATTCTTTCTCTCACTAGGAAGCATTTTCACTCTTGGATCAACACATGGTTGCCAACACTACTACAGATGGAGGCTCTTACTGTTTCAAGTTGAACTTGGGTCCTCTGTATTCTGATATACTTCATAGTTGTTGACCGGGTAAACAATGTCTAATGCGTGTCAAAAAAAAAAATGCTACCCATTGTTCTGCCTTATTTGGGGCTGGTCTTCATGTATTCCGTATAGTCTCCAAAGACCTCATTTTAGTTTTTAAAAAGTACTTTTATTTTCAATAATGTATGTAAGCGTGTGCATCTGATGGTGGGCTTTCTGTAATTTTGAATCCGAGTTTAGGTGGTATGGCTTGAATAAGAAACGTCCCCCACTGCTGTAAAAGAAATTTCACCCACGTGTACTTTCTCAGCCAAGCCACAGGGGATTACAGCGTGGAGGGATGTGGTTCTTACTGAATTCCCATTCTGTCTTTGGGGTAGCCTGGTGAGTCAACGTGTGCACAAACTTGGGAGAAGCACGTGTCATGGGGCAGTCTCAACTTTAATGCAGGTGTTGGAATACATTTGGGGGGAGTCATTGACCCTAAGAATGGGACCCATTGGTTGAGGCGATGACACTGGGAGTAGCCTTATCTGCATGTGTGCTTCTAGCTACAGGGCAGACGAAGCACCAATTCAAGCCACATTTCTTTGCTTCTGTGAAGCTGCCAGGCTAAGGCGAGGAGCAGCCGGCGTCTTCCGTTCTCATCTCCTGGGATGACATGGGGTTCTAAGCCAGCTTCAACTTACTCTTAGCTCTAGGACAGTTCCACACCCCCAGGCTCAAGGCGCTGTTTGTGGAGGTTATGGAACCTTTAAGAAGTGGAATCTTGCTGGAGGAAGTACATCACTAGGGGTAGGATTTGAGTACTTATAGCCTTATCCCACTTCCTGTGTTCTGTTTCCTGACTATGGATGCAATGTGACCAATCAGTCTCCTGCTCTTGCCACTGAGCTTTCCTTTCCTGCTGCCATGTCTTCCATACCATGGACTGTGTCCCCTGGAACTGTAAGCCAAAATAAACCCTTTCTCTATTAAAGAAAGGTCAGGTTGTTTTGCCACAGTAATAATAAATTGACTGAGACAGGTGGTCTCTGCTGCAAGATACAGATTTTATAGACAGATGAGATGGTAGTGGGCTTGGTGGGTAGTATGACCACCTGAAATGTATACTGGCTCTCCATGCCAGTTCTGAAATGACCTCACTTTCTGGTACTGGCTGCCAAGATCCTGGGCACTGGGAGTGGGTAAGCTTTTACATAGTAATTCACACACTGGCTCTGAGCAAGTGGAATCTGGAAATTATAGCTGTTGCTTGGTATCTGTAGCAAGGGGCTCCAGGTACTCCAAGGAGCTCACATCCACTGAGTCTCAAGTCCTTTCTATAAAAAGGTACAATGTTTACACCTAGCCTATGCATACCCTCTGAGAATCTCTTCTCTCCTAATTTATGATTAGCAGAGGCTAACCCAATTGAGGTTGTGGCCCCCAAGACCCAGAGAGACAAATCTCAACTTTCCCTGATCTGCCTTAAATTTCTCTTTCCCTATTGTTTCTTTTTCTTGGTTATTACAACACCAGAAAGGAGGACCATGATTGGTGACAACCCCTAATCAACCAACAGCTATTTCTGTGCTTGTGGACAGTAACATGGCAGTCAATTGCTGTACCAGAAATGTTGCTTGGATACCTTAGGACCCATAGAGGAGAGGAAGACAATTCCAGGAAGGGGTATTCAAACTTTAAAATCAAACCCTGACCTCTTAGAGTCAGGGTCTGCCCAGCTCTGGGGGTCCCTTGAGAAGTCTGTAACACTTGCCAATAAATGTTTATGCCCTAGGCTGAGATGTTTCCCCTTCCTTTAGTTCTTTAACTGATGAAGACAATGAATCAACCCTGCAGCCTGTATCATGCTGTAGAGCAGGTGCTGTGTGAACAGTTGTTACTCACCAGTGTGTGTGTGGGGGGGGGCGGCACAACAGTATCAGAAGTCTGTTTGTATTCCATGCGCATGTGATGTTTCCCCCTCTATTTTAGATCCACAGACAGCTGACTGTATCTGCAGATGGAGAACCTGAAGACGTCCACATCAGCTTTTGTCTGTTTGTGGGTCTCTTTCCCCAATTACTGTTGACTCTTTTGCAGGAAGGCTTACTCATTCAAAGTTCTTCACTGTTTGTGTCGTGAGTCTGACCCTGCACAGTGGATTCCACCAAAGGGTTAGCCAAAGAACCAGGGGTACCAAGGCAGCCAGAACGCCTAAATAGCATGTGGGAAAAGCCTTCTGAGGGCTTTGAAAAGATGGGGGTTGTTTGCAGAAGTGTTGTATCATGGTTTAGCCATCAACAAACTTGAGGCTGAGCTCTCAAATTTAAGGTCATCAGAGAGAGAAGAGTGGGGAGAAGAGAGAAGAAACACACATGCCAGCTGCCCTGGTTTTCTGAGTACTATGGAAATTCTCCGATGCTGAAGCCACTGCTGAAAGTGCTTTTATTCATGATAGCATTGGCTGATTTATTTTCATTTTGAAAAACTTTTTTCTTTGGTTTTGTTCTGAGACAGGGCCTCACGATGTAGCCCTGGCTGTCCTGGAACTCACTATGTAGACCAGGCTGGCCTTGAACTCATAGAGATCTGTCTGCATCTGTCTCCCTAGTACTAGGATTAAGGCAGGTACTACCACACCCAGATGGCTCACATGTTGTTTAAAATGTTGAGTATTTCATTTACTTATGTGCGTATGGGTGGGTAGGCACAATGTGGTACATGTGTAGAGGTCAGAGGACAATTTGTTGGAGTCAGTTCTCTCCTTCCACCACGTGAACTCTGGGAATCAAACTCTGGTCATCAGGCTTGGCCTGATAATCTCCCTTACCTGTTGAGCCATCTGGCTAATTCTTATTTCTTATGTTGTAACGAAACCTTCATTCAAGGAGGCCAGAAGCCACCACAGATAACTGGATCACACAGGCTCTTTTTCAGCCTCTGGAGGAGAAACTTGGGTGTGGCTAAGATAGGGCTGTGTCCGTATTAGCTCAGAGATTAGTGCGCTGACACCAGTAGCTGGGTCCTAAGCCACACAGTTAAAAATGGCTTTGGCATTTCAAGTGGTTAAAAAAGAATCAAAAGCAGCCAATTGTTTTGTGACACGGGGGCATTACACGGATTGCCTCGCAGTGCACGTGGACAGCTTTACTAGAACTCAGACCCACCCACTTTGTTCCAGATTTCGGGCAGCTTTGGGCCTCATAGGTGTAAGTTGAGTTGCTGTGATGGAGACGGTATTACCTTCAAGATGGAAAATATCTACAGAGGGCAATCACAAATGCCTGTAGCTATTTCCTGACAACAGAAAGTATGCCCCCTTTAAGACTCAGAAAATAAAGGAAACATACAAGGTGCAGTAAGTGAATGAAGTAAGATTTACAAGGCACTGCTTCTAAGGTTACACACATAGTTACAGTTGTTAGAGAGAAGAGACGCACTGGCCCAGCTGCCTCCAGTTCAGGCAGAGAGAGAGCTCCAGGGATGGAGATTTTGCATATTTGGTGCTCCTATTGACTGGCATTTTGGTGGTGCAGCCATCTTTGAGCCACCCACGCTCCCATAAATAATCCCCCTCGCAACATCCATGCTCCATAAGTAAGCACAATAAACTATTGCTTCACCAGATTGGACTTGGATGGAATTTTTACTTTGGTCTGTTATTGGTACCCTCTCTGGGGGGTGAGTAGACATTCATTAATGTCTCCCCAGAAAAAGTCACACAGTGCCAGCACCATTGTGTCAACCCTGTTCAAGCTGTACTTCCTTTTACATTTTCTTATTATTTTAGTTTTATTTTTAATCATGAATATGTATGTGCTATGTGTCAGAATGTATACACAAGTGCAGCTGCTCTCAGAAGCCAGACGTGTTGGATCCCCTGGAGCTGGAGTTATAGACGGAGTTATAGCACCCACCTGATGTGTGTGCTATACTGGTCTCGGGTCCTCTGCAAGAGCAGCAAACGCTCTTAACTGCTGAGCCATCTCTCCAGCCATCTCCCCAAGAAATAGTTATGCCAGAAATAAAACAGGACTTACTTAATTATTCTGAAATAAGAACCACTTTAAGAGCTACACCACAATCTACCAATGCACATACTTAAAACCAATATGTGATTTCACCTGGATGGTAAATCAAATAATTTCTAGGAAAATTGTACCTATCTGGATGCATATATTAGGGGCAGAGATTATTCTGTAACTGTGCCTTTAGACCTCTGCACTGTGATGTGATGTGAACAGCAGGAGAGGGCCAGGTGCTTGTGTAGGAGTCACGGACACCACAGCTGACGTTATTGCTGGTGCTAAAATGACAGAATTGCCTGGCAGTCGCTGGCCATCCTGACAGAGTTCACAGCCATTGTGAGGAATGGTGGTCATTAGAATAAGGACCTCTCTCTGTTCCATACTGTTGCTGGTTAGTTTTGGTCAACTTAACACAAGTTAGGAAGAGGCAACCTCAACTGAGAAAATACCTCCTTCAGACTGGCCTGAACTGGACAAGTCGGGGCGGGGGGGCATTTTCTTGATTGATGACTTGTAAGGGACCACTCCTGAGCAGCTGATCAGACGTTGTATGATAAAACAAACTGAGCAAACCACGGGAAACAAGCCAGGAAGCAAGCAGTTCCTCCATGGCCATGCTTCAATTCTTGCCTTGGCTTCCCTCGCTGATGCACTGTGACAGGGATGTAGAAGCCAAATGAACCTTTTCCTCCCCATATTGCTTTTTGCCATGGCATTTATCACAAAAAGCAAACTACAACACCTACCAAGACCTCCTTTCTGCCTGCTGAGACACTAGCGGATGAGCTTGTTGGGCACAAATCATAAAAGAAAGATTCCAGGGGTGTGGAGCAGGGTGGAAAACCCAACAGTGGACACACAGAGACAGTGGAGAGAGTATTAGCCACTGTCTTGGCATGGCTTGGTCACCCCTTCTGCAGACCCAAGCCAAAAGTTCAGAGATTCCCCTGTCCCAATATGGTAGCGACTGGCACACACAATCATTCAGATTTACATTAGTCTTTGAAAGTTCAATGTTCAACTCCCCGATCTGAGCACTCATCACTTGATGTCACCAGACATTACTGTGGCCACCATATTGAATGGCTTAGGCTTCAGAATACAAACATTATGTAAAAAAAAAAAAAAAAAAAAAAAAGTCCATTATATTGTACTGTCCAGTTCAGACTCATGGTTGATCTTTCCTTCAAACACACACCTTGTCCATCCTCTAAGCAAGTCTCAATGGCTCTGTGGGAAACATATCCCAAGAAATTCCATTTCACATCAATAACAACACCACTGTCATCCTCGTCTGAACTCTGTCATCCTTTTAGGGACAAAGCAGTCCTTCTGTTTCAACCACTGGCTTCCTCTTCCCAAAATATATTCTCATCCTGACCTTCAGAGTGATACTTTAAAAGCAGATCACTGTGTCTGGGAGATGGTTCAGTGGGTAACACTGCTTGTTGTACAGGCAGGAGGATCTGAGTTTGAAGCCCCAGCGGCCACATAAAAAGCCAGGCATGACTGTGGGTCTCTGTAACAGCAACATCGATAGGCAGATCCTGAGAGCTCAGTAGCCACCCAGCCCAGGGGGAACAGTGAGGTTGCAGCTCAGTGAGAGACTGTCTGAAGGCAATGAGGTGGAAAGAGGAAGACACTGGTACACACACGCACGAATGCACTGCACACACATACCCACATATGCATGCACACACACGCGCACACACACACACACACACACACACACACATATACAAATAGACAAGGAGTCAGATCAGATTCAAGCAACCAGAACCAGAAACCCTACTCCATGAACCAAGGCTGATAAGGATGGACACTAGTCCAGCTCTTGCCAGCTTTGACCTCAACTCCTGGCACTATCTCCCCAAGTCACAATCTCAGCTACATCATCAGACTTATGCCATTCAAAACACTCCAACTGGCCTTCGTTGGGCGGTGGTGTCTACTTTTCCTTCTTCATGGGTACCTAGCACTGCTCGCGTCTCCGTGCGGATATCACCTGGGCAGGTGCCCACTCACACGGCCCTACTCCTTTGAAGTGCATGGCTGTACGTACTCTGCAGTGTGCGCTGGTTCTGAAACCATCTTGCTCAATTATGTTTTGACTTATTTACCACCTGCTTCTACTGAGTGGAACATGTGCTCTGCTGTACCTTCAAGGCTAACACCAGTGCCCGGCCCTCTGTGGGGGGACTTTGTAGATGATCCCAGAGCAGTGTGTGCTATTGTGATGTCTACAAAATGAATCACATCATGAGCAGTTGTTCGTGGAAACCAACTGGTTATACAACAGCTGGGGTTGTAATAACTGCACGGCAGCCCATAATAGCAATAGCCCTCCCACGTTCGATTAGTATCTTGTGCTCACAAAGGCACTGTGCTTTGGCTACTGCCTTACTGTTTGTCTCCTCTAGAGAGGACAGTTCATCAAGTAAGGAGCACCACAGGCAGCTCTGAGGGCTCCGATGAGAAAGTAGTGGCGCTGTGCGTAAGAAAGAATTCATTCTCAGATGGCTTCTCCAACTTCAGTATGATTTCTTCATTTCTTATTGCACGGATGCTTCTCTGAATTTGCACTTTCCAAAATCACCTTGAACAGTGTACTCATCAACACCCCCTTGAACTAATCAACACTCTCCCTTTTTCAGAGAGACACTGCCCCTGCTTCAACCAACACCTTCCTCTTGTACAAATTAATAACCCCTTGCACTAATCAATGCCTACCCTTGCACCTATCAATACTCTCCCTTTATGCTCGTCAACACCCCACTGCACCAAAAAAACCCCTCTTGTACAATCAACACTTGGCCCTTGTAACTATCAACATTTCTCCTCGTGGGCATAACACCCTTTGTATAGCAACCAACATTCCCTTGCACTGATCAATACTGCCCCCCCCCCACACCTATCAACACCCTCTCCTCTTGCCCTGGTCTACATCTTCCCCTCTCTTCTCACTACGGGCGAAGCATAGTGGGCTGGTCGTGAGCCTGGACTCTGGACTCCATCTCTCTAGGATCTAATTAGGCTTTGTGTCTTAACTGTGTATCTTGAGGACAGGCTGCGGGCTCTGTGAATCCCCTTCCGTCTGGGGATACTGCAAGAGCAGTATCTACAGCTCTGAGCCATGCTGGAAATCACATGAGTTAACACAAAGCCTCGCCTGGTACCTGAGCAACAGTTAAGTGCTGACTCTAATTATCTAGGCTTGTTTGGGGGAACAGCGGCCACTCAACAAACACAAAAAAGAAATGAGGTGCCTCAGAGAGGCGAGTTTCCTCGAGGGCCGCGGCAGCATCTTAATTTGCACTTGGTTGCGGGAGTATGAAAATGAAAGTGGCGGCGTGCTCTGCATTGTGACTGGATTTTCAAAAAGTCTGAGTGAAACAACAGAGGGGCGCTGGCACATTAATTAACAGGCTGACATGGGAAAAGAATACCTCGGAAAGTCAAACAGCCCAGAATCCGCTTTTATGCCCAAAATACGAGGAATTCTCATGATTGGAGCCAGGAAAGACAGCTTCCTTCCATAATCTATGGCTCTTCCCCAAGTCCTGATCTCAGCGGGTGATTGCTACGGCGTGCTACCTGCACTAATTTTGGAACTCCTGAGAGATGATGACTGAGCTTTTCTGTACAGATGTACACATGCAATGGGCTGTGGGGTGGGACCTGCTTCACACATGTCCTTTGGGCATGTATGTGGGTGAACACTGTGCTTTCTCTCATGTATAAGGATAAAAGAAGACTCTGGGCTGAGGCCGTGGGGGTCCTGGGAGGAGAGACTCAGCAAGGTGGATGTAGTAGACAATCAGGTTTTATGGATTCCGACGGTCAAGGGAGGGTCAGGTGATGTAAAGTCTGCTACATTTAAGGAGAGAAATGTACTAGAGTGAGTGAAATATTTTGAAATGCATTTCCTGAGAAGTTCATAAGTTAAACTGCATGGCCACGAAAGCATGGGGACGTTTTGTCTGCTTGTTCCGTAGACTTGGAATTTCCAAAAGGGTTATAGAACACGTAAGTGTTAAGAGAAGACGGTGACCTTCTCGTAACCCGAGAATCATCCATATAGAGGTAAACATATGCACAAGAGTTTCACCTGCCCTCACACACGTGTACACACACACACACACACACACACACACACGTACATATATGTTATTAAAAAAATAAAATAAAAATTTAAAAAACCCTCGCCATTCAGCTACGTCCGTACAGGGTCTGCCTGGACAGAGGCGCTTGGCGCCTACTTTATGTGGGTTACGGAACTCGCTGCCTTCGCTCTTTGACTCATTTTGATGAGACAAAGGGCCATTTAGATACGAAAAACGGTGCACCAGAAGCCATGCACGGGAGGCTGGTAGCTTCTGCTCCGGAAGAAGGGCTGGGAACTGGATGGTTTTAGGCAAGTTTCCATTAAACTGTCAAGCCACGCTCAGGTCCGACCAAGCATCTCAGGTTTGGTTGCTGCTGAGTAACCAGCAGAAGCAAGAGCCTGCTTGCTGGCCTTTAATCTCAAGAAAATAGCAGCATCAACAGAGATCCTCTGAGTGTGGACATCAAGGAAGACCCTTGCGATGAGGTGGCACGGCCGGGGGGCTAGGAAGCAAAGACTCCTGCATAGACTCACCAGCATGGAATTCCTTAGCATAGAAGTGCATGCCAGCATCTCTGTCTCAAACCCGGAATGAGCTCAAAATTAGCTGTATCTCAAACTCAGGAGACAATTTTGGGAAGCAGACACCACCCTGAGCTATGAGTCTTCGAGGAGCCCTTCAGCTCTTCTAAGACATGCAAAGCCAGAACAGTCAGAGATGTGCTGTTGTGAAACTGCACTTCTCAAAGGGAGAGTACTTGTCAGTCTTGACTCCTTGCTTTGAAACTCCACGGCACTCCCCAGGGCCTTCAAGGCTGGCATTTACTTCCACACACATCACTGAAACCAGCAGGAGACATCGCCACATCAAACCTCCTTGGTATTAGAGCCCTCTTCCGATTACTATCAAGGGTGATATGCTATCTGTCCTGACTGTTATCTCTGAATTGTTTGTATTTTATCTCAAGCCCCAGATATAATAATTGGTATTAAAACTTCAGAGGTGAAGCTGAGACAAAAGCAAAAACGAGAACCTGGTTAGGAACTGGACACAGGACGCTCTTTCTTTTTACCCCGAGAAAGAGTTGGCTCAGCACCGTCCTCCATGTGCTGAATTCACATAACACCTGCAGTGGCAACACTCAAAGCAGCCTCTTCCTAAAGGAGTAGAGATAAGGGTTCATTGAAGTTTGAAGAGCACTTATTAATGAGTTTTTAAGGACTCACTGGCGTGGAATTCCTTAGCACAGAAGTGCATACCAGCATCTCTGTCTCAAGCCTGAAATAAGCTGAGAATTAGTTGTATCTCAAACTCAGGAGGCAATGATGAGAAGCAGCCACCACCCTGAAGCTATGAGCCATGGAGGAGCCCTTCAGCTCTTCTAAGAAATGCAAACAGTGAGCCTCATACCAGACCTGCTGTGTGGTCACCACGCACTTAACAGAGGGACTCATGTTTAATGAGCTTTCCTCTAAGAATTTCCCTCCCTAAGGAGGGAGGAACACTCCACTTTCGATGCAGTGAAGTGTGGTTTCTTGAACAGCAAAAATTAAACTCATAGAAATGCACGATTGGATTAAGAGAATACAAAAGCTTTCAAAGCTGTGGACATGAGGGAGACTTTGTCTCAGTTTACAGATTTCCTGGAGGTGTAATTACAGAGCCACTGAGAACCCCGGAGTGACCTTTACTCTGCAATGATCTTGAAGATTTCTTGGTGTCACAATGGCCTGCCTTCAGGACCATCTTTTCTTAAAATTTTCCTGCTTCTCTGGATGTACTGGGTTGGGCATTGTATTATTCACAGGCTTTGCAAGAACTAACAACGCAGGTATATATTTTCCTCTTAGAGCTCATTAGGAGAAGATGAGAGATTTCAATTATGGAAAAGGTAGATAGATTTGACCTCATTAAAAATTAAACAAGGGCTAGGGGCATAGCTCAGCAATAGAGAACATTCTTGGAATCCTCCAGTGAGTGGCTGGGGCATGGCCAGAGAAAGAGCTCCTTCCTAGAATCCCCCAGTGAGGGGCTGGGGTCATGGCTCAGATACTGAGCACTTGCTTAGCATATATGAGGTCTTGGGTTCCATCCCGGTATATCTGTCTGTCTGTCTGTCTGTCTATCTATCTATCTCTCTATAGATATATAAAAATGATCAGTTAAACAAGAACATAGGAATAGATAATGCCAGCAAGCTCTACACTTAAAATATTGTTTTCCTCCCTTTGTACAACTTTTTAGAAAAAAATAAGAAATTGAATTTCCAGTATGACAATAAAATGGGAAAAGGACAAATATTTAATAATGAAATAAAAAAAAATGTAACCCAAGTAGGGCAAATTAAAGAAAATTCGAGATAAGATGTTTGCTTAATAAATTGTCTATTTAAAAAAATTAATATTCTCTGTTGGCAAAGTTGTGGGGAAATGGGTATCTTTACACACAGCAGGTAGAATTGTAAATTAGTTAGAACTTCCCAAAGGCAATTCTACAGACATTACAGAAATGTATTACAAAATTACATCTCCTCTGACTCACATCCTTGAATTAAAATTTATTTCTAAAAGTTTACCTCAAGGGATCGATGAGAGATACGTGCAAAGATTTCTATATAAAAACACAAACCATAATATATCTTATAATAGAAAACATCTTCATAGTGTTACAGAGTTATGTTAGAGATTTTTAGACACATGGTTTATTGCTGTCTTTCTTCCATTCCTATCTCTAATGCAGAGGTGCAGAGGAATGTCTGAGCACCTATCAGGAGCACGTGTCTCGGAACAGTTCACCTGTCTGCTTTGCCACCACTGGGATAGCTCACAAAGTGAACAGATCAGGGGTAGCCTGGGACATACCTTCCTTATTTTGCCATTGTGTTCATCTACCCAGGCAGACGGTTTCTGGGAAAGAACTTCAGTCTCCTCAGCCTTCTGTACCACATGGCTAAGTTCTTGGCTTAGGAGGGTGGGTGCAAATTGTTATACTCAGTAAAAGATCACATCTGGCTCTGGTCCCTCAGCCTGCTGAGTGCAAGATGGGCATGGTTTTTAGAGATAAAGGTGGTTGAGACCCTGGTGGGTATTGGGAACTGAACTCCAGTTCTCTGCAGGAATGGTGTGCACTCTTAATGGCTGAGCCATTTCTTTAGTTCCAACATGGTTGTTAGTAATTTGGGGTCACAGAGATAATAGTATGTTCAAAGTCAATCAAGCTACCAGATGCAACATCCAAGCTACTGAGCCACCAGACAGGCTCCATGCTGGGTGCACAAAGAGAGGAAAGTTAAGAGCAGATACCGTGTTCTGCAGACCAGTGTGATGAGGTCTTTTGTAGAGCGGACAGAACAGGCCCCAGCATCCCCCTTCCCACACAATTCTTTCTACACGTGAAGCCAAATGTTTCTCAAAAGACACAAATAAGCCCAGGCAACTCCCCACTGGCCTCCCTGCAGTGGCTTCCCATTGTACAGGCCTCTAACTCTTCAAACTCCCTACTGGAATGCACGCCTCTGACTTCAAACCCTCACACTGGTCCACAGAGCTCTATATCTCTACCAGATATCCCTCAGTGAGCATACAAATGAGCATAATCACGGCCATTTAATAATGGTTAATACCATCAATGTAAAATATTATTTTATCAACCAACAAATGTGGACCCCGAAATGCTCCAGATACAAGGTATGGTGAGTCAGAGCTCAGAACTTGCTCTTGGGCCCAGAGGTAGCGTCTCGGAGAGACTTCTAGAAATTTATCAAACTCAAAAGTATTTGAATCTAGTCAGTTCCATCTAGTTCAAGGATCAATGATGCCTGCCTGCTATTTGACTTTCAGATTGTGAAGTACAGAGCTGTGAATAAACCCTTCCCTTAGAGAACTTATAGCCTTGTTGTAAACTGTCATCTGTACCTTGCTGTCAGTAACAAAATAATCATAATAATAGCTAATGTTTATTACATATCTGTAAGAGTCTGGAGTCCTTGTAAGGACCCATGGGTTAGTTATTCATTTATTTAGCTTAAGTTGTGGAAGGGTTGGGGCCTCATACACCCCAGTCAAACACTCCGCCACTAAGCCCCAAACCCAGCTCCGGTAACTCTTTCATTCTTACAACAAACTACTGGCTGCCATTTTCATTGACCCTCTAAAGATAAAACAGTTGCGGACCACGTAATGTATGGTTGTACAGTGTGCTGGTTAGTTTGTTGACCACTTGAAACGAGATAGAGTATGAGAAGAAGAAATCTCAATTGAGAAAAATGCCTCCCATCAGATCGGCCTGTGGGCATGTTCTTGATCGATGACTGATGCGGGAGGGCCCATGAACCCACCCCACTGTGGGTGGTGCCACCCCTAGGCAGAGGATCCTGGGTTGTATAAGAAAGCAGGCTGAGAAAGCCTTGAGGAGCAAGCCAGTAAGCATCATCCCTCCATGGTCTTTGTCTCCAAGTACCTGCCCTGACTTCCCTCAGTGATGCACCGGATGCTGTAAGTAAAATGAGCCCTGTCCTCCCGGGGTTGCCTTTGGTCATGGTTGTATCAGAGTAGGAGAAAGCAAACACATGGCTTGTAAATGGAATCGAGTTGTATTTTCCTGGCTAATGCCAGTGGAGGAAAGCACACTCAGCATCAAGATGAGCACTGATCTTCTCTCGTGGAGATAAGAACTCCTTGCAGCGGTAACCCGTTCCTCTCCAAAACCTGTTCTCTTCATTCCTTGTGGCACTGTCTAAGTCACTGTGATGTTGAATAGAGAGCCCAGCCTTCCGTGCATCTCAGTGTTAGCGCATACACACTTAAACCAAGCCCTCTTCACAGTTGCATGTGCTTGAGATCCTTAAATAATCTACATTATATCATGCACGTTCATCCCATCATCCATAACATTCATGTAAAGATAACTACTTCCCTGGGCTACATTTTATGAATGCAATTTAAATAATATCACTCAGAGCATATATAGTTGGCTATCAGCAGTGAGCTTCATGCTCCCATTCTGTCCCCATCTTGGCCCTTGCTGACTGACATCCTTGACCCCTAAGCTTGGATCATAGCATGAAGCCTTCCTATTCCAAGTTCACCCAAGTGCTCACTTACCATGGCCAGTGGTATGACCCCAATCAAGTCCTTCTGGCTCACGTAGATCTTGGACACCCCCAAGTCAGATGTGATCTCTCCTGGGTACTCGACCTGCCACGTGACAAGTTGTGTGGTGGGTGGGTCACTGGGTCCTTCGATCTCAATGTCAATCTGCATGACTTCGTAGAAGGCATTGCCTACGCTGTGGAGTAGGAACAGAGGAAGACAGAGGTGAACAACTGAGATGCAGATCTCAGTGCAGAGTCCTGAGGATGAGGGCAGTAGATGCTTAACAGCACACACAGCAGTGACAACAGCAGGAGGGAAGTTAGGATGCCTTCTTCCAACAAACCTTCACCTCCCCCAACACCCGCCTCCATGGCTGGTTAAGCCTTACAGGAGCAAACACAGTAGGTCTTCCCTAGTCCCTCATAGCCTCTAGTACAGAAAGCCCTGCGCTGCCCAGACCATCCCCAAAGCACCAGAGGTGGCATGTGATTTGCAGCCTAAGAAAATGAGAGAGGGAATTCAGGCAGGAAGTGGTCTCCATTTACCTCAGTTTTCTCTGACTTAATTTGAATGCCTGACACCAGCAACCTCACCCTGTCAGTGGTAGAAGAAGCCACACCTCCCATGCAGGAAGAACTGACTGAAGGCACACAGTCTCGTGTTATATTTTATTTATTTATCTTCAGGATCTCATTGTGCGGCCCTGGCCAGCCTGGCCTCGAACTCACAGGCTTTGAAGCGCTAAAGTATGTGTCACCATGCCTTGCTAGTTCATTATCCATTTTTATTTATTATTTAACTTTAATTTTATTATTGTTATTTATTGGTGTCTGTGTTGCACACTCGTGCTCATGTGTGTATGCGCATGCATGAGTGTGTGTGCACACACTACCACATGCAGGTGGAAGTCAGAGGAAAATCTGCAGGGGTGGCTTCTCTCATGTAAACCTCGGAGACAGGAGTCAGGTTGTTATGCTTAGCAGCAAGCTCTTTACCCACTGAACTCTGCTTCCAGCCCTTAGTATTTTAATTCGAATTAATTTTTATTTTCATTAGGTTTATAGAACGTCCACTTCTATCTTTTGGTTAGTTGTGTTTTAATTTATACCTCATTGGAAATGCCTGCACTGTTTTCCATTTCTTCCTCTAAATCCAATCCACTATAACCTTCCTACTACTGCTCATCATGTGTCTAACTACACACTCATCCCACCCCCCACTCCCGTTTGACTCTACCTCCGCTTTTCCCTTCCCCATTCACTACTTAAATATTGATGATACCATCAGCTCTAAAAAATACGAATTTTATATATTTATTTGCAACCAGAACCCCAATGATACTGTGTCTGTGTCTGAACCTTTTAGAGGATGCAAATGGAGGTCATAAGTATTTTCCATGCTGCTATTAATGCCGGGACTGCTGTCCAATTGCTGTATGTGCTACTGCAGTCAGCTCTACCTCCAACTTAACCCCCCTCCACACACACAAAAGGCAACTTACCTAGAGGCTCACAAAAAAGAAAACAAAATAAGATGTGACATTTACTTGAGTCTCAGAGTGCTTGCCTAGAAGTCTCCCTAGTCCTTGCCTATAAGGCCCTGGGTTCAGTCCCCAGTACTGGGGAAAATAAAATAAAACAAAGTGAAAAACCACAATGAATAAAAGGTGGGGAATATATCCTAAACAACACAAACATCCCAACAACTGAGTAAAAGATACACATACAAAAGCCAACAAAAGCCAGGAGCCAGCAATGCATGATGATATCTCACAAGCTGACAGTCTCTCCCAGGAAGCAAAGATAATGAAATAGTTGAAATTCCAAAAAGGATTTCAGAGCCTCACTTGACAAACTAATCAAGGACCAACAGAGAACGCCAAGGAGTGGCTGAATGGAATAAGGAAATCCACTCAGGACCAGGACAGGAAAGTGACCAGAGTCGATGAAATGCCCAGTACCTTGGAGTGAGGATTTGAACACACAGAGGAGAAAGTCAGCGTGTAAACCGAGACAAAAGAAAACACAACGGAAAGCATAATAAACAGACACGCCCAGTCAGAGGCATGGATTTCAGGAATGGTGGACCAGGCTGAGACAGTGCACAGAAACATGTATGAGAAAGAAAAATCAACACAAATGACAAAATGTGCAAGAACTCTTAGATACCTAAGATCCAACTAAGAATCCCTGGGCTGGGTGGTGGTGGAGCACACCTTTAATCCCAGCACTCAGGAGGTAGAGGCCGAGGCAGGCGGATCTCTGTGACTTCAAGGCCAGCCTGGTCTACAGAGTGAGTTCCAGGACAGCCAGAGTTACAACAGAGAAACCCTGTCTCGACAAACCAAAATAAGTAAATAAGTAAATAAATAACTAAATAGAATCCCTAGGGTAGAGAAAGGATATAAGGATATGGGATAAAGGCTAAAGGGCTTAGACAATTAATTTAATAAAATTATAGCTGAGAGTTCACCAGACTTTGAGAGAGAGATCCACACATAAATGCAAGAGATATTTGGAAGCCAAAGAAACATGATGAACCCCTCCATGTCACATCACGGTACAAGATGAAAATGCAAAGGAAAAAACAAACAACACTGAAAGTGAGGTGGACGAACAGCAACTCATAAACAAAGGCAGAGACATCAGCATAACATCAGGTGTCTCACCAGCAACTCCAAAAGCCAGGAAGGCATGGAATAATATACTTCAATCCCTAAAATAAATCATTGTTAACCAAGGTTGGTCCACCCAGAAACAACTTCTTGTATAATCGAGGGAGAAATACGAACAATTTAAAGATGAGCAGAGGTTGGAGAAATCGATGACAACCAAGGGAGCACTGTAGACAATCCATAAAGGAATGTTACAGACGCAGGAAGACGACAGTTTCTCCATGGGAACACAGGAAATCTTAACAACCCATAAGAAGAACAGATGGATAAGGGAGAGCTGGGAAGAGATCAATCCACACATCAAAGCCCAAAGAGAAGGAAGGAAAGAGCGATCAATAATCCAGCTGTCCTTGTTTATTCTTTATTGATGTGATAAAATACTGTCTCAAGACAATGTGTGGAGGAAAGGGTTTGTTTGGCTTGCAGGTCACAGTCCATCACAGAGGGAAATCAGAGCAGGAACCTGGAGGCAGGAATTGAAGCAGAGGCCTTGAAGAGTGTTGCTTACTGGCTGGTTTCCCATAGCTTGCTCAGCCTTCTTTCTTAAACAGCCAGGACCACCTGTCTCAGAGTGGTCTCCCCCACAGTGGACTGTACCCCTACATCAATTATCAATCAAAAAAATGCCCCCACAGACATGCCTATGGTCCAATCTGATGAAGGCAATTTCTCAGTTGAGGTTTCTACTTCCCTGGTGTGTCAGGTTGACAAGTATGTCACAGACCCTTCAAACATACTCTGTGAGCCACAACCCAGAGAAAGAAAAAGACTTATTTCAGGAGACTTTGAAATCAACTTTGCCTTCAGGGTCCTCTGCCAACTCTCTGAGTCCTGTGATGTTTCAGTAAATCAAAGCGGAGGCATGAAAACTAGATCATTAGCTGTGAACGCTTAACCACACACTGCATTTGGAGAGATCAAACACCATACATACAAACATCGATCCACGAGTGGGAGCAATATTAATCGCTGAGAACTTGGGATGCTAAGTCTTTCAGTCTCCTTTCTGTTGTTCTGGGAAAAAAAAAAAAAAAGCAACTTGGGAAGAAAGGGTTTATTTAGCTTCTAGTTCAAGGTCATGGTCTATCCTTGAGGAAAGTTAGGGCAGGAACTCAAACAGGAATCAAAGCAGAGACCATGGAGGAATGCTGGTTGCTAGTTTGCTCTTGGATTATGCTCAGCTAACATTCTTATAGAGCCCAGGACCCTCTGCATAGGAATGGTGACTCCACAATGGGCTGGGCTACTCCACATCAATAATCAATCAATACTGTTTCTCACAGACATGGCAAAAGTCCCATATGATCAAGACAATTCCTTGCTTTATGTTCCTTCCTCCCAGGAGACTACAGGTTGTGTCAAGCTGACAGTTTAACCAGGACACTAGTCGATACATCTTAGTGATACCTGGATTTTTTTTTTTTTTTATGGAGTAGATTCTAATATATTATGGTATGGCCTTAAGAAGCACTCTAGTGATCCAACTTCGTTCTGCAGCCACCCACATGGGTGACTGGCTTCCAGGGTGCAAGTGCTTCCGTAGCATGGTGGAGTGGGTGGGGAGGCAGAGAGTGAAATTTCACTCCCAACTTAGGCTGCTCCAGATGGTCTTCTGAAGTATAAACTGGTGAAATTTTAGGGAACAAAAGTAAAGAGAGAGGTGGAGGGAGTAGGGGAAGGGAACTGGTCTAGGACACAAGTGACTCTTTTATCAAAATGAAACCCTTTGAGATATGTCCGCAGTACCCCTTTCCAAACCCTCTCTAACAGTCACTTGAGTGCAAGACATAAGCTATTAGATTAGATGTGATGGCTCAAAAGATTGCACAGATACCCCTCCCATTCCTTCCACTGTCCTCCTGTATCACAACCCTGGATTCCAAATGCGTTCATCTCTATATACATGTCTAGCTTTCCTTGGGTAGCTTCTTTTAGGGTCTGAATGTGCTTGGTCCTTAGCAGGCGGCATTACCTAGGGAGGCTATGGTAACTTCAGAGGTGAGGACTAGGAACTGAAACTGGTCACTAATGGGCGGGCCTTGAAGGTGATATCCACTTCTGGCCCCAGTGTCTCGATTGGTCATGGTGTGAACAAGTTAGATCATAGGCACCAGCCAACCCAGTAGCCACAGCTTCCCCTCCAAAATGGACTGGTAGTCCCTGGGACACTGAGCCACAATAAACGTCTCAGGAATGAGAAAAGTAACTAGTATAATTCTTCTGGAGTTTTTAGAGCTAGTTTACACATAAGTGCAAAGTCCTAAAAGCGCTTGAGGGGTTATTTGCTAGAACCTCACCATTTAGCAGAGACTGTTGGTACTGAAGTTGAATGACCCAGTTCTTGCCTCTAGAGGAGTCAAAATGAAGGCAATGCTCATTGTCCAGTGCCCCTTGTGGCATCTCCTGGCAGGTACACTTTGTGGCAAGTGCCACTGTGTTGGTCTGGGTCTTCCGTCCTGAAGCCCTCACTGGACTGTCACAAGCACTTCCTTTACACATTTATATACTTATAAATCCTCATCTTATTGGCCCTTCTATAAAAAAGAAAAGAAAAGAAGGTATTTTCAAAATAAGGAGGATATTATTGTGCTTAAGTTTTTGTCAACTTGACCCAAGCTGGGGTCATCTAGGAAGAAAGAACGTCAACTGAGAAAATGCCCCTCCTAGACTGGCCCATGGACAAGCCTGTGGTGTATTTTTTTGATAGATGACTAATGTGGGGGGGCACAGCCCACTGTGTGCAGTGTCATCCCTGTGCAGGTGGTCCTGGGCTGTGTAAGAAAGCAGGCCGAGCAAGTCACAGGGAGCAAGCCAGTAAGCAGCATTCCTCCATGGACTCTGCTTCAGTTCCTGCCTCCAGGTTCCTGCCTTGAATTCCTGTTCTGATTTCCTTCAATGATGGACTGTGATCAGGGGATTAGCCTTGTAAGAACCCCTTCCTCTCCAGATTACTTTTAGTCAATGTTTTTTGTTTTGTTTTGTTTTAACAGCAATAGAAAACAGACCAGGACAGAAATCAAAGGCAATAGATAAATATTCAGCAGAAAACAGCAGTGGAGAATGATTGAAGGTGCATAGGGCCTCACTTTGGGCTCCACTTTAGAAGGACTCCCCATGCCCAGTGTGGTCCTCGCCTGTGGTAGCGTTTGGGAAATTTGCATCTGATGCAGATGAGCAACCAGATGTCTCCCACATGGAGGGTCCACTGGCCTCCTTTCCTGTCTCCTCTTTCATGTCTCATTCTCAAGATTAAAATGGAGATATTACTCAAACAAATTGTTTCTCCTTAGACATTATCACGCTATTAAAGTATTCCATTACTGGATTATTTTTTTTCCACCTAACTTCTTCATTACCATTTTCAGTATAAGACCTTTTTATGGGGAAGTAAAATATGCACAACCCTTGTAATGTATGTACTCTTTATAATGAGATTATTTTTTGGTCACTATAAATTTGTCTTCTCATGAATACTGTAGTGACCAGAGTTATTCTGGGGAAGGAAGGGGGGGTGCTAGAGAGAGATCCAAAGAGAGGGAACTACATGAGCCAGAACTTATGCATGCAGAGGACAGGACAGTACAGGGTAAACTGAGGCAACCTCTGTGGTGTGACTGGAATCCTTAAGAATCCTGGCAGATGCAGGTGAGTGGTAGATTGGAAGGTCATGCAAATCAGCCAGTCACCTATGAGCCATGTATGAGCTTATACACCATTTTTTGAGCTAAAATTAATTTTTAGATTCTTAATTTTGAGAAAAAAGATTATGCAGCATAAAGTACACATGGTCTACAAAACCTGGCATATTGCTATCTCACCCCTTATAGGAAAAACCTGCCAATTCCTGATCTTTATCATGAGAAAAAAATGACAAATTAATAACCTTTTAAAATAATAAAATGGTATTTACTTCATTTTATAGATCCTTCGCTAGTAGAGGATATGAAGTTGGCAAGTATTTCTCTCTACTGCTAATGAGAAAGTTTGTATATAGAGTTGACCCAGGGCTATTCTGGATTAGAACAACGAGAGAAGTGGAATGAAGGAAGTTTGCATAGACAGGCCCTATTATAAAGGCTGCCATTAGGGTGAGAATTCAGGTTTTTTTTTTTTTTGTGTGTGTGTGTGTGTGTGTGTGTGTACTAAAATCTACAAAACGATCTCAACTGAAATAGAGCAATAGGCCAAGCTGCAGTAGAAAAATGAAGAAGGCTGAACATATTTTTTTTTTTAGATGAATTATGGGTTCCACAAAAATCCTCTGCAGAACTCCAGAATGTTAAACAGAGTAAGAGATTCTTCTTAAGTGCGACATCCCTCACACATCTGTCATCTCCAACCCTGCCCTTGCATGTAGAACAGCAACCCCCGGTTAGCCAGGATGGGCAAAGACACAGCCAACCCTGACCTAGGACAGGGCCAAGTCTCTAGATGAAGTCTTACCTATATTACTTGATTGATACACAAGATGATTGATTGACAATTAGGGATATAGCAGAGTTAAAGAGTGAAAATCAACACAAACTTTGACTGGTTTGATCCTTTCTGACCCATGTCATCATGTATGAAGAAGAAGTTCCAGGGAGAAGTGTGACAGACGTATGTCGTGGGATGCTGACTTCTGGACAGGACAGCCTTCTTGAACCCTCAGCAGCTGTGATTTCATAAGGAGATCCACAGAAGAAGACATCCGGTTATGCAAGGGAGGGCTCACATGGATCCACACTTCATAGAGAATATATAAGCAGTCAGCAATTGCTGGCAGGAGGGAGCTTTGATTTGATGCTGTAGCACTCCATAAGTTGCCCATGCCTCTGCTACTAACCCTTCTCACATGCTTCTGTGAGAAACCCTCCTCCATGTTCCTGTAAGGAACCCCTCACCCTTACTCCTGGGAGTTACTCCAATTAAACTTCAGCTAGCCTTGAATGAAGCTGCTTATTTGTTTCGTTTAGGGTGACCTAAACAGGGTGTGTACATTTGTTCCTGTCTCCCCAAGAAAAGTTTGCACAGCAACACAGTTTACTCACTCAGAATGGCTCTAAAGGGAAGGGGTGTTCTAAAGGGAAGAGAGTACCTCTCCTACTCAAGGAATGTTCGTGTCAGTCTTTAAGAATAAGCCCAACATTCCAATTATATGATCATTGTATTTGAGATGAAATAACCTTACCTCTTAGGTTTAAGTTTCATTTATTAAAAGGCAAGTCCCCAGTCTCACCCCTTTTCCTCCTATTTTAATTATATTTCCACCTCTGTTTTACCTGGATTGACTTACATGATCTTTTATGACACACTTAACCTGTTATCCCCGGTTCAAGAAGGCTCTCCCATGTTCCAAAGTGGGAGGTGGGGGTAATAGCAAAGATGGATGATGGGAAATTAGCTGTATGCAAAAGGGAAAATTCTATCTAAAAGTGAGTGCCCTTGACATCTTTGGGAAGCCCCTCCCTCCCCACTCCCAATAGGAAGGCATTCCCACACTTGGGCTGGAATCACTATGGCAGACAAACAGAGGGAGAAAATAACACTAAATCTTCCATCTCCACTTCGTGACATTTTCTTAAACATATTCACTTGGAGATAGAGAGATATTTTATTTTTATACATTTCTTTTTGTTGCGAGGATTTTTTTTCCTTTTCTTCTAAAATAAGAAAAAGAAATCCAATCTGTATGTCACAGACACATTAGTATCCTTGCCAGGGCTGCAGACTGCTCGAGATCACATTTTGTCTGCATAAACAGGTACCTCGGATGCCCAGCATCTGTGATGAAGCTTCAGCCCTCGGTGCAACTTGGGCAGGAACTACAAACTCATGGTAAGGCAGAACTGGCAAGAAATGTAAGCAAGCCGATGACATGCAATTAGTTCCTGAATCTCTATGCCTCTTTTCTTGGGGATTTGAAGAAGGGTCTGTGATGGGCTAACTTTGTGTGAAGACTCTGTCAGCCTTCTAACAGGAGTCGATGAGTGTGTGTACTATGGGATTTCTCATCATAAGGTTTTAATTAGAACCATTTCTACTACTATGTCTGTTGACTCTGTGATTCCTAGACCCTACATTAACTATTGTTTTTAAGTGAAAATAAATTAAGAAGAATTTCTCTACACTCCATCTAAAGCAGACTATCACCAGGCAGGTCAAAGGATGGCAGGTATGCAGTGGGGTTCAAATGTCTTTACAAGGCTGCTGGTGCTTGGAAGTGGGAAAGCCACACCGTGGCTGTAGGACATCCTCAACAGGAAATCAAGATACATCACACTCTCTCACGCGCGTGCATGTGCACGCACACACACACACACACACACACACACCTGCACCTGTTAGCCAAAGCATATCTGACATCTGCAGCATGTATACAACCTACAGTATTAGTTCCACCCTGAGATAAAAGACCTACAGACATTACTCTTCTCTATCTACCATCTCTTTAAACGTGCCGTGGAATTAAATTGCTGGACTAAAAAAGCTCTTATGTTCACATGGAAATGCAGAAATAGGGTCATTAATTGATAGTGATGACCAGCGCTAAATCTACTAATGGTTTCTTCAACTCCAATCTGACATGACAAATGACAAAGCTTACAGGCGCAGACTTTTTATTATCCTGTAATAAAATTAACTCAAATATGTATGTAGGTAATTCCTTCTACAAAAAGGTTTCTGTTTCTTTAAACCTCCACGTGAGACTGTCACACCACTGCCCGTGATCAATACATAATTGTGCTTCAGCCTTCTAGTACCCAAGGTCTGAGGCTCAGGAATTAATTTGCTGGTTGAGGTTAATGGAATGTCAATTAATTTCTTGGTATAAATGTCAATACATTCCGCTAGGTTTTGTGATTTAAATATAATTAAAGATAAGCTTCAATTCAATGTTACCTTTTCAGTTTGGGATGTGATCAGTGACTTACTAAAATCTCATGAAGCCAAAGGGAACAGGATTTGCCCCTTTGCTTGATGTCATCCAGTAAGTTATGCGTGTTCATTTTCAGTAGCAAGAGAAGGAAACAGAAATAAATGCCTTCTTGTTCCTCTACAGCCTCACAGCCTGTCTTTGACCCCAGTAGTTTGTGTTGCTCACTGCAGTGGTTGATAGAGTGGGCTTTGGAACAATATGTACCCAGTATAGGATCACTGTGCTAAGGGTTTAGGGTTGTATGTATATGAAGCTATACAGCCAAGACTTTGAAGGTGATAGTTTGCATTTGAACCTGGGTGTCAAGCCTGGCATAAGCTTCATTTAGTGCCTGTAGGGGACTGAGGGGAGGCTAAAGATCAATTTCTCAGTGTGTGACTTTGAATTCTGACCTCCTTCCTAACTGTGAGACACAGACAAGAACCGGAGAAGCCACTTGGGGTCCTTGCTGTGTTGTGTGCGTTGTTCACGGTACCAAGTGAGCACACTTGGAAAGGCCTCTGCTCTCAGGGAGATCACACTCTTAGGGAAATCAAAGCTCAAGGAAAACTGACAGGTAAACTCAACTACCCTCGGCTGGTCATATCTCTACTACTTCTCTCAACCAACAATCAGAGGAGAAGCCAAAAAAGCTGTCTATGTCCTGATCCACTGGAATTCGGGAGACACTTCAGAAGGCCAACTGTAAATTGGCAACACTCAATACTCCAGACAATACTGAGGGGAAGGTCTTGTCTCCACATATTGTAGGCCAGTTATTTAGTTTGGGATTCTGTGATGGCCACGAACTCAGTGTTCAAGGAACACTTCTCAAGATTACATTCTACAGCCACAATGGAGAACAGCTGATTGTGAGAAACAGAAAACCTCTAGTAGGAGCAATGGATACTCCATATTCAGATAGAGAAAGATGTATAGAGAATGGGCTATTTGAACCTATTTCCCTGTTCAGGTGACATGCACATCTCTATGACATCACCCTGTCCCCAGCAGCACTAATTATAGAAGATCAATGTGGTAAGTGTTTAGGGTCCTATATCTGTGAAGGTGGTCTAGACTTTGGGGGTGGTAGCTTGTATTTAAAACTGCATCTCAAGCTTCAAGTTTCATTTAGTGCTAAGAGGAGGCTAAAGATTGACTTCTTCATACGTGCCTTTGAATTCTGACCTCCTCCCCAACTGTTAGACACAGACAAGAAGTAGGTGCCACTATCACCTCCTCCTCAGAGCAGCTGCCTGCCTTCACGTGGTGTTTCTGTTTAAAGCAGGGTCCTCGGCTCATTCACATGCCATAATTACTCCAGGGAGCCACAGAGGATCTGATTTTAAACTGATCTGTTGTGCATCCTTGGTAACAATTGTCTTTTCAATGTCACAAAATGTCCTACTAACACTCAAGGCTGGTACCCTGTGGTTTGAATAGAAGGTGGGCAAGGATGCTTGCTGGGAACTAGCGGGGAAAGTAGGGTCTTATAATCTAGAGATATCTGTGGGCTTCTTCACTGAGGTTTTTGGAGGAAAGGGTGACTGTATAAGGTACTAGATCCAGACTGTGTTCCCTCAAATTCACATGCTGAAGAGTTCATCCTGAGTGCCTCAAAGATTGACCATTTGGAGATGGACATAATCAAGGGTACGCAGAGGAAGTCATTGGGGGCAGGAGTCAGTTATAGTCAAATTAAAACAGAGACCAGGCATGAAAGATTCCCAATTAAACAAAAATCACCCGTGGCTTCTTAGCAATTTCAATCTTGGTTGAGTTGTATCCTGGATTGTTTTTATTGCCAATTTGGGACAAACCAGAATCATCAGAGAAGACGGAATCTTGAAGAATTGTCTCAGATTGACCTTGGGCAACTCTATAAAAGACTGTCTTAACTGGTGATTGATGGGGGAGGGCGAAGGCCACCAAGAGTGGCACCATTCCCTAGGCAGGTGGTCCTTGGTTGTATAAGAAAGCTAGATGAATATGAGCCTGTGAGTGAGTCAGAAAGCTTCAATTTTAGCTTGAGTTCCTGCCTGACTCTCTGCAATGATGGACTGTGATTCATCTCATGGCTGAATCATCCTGGTGTAGTTTTGTTTGGTAAGCATGAAGAACTGGTTGCCTACATTCCATAATGATGAAGAACTACATGATATGAATCCCCACTATAAAGTTAACTCATGATTTTCCTTTCTACCCCTATTACTCTCTTTATGTGACCTCCTTTAACGAGTCACTATTATTTTCTAGGGTTAAATGTGGTAATTAAACCCCATTAAGGCATCTTGGAATGAACTAAGGAACAAGCTATAAAATACTATCTGTAGTTTATTTTTCCTTTATATGTGTGTGTGTAGTGTCCATCTATGTATACACATTTGCATGTTTTGGGACACATGTGTGTGTTCACAGGCATGCATGGGCACATGTATATGAAGGTCTGAAGTTGATGTTGGGAATGGTCCTTGATCCATTTTCCACCTTATTCATTGAGGCAGGGCCTTTGAATCAAACCCAGAGCTAATCAATAGTGCTAATCTTGCTAGCCCACTTGCTCTAGGGATCCCCTCTCTCTGCCTTCTAAAGTTGGAATGACAGGTGGGTGGCCACACCCACATGGCATTTACATTGGTTTTGAGAATCCAAACTCAGGTCCTCATGTTTGCACAGCAAGTGCTTTAATCACAGACTCATCTCTCTGCCCCCTCTCCTTAGTAAAATTGATCATTATTCTGTCGTCTCATCAGTCCATGCTGCGGTGCTGGACACATTCTTGAGGAATTCACCATCCCACTGAAAGATACCGAATAGCTAAATCCTGCTTTAAAGCTTCATGGAAGTATTCTCCCTAAGTGAAACTCCAAAGATGTACTGGGGAACAATTAGGGTTTTGTGTCTCAAAGAAGACTCTAATTAAAAGGTGCACAGGATGTTTTAAGGGGGAGAAAATAGCCTTTGAGGCTGACTTCCATGTCTGGTATGACTATACTTAATGTGTCCCTTTCTGGCTTCTGAGTTGCCCCTGGAAGAAGTTACTACCCAGCACTCTGAAAACTAATTGAAAGTTGTGGTCAGGCAGTGTTCTGATGCCCAGGCCCATTTAAAGTTCTGCATAGCTATGAGTAAATTTCTCAGGAGCTAATCAAAGGTTTCACGGGGATTCTGAGACAGATTATCTTTAAAAAGATGTTTGGCTAAGACAGAAAAGGATGAGGTCTCATTCTGCTTTGCCAGCCCCATTATAAGGCTGTCTGCCCTAAGACAACTCTGGCCACAGTTCCTGGCTAGCTTTAGATGGAAGAATGCCACCCCCATTTTCCACCCAGACACTTGCAGGCCTCCATTTGCTACTGAGAGAGGCTCCCAAACTGTGGCAGAAGAGGGCAGTTGTTTTGAAACGTGGCCACAAGCGCCATAATAGCCTGCTGTTCTTTTCCAGTGGGGACTCACAAGCCACTAGAGGACACAGTCAACACAAATGGCTGGCTTGATGGAATGAATTTTTAAAACTAGTGCCTGACACAGCTTCTGAGACAGGGAAACATCAGATACACACGTTCTAAGCGTTATTTCCATCGCAGCGTGCCTGCGGATGCCGCAGGGAGATCACCCAGGACGGGGGGTGGGGTGGTGCACTGAATCCGATGGGTCCCCTGAGAATACCCTCTCAATTCCATCCCTGGATTACTTTTAATGATGCTAATTATGGTGATAAACCGCGGAAATGTGTCTTCTGGGGATGGCTTTCACGCTAGTGAGTTCTCATGTCTAACTACTAGTCATTCTGCCTTACTGGACTGTGAAATACAGGGCTGTGATCCATATTTCTGCTCTTAACAGCAATAACAACAACAACACATGCACACATAGAAATACACAAACACAAAAATACATATACATACACACACACACACACACACACACACACACACACACACAGTCACAGAATCAGATACATGGATGGCAAGCCTGACCAATTGTACACATTAAGAACAGAAAGAAGAAAAGACTCAGGGAGGGATGTCCAGGAATCCAGGAAGAGTCGGAGAGCATAATGGAGTACACATAATCATATGCCATTTTTATACAGGTTAAGTTTTTTAAAAAAGGACAACCTCTTCTATTAGTTGATTCTCACCAGGTATTCAATCACACTAGTGAGAAAAGCCACCAGTACGGAGTGATGTTAAAACAAAATGCAGCTCAGGACCAGTGAGATGGCTCAGCATGGAAAGGTCTTAGCGATACACCCTTAGGTACCAAGCACAATGACATGAATTTGATCTCCAGGACTTATGGTGGAAGGAGGGAACCAACTCTTAAAAGTTGTCCTCTGATCTCCGTAGGAGCATCATGGCAGGTACACATATGTGTGCATACACACACTGAGTAAATACTGTAATTAAAAAATGATTCTAAAAGAGATATCTTTCATTAAGTATAAAATGTTCTGAAGGCATTTTTCTTACAGGTAATCAAACAACGCTTTATAATCTTTGCAATGTGGACCTAAGAGAGTATGATGGTAACATCATACCGTTTACATCAGACTTTGAGGAGTACGGTGCATTTTAAAAAAATCACACAAACAAGGAACAAACTAATTATCTCCGGGGTTGCTCACCCAACAAACAGATTTTTCCAAGAAACTCCTCATTTCCTATGGGAAATGGTTTTAGCAGGTCTGTCAATGAAGCCTCCACTGTCATCCTATTGATAATTAAGACCTTTCATTGGACCTTCTGCATTTCCTTTTGTGGTTATCAGAGCAAGGTATCTCCAGCCTTGGCAGGGCCTTCCTGATGCAATATATTGCCTCTCCACAGAGTGAATCCAGATGGAATGTAAATGCAGGCCTAGCACAAGTCCTGCTGAGACCCCCAGCTTTATCCACACTCATGTGTGTGCACATATGTGCCTGCATGTCTGTATGTGTGTGTGTGTGTGTGTGTGTGTGTATGCATGTGCATGCCTGCATGTGTCCATGTGTTTGTGTCTATGTGCATGCACACATACATGTTGTGGAAGTTTATTTTCAGTTACGTTTGTTCAACTCATGTCTAGGCAGTCATATTGGTACGACTTTATGGGTGTGGCTTCTAGTAATGTCAGATTTTAATGTTTTAAGAAATAAAATTGATATGGAATCACTTGAGAGTCATTTGAGTGGATCGTCTAGTAAGGGTATAAAGTAGGTATTTGCACTGTCTCCATTCCAAAGGAGCTCCTTCAGGCCAGGAGAAGTCATAATCCACACAGTCACGTGCTCACCCTGATAAAAGAGGAAGAGGAGGAAGACATGGCTGACACGTGCCGGCAATTCCTGAAAGCCTACTGCCTGGGACATCTCAACATGCCCCATCCTTTATTTTCAAGCCAATACTGCTACAGAGAGCAACCATGCCACATGATGCTTGTTTCTTGCATCTTTCCTCCCACAGACGCAGGTACACAACTAAGAAGTTTGATGATCAAGATCAATTGTCAACTTGGTTTAGAATCACCTAGGAGATAAACCTCTGGGTGGACTCTATCCTTAAAATGGGAGACAATATAAACCCTTCCTGCCATAAGTTGTTTTATTTTTTTTTTAAATCACAGCAACAGTAAAGTAACAAATATAAACAACAAGACCTTAACAAGTTAACAGTATCCCAGAGGATCCTACTCTGCTCCCACCTGTCTAGCAGTGACATCGTGTGTATTCTCAGCACCAATGAGTTTCGTCTGCTTTGGCTTCTTGTGTAACTTAATCTAGACTGCACCCTCCCACGTCTGGCTCTTTTCGGTTAACACAAGGTATTGCTACATGCAGTTGTACACCATCAGCAATCACTGCTGTACAGTACTCCATTGTGGGAATGTACCACAGTGGAGGTCTGTTTTCCTGTTGGTAAGCGTGAGAGGGTTCCCCAAATGGGTCTAGACTCTGAGCATCCCAGAGCCAAATTTTTCCAATACATATGCACCTGTCTCTCCTCATCTTTACACAGCAGTGTAACTGCTATACCCTGGAACACAAGGGTATTCTTGGAAAAGCCATTGGCGACTGTGCGAGCACTGTGGAAAGCTCTTAAATTTCAGGAGTGATTGAAGTTCCCATCCTGCCACCAAAAGAACTTAAATTCAACAATCCACTCATACCCTCCCACTCTCATCTGGTAATCAAACATCATCTCAGGAGCCGGTTTACAAGGCTACTTCTCTCAATTTACCACCTCTCAAGCCCTAGCCATTTTAATCAAGATTAGAACACCTGATCACAGTTCTTTGAGCACTAAAATTCCTTCCAGCCCATTAAGTTGACAAGGGGTATTCAATTACCAAGTATTACTGTAATCATCACAGGAAAGTGTCTCCAGACAATACTTTACAGCTTGGAGGTTTGCTCCCACAAAACACTAACCGCTGGTTGTCCATCCTATTGAAAGGTAGAGCAGGGCAGACAGTCCTCTATTAGGATGGCCCCTCAGATGATTGTGCACTGGAGGAGTCCAGCCCAACTATTGTGGCTGGGTTGTTTGATGACAGACAACACAAAGGCCTGAATCTCCACTGTTAAATAAATATTGACTGGATAAAAGGTGGTGGCCGAAAGGACTTGGGGAGTAGGGGGGAGGTGCTAACTCTCAGCCCTAGAAGCTCTCAGGACAAGGAATATCTACTTTCCCATGAGCACATGTACCATTTTACAGTAAGTAAGTGAACCACAGGGTATTTTGCACATCTCAACTTTGTCAGCTTTGTAAAAAATTTTGTGGATGTTTAGCTGTCATGGTGAGCCTCAACTGTCAACTCGACAGAACCCAGAGTTACCTGGGAAGAATGAACTGTTAGAATTGCCTTCATCAGACTGACCTGTGTTCACAGCTTTGTGTCATCTCTTGATTAATGTTGGATGTGGGAGGGTCCAGCTTACTAAAGTCAGTTCCATCCCGGGCTGGTGGTCCTGGGCACTATAAGAAAGCAAGCTGAGCAAGCCATGGGGAGCAAGCCAAGAAGCATCATTCCTTCATGGCCTCTGCTTCATGTCTCCAGGTTTCCTGTGTTGAGCTCTTGCTCTGATTTTCCTGGATGATGAACTGTAAGATGTAAGGCAAAGTAAACCTATTCCTCCCCAATTTGCTTTTGGTCATGGTATTTGTCACAGCAACAGAAACCTAAGAGTTGTTTATCTTTCACAGCCCATCAGTAATCTTAATCAACTTTTCCACACACACCTACTTCAACAATGCTGTTGTCAAAAGTACCTTTCTGGAATGTTCCGACACAGGCAATGGTTGCTTCTATATGAGATGTTGTAGTCTAGTACTTCTATAATCGACTCTGAGGCTAGCATTGTTCCTCTAGACTGTCTACTTGAAGGGAGCTAGAATCAACTAAGAGATGGATCTTTTGAGGACATTTCCAGGAAGGATTAACTGGGAGGGAAAACCCTTCCGACAATGGGTGGCACCTTCCAGCAGCAGCCTAGATATGAAGAAAGATTTCCTACATTGGGGAGCCTGCTTTCTCTCCTTGCTGCTGATGTCCTCAGCTGACATCAGAATCCAGCTTCTTTGAGCTTCTGATATAGACTAAATAGCAACACCTCTCCAGGAATCCTCTAGACCAGTGTTTCTCAACCTGTGAGTCGGGACCCCTTTGGGGGTTGAACCACCCTTTCAAAGAGGTTGAATAAGATCATCTGCATATCAGATAGTTACATTACAACTCATAACAGAAGAAAAATTACAGTTATGAAGTAGCAATGAAAATAATTTGAAGGTTAGGGATTACCATGACACAGGAACTACATTAAAGCATCCCTGCATTCGGAAGGATGAGAACTGCTGCTCTAGACTTTCAACACCAGATTAGAACTCAGAGGCATCCAGCCTCATGAACTGAGCAGCTACTGGGTTCTCAGCCTCTCCAGAGTGCAGAGGGCCGCTATAGGACTTCCCGGTGTGTAATGTATAAGTCACACTAGCACTCTAGTGAAACCCTCTTGATATATCCATTCTGTTGGTTTCATTCCACCAGAGAACTCTGACTTATATAGATGCTGCCCCCATGTATCTTGTTGAAAATTATCTGTAGATTTTTGAAACAGTCAAAATGAGAATTATGGTGAATGTATGCTCAGACATCACCCTCTGACCTCCCAAGAGCTATCCGTGGCCAGATGTTTAGATTTCTTTACGGCTGCCAGCACCAGGGCACTCTGTTACCCTCTTGGGGTTTTTGTATAACTTTTCAAATTCGATCTGGTTTCTATTGGTCAAGGCTGAGTTCCCAAGGGCTCCTCTGTCTATTGCAGAGAATTAATAACACTTGGGATTGCTGAGGTGGCTAAATGGTAGACTTGAAGCTGAGTCACCAACTTCTAGGAATAAATGCTCCAATCACACTACAGACCTGTCCTGGCCTCAACTCAAGAGCTGTGGAGTTCAGCAGGATACACAATAGCTAGGGACCACCTGTGACATCTGTCAGTTCCAGTCTGCACCAGCAATCCCAGGTGACTTTGCCAGATGGACAACCCAAGTCCAGATTGGCGTCGGTGGATTCGACGAAGGTACCTCAACTCACATGCAGGCACTCTCTCCATAGGGAGTTCTGGGAAGTGTGAGTCTCAGCTCTTCCCAGGAAGGAGGATGCAAGACCCCACCATCTCATCTCATCTCAACTCACTAAAATGGACAGCCTGGGAGGAGCTGATTCTACAAAGTATGTAGACTCTCAGCACACTTTCAACAAAACAGAATTACTTATTAACACCTGAAAAAACATATTCTTTTAAAATCATCCATTCTATGCACATCCTTTGTTGAAGGTGGAATTTTTTTTTCCTCATTAGAATGATTCTCTGTGTATTCATTCAGGCACAGAACTGAAAACAACATACAAGGTAGGGGTGCTGAGGAGATGACTCTGTCAGTAACAAGGCAGAATGGTTTGCCTTGATAGCACAAGGACCTGAGTTCAAGGCCAGTATACCCATTTAAAAAACCGAGCACAGTGGTATATGTTTATAATCTCAGTTCTCTGGAGGCGGAGGCTGGTGGATGGCTGGTGCTCTCTAGACAAGTTGAATCAGCAAGTTTCACATAAAGATGAAAGACCCTGTCTCAAATAACAAGACTGCTGGAGAATGGCAGCCAAAGTTGTCCTTTGGCTTCTGCATACATGTACACACGCCTGTATGCACCTGTGCCCATGGACATGCGTGCACACATATACACACTATAGGCTCTTACATGGGAAATACTCATTGAACCCAGCACCAAATTCCACATAGAAACAGAGATCTGAGAACAGGCTCTCGAGTCTCATTCAACCTATTCCATGGGGGCAGAGGGAGGGGCTGACAGGAATTGCACTGAAAGTACCCAGGGGCTATTTTAATTAGCAAAACCTTATCTGAAGTAAATGGAAGTTGCAGTGCTCTGTGTACGAAATGAAAGCGCTGTCTCCAGCTGCCAGGTCCAGCGCAGGAAATTCAGAAGAGCTTGTTGGGAGTCTAAGAGTTAATGAAATAAGCCAGGCATAGTGGCACACACCTTTAATAACCAGCACTCGGGAGATAGGAGTGAGGGGATCTCAGTGAGTTCAAGGCCAGCCTGGTCTACGTAGTGAGTTCTAAGACATCCAGGACTACGTAGTGAAACCTTGTCTCAAAAATTAAAAGGAATGAATTGAAATGTATCAGACTAGTGGAAATAAAAGATAGCTGGTACCAAACCTTAGCCTGATAAGATGGAGTGATCTAGAAGAAGCTGACTGTAAGCAGAATTTCATGTCTTCATTCATTTCATTCATTCATTCATTCATTCATTCATTTCATTCAAAACAAAAAACAAACTAACAAACAAAAAACCTACCCTGGTCCTGAGTATCTGAACAAATGAAATGACAGTATTCAGTTTTCTTGGCTGTTTATGAACATTCGGGACTTCTGGGATGGTTTCCTCCTAGCTTCCTATTACTTTAGGCATGAGATCCACTTGCTACTTTAGCAAAGATGGAGACCTTGGGCTTGCTGACCTGCCCCAGGCCTCCTGATGCAGAATGTATTGAAAGTCCCTCCACCCAGCTGTGATGTGTACTCACTGAGGTCTCGCAGGCCCCAGAGCCTCCCTGATTTCCTCACCCTGTTAGACCCTCTGTGTGCTTTTAAATGAAGTATCCTATTGAAGAATTCTGTCAATGATGCTGTGTGAGATGGGGGGGGGGGTCTCATGTATCCTACGCTGGCTTCAAACTTGCTATGGAGCCAAGGCTGAACTTGAACTCCTGATCCTCCCTTTCTTCATTTCTGGAGTGCTGGGATGATAGCCATGTGCCACGGTGCCTGGCTCCTATTTAAGAACTGAGGATATTAAAATGAAATTAGCTTTCTAGCTTACTGGACCAGAAGCAGTCAGGCTTCTAACAGGAGGATGCCTTGATGATCCAGAGTCTGGGGCAGATCTGTGCATATCAAATGCCCCCTAATAGGTAAACACCCTCTAACATGCAGACTTGCCCACTCATCTTCCTAATGAGCATTTAAAACCGCTGGGGTTCTCTGGAAGCATCCTGCACCACAGACTTATGTGGAGAGTTTTGTACCTTTATTCCCAGTGACCTGAAAATAAGCAGACTGATCCTTTGCCTCCCACCTACCAACCAGCCCCGTAATTGCTATCTGACTGCCTGCTTGATTGTTAAGAGAACAGGGCCAAAAAACTCCATTCTCTTTTAAATATGCAGCAAGAATTAGCTGGGAACACAAATCAAATCTCTGATGTTCTGACAGGATGGTAAGAAGACAAGATTAACTGCTGGGCTGGCTCTCCATCTCGTCTTTAGGTTCAATAATTTAGAGCTTGGATTGTTTACACAGAAGGCAAACAATATCTTGTGCTGCATATTTTATGATTGCATTTCAGAGCGCAATAAGCCACAGCCAACCACCAATGCATACTTAACCATTCTCTAGAGAGAGCTATTAGGGAAGAGGTTGGGATCAGCCCTGACACCCGAGGCAGAGGCTCAAACAGGCTCAGCACCCGAGAGTGAACCTCAGACCCTCCCAATTAACTTCCCCTGGAGTCAGGGCACATAGCAAGAAATGGTTTCCTGGCTTCCCTGGAATCTGCCTCTTCCAGACCAGCCAATGGGAGGCACATGCCATTTTATTTTATTAGAATTTTACTTATTTTCATTTTATGTGTATGGGCGTCTGTGTATGCATACATTGCATACATTGCCCTTGAAAGTTAGAAGAGGGCATCAGATCCCCCTGGAACTGGAATTACAGATGATTGGAAGTGCCATGTGAGTGCAGGGAATTGAACCCAGGTCCTCTAGAAGAGAAGTCTGTTCTCTTAACCATTGAGCCACGTCTCTAGTCCCAAGGCACACTCTCTTGATAGCTGATTGCAACACAGGCCAGTGTGACCACCCGGCATATGGACGGCACACACGTGCCAGCCTATTGATCCTGGGATCCTTGATACCCGAATGAAACCGGGAGCTTTCTCTATCCCAATTCACTAGGAAAAGTGTCTGTTGTTAAGTATATGATGGAAACATAATGACTGCATTCCTCAGGCTCAGAAGAGTTGGAATACAGCAGCCCTAGCACAGTGGAGATACCAACACCAGCACTGAAGTCTGGTGTTGTATTAGTTACTTTTCTACTGCTGTAGTAAAGTACCATATCCAAGGCAACTTACAGAAAGGAGGGTTTATGTGGGCTTACAGTTCCAGAGGGGTAAGAGTCCATCACCATCATGACAGGGATGTGTGGCAGCAGGCAGGCAGGCGGTAGCAGAGAGTTCACATCTTAAACTATAAGCAGAAGTTGCTTATATGGAATGATATGGAATTTTGAACCCCCAAAGACCATACTCAGTGACGTACTTCCCCTAGCAAGGCCACATCTCTACACCTCCTGAAGCAGTGCGTGCGACTACAGACTAAGCGCTTAAACACCACAAGCAACAGGGGACAACTCATCCAAACCACCACAGATACCAACATCAACACCAAGACTGACAATGATCCTATCAGCAACTCCAATGCCAACACTAGAGTTACAGAGAGGCATGAATGACCATGTGGGAATTGAACTTGAGTCCTTTGAAAGAGCAGCCAGTGCTTTTAACTACTGAGCCATCTCTCCAGCACCGCAAGCAATTCCTTTGCCTCAGGCTCATGAGTAGCACATTCTCCCTGAGGAAGATAATTTCTTTTTTCTTTTTTTTTTCCTTTCCTTTCCTTTCCTTTCCTTTCCTTTCCTTTCCTTTCCTTTCCTTTCCTTTTTCCTTTCCTTTCCTTTCCTTTCCTCCCTCCTCCCTCCCTTCCTTTCTTTTTTTCTTTTTCTTTGTTTTCCTTTTCTTTTTTTTTTTTTTCAAGACAGGGTTTCTGTGTTATAACTCCAGCTGACCTGGAATTCACTCTGTAGACCAGGCTGGCCTTGAACTCACAAAGAGCCACCTGCCTCTGCCTCCCGAGAGCTGGGATTAAAGGTGTGCACCACCCCGGCCAGGCATACCAGCTTTCTCAAACACAAGGCAAGCAGCTCATGCAAGCAGACACTGGTTCCCGACTGCAGGTGACAGGTATCACTCAGAAATGTCAACACAACTTGCAGTGACATGGATACAATGAAGTCCCATCACGGGGCTCCTTCCCATGAAACCCAGAGCTCAGGGCCAACTTGGGAGGCCTCGGAAATGAAAAGTCTTCCACTTCCCGGGGAATAGATACAGTTTTTCTGGCAAGAGCCTCATTGATGATGTTAAAATGCAGCAGTGTCTTTCACGAGCACCGTTTTCTCTTGTAACAAGGCAAAAATCACAAATTGAATTAAATGACTCCACTCTCTGAGTGGTTTTGCCGGCACTACACTTTTTTTTTTTTTTTTTTTTTTTGGTAACAAGCTGAGAATCCTAAGCCGTTGATCAAGCTGTGTGATGCTCAGTGACAGGAGGAGGAAAGGAAGAGACTGTGCCTTCTGAGCCAGTGGTTACAGCTATGACTGTCAATTACGGCTTCTGCTCAGAAACACTGGGGAGATCTCCGGGTCCACTGCTGCTTCCCTCAGCAGGATTCCACAGGAACTGGGAATACAAAGCCACAACATGGGAGATCACCTGCCCCTGTGGAATTATTACCTAACCCCAGTCCTCCAGGGCCAGACCCAGCTGGAGGATGAAATTATGGAGATCAGTCAGCGAAGAATTATTAAGTGTCTTCCTTTAATACCTGCTATGGAAACAGCCATCCACTGGGCTGATGTGACTCTTTCACGAGGTTCTTCAGACTGGTAAGATGAAGGATTCTCAGATATGAGCCATCTGGATGTGGGGAGACAGAAGGGGTGTTACTAAGGAACTGGTGGTGCTACTGTGCTACTCTGTGCTCAGGGGATGCCCACAAATGTATGTACTGACACGTGGCACCATGCCAACTAAGCAGAGCAAAGCTGAGATGATGCATATCCAGTGTGATTCTATTTACTTTAGATGTTTGCAAAAGGCTAAATCTATAGGGATAGATATTGAAAGAGAGATATTGAGGTATAGAAAGAGATGGAGAGACAGAGCACATACTTACTGAGGGCTAGAGGCAGGGATGGGCTTTGAGGTTAGAAGGGAACTTTCTATAGTGTGGTAGTTTGAATAAGAAATGTCTCCCATAAACTCACATCTTTCAACACATGGTTCCTGGTTGGTGGTGCTGTTTGTGTTAGGGAACCTTCAGGAGGTGGAGCCTTGCTAGAGGAAGTATGCAGCTGGGAGTAAGCTTTGGGGATTTAGAGCCTCACCCCACTTCCTGTTCTTTCTCTGCATCCTCTGTGAGATTAAGATGTGATGTCTAAGCTTCCCGCTGCTGTGCCTCCCCAACCATTATGGACTCTCTCTGGAACAGTAAGCTCAAATAAACTCTTTCTTAGATGCTTCAGTCATGATATTTTATTAGAACAACAGAGAACTAACTAATACATAGAGGAAGGAATGTTCTAGTAATAGACTGTAGTGATGGTCACATGACTTGGTAAATACACCAGGCAGTCTTCAGCTGCACACACAATGAATGTGGGTTTTATGGACTTTCCTGGAATAGAGCTGCAATGAGTGGCAGTTAATGAGGAAACTCATAACTGGCCAAAGTGCTAAGAATAGGTGATGGGGTTGTGCCTGGCCCCAAATGGGACAATTATGCCACTCCCCGAAAAGTTCAGGCAACATCGTGGAAGAGGGAGTAGACAGGATGTAAGAGCCAGAGATGGGGAGATGTATAGCAAAAGGACATCTTCTGGAAGTGGCATACTCATGGACTAAACTGCTCAAGACCTGTGTAAGATCAGGTCCATGAACACTGTATCATGGAAGAGACAGAGGCCCTGAGGCCCCAGCCCTCCTTGGGGGACTACTGGCAGCTAATGGCTGTAGGAGGAGTGGGTGTCATTTTCTGTAGCTATTTGATGAACTGTCTTCGATCCCGCAAACAGCTTCACACCCGTGCTCAGTCAGGGAACTCTAAACTCAAATGGTCGCAGGCAATTCTAAGACAGGAAAGTAAGAGACAGACTTGTCGAGAAGCAGGGTTACAGTAGGAGAGAGATGGGAATGAGCGAGGAAGATGCAGGGTAAAAATGACTAAAATTCATTCTGTAAAGCAATGAAACTGTCAAACAGTAAAAAATTAATTAATTAAATTAGAAAAGAAATAATGATGTTGGAGACTAGAGGACACCTTCCATGGCAACCCCCATTGATGGGACACCCTCAGATAGGGTACCATGCCCCATCTTAAGCTCAGGAAATCCTCCACCAGGAAGAGTGGGAGATGCAAAATAGAATGGAAGCTAGAGGTCAATGGAGACCTAAGCATTCAGCAATATCATAGGCGTGGGAGTAAATACTGACCCTCCCCATCTCACCAGCCGCTGCTTGCACAAAGCTCTTCATCTAGAGGCGGGGCCCTCTGAGATTACCTCATCTAACTGGTGTTGTCATTATTTAGGTCTTCTCCTGGTGGCCATGCATTCTGATCTCATGGTGCAGCCTCCTTGTCACACACAGGAAACACTGCCATGTAGCAGTCATCCTGGTCCCCTGGGTCCTACCATCTTTCTACTCCCTCTTCTGCTATGTTCCCCAACCCTTGGGTGTTAAGAGTTGTGTTGTAGATGTATCAAGTGGGGCTGGGGAAGCCATGGCTATTTGTTCTCTGCATTTTGACCAGTCGTGGCTTTCTGTGATGGTCTCCAGAGATGTGTTCTCTGTTAGGTTAGCCAATCCTGATCCCAACGGGTCAACCCTAAACACATAGATATGATTAATACTAAATGGACCTAGCAGGTTTTCCTTTCTCTCTTTCTACCCTCCCCCTTCCACGTGTAATAATACAATAACTAAAGAAGAAGAGGTCATGAACTTGAAGAAGACTTGGAGAGACAAGGGAGACCTTGGAGGAGAGAAAGTGGGGAGGGTAGAAATGATGCAAATACAGCAGTCTTGTATGAAACCCTCAAAAAATAAAAAAAAGAATAATAAATACTTCCATAAGCTCAGCTGCTGAGTCTATAAGCCAGGGAGAGCACTTTGGAGAGAAATAGCAGCATTTGATAAACAGAAAGTACTTATAAGCAGAGCCCAGCGAGCAGAGCTTCAGGCTTGCTCGCAGGAAGGACTCTTCAGTGGACTTAAGGAAACGAGGCCAAGGATGTTTCCATAGCTCATCTTCATTGTTAACACGACAGGATGTAGACTTATCTAGGAGACACACCACTGGGCTTCTCCTGGGCATGTCTATCAAGGAGTCTCTAGATTGGGATAACTGAGGTAGGGCAACCCACTCTGAATGTGAGCCACGCCATCCCTGGGCTGGAGTCCTGGACCGAATAAAAAGGAGAGGGTGAGCTGAGCACCAGTGTTCATCTTTGCATCCCAATTGTGGATGCAGTGTGACCAGCTGCCTCATCTCCTGCTGTCATGCCTTCCCCACCACGATGGACTGTACTCTTGAACTGTGAGCCAAAATGAATTCTTTCTTCCTTAAGTTACTTTTGCCAAGCAGTTTCTTATAGCAATGGAGTGTCACTAAGACAGATGCCTGCACATGATGCTACACTACCGAGAAAGAAGAAACAGCAAAGGTTTCTAGCTAGCAACACTGTAGAGCAAAAGATGTATCTAGAAAATGAAATTGCATACATGTTGTGCTATGCATACATTTTAAAAATCATTACAGGGCTGGAGCGATAGCTCTGGAGTTAAGAACTTTGGATGCTCTTGAAGAAGACCCAAGTTTAGTTCCAAGAATCCAAACCAGGAAGTTCAAAGACTCTCTCCCTCTTCTGTCCTTTGTGAGCACTGTATTCATAGTCTCTCTCTCTCTCTCTCTCTCCCCTTCTCTCTCTCTCTCTCTCTCACATACACACACACACACACACACCAGTGACATGACCTGCCCACTACGCTTGTGAAAACTTAGAACAAGCGCATATTTTCAGAAGACTAAAAGCTCAGGGCAAACTGAAGGGAGCATGTCCCACGGGACAGTGGGGAGAGGCACACGAGTTAAGGAGGCAACTAATGACTCACTTGCTTCACTTCCTTAGCTCCTTGCTAATACCTGGAGCCCTGCTCTGAGGACAGCTGCACGCCCACTGACTCCAGGCCATTCCACATGATCAAGAGACACAGTGGAACAAAAGCGAGAGTAAGTAATTTGTACAATGCCGAGATCATATCCATTAGAGGCAGCTGCTTGTTTGCTGCCACTGTTTCCCTTTCCCATGGCTTGGAGATGGCTGGATGGTATCGGGTCCTAGGAACAAGGACCATAGAGATTGTCAACAGTAGAGACAGAGGAATGAGGAGCTTCTGAGAAGCACACCTGCCTTCCTTCCCTGGGTGCCCAGTAGCATGAAGTTCCATGAGACAGGAGAAACTACTTGTTGTCTTCGCTTGTTGCTAATGGATTTTTAAAAGAACAATGTGTCTTTTTCATTTTGTGTGTATATCTGTGTCTGTGCATGTAAGCGAAGTTCTTGCAGAGGCCACTAACAGAGGACAACAGACCCTCTGGTGCTGGTGATAAGGACAGCAGTTCTCAACCTGTGGGCTGAACAACCTTCTCACAAGGGTCGCCTAAGACCGTCTGCATGTCAGGTATTTACATTATAATTCGTAACAGAAGCAAAGTTACAGTTATAAAGTAGCAACGAAAATAATTTTATGGTTGGGGGTTGCCACAACATGAGGAACTGTATTAAAGGGCTGCAGCGTTAGGAAGGTTGAGAACCACTGATAAGGGGGATGCACCATGTGGATGCTGGAAACTGAACTTGGGTACTCTGCAAGAGGACCCAATATATGCTGTTTACTGTTGAGTCTCTCTCTAGCTCCATGGATTTTCTTATAGTATCTAACATTTATACTCTGTCCAAAGGTAAAAGAGGTTAAAATATGACTTTAACTATGATTTTTTTTTTATTTCTTAAAAGAATACGCAAGGGCTAATTTGATAAATTACATAAATAAATCTTGTTAATTATATAGTTTTATATATACCGATTTCTATGGCATTTTTATATTTTCCTAAATCTTGCAAATATATGCAAAAAATATAAAGACAGTCCCATTGCTAACCCACCTGGCTCTGATCTGGATTTGTTCCTGCCGGACACACACCACATAAACACGTTTATTGGCCTATTTAATGTTTTGTATCTCCTCCTGGGCCCCAAGGGGAAAAACAACTCCAATCTTACCATGAAAGTGACATTAGCAACGTTGTCCTGCTCTCTGGTTCAAAGGTACAGACAGAGCAGGCTTTCTGTTCTTGGTGCCCACCCCCTTTGCAGCGTGTCTCAGGACAGAAATCTCAGCAGGTATTTACCCACCTCTCTAAATGACTGTCTACAAATCTCCTTTTACCCAGGAGCAACCAGAGTCCCGCTTGCGTGGGAGACGGAGTGTTCATCGTCTGCCACTCACGGGTGTGTAGCTGTCACTTGGGGTCAGAAACTGCCTTCACGGTGCTCTTGCCTCTCCGGGACTTGAAAGCATGCCCATTTTAAATCAAGGTCTGCACTTAACCTTTCCAACGTACTCCATAAAACTAAATAATATATAGTCCTGAGAGGTGGTCAGACCCAACTGATCAAAACCGAACACTCCCTCTTTTTGGTGCACACGATTAACAAGAAATCTACCGTTGATTTCTGCAGTGCTGGGGATTAAACCCAAAGCCTTGTGAACACTGGGCAAATATTCTACCACTGAGCCCCAGCCCCCTTTTTTAAAATTTTGAGACAAGATCTCATTACGTTTCCCAGGCTAGCCTTGGATTTATTCTGTAGTCTGGGATCACCTGGGAACGGCAGATCTCTTTCTCCCGACTTCCAAGTAGCGGACACGACACCCCTGTGTCACCAGAGCTGGAGAAAGCCTACTTCTAGAGTAAGATAAACAGTGAGGGCTGGGAGTTGGGGGGGTGTTCGGGACGATAAAGGCATTATTATTGCCTTGACACTTTCCCAGGGTATAGGGAAGTGCCTGGTACAACCAGCTATTGCTACTGATTGCTCTCGTTTCCACATTGAACACCATAGCCTGTTGTTTCCCCATGCTTTCTCTACCCTGAACTGCACCAACAGGATAGGCAAACATTGTAGTCCCTCAGACAGTGGGACTCTGGAAGCATGTGGTTCTGAGAGCTCATAGCAATTTCACTGCTCTGAACCGCAGATTTGCCCCCTCTCAGATGCTGCATCCAGAGACCACCAGGAAGCCAAGAGCTACCAAATAGGACAGAACCAATGGGGATGGGGGACAATAAACTCTTGAGCTATTGCATGAGAAATCCCTGGGACAGTGGGTAGTGCAGGACCCAGAATTCATGTGCATGTGGTTTCTCAATCACCCTGACCACTCTCTTGGTTTTTATGCTCCAACATTGAAAATCACCATGATGAGAGCAGGAAACACTGTTGTGGGCACACTGACAAGGACCCTGACCTAGCTGATACTTAGGCTGCAAGCAAGAGAAAACACGCAAACGTAGTTGAGGCTGGAAGATACCAGCTGTTCAAATGAGCCTGTGGGTGAATGGTCCCCAGCTCATGGAGACCACTGAGGATGAAGGTCTATCTTTCATCTATCCATATATACCATCTAGTATTTAACTACTATCTATCTATATATGTATTTATCTGTCATTTATCTCTACCTATAATAATCCTCTGTCTTCTATCTATCATCAATCATCAATCATCTATCATCATCTATTTATCAAATCTATCAATCATCAACTGTATCTATCATCTATCTACCTAACTCCTCAACTTCCACCGATCTGTCCATTTTATATCATGTTATGACTTCTCTCTTTTCTGCCTCCTCTTTTTCTTTCTGTCTCCCTCCCTCTCACCATCACCAATGTACCCCACTCACCTAGCAGTGGATCAGAACCTCCCATACAAAATTCCAGTACATATTAATAAACAATTTATACAGTGTGATTATAAAGTTTCATGTGCAATTTGAGGTATAATAACAGCTGGTTAGAAAATGGAGCAAAGAGGGGGGGACTCACAATATCACAGATCAACCACAGGCAAAAATATGGCACAGAGGAGCCATCACAGGGAAGAGGGAGGGAAGAGATGAGATGTAGACACACATGTATATCAGGAAGGGACCTAAAGCCCATGGCAAAAAAAAAAAAAGAATGAACTTTTGTGATGGAAATTTACTATATAAAACAAATAAATATATAGCCCTCCAAGATCATAAGCAATTACAGTTCCCTATGGGGAATATGAGGCACCATTTGGTTATTTTTTAAGAGCTGAGTTAGTGGATTGGGGTGGGAGAGGTCTCAGGGCTCAAACTGGTATGGCAGGAATTATATCAGGCTCAAGACGGAAGGAACAAGTGGGAGGTGACAGAGGAAGAGGCTGGAATGGTTTGAATGAGAAACATCACTTACAGGCACGTGTGTTTGAACACTAAGTCCCCAGCAGCAGGTGGCGCTGTCTGGGAAGGTTAGGGAGCCTTGCTAGGGGAAGTAGGTTACTAGAGGCAGGCTCTGAGGGTCTATAACCCCATCTCATTTCCTGTCCTCCCCCTCCCTCTCTCTCTCTCTCTCCCTCCCCTCCCCCCCCCCCCCATCTCTCTTTCTCCCTCTCTCCCCCCTCATGAATGAGGAGAGTGTGATCTCTTTCCTTCACCCTCTCCCCCTGTTAAACTGCCCCCCCCACCCCTGCAACTGTTGATTCTCCCTCTAGAACCATAAGCCAAAACAAAGTCTTCCAAAGTTGTTTTTGGTCACTATGTTTTATCACAGCAACAGAAAGTAACTAATATAGATGTATATCATCAAACTTCAAAACTATCAGCCAGTTGCAGAACCCAATGTCAGGAGGGTGTGCTGAGTGCGGACTCGGAGCAGACCCTGGATTTCCCATATCTGTACGCCTGTGGCCTGCCAGCAGACCCCTGTGTTCAATTTTCCTCTTAAGTAGAGCCACCCCGGGCTGTTTTGACAGCAGAAACCATCCCATCTGCACCTCAAATATCTGACAAATGGACCACAGGGTTCGATCTACACACTGATGTTTTCAGTTCACCCCAACTGGGAAAGGGGAACTGTGTAATTTATACTTTCTTGGAAGAAAGGTTCTTGGGGGAAATATGTAATCTTAATGCCAAGTTAAATACATAGTATTTTTCAAATTAACTCTAAGTTGTTTCATCTGGAGTGGGGAAACTATCAACATCTCAGTGAGGGATATATGAGTCACCAGGTTGACCATTTTAGTATTCAGTGATCAAACTATGTCACATTGTCTATCTGTGTCTGGATACCCAACCCCAAAGAGCACACACTCACCATCTAGTCCTGGCAAATGTCTCCCCATCTTTTGGACCTGAGCTGGTGCTCCATCCCTAGAACACCGCGAGGATTTCACCCAATGCCATTGTCAGCTTTGGTGTTTGAAGCATACCAAGCCTGTCTGCTGCTTGACCACTATTTATTTATTTACTTTTTTAAAGGTTTATTTTAGGGGCTGAAGAGATGGTTCGGCGATTGACAGCATTTGCTACTCCTGACCTGAGTTTGATTCCCAGCAACCATGCCAGGTGGTCCACAGCTGCCTACAATTCCAGCTCCTGTGGATCCAGCCTGTGGGGTGCCATGATTTTCCCTTCTCCAGCTATGTGACAATGAGTGCCTGAGTTTCAGAATAACTGGAGATGAGAAGGGATGGAAACAGGTTTACAGGGGAGCCGGATTCCCAAGACTACTTTTCTATCCACTTCCACAGCTCCGGGTCTCCAGAGGCATCAGCCCCTCCCCTGGACTGCAGGGAAGTGTACTATTCAAAGGGTCAATTTTTTTCATCCATATATTGAAGAGTTACTTTTGGAACACAGGTAGAGAATTACAGGGAGGGAAGAGGGGAAACGCTCTTGGGAGTGTCAATCAACTTCAGCAGCTTCCCTAAAGCCCCATCCCTAAGGTTTTCAGAAGAAATCAAACTCCGAGGCTCACATTTGTTTCAGCTCGGATGCCAGCATGCCCCACAGACTCCTGCACTCATTTGGCAACATTACATAGCAACTAATCAACATACCGAGACCCTCTGCTGGCTGAGTGGCACCACAGAACAGGGTCAATTTGCTAATTGAGAGGGAAGAGGAGTCTTTCTTGCTCAAGGGCATGATGCCAGGAGGTGTGCAGTCAGCAGGACACCAGCCCCTGAATCGGGAAGTACCTACTCGAGATGAAGAATCAAGTCCTGTGGTATTCCCTGTGCACATACAGCTGGCTTCAAGAGAGAACCTGCTGTTATGCAAGCCTCTAAATTCTGCCTCGTTTTCCTCTGTGTGTGTGTGTGTGTGTGTGTGTGTGTGTGTGTTGTGTGTATGTGTGTATGTGCTCTATCTTACATACTAAAGGAGACCCACCTAGTTGGAATGTATCTCAAGACTGTGGTCAGCACCTTCTAAACTAAAACTCAGTGATAGGTGGGAATTACCAGAGAGTTCCTTGTATGTAAACAAAGGGTCTGCCCATAACATACTTTGCAAACCAGCCCAGTCCCTACAGGACAAAGGTCATGTGATTTGACTCATTTCTGTTGCCTGTCACCAAAGCCTTGTCAAGCAGGGATATTGTCACAGCCCAGCATGGCTGGGACATTTATCTCTGGAGTCGAGAAATGGCAAAGAGCCCAGGCACATCTCTCTGAGGATGAGCAAAACAATCTCTTCAGAGCCCACACAAAATTTCCCAGAAGAAGATAGCAGAACACAGATTAAATTCACAAAGCAGATGTTGGGTGATGGAGAGAACAGCCATGTGGAATGAGAAATCTCAGGTAGAAGAGCTTTGAAAACAGATGTTTACTTTGCAAAGGGTCTAAGGAATAATGTTTGCTGTAGGCAGAGTGATGTGCTCAAGGTGGGGGATGTAAATCAGATGAAGTGAGGACCATCCTGAGCCCTTGACTGAGGTCCAGGCCTGTGTCCTTTTATGTGTACCGAGAGGAGGAAGGGAAGGGTGAGAGATGTGAGCTCCCGCTACAGGCACTGAGTTCAGAGGATAGGGCTATAAAACTGGAAAAAATCTCCAAAGAGATTTCATGCTGGTGGTGTTTGTATGTATGGTGTCAGGTGTACATCTGCAGAGGTGAATTTGAGCAAAGTCCTGGGTGCATGGACCAGTCATCCGAAAGGTCAATGAGAAGCCAGGTCCAGGCAAGAGAACTGATTGGAGAAATCACCTTGAGCTTGGCATATGTTTGACACGTTAAAGGACAGTGAAGATACCTGTGTGCAGAGAAAGATTTAAGTAAAGATAGGGTTGATATCTAAGGGGACCAGAAAAAAATCACCTACAGACTAAGAGAGTTTCTGATTGGTTTGAAAAAGACTTAGGACTTTATACTTGGTGGGAAGTAACTAGGAGGGTCATCTGATCTACATGTTTGAGACCAGTTAGGGGGCTGGAGTGATGACTCCATGGTTAAGAGCACCGGCTGCTATTCCAGGGGACCTGGGTTCAATTCCTAGCACCCACATGGTGGCTCACAACTGTCTGTAACTCCAGTTCCAGGGGATCAGATGCCCTTCTGGCCCTTGTGGGTACTGTACACACATGGTACACAGATATAAATGCAAGCACACATAGCACACGCATACATAAATAAATAAAAATATCTAAAAAGACTTTAAAGACCACCTAGGAACTGGGGCTATAGTTCAGTCAACAGAGTGCCTGACTTGCATATGCAAAGCCCTGGGTTTGTTCCCTCATGTTACACAAACTGGCATGTCTGAAAAGCCAGTACTCGGGAGGCAGAGACAGGGGATGCCAGGGCAAGCTGGCTAGGTGGACTAGCCAAATAGGAAAATGTCAGGTTCAGGAACAGAGGACCCTGCTTTGGTAAACAGAGTGAAGAACAATTGAAGAAGACATCCAATGTCAAACCTGACCATCATGTGCACATGTGCGCAAATATACCGCTACACACGGCAACATTCAGACACATACTCAGGCACACTGCACATACATACACATGCCAAAATTGGGTATAAAATAATAATACAATGAGAATAACGTAGCAGGTGGGTGTGGCTAAAGTGGAGGTCACATACTTGTTCAGTGTTACCCTGTTATCCACATATATCTGTTTAGGTCATGTGGTTTGTCTTATATTTAAATGTATTCATATCTTAACCCAGAAATCTATAACAAAATCCCAGGCTCTGGGTTTACTAAAGAAAAGCACCTTATCCCTTGTGGTTATGGAAACTTAATGTTCAAGATCAAGTTGCCAGCTGACTGGGTTCCTTGAAAGAACTCCTTCCTCCCAGATGTACACTGGTATCTTGGTTGTGTGCACCCACAGAAGGAGGGAAGGCTCCGGGTATCTCCTTCTTATGAGGACGTCAGAGACACCATGAGGTCCCATTCTGTGACCTCATCTAAATGTAATCCCCACTCTTCTGTGGCTTCCCTCTGCAGCTTCAGTCAGCCATGGTCAGAAAAACATCAAAAGAAGATTCTAGAAAAAATTCCTGAATTTTAAGTTGTGGACCATCTTGTGTTGTGTGATAGCATCTCTTGCCACCCAATAAAGGAAACCTGTCTTTGTTGGGCTGTGAACTGTGTCAGTGTCCCAGGCTTGTGTTTAAGTTGCTCTTAGTTCACCTGATAACATTCCCAAAGACCAGGTTCTGTGGGCAAACACAGGTTGCAAGGATCCTGGCTAGGATGCTGCTGTGTGGTCCAGGGAGAGATGATGTAACAGAAGAATCAGAATGTATTTTTGAGAGTAGAACCAATGGGGTTTGATATACAGCATGATTAAAGACAGTGGCAGAGGAACAAACTGAGCCATCTCTCCCCCCTTTGACTTCCATATTTCTTAGAGAAGACTAACGACACTTCCCTAAAGATCACACAGCCCCCTCCCTGATACAGCTCTTCTCTTACAGGTCTATGCTGCCCGTAACTTCTCTCAAGTCCTAGGCAAACATTTCTGAAATAGACTGGGTATTTTCTTTTGGTAAGTCTTATTTTTGTTTGTTTTTGTCACACGTGAAAATTCTGTGAGGCTCTCACTCATTTTCAGATAACAGTGAACCAGAACGTTTGTGGTCTATGCTATGTATTTACTTGCCCATACGATTTTTAAATTTTTAATTTTAAATTTTTTAAATTTTTTAATTTTTTATCTAAATTTACCCCCTGTATTAATTAACATTAAAAATATCGAAACACTCCATGGAATGATTGCAAATTATCACTATGAATATATGCTGAATTATTTACATACATGGCTCTGTTCCTAGATGCGTACAGTCTTGGCTGTTGATCTGAGAAAAGCCTTCCTTGGCATATTAGCTCAACATGGACCTTACTATTTTGGTCTTCATTGATCATCACTCGAGATTAGCACAACCCAACACTGTCCAACCTTGTCAGAATGTGAGGGTCAAGACACCCATGTATGAAAGTGTGAACATTCACTAGATAATTGAGAAAGAAAAAAAAAAAACATCCAAAGAATGAATGAAGGATTTTTATACCCCTAAAATAGTCCTTTCCATTTCAGCAATGAAACAAGCCAGTGAGAAATTTTCACCCTGTCGATGCTGAGACCTGGAGTATGACCCTTAAATGATTGAAGAATGATTGTCACCAATCTTATAAAAATCTCTGTGCTGCTTCGTCTTAACTCAGCGGAACCTAGAATCACTGGGAAGAGAGTGCTCACAATTATCTAGATAAGGTTGGCCTGTGGGCATGTCTGTCTGTGGGTGATCATCTTGACCGTTAATTGATGTGGAAAGATCCACCCTGCTGTGGGTGTCAGATAGGGCCCTGAATTGTGAACAAATGAAGAAAGTGAGCTGAGCTGGAGCAGAAAGCAGGTAGCTTGGTTGCATTCATTTCTCCCTGGTCTTGACTATGGATACGAAGTGACTAATTGCCTTGACTTCCCCCCAAAGGATGATCGAAAACCTGGAAGTCAAATAAAACCTTCCTCCCGTGTGTTATTTTTGCTCATGGTGTTTTCAACATAACATTAATGAAAACAGGATAGCAGTGTTGTCCTAAGTCTTAGTAATTAAACCAAAGCATATGAGTTGCATAAATCCCGGATACCAAAGAACAGCAGCTACGTACGGCTGCTTGGTGTCAGGACCTCGGACAGCACCAGCCCAAACCCCCGGCACACAGACGGGCTGGATGTGAAATTTCTCATCTCCCCACAAGTCAATTGTTGCCTTAGGCACACAGTTCTGTGTCTGCCTCATGGATTTTTTTTTTTTTTTGTCCATTTCTATTCTTCCAACTATTTTGGATATTTTAAGCATGCCTTCATGTAGTTGGATTTTAGGATTATTTTGTTATTTTCCTAAACACCTCTCTAGTATTTCTTCTTACATTATCGAAAGAACACTGAACTGTTAGAATTTGTGTAAGTGCAGTATCGCATTTAGAGTCCTCTGCGATGAGAGGCTGGTTGATTTTTAGCTTTTTTGGCTGATGTGATGGAAGGCCAGTCTACTTGCTCCCATCTCTCCCCACTGCCTTGTAAAGCTTGGAACTTTTCCTTTATTGTTTTGATAGCTCTTGAGTTTACTTTTGAGTGCTTTAGATGAGACTGAGAGCAATCAGGCTGAGGCTTTAGACTCTTGGATACTGAGATGTTTGCACAGTGTAGTGTGCATATAATATTGAGAGCTAGAAGAGATAACAGCATGTGATCTGAGTCAGAGGCTCCAGAGTTTGATGGATAATGAGCCTTTAGGGATGGGATTGTTTGTGACAGTCATCGACACTACGTGGGGACAAGTGGATGCAAATGTCTCTCCAGATATGCATACAGATTCCTGCAACGCTGTGTGCAGATCACACTGATCAGACTCATGGGTTTCAATGCCCACAAGCCAGCAAATCCTGTTGAATTCACTCAGTGTCTAGCCTTATTTATCATTTATTTACTCACTAATTCGTTTTTCAGGGATGGAGCTCAAACTTAACAATGCTAGGTAGCTGCTCCATAGCCAAATTATGTGATAATTCTATTTACTCCAAAAGATCATCCTGACTAGTGAGATAAATCATCAGGAAGACATCATCAGACAAGCCTGAAGCCCTGAGTTTGATTTCCAGGATCCACATGGTAGAAGGAAAAAAAAATCTGTATCTGTAAGTTATCCTCTGATCTCCACACAAATGCCCCACGTCACAAAATCAATTAATAATTTCTAATGTAAAAAAAAAAAGATTATAATGTAGGTCTGCCTATGTTCAAATCTACTCTGTTAGACAGACAGGAGAGCTATGGTTGTTAGGTAGCCCAGGCTGACCTCAAACTTGTTATGTAGCTGTCTTAGTGTTTTATTGCTGTGAAAAGACTCCATGGCCATAGCAACTCTTATAAAGGAAAACATTCAACTGAAGCTGACTAATAGTTCAGAGGCTTAGTACGTTATTGTTGTGGTGGAAAGCATGGTGACACACAAGCAGACATGGTTCTGGAGAGGTAGCTGAGTGTCTGGATTGACAGGCAGCAGGAAGGAGGGGAGGGAGAGGGAGAGAGAGACAGAGAGACAGAGAGAGAGACAGAGACAGACACTGGGCCTGTCTTGAGCATATGAAACCTCAAAGTCTACCCCCAGTGACACATTTCTTCCAGTAAGGTCACGGGTCCTAATCCTTTCAAGTAGTATCACTTCCTATGAGCCTATGGTGCTATTTTCATTCAAACTACCGCAGTAGCCGAGGAACTCCTGCATCTGTGGGGGCACTCGCACAATACTTCGCTCTCTCGTACATCAGAAGACAAGAGAAAAAAGGGTGGGAACATGACTGTTCACAGATACTCTTGGAGAAAACTCTCAGTGTTGGATAAAACGTTTCTATATTTTTTTTAGTCATTTCTATTTCAGCAACAAAACAAGTTGGGTGAAGAAGCATCCACCCTGTGGTTGCCATGACCCAGAGAGTGAATCTCTGCATGAATAATTTCTACCACTGTGCCAATTTGGGAATCTATTTCTTCAGCAACCTTTTGCAAGCCTCCCATATTGCTGCAACTCCTGGAAACAAACAGAAGTGTTTCTTTACATATGCAGTGTGAACATCAGGTGCCTTTAAATTATAAACATGCATTCATCTGTTATGGAGTGAACACTGGGGAGCTTAATACCACAGGTACAGTAGTAAGTATCCACACTGAAGAGCGATGAATGCAGAAATGCCACTGAAACATTGAGTGGCCCTTACTGGACATGTTCACACACACACAAAGAAAACCTAGAGGAAGTAAGATCTCTCATCTCTTCTAAAGCTGGGAGAACACGGACACACACACACACACACACACACACACACACACACACACACACACATTTATAGGGAAGGCACTGTGGGGTCTGTACCTTGTCTTTGCTCATGAATTCCTCCTTTATTGAGTATTTGTTTTACTTCAACCTTGTGCATTTATTTCTTACCATACCACAAGGACAGAACTTAGTTCACAGCCTCTCATTTCTGCTCTATGCCTTGCTATGAAGTCTCCCCTCCTAGAACTCCAGGATCGTCATGCTATTCAGCCCTTAGCACAGTAAGAGCCAAAGGAATGGGGAGTGTTGAAGAATGCACTGTCCAGTCACGACACAGTTCTGCATGTTAAACTCACAGTCCTTGGGACTAAGACCTACACAGGATTGGGCATGCCAACAACCTGCCATAAAAGGTGTTTTTGTTGATGGTTAGTTTTTTGTCTACCTGACACAAATAAAGAGTCACCCGGGAAAGAGGGAACGACAAATGAAGAATCACCTTCATCAGATTGGTAGATGAGCGAGTCTGTGCGGCATTTTCTTGATTAACGATTGATGTCAGAGGGCACAGCCCACTGCAGTCCATAACACTCCTGGGAATGTGGTCCTGTGTGATATGAGAAAGCAGGCTGGGCCAGTCCTTGGGAGCAAGTCAGTAAGCAGTTACTCCACGGCTTCTGCTTCATCTCCAGCCTCCAGGTTGCTGCTTGCGTTCCTGCCCTGACTTCACTCGGTGATGGATTGTGCTGTGGAAGCATGAGACAAATAAACCCCTCCCTTCCCAAGTTGTATTTGATCAGTGTTTTCTCGCAGCAGCAGCAAAACAGACTAGAATGGAAGCAAAGGGTCTCACAAGGCTCCACCCTGAGTATTTATAGGCAGTTAACAATTGTTGGAAGAATAGGAGACATTTTGTTTGGTGGTATAGTTACTGGTACGGTGCCCACATTCTGGGACTAACCCCTCTGTGAAAGACTCCAATTAAATTAATTGGGTCACCAAAACAATGATGTGGAAGAAGGAGGAGGGTGAGTTGGAAAGAGAATAGAGATCAGTACGAGAGGGGAACAAGGGAGCATGATGGAGGGTAAGTGCAATCAAAATACATTGTATACGTTATATATAATAGCACATATACTTGCTAATGAAAACTTTTAAAAATGAACAAGGAAGAAGAAAGAGTTCCCACTTGCAAATTCTTCTGTTTGGCCTACAAGCTTCCCAGTAAGGAAATGTCTCGTGTTGTAAACCTGCCTCAAAAATTCCTGCCTCACGAGGATCATTTAGTAACAAAGGTGTTTAAATTCTACTCTTCCTAAGAAGTCATGTTCAGGTTCTCAGCCTTCCATCAGAGGACACACCCTCTGTGTCTGGAGAAATGGCTTAAGGGTTAAGAACAGTGGCTACTCTTGCAGAGGGCCTGGGTTCAGTTCCCAGCACCCACATGACAGATCACAATCATCTTTTAACTCCAGTTCCAGAGGATCTGTCACCCTCTTCTGGCCACTGTAGGTACTGCATGCACATGGTGTACAGACATGCAGGCATAAACTCATACCCATTAACAACAAAAAGAACACCCACCCTCCTGACTAGAACTGTGAATTCATTTTTGTTTGCAACTAAACAATATTCCACTGTGTATCATCAGTTGATAGACATCAGGCTGTTCCCATTTCCTGGCTGTGGGCTAAAAAATAATGAACATAGATGAGCAGTTATCTTTGTAACAGGTTATAGAGTCTTTGGGGAGTATGTCTATGGGGTGTTTGGGGGAACTGAGTTAAATGGCAGACATATTTATAGCTTTTAGAGGAAGAGAAACAATGTCCTCTGGATATGACATTGCTGTTACACTCCCAAAACTCACAGAAGCTGTGGTTACCTACACAAGCTCAAGCCATTCAACTCTCAAACACAGATGGGGGAAAGGGCTTTATTCAGCCCCACCCCTAATGAGGAGCTCTGGCAGTTGATGACTTCTGGGGGAGGGAGTCAGTTTTCTTCAGGACCGTGGCCACTGGTAGACTCCCATGTTACAGAGGGATGGCTCCATATTCATGCACATAAAGATTAGACTCGGTGGATTCCAAAAAAGATGACATGAAGTTTCGAGGAGGATGTGACCAGGAGTGTCTGGAAGGCCTTGGTGGGGAAGGGGATGGATACGATCAAAATATATTGTAGACGTGTATGAAATCGTCAAAGAATGAACTCTTAAAAGAGGAATGTGGGCTCTTCAGGCTGTGAGTCCCAGGGCTCATCATCTTGTAGAACCATCTCAGGGATGGGTATCTGTTGCTTTTCAATGGAAACACTGCAGACATCATGGGTACAGATACAGAAAACTAGTGAAAATGCACTGTCACCAAAGGTGGCTTTGGACTATCTAACCCAGAGTTGCTTACTGATGAGTGAAGGGAGGCAGGTGAATATCGGGACTCTCATCCTGCATATACTGACCATCAAGCTGACCATACAATGCCCATGGAAGGCCGAGGGTAGGCACCTTCCCCTTGGCACCTTCCAGCGTGCAGGTGCACCTGCTCCAATCAGTTCATCTCTCAGATTCTTTATAACAGGGTCTTACACATTCTCCTCCAGTGTGTCCCAACCTTCTGCTTAGCCCTCTTCTCAGATGGCACTCTCCCTAACTTGTTATGCCATTCACATATAATTGTGTCCCCTGTGAGTTCATTGCAGTGTGAAGGTAAAATAATCAGGGGCTCAGAAAAGCTCAATTTTAGCCAGATCCCACTTTCTGTTTGGTGAAATCCTGTGTATGTCAAGCTCATTGCCGTCACGTGCCACCATAGATCTCAGTGATGGGTACATTACAATACCGTGAAGTCGGTGAGGTGCTGTATAGTGCAGAATGACATGCTTACATATTCTTAAGTGGCCTAGAAAAAGATATTTCTGTTTGTTTTTCATTGGTTCCTTGAAAATTTTTCACGGTGCATTTTGATACATCCTTTCTCCAACTCTTTGAACCTCACTTCCATACGGACCCAACTTTGTGTCCTTCTTTGTCATGTTTTTAAACCCACTGAGTCCAATTTGTGCTTCCCATATACTTTTCCGTGTGTGGCCTACCACTGCAGTGTAGAAGACCCATCGGGAGCTGCACACTTAAAGAAAACAGAGAGTCCCAACAGCCATCAGTAGCTCCTTAGCTAGGATGAGGCTTCATGTCCACCCCCTCCCCAATGCTGAGAATCCGTGTGGCTTGAGTTCATGCAAGCCTTGTATTTTAAACATTTAGCTCGTTTCATTTTAGAGGAAGGGTCTCACAGGCTAGCCTGATCTCCCTACTTAACCCAGGCTGGCCTTGAACTCATTATAATCCTCCTGCCCCAACGTCCTTAATGCTGTGATCATAGGCATGCACTGCCACACCCAACCCTACTTTTGCTGCTTCATTAATATTTTCCTTCTTTGATATATTTGCCTACAGATGAGTTGCCTCCTCTAACACAGAGTTTAGGAAAAACGGTGTTATTTGATTCTCATAAAAATAAGCTCAAGAGAGACAATGCGTTGGATTGTCTGTGTCTTACTTTCCTGACTTTAAATGTTCACGGGGCCATGACAAAACAGATGGTATTAATTTCACAGAACGCAGGTCTGATTTATAGGCATCGTGACAGAATAACCCGACTGACCTACAAGAGAGCATCCTCCAGCACCACTTTACAAAGGAAACTTGCAGCCTCTCTACTCCGGTCCACGGAGCAATAACCACAGACAAATGCTTCATCATCTTTCTGTAAAAATATTCCCTTTATAAGCATCTTTAGTTAGATGCTGATGTTAACAATTCAAGAACAGAAAATAGAAGAAATTGGGTCTTTTTTTTTCTGTATCCAGGAATAGAAGCTAAATGAAATGAATTTGAAGATTTTTTGAAAGTGGAAGTCCTATTCTTCATTTAAATATGTAGCTATTGAAATTTTTGTTATTATTTTATTTTATGTGCATGAGTGTTTTGACTGCATGTACTCTGTGCCCCACATGCCTGGTATCCTTGGAGGACAGAATAGGGTGTTGGATCCCCTGGAACTGGAGTCACAGGTGGTTGTGAGTCACCATGTGGGTGCTGAGAATTGAACCTGGGTCTTCTGAAAGAACAGCACTTAGCCATTTTAAGCACTGAGCTGTAACTATTGAAATGTTTATCAAAGGGTGCATATTGATTATATTTCTATGTGCATCTTTTTTTAGATTTCTGTTAACTTCTGACAACTGCTTTCCTTTTAAATTACATACATTAATAATTTTAATATAATTGGCACACGCCATTATAGATCTCAATACAAGGAACTGTGATGTGTTTTCTTCAGTTGCCAAAGAAAAATTAATATTCTTTAGAAGTTTTTTGAATAAATTTTGCTTTCATTTTTATCAATACATACATGTGTGTGTACACATGAATGCAGTGTCCATAGAGGCCAGAAGTGGGTATCAGATCCCCTGGAGTTGACGTTACAGGAGGTTGTGAGCCACCGCGTGGGTGCTGGGAACCAAATCCTGGTTCTCTGCAAAAACAGCAAGAGTACTTACGCACTGAGTCAATTCTCCAGCCTTTGAAAAATTAAAACTGAGATCTTTGTGCACAACTTGGGTTTTCTGGGTGGGGTGGAACTTGGGGTCTGGAGTACAATGGGCATGGGCTCTGCTACTGAGTTATACTCCCAACCCCTCAGCTAAAATTTAATTAAAATATTGTACTAAGGAATTTCAGGTATATCCTTAAGACATTAAATAATACCCAAGGGCATAAAATAAGATGAAAACAACCTCTCCCTCCCCACAGTCAATTCTGTTTCCCAGGACTGGTCACAATTACTTCCTTTAGCTGCTTTTTTTACATTATTTTATATCTTCTCTATGTTTGGAATAATATAAATAGTCCTTTCAAAACCCCCTTTATCAATTTTTCTGCAAATTATTTATCTCTGGCCCTTTATCATAGGGCTATTGATCCATAGCCTCTAATGTGATGGGATTGGCTGCGGCTGTCCGATAGGTAGAACATATTTCTGTAGCTTTTATGTGTTTTATGTCCTTGTAACGTGGTTTTATTCAAGATGCGTATTTGTTTATGTCACACATTTGCACAATATTTTCTTTCTGAAACTCTGAGTCAAAATTGACTGCATTTTCCTTACTTTTAGATAATGAAGGCATTCACTGATTGCCTACTAACACCTGTGTTTGTTAACACATTTTTCTCTTATATATACACTTAAATCTTGGGAGTCACTTGTTTTCCAAGAATACACTTTCATTTTTTAGACATTATTTTTCATTTGTGTGTGTGTGTGTGTGTGTGTGTACACGCGTGCAGGGGCTGTGTAGGCTACAAGAGGGTGCCAGATCCCCCGGAGCTGGAGTTACAGATGACTGTGACCCCCATACATGGGTTCTGGGAACTGAAATCAGGTCTTCTCTTCAAGACCAGAAAACATTCCTAACCACTGAGTAATGTCTCCAGCCCCAATATTAGGGATTCTTATTAATGATGACTATTCTTGGTTATCAACTTTACTACAATGGAGGGCCACACCTGTGAAGGATTTTTTATTAATTTGAAGTGGGACCTTTAATCTGGGCCACACCTTCTGCTGGAAGCTTATATAAGGTCACGGAAGAAGGAAACTTTTGCTCTGCATCAGCTTGATCTAAACTCACTAGCAAGTCCATTCCTTCACTGGCAGTAGAGCCTACTTCTTTGGAATTCTGCAGTATACTGAAGACCAGCTGAGATATCCAGCCTCATGGACTGAACAACCACTGGATTCTTGGACCTTCCATACATAGGCAGCCATTGTTGGATTAGCTGGGCCACAGCCTGTAATCATTCTAATCTCATATCTATATCTGTCTATGTATTTGTATCTATCTATCTATCTATCTATCTATCTATCTATCTATCTATCTATCCATCCATCCATCTACCTACCTACCTATCTATCTAGAGATTCATTCTTTAAATTCTATTAGTCTAGAGAACCTTGACTAATACATTATTCAGAGTATAATAGGGCTTTCCCATTCCAGTAATTTGGTGGAGTTACATTTAAGGCTGTTTAGCAGTTTTCTATAATAAAAGTTTATACTTAAATCACCATTTTTATTTCTGATAGTCTAAAAGTAACACCTTGTAATTGTTTTATTTTCACCGAAGACTATGAATTTTATGGTGATGCTTATGCACTCATTATTTTGTTAATTTGTCTTTCTCCCTTTATCCCACTAGTTCCTGGATTTCTCAGGGTACACAGTTATATCCTCCTAAGACAGCGCCTCGTTCCTTTCTCCCCAGTTCTGTGCTCTGGTTACTCTCAATGGTCTCGCTGTTGCCACATCACTGTGCAGTGTAAGGTGGCTGTGCGCAACTGCATGCCTCTGTTTCCTTCATGGCTCTGGCAGCCTCCTCCTCTTCATGCTGTCACTTCTTTTTCCTCCCTAGCTTCCATCCAGACCAGCATTTCTGAGTCAAGAGCTGCTCTGGGGCGACTGCACCTGCTCCATTGCAGGCTCCACTAGCTTGACTCCCCTCCCAGCAATCACACACTCCTTCAGCCTCTTCCAGAATTTCTCCATCCATTTGCTATCTTTCTTATTTCTTTCCCGATATTGTGTGTCTACTTTGCAAAGTGGGATGTGAAAACATGGGTCCAGCCCTTTACCTTGATCTAGAAATTATCAAATGTGAACTTCACTCAAATACAGTGTCACGATCACTCAACCTTTTGTTGTTGTTGTTGTTAATTTGTTTTTTAAAATCAGCCTATTAGAGACAGAGCAATGAGTCAGAATGTCAGAAGACTTCATTTTACAGGCATTCCAAAAGAGCAAAGACAAAGTCTGTGTCATTATAACTTACCCTGAGCTCTAATTGACAGTGTGGAGTCCAGTTCCCCATGTTTCTGAATACAGGACTGGGCTCTAGCCAACACACCCAGATTCAATGAATTTACTTGTTTGTTCAGGAACTTTCTTTGAAAGACATGGTTACTTTTTTTCCAAAATCCATTCTCCTTTTCCCTCTTATGAAAGGAACTGTGATTTTGTTTGGTTTGGCAATGAACTGGGCTAGAGTTGGCAGTAGGGAGCAGCCAGTGCAAGGCTCTGCTTAAAGTTTTAAAAATGCAGAAGTTTGAGGCTGGAGAGATAGCTCAGTGGTTAAAAATACCGACTGTTCTTCCAGTGGACCTGGGTTCAATTCCTAGCATCCACATGGTAATTGACAACCATCTGACACTCCAGTCCCATGGGATTTGAAACCCTCTTCTGGCCTCCACAGATACAAGGCACATATGAGATACACAGACATACATGCAGGCAAACTCATACACATAAAATAAAAATAAATAAAATCTGCTTTTTTTTTTTTAATGAAAAAGTTTGCTGTAGTTTCTGGAAACATTCAGTGTTCCTGTTGAATGGGTACCTCTTCCCTCATGCTCCTTCTATGGAGAAGAGGAATCAACTGTCTTCATACCCGGAGAAGAAATTTCACATATTTAGGATGGAAGACTAGAACAACAGAGCCAGCTTCAAATATTGGTGCTGCCTGCTATAGTCATGAGAAAATAGTCTAAATGAGCACAAATTATCACCATCCAGTTTCTACCACGGAGAGACAAATGATATCAAGCTGATATACCCCTCACCTCTCATTCAATATTAGGTAGTTCAAGATTGAAATTTTCTATAGATTTATTCTATATTATTAGTTTGAAATTGAAAATTCCTATTGAACCTAAGCTATCCCATCCTCTGTCCCTTGGGCATGTAATTAATTAGAAAGTTTGAAGAGATTCTTCTGGCCTTCTAATAATACAGGTTGATGCTAGAGAAAATTAAATGTGTCCTCCTTTCTAGTAGTCACAATTCCTGGGGACAACTGTCTTGAGGGTGGTGATTCATTCCTCAAGGTTGTGAGTCCCACAAGTATTTATCGCCTGCCAACTATGTGGCTAAGTGTAAAGTGGGTAAGAAATCTTGACCTTGAAAAGTTTACCCACTCTGAGAAGCTGGCATTGAAACGGTATGGAAAATTTTTCATCGAGCCTTGGGCGGGGCATTGTTGAGACACGAGGAGAGGAATAATTACTGCCTGCATAGAAGCTTCCTGAGTTATCATAACTAACATCTTAGCCGGCTGTGAATTCACAATGTCACCTACTTCATGGTTATTCATACAAAAGCATCTAAATGAAATCAAAATACGAGACTGCACCCTTAAGCTGGGATACAATCCACATACACCTATAGCCACACCCCACAGCTATGCTTTATTATGAAGACAGAAGTATGGAGGAGGACTTCATTTGCTGGAATGACTCCCATTGAGTCATCCTTCACCCTGAGGACCCTCTGAAGCTCTTATATAAGGCAGGATGCCAGGGTACTCTTCCTAATACCATATTCTTTTCATTAATGCATACTACATAGGCTTCATGATTATGGCCCTCATTACGTATACATCTTTGTGAAGGAAAAAAAAAAGACTCCTGGCTTATTATAATTTCAGAGTATCTAGCACATTGAAAGTAATCCGTTGCTACATGGGACATAAAGGAGGGACCTGTGAAGACACAAGAGTGTGATGATCATTGTTAAGCTCACTGCAAAATCACTGGCTGCACTTAAATGAAGGTCTGACTCTCTACAGCAGAAGCTGCGTCTTCCAGCTTTGTTGATGTACAGCTAATGAAAATGGCATAAATTTATAATGTGCAGTGTTTTCATATGCCCAAGTGTAGGTGTTTGTGACAAACATGCTCTTTGCCTCCCCGTGTGTGTGTGTGTGTGTGTGTGTGTGTGTGTGTGTGTGTACACGTATAATAGGAATACCAGAGATCTATTCTTTTAGCAGATTTCAAACAGACAGTAGGATTTGCCAAATATAGTCACTATGGTGGACACAATATATCTAGAACTGCCTCAGCTTGTGAGTGTGGCAATTTAAACCTTCCTGGTTCCGCACCACAGCTCCTTGGGAATCAGCACTCTATTCTCTCTTTATGACTTCAACATTTTTAGATCCTGAGTCTGCGTGGAACGCTGTAGTATTTGCCTTTCTGTACTGGCTTATTTCACTTATCATAATGTCCCCCAGGTTCATCCATGTTGTTGCAGGAGGCAGGTCTTCCCAATTTCTTAAAGATTCAAAGTCTCTCATCTTGTATGGTCACTTTTCTGCATCTGTTCACTTGTTAATGGGCTCATGTGTGATTTCTTTGTCTTGGGACTATGAACAATACACAGACCCTGGGTGTCTCCTCTTTGTGTGTTCTCCCCATGGGAACAGTGAGACCATGAGGTATCCACACTCATTAGCAGAGTAGTTTTCCCGCTTCTACATACTTACCAACAGTTATCTCCCTCTTAGCAGTAGCCTCTGTGATGGCTGAGCCTCCCTGTCAACCTGACTAAATTTAGAATCACCATGGAGACACACCTCTAGGTGTGTTTCAGAGAGGTATAAGTGAGGAGGGAAGACCTGTCTTGCATTTAGGTGGTTCTTCCAGGGCAGTCAGTACTAACCATGATGGGTGAGAAATGAGATGGGACTCAGGTTGGGCTGAGAGAGCGCAGATCTCACAGATATCACGGGACTCTGGTGGGAGCCTTTTCTCTCACACTCAAGTGCAGCAGCAACTAGTTTGTCACCGTAAACAAAAACCAAGTTGGGGAAAGAGAGTGAGGGGAGACGCTGTGTTCAGAGTAAGGATGGGAAATGGGACAGAAGGAAGATGGAGAAGGAGACAGATTGCCTGTATGTCATTACTCATGCTTCACCCGAGGCCTAGAAGCCACTGGGCATAGCAGCCTACAGGCTGAAACCTTTTCTGCAGAGTCCACCTTCCATTGTTGTTTTCTGCTTCTTATAGCTCAGAGATCCAGAAAGACACTGGCCTTTGAGTAAGTCTGTTCTGTATGTACGGCTAAATCCCACCCTGTGGAAGCAGCTGTCTATTTGATAGGCGTAAAATACCAAGTCCTTGGCATTCTGGCTTTGGAAGTGAGAGGCTGGGTTTTGAGCTCAGATGTGTTTCCATCCCAGTTGATTCTAAAGTGAGCTAAGTTATGTGTATTGGGTTGGGGGTAGAATAATTGGGAGCTAATTTCTTTTAGAAGAGGCTAATATTTTTTTGGTCCTAAATGACTACATCATCCTATCTGACCAAAATGACCTCCACAAAATTTAAAATTATATATATATATTTTAGGGAATCATGGGCAAATTAGTTTCAACTCAAAAGCCACACTGGCAACTGGTGCAATGCCTGAGGTCTGTGTTAAAGAGGGTTTTGCGTTCAGATCAACTCAGAAAAAGGTGTAGCAGGGTCAGTTCTTTTTTCTTTTCCTGTTTTTTTTTTTTTAAGATATGTTTATTTTATATGTATGGGCATTTTCCCTTTATGTCTGTCTGTATTTATGTATGTGTACCACATTCCTGAAGTAACCAGAGATCAGAAGGTAGTATCAGATTCCCTGGAAATGGAGTTACAGATGTTAGTAGCCACCATGAAGGTGCTGGAAACTGAACACAGGTCCTCTGCAAGGCCAGTCAGTCTTCTTAACCACTAAATCATCTCTTTCATTCTCCAGTCAGTTCTTTTATTAAAATGAACTTATATTAACTGATATGCAAAACATAAAAATTATGCATATTAGTGAGGCTCCATGGGACATCTCCATACGTGTATACATTTTGTGATGGTTACATCAAATTAAGTATCTCTATTCCTTCCGCAGGTGTCTCTTCTGTCTGGCGAAAACATTTCACAATCTGTCTTCCAGCCTTTCTAGATGCACAGCACCCATAGCCATCTGTGGCTATTTCTGTGCAGTTCACACTAAGCCTCTGATCCTGGACAGATACAGGTACACATTCTTGTCACAGATCCATCATTTCCCTCCCTGTTCCAGTGCCCAGCCTCAGGCAATGCGTTCTGGCTCCAGTGGGATGTGTGGTATCATAGGTGTTGTCTCTGGATTGAAAAGGGGAACACGGTGAAGGCACTAACGTGCTGTATTGTGGTCTTTAAACATTGCAATGGGGCTGGGGAGATGGCTCAATCGGTAAAGTACTTGTGTAAGCATGCACCTGAGTTCCATCCCCAGCACTTAATGTGAAAAGAGGGTGTGGTGCTGTGTATTGTTAATACCAACAATGGGGTGATAAGGACAGGAGGATCCCTGGGGCTTGTTTGTCAAAGAGCCCAGACTAATTGGCAAGCCCCACGTCCTCATGAGAGACCCTGTCTCAAAATACAAGGTGGATATCTTTTGAGGAACAATACCTGAAGTCACGTGACCTCTACATGTGCATGCATTTGTATGTACCTGCACACACAAAACACACACACACACACACACACACACACACACAGAGATAAATAGAGATTGCAAGCAACATTCTGAAGCTCATCTTAGTCGCTCATGGTGTCTTTTACTTTGGGTTATCTTAGCCATTGTCATTTTCAGGAATATGAGCCACATTCCACACATAACCCTACTCTGACAGCCTGAACACTGATTTATGAACGTATGCTTTCCATCTCAACCATCTGAGATCAGTGAAGCAGAGTTGTTGGCACAGAGCTCCACTGAAGGCCTGTAGATATCCTAGCCACCAGGACAGCTGTGATAAGCAAAGGAAGAGCCATGCCCATTGCTGGGCTGCTGTGCTTACATCTGTTAGAGGTCCTGCAAAAATCTATAAGGAATAACGACTTTGCTTCCCAAGGATCTATGAAACATCTCCATCACCCGGCAAAACAGTGAAGAATAAAAGTTCCCAGAAGACTCTTTGCCTCCTCAAAACTAACTAAAACTACCTGAGGCTACTATGCCCTCCCATGTCCCCAACACAGAATATAGAACAGGAAAGATCTCCCAGCAACATGTCTGTGAGTCCACATCTAATACCCACAGTTGATGAATTCAGAGGTTTTTGCCATGTGGTCCTCAACCAGTTCATAGCCCCACTCCCATTTGTCTGGCATCCGGAAAAATCCGTGTACCTATCTAAAGATGAAGAGGCAGTGCTGGACCACATGAGGTGATTGTATCCAGCTCTCACAGAGATGGCCACGTGTTTCTCCTTTTATTCTGAAAATTAATTATATTATCTCAGTGAACCTGATCTTCGGGACAGCATCCCTCCGGGAGATATCTGGGAATGCCCACAGACAGTTCTCATTGTTGTAGAGCAGGGAGACTGTGATAAAGTGAAACCATGGCCCTGACAAGGATGACACTGCGTTTCCAGAATTCTACCCTCCACAGCCCCCGACAAACAATGGATTTCAAGCTACAGCAGTGCCAAGGCTTTGAAACCTGGATGTATGCATTTTTTTTTTCCTTGGCATGACCCAGATTTTCCATTGCTGAATTTCAACTAAGGTTCTATACTGGTTTTTTGTTTGTTTGTTTGTTTTGTTTTGTTTTAGTTTGTTTGTTTTTGTCAACTTTATACAAAAAATAGAGTCATGTAGGAAGAGGAACCTCCATGAGAAAGTGCCTCCATCAGACTGGCCTATAGGGCATTTTCTTCATTAATTGCTGATGTGGGAGGGCCAAGCTCACTTGGGTGGGGCCGCCCCTGGGCAGCTGGTCCTGAGTGCTATATGGAAGCAGACTGAGCAAATCATGAGCAAGCCAGTAAGCAGCACCCCACCATGGCCTCTGCTTTAGTTCCTGCCACCAGGTTCCTGCTTGAGTTCCTGACCTGTCTTCCCTAGGTGATGGACTGTGATCACATCAAACAAACCCTGTCTTCCCCTAGTTGGTTTTGGCCATGGTGTGTATGGCAGCAGTAGAAAGCAAACCACGGCTGGGACATGCCAAGATAACTCAGGTCACCATCTTTTTGATACACTATTGCATCTGACTCGTTAATGTTTTACGTGTGATGCTTGTATCTATGTGCAGAATTGACTTAGCAAGTACTGCCATTTTTGCTACATATCTGTGATTTTTCACAAACACAATTAAGTGGTCCAGATGATGAAGACACAACAGATTTCCTGCCCCCCCATGACCAAATATTACCCATCTTCTATGCTAAGCCACATTTCAATTATAAAATTAATTCATGCTAACTTCAGTGAATCAAACCACACAATCAAGTTAATTTTTTCTACTTTTCTGGGCTTTTAAGAGAAAAATTACATATTTGTTTATGAGGAAACTCCACAAGTGGGAGTCCAGAGAGCAATATCTGTATAATTAAAATTGCTATTGTTGGTGGAAATTGCCATAAACAAAACCAAAGATTTGGAGGGGGGCAGGGTTGGTGGTATTTTGAAAGGATGGGAAGAGAGTTCTGAGGAAGAGGGAAAGAAGAGACAGGTAATTCCACAGATCAAAGACTCAGGGGACATTAGAGACAGACGTGTCTTGGAAGAGAAGGTGCCCGAGGGGGATAAATGTCTGAGAGATGCTGATCAGTTATCAGCTGATGCAGGAAACAACCCCAAGGCAGCATTCACATCAAGCAGATCATAAATGCCTGTAACTTCACCTCTAAGGGATATATCAGTCTCTTCTGGCCTCAGTAGGCAACTACACACCCATGTGCATTCATACACACAGGCACACACGGATGCATACACATAAATGAAATAAATTTATTTAAATGAGCAGGCTTTTAAAAATACTATGATTCTCATTTGGATATCTAGCCACATAAATAGAACCAATCACACATGCAGAATAGTATGTGAGGACTACTTTAGGCTTATAAAAATATTAGGAAGAAACGGCCTTCCAATCGGTGAACGGTTCGATGAACTCTGGTAAAGCTGACACTGTCAACTTCTATGTGGATGTTTTTTAAAGAAAGAATTCAGCCCATGTGCACACATCTGGAAGGATACACACAATGATTTTTAAGCAACAAAGATGAGTCAATCTCAATTTACTAAAATAAAGAATGCTCCCTCTCATTTAGACAGATGTGTATGACATTTTCAGCCTGAAATGCATCATTTGATAATTTTCTTCTTTTGTTTTTCATTTCCTGTATATCGACAAGAACAGTGTTCTCAAAACTAGAATTAAAACCAAAGCTGAATTGAGCTGCCATGTAATAAACAGCTGCCACAAAGCCATCCCTCAACTGTGTGTGGACAATATCTGTACCCACTGGGCTTTGTCACAGAAAGTCTTGTCTTCATGGGGTTCTCGTTTGGGCATCTGGTCCTCAAGCATGTGGCTAGCGAGTAGGTCTCATTTCAAGAGCCAAATGTGGCTGTCTGGAGCCATGCAAAAGCTGGGTGGAAAGACACACTACTGTTGATTGTCAGTGTCTTCCGCAGGTGGGGACAGATCCTCACCTGGTTCTAGACTCTGCTTCACATGTGTTCTGAGGTTGGAAGGAACGGTCTGTGACCACCAGTGAGGAGTTAGGGTGCAACAGCACGGTCAGACGCTGACCGCACATAAATGCCAGCCTCTGTCATCACTTAGATCATAGCCTTTGACAAGGACCCCAAATACCTACTGCACCCTCATCTTATATAAAAAAAATTATCTGGTATTAGGGAAAGATGGCTCAGTCAATATGTGTCTGTTGCACAGACATAAGGACCTGTTCATATCCCCAGAAGTTACAGTTGTGTGTGATGCGTGTCTATAACCCAAGTGCTGGGAAGTAGAGAGGCTGTAGATCCTCGGGGCTCACTAGCCAACCTGGCTCACTAGCCAGTCAGCATAGTCTACATGGTACACTCAGGCCAGAGAGAGACACTGTCTCAAAACACACAGGTGGTGAGCAACTTAACAAGCTACCTGCCATCAACTTCTGGCTCCCATACACAAGTACACACACATGCATATGTACCTGCACACATACACACATTCACACTAACTAATACATATATACACATATGTACAACAATGCTGGACATTGTGAAAAGTTTGATAGATGTTTGGTTTCATTTGGTCCTGTGCATCCTAGTAAGCCTCGTGATTGTTCCTCTTATAAATAGTTTTGCTGGTGTAGTGTTAAATTGTGTTGTAGAGATAAAGCACATTTTTTATTGGCTTATACAGAAATGGGGAAATGTTGCAGAAGCTTATTTCCAGTTATGTTTAAAATGGTTGTCTTGTGCATTGTTGGGGGAAGGGCTGCCTAGGCCTTGGTATTTTGTAACGTCTACAAGTGTTGACTTTATGTAAAAGATGTTTGATGCCTCATGATCTGCACATGTTCAGTGCTTTCTGGCAGAGCCATTATGAGAGGGCAGAGTTTTGTATCAAGGAAGCACCTAAGGAACCTCTGTGTCAATAAAAACCCCTGAGATCAGACTATCAGGGTTCCACTGTCCAGTATGGACCTTGCCATGACAGATGGTTCCATCTGCTGAAATCTGGCAGGGTTTGCATCTATAAAAATGCCTCCCTGTCTTCTTTGGGGAGTCACACAATAGTCTAACTGTTACACATAATGTAAGTGTATGAACATTTGAATCAGAGCCATTAAGGCTACATAATTCAATCCATTAAAAGCAAACAGACTGTGAGTCCCACATTCCTTTAATCTCTATCAGCTGCTGAGAGCTGATCTCCTGGATGACTCTGGCTAAGAAGATAGCTAACGTTTTCAGGGCTTTGCATAAAGTCATTCTGACCATTTGTTATAGTTTCCACAAAGACGCATTCATCATTTTCATGCATATGTATGTATGCTAATGGAGGCTGAGCATTATGAATGAAATGGTATTAGCTGGTATCATAACACTCAGTCAATACCCATCAACCTAAGGAGATGCGGAAGCATCTCTGTGTGTGTGGATGGCTTTGCTCTACAAGAAGCTCTGTGTAAATGGTTGCAACTGAGGGGGATCATAACAAGAATTCTCTCTGCAGGAAACACTGTCTTTACCATTACTTTCTCCTTGGACTAACACGAGGAAAACTGCTTTGCATGTGGAAAGACACTTCCTATTAGGCCATGAGTCTCCACCCTCTGAGACCTATTTTTTGAAAGACTAGTCTCATAGCACAAAGGAAACAGGGATTCTTTATCTTAAAAGTTTTTAAGGATGTATTATTTAAAAAAAATACATGTGCATATGTGTTTCTGTATGTGTGTATGTATACCACACATGTGCAGTACCCACAGAAGCCAGCAGAGAGCATTGGATCTCTTGGAGATGGAGTTAGAGATGGTTGTGAGCCACCATGTGGGTGCTGGGAATGGAAACCAGATCCTCTGGAAGAGTAGCCAGTGGCTCTTAACCACTGAATCATCTTGCTAGTCTGTATATCAGATTTTAAAAGCCTTCTACTACAACATATTTCAACCATGATTTAACCCAATCATGTCAAGTAGCTGCTAAGATGATTTTAAGTAAATTGATCAAACTGTGAAGTCAGCTCATAGGTGACCTTGAGGGGCAGCCAGGTCCTGTGCACCACATCCATGACTGCTGGCAACCACTAGCAACAACTAACTGCTTTCTGTCCCTGTTAGACAGTCATGTACACAGGATGGTGCGATGTGTGGTCTCTTGTGTCCCCTTTTTTCATACCTGGCCACAGCTTGAGTCTGCATCTGTAATATATTATATTGAAAATTGTCACATGCTGTTTAAGCTTGTTGAGAGTCGATGTTGGGAGCAAGGTGGGCCTCCTTTGTCTCCATCAAACCCTTCTGACATGGTCAGACTGGTTCCCTGGCTCTGTAAAGGGGAGAAGGAAAGGCCAAAGGCAGCTAAGGGTATTAAAAACACTGCACCCAGATATGACGCCTAGTAGTTTGACCACTCTCTGGTGTAGGACATCACACCAAGAAGTATGAGACAGTACAAACTGGAGTGAATGGATTATTGATTTCTTTTTTTGTTAAAGGGAAGGACAAAATGTAAGTCGGGGAGAGGTGGCAGGTAGACCTGGGAGGAACTGAATATGATCAAAATACATTGTATGTAATGCTCAAAGAATTAATAAAAATATCTATAATTTTCAATAAGATAAAAAGTATTTGCAACATCAATATTGCAAACAACAATGTATGAGGTGGTCAAGAGAACCGAAAGGTTCATCCACAGAGAGAAAACTCACAGGAACGGCATCTGACTGCCCCAGCTTCCCCAGTCACTCGCTGCTGGGTTTCGTAACCCCCTGATTTAATGATGGTTTTCTATCCATGGCTGCTTCTCTCTACCCATTCCTTGATATTTGTTCTTTTACTGTTGCTTGCTGCGTACTTGATAAACTCATTCACTCAAAACCCACGGCACGGCACTGTGTTGTACAGATGGGACAGAACGGCCTCCAGGTCAAAGCTCTTCTCAGTATCTGCTGCTTTTCGCAGTTGAATGCTATTCCACAGCGAGGCCATAACAAATTGTGCTGGTTAGTTCAACACTGACATGTTGATCTTCATGACCGCCAATGCCAAGAATAGTCAGGCGCACATACCTGGGTCAGAACGTGACTCCATTTTACCAGCAGAGAAACTGCTGTATTATATGATACATTTTGTATATAATGTTTTAAAACATTGCTGTCACTTTTCTATTCTTGCCTCAGTCTCCTGGCCACCCTGCGGTGAGCCCGACTCCTGTCTCAGCACATTTCCACTTTGGGATTTTGTTTCTTCGTCCCCGCTCTTGCTTTGCCTGTAGCAGAAACCTCTGTGTTCTTGCAGGCTTTGCACCGATGGGCATCGTGGGCCTCTGGTTCTCCATCACAGTGCGGCCCTGTGCATACAGCTGCGAGTCGGCAATCACGGCTGTGGGAAAGGACAACCGCTGCTTTCTGACCACACTCTGGGAGACACAAGCAGGGAGGCCTTGAGCTAACGCTGGAAGGAAGGCTGTTTCACTGAGATCTTGGGCCAGAGACCGTGACGAGTGGCAGGCATCTGGAGAAGGAGATGATGTTGCTATATGCTCTGTGCAGCATGTGAAGTGTCAAGAAACCAGAAGCCCAGAGGCAAAAGCCGCCCACCCTGAGCGATGCACTGAGGTCACTGTGTATCAGCTAGAAACTGGTGAGCTGCCGGTCAGCTGATCCACAGGAGAGACCCGTTCCTCAGAGAGCAGCGATGGAAACTCCAGGCCTGTGTCTGGGGCACCTCACTTCCCTTGGTTGAGGTGAATTTGCAGCAAGACACACCTCAGAAGATGGTTATGAGAGATAAAATGAGCCCCATGTCTGGAGAAGATGCATGCGCATTCTTGCCTTAGTGTTTGGAAAGCTTACATGTGGGGTGAGCATCCGACAAGGGCTCCTGTCTTGAGTCCTCCATGGCACTGCTGAGAGGTGCTGGAACTTCTGGGTAGTTAGGCCTAGTGGGAAGACTATAAGTCACTGGAGGTGTACCCTCCTGAAGGACTGTGGCAACTCAGTCTCTCGGGTTCCGGGTTCAAGATAAGACCTTTTGACTTACAGGCTTGCTCTTCTCACCTGCCTTTTGCCAGGAGTCCATGTAGACACCAAGATCTTGATCCTCTAAAATGTGAGTTAAGCTTTTATAGCTAAGCCTTTTGTTCTTTCTAAAATCATCGGCTTCGGGTATCTTGTTACAGTAATGCAGCACTGACTAATACATCACTATGTAAGTACACACTTGCTGTCTCGTTAATTAGCTGTATGGATTGGATTTTAGGGAAAGATCAAAGATATGTGAGGCTTCCTGGAAGAGAGACCAACAATGTGTCGCTACTTTTCCTCACAGTAAGGTGCTCAGTATTAAGGACATGTCTGTCAAGGAAGTCATCCCCTTTGTGTTAGATCCTGGCTATTTTGGTGTAGTATATACTACAACTTTTGTTGGAAAAGGGTAAATTAAACTGTGTTTTTCAAGACATATCCAGTATGCTTAGGAAAAAGTAAATCTTGTAAATTTCTCAGGGAAGGGAAAATAAATGGGTTTCAAGTTACCATCATATGAAAGGTATGAAGACTTTGATTTACTAAAAACGGACAGTTGGGCTTTAATTGATACAATAACAGAGTTTTCGGATATTAAGTTCCACTGAGAGGTCCAAAAGCTCCATCTCTGTATGGTCTCTGCTCCAGATACACTGTTTCAATCCTTGGCAAGATTAACTGAAATTACTAGACAGGACATCTACATCCCATTGAAAACCTGTACACAATACCCCATGATTTTACCTTCCTGAGAAAAACGCAAAAATCCATCTAGACGAAAGTGAGAACAAAACAAACCAACAAAATACGTTGATAAAGGGGCCAGAGTGTGTGTGTGTGATGTAATCAGAGGAAAAGGAGCAGTTTGTGAATTATTTATAAAGTGATTCTTTTAAGTTGATTGTTTTTAAATCATTGGAAAATTCAGTGTCCACGTGAAGCTCTCCAAATACCTTGGGATGGAATGGAATCTTAATCACTAGGGCATTCAAAAACACAAGAACAAATCCTTGACTGAATGAGGGAAAAAGCCAAGTTCCCAAGTACATTTCTCTGCTTTGCAGTGTTGCAGCTGGCAGGACACGGACTCGGAAATGTTTCATGGAGGGCTGGAGAGAGGGCTCAGTGGTTAGGAGTATGTGCTGCTCTTGCAACAGCACCTGAGTTCAGGTCCCAGAACCCAAGTCAGGCAACTCACAACCATCTGTAACTCCAGTTCCAGGAGATCTGATGCTGTGTTCTGGCCTCTGTGGGTGTTGCACTTTTGTGCACACATATATAATATAAATTAAATAAATCTTAACTGGCTTCTAGAGCAACTTTGCTGAAAAGGCCAACCATCTTGCTGCTGGGGCTAATGAAAGTATAGTGAGACATCAGGAAGCAATTGCCCTGGGGCTGTCTCCCAGAATCCACTTTTGTGCATCCTGGAAGAGCCACTCCACTGTAGCCCCGCAGATTCACACCAACAAGAAGTTACAAGAACATTTGATTCTTGTCAACTCAAGTCAAGTTTTGGTGGTGCATGGTAGCAAAAGGCTAGCAGATGCTCAGTTCCATCTGATCATAACGTCACGTGACTAACGGATCCCCAATCTTATGGGAAATCCGTAAGAAAATCTGATTGGCAGCTCCTTGATCTCAGCTCTTCAAGTGTACCAGTGAGATGTGTGCTAGCAGAGAGGGATGTTCCCATGCACACACAGCTATGGTCTGGGCAGCAGATGGTAGAAGAGCTCAGGAGAACTATGGAAAGGTATAGTATTCAGACAAAGCAGTCAACATATGAATTCTATTTAGGCCTGGTGGAGGGAACCCCTCCAAAACTAAATATCAATAGACCTAAGTCATCATCTCTCAGGAGACAAATAGCCAATAGATATGTGAAAAGGTGCTCAAAAATCACCAAATCTCAGAGGCTGTATTAAAAATTCACAGTGAGACATTGCCTCATTGTAGCAGGAATGGCTGTCATCAAAGAGTAAAGGTGCCCGGCGCTGGCAAGGATGCTGGAAAAGGGAACTCCACGCCGTGTTTTGGGAGCATGGATTAGTATAGCTGGTGTGAAGCACAGTAAGGAAGCTCTTGAAAAAAATAAAGTATGAACTCACAGAGGATCTGTGCAAACTTTGCAGGAAACCTGTACAAAGTTTGCCTGTACCAGGCAAAGTCTCAGCATGGAAGGGGAGATGAGCAGGAAGTCCCACCCCTAGCCAAGTAGCTATTCATAACTTACAGCTTCTGGGATAGGGAGAGTCAGCTTTTTTAAGAGTCTGACCCCTGGTAGGCTAGCTGCACTCCAGTGAAGCCCCATACCCAAGAGTATGATCAGCACAGACTGGGCTCAATGAGTTTAGTTAAAAAAAAGATCATGAAGTCAGATGGGTAGGGAGGTAGGGGTGGAACTGGAAGGAGCTGGAGTGTATAGGATCAAAATTCATTGTAGGAAGTTCTCAAAGAACTAATGAAAATATTATTAAAGAAGATCATATGCCAAGAGTTAAAAATAGAGCTGGTTGATAATTAGCAGCCCCACTGCTGGGTCTACAGCCAAGGGAAGTAAAATCCTTCCGTCGAAACGACGCCCAATCTCCATGTCCACTGCAGTAACATTCACAATCAATAACCAAGATACAGAATCAATCGACTTGTCCATTGACTGACCTGATAAATGGGCAAAACCAATGTGGTATGCATTGCATACAACCAAACACTGCTCAGCCACAGAAAGAATGGAACTTATTGTTTGCGATGGCATGGATGGAACTAACTCCCATAAAATGAAAGGAAGGAAGGAAGGAAGGAAGGAAGGAAGGAAGGAAGGAAGGAAGGAAGGAAGGAAGGAAGGTAGGAGCTAAGCACAGGAAGACTATTTCTACAGGCTCTCACTTGAATGAGGAAGCTGGAAACATGGACGTCATAAATGCTGAGAGTGGAGCAGTTACCAGAGGGCACAAGGAAGATGGGTGTTGGGAGGGAAAGGGGGGAAAAGCTGAATTGATGGGTCCTAAGTTACAGGGTAAAGCTCTGAGCTCTGGGTGATTATAATTAAGTATTGTGTATCAGCTTCTTCTGTACAGCTGTGACTGTACCTGCCAGAACAATTAAAAGGAGGACAGATGTATTTGGGGTCACAGTTTTAGAAGCTTCAGCCACTGCGGGAACACAGAAGTTCACATCATGGGAGCCAAGAAGCAGAAAATCAAAAAAGGGCACAGAGGAAGGGATGAGAGTGAGACATGCCCTAAGGACAATCCCCAGTGACACACTTCCCTTAACTGGTCCGGCCTTCTGCCTTTCACCACTTCCTGATAATTCCATAATATAAATCTATCAAGGGATCAATCTATTATAAGTCAGAGTTCTCATGATTCATCTCTGGCAATGCCCTCAAGGACAAGTCCAAAGGGGTACTACTGCCTACACACCTGCACCATCAATCCAATCAAGTTCACACTTAAGATTAGTGGTCACATACTAAGTGTCTAAAACACTAGAGAAAGGAGTTTTGCAAGGTTTTGCCATGAAGAGAGGCATGTGACCAAGGAGTGGGGGGGGGAGAGGGAGAGAGAGAGAGAGAAACTCAAGTACTCATTTATCAAACATTAAAAGTTTCCGTTTATTGGCACACTTTGTTTTAAATGTTTTCTGAAAACCCACAAAGATCAAGTTAAACAAGAAGAAAAGCATGATGTCAAAGATTCTAAGCTATCCTGGGCACTCCATTAAGTATTTTTGCAGAAGATACTTTAGCAGAAAATGAGATTCAGTACTAGACACCTATAGGACAGGAAGAGACTAGAAGATCATCTTCAGAGAGGGAAAAGCCATCAGCAATTGTCAAGGGACCTGGTGAGGACGATCTCATCTTCTGTCTTAGGCTAGGAACTTCCAGGAAGGAGGCAGAATTGGGGCCGTGTCTATGGTAGAGGGTGGGGTGATGTCATCTGGCTTGTCTCATTTAGACCCCGGGTAGCCCTTGCAATGTCCCCATCAGTGGTCAAGGACACTAACTCTCATTATAGCCAGCTTTGTGCTCTACAGGGTCTCCCAAGCCTGACACATGCTCCTCCCACAACACTGTCCGTCTTTCTCTGATCCACCTCCCACCTCCCTGCCTCCCTACCCCCAGCTCTTATGTAGATTCTCTCAAGGCCAGATGTTCTGTATTACCTCTCACAACTGTCATGCCTGGGCTGAGAACAGAGAGGCCAGCTGCTGGATCAGCTCTTATACTCTAGAGCCATGAACACCAGATGCCTTGTGGGTAACTTTCATCCAGGGCTCTCTGCTTGACAAAGTGGATGCATGTCCTAACACATGCCACCACCTTCTGTCACCCCTGAATTCCTGGATGTGGTAGTACCCAATGGTCACCCTGATTCTACTTCTGACCTTTACGATTCAGTGCACACTCAGCAGTTATGTGGATTGGGGATCATGCCAACCGCACATTAGAAGTCTGTTGCTTTCCTTCCTCACTCTGGTTAAAGGCTTAGGTCCCTGTCGCATGCTTTGGCTGATGGATGGATGGATGGATGGATGGATGGTTGGTTGGATGGATAGATGGGTAGATTGGCTGATGGACGCATGGATGAATGGCTGATTGGGTGGGTGGGTAGATGTGTAGATCATCTGATGGATGGATAGCTGCATGGATGGATTCCTAGTTGGCTGGGTGCAGGGATATGAAGATGTATGGCTGACTGCCTGGCTGACTAGATAGATAGATGGCTGGAAGAACAGATGGCTGGGATTTACTTCTTCTCACTGTACTATGAACTTCACAAGGGCAGCATTTTCCACATGTTTTATTCATTCTATACTCACAATTATTCTACTTTTCCAAATTTTGGTAGCAACTGAAACATTTGGAAGCATTTTGTGAGCAAATTATTATGTTACAAGTTAATAATACTTTATATCAATTTTTGATTTCTTCTGTTTCCTTCTTTTTCTTCTCATCCGGGTCTTTCTCCTCTTGTGCAAAGTAGGATTGTAACAGGGGACAGGGAAGAAGGAAGAATATAAGTCCCCTTTTACTGGTTTCTTCCACTTTGAGTTTTATACAAATGACATTGGTCATCACTACAAGAAACATCTAGACAAATTACAGCATTTCCAGGGATCCTAGGACTAAGCCAGGAGAGAAGAGCCTGCATCTCTAAAATCAAAGCAGGTGCATGGCTGCTAGAAAGTCCTAGGAGAGGCCACCCAGGGAGAGTGGCATTGAGGTGAAATCAGAGATCAACTTGGTGGGGATGGGTTTCCTATTCTTAGAACATAGGGTGCTCCTAGACACATCTCAGAGTCAAGAGGGCCTGGAGTGACTGACATCCAACCAGACAGGTAAAGTTTAAAAATAAAGTTTAAAAACTAATGAGAACTGTGAGAAACCGAATGAGATGACTCTTGCACAACTGAGTTTGGGACTTGATACATCTTTTCTAATCAAAAAGCAAGATATCCTGATAGGAGAAGGCCATCAGTCCTAGTTCCCTTTCTGTTGCTGTGATAAACACCATCACCAAAAGCAATTGAGAGGAAGAAGGGTTTTATTTCAGCTTATATTTCTAGGTCACAATTCTTCATTGAGGGAAATAGGGTAGGAACCCAAGTAGGAACTGAAGCAGAAACCATGAAAGAATGGTGCTGATTGGCTCATGCTAAACTAGCTTTATTATACAGAGCCAATTACCCAGAAAATGGAGCTGGGTCCTCTTACACCAATCACCGGTCAAGATAATGTCTTACAGACATGGCCACAGACCAATCTGATGAAGGCAGTTCTTCAGTTGACCTCCCAGGTATGTCAAGTTGACAACCAGGATTGGCCATCACACCGTCTTTCCAGAATACCTCAACATAACCAGCACTCTGAGAGCTGCTTCACAGCCCAGCTGAGTTACATGAACAAGAACATTATTCTAAAAGAGTCAGAAGAGAAGGTTCAGCAATTGAAGGGTAGAAGGGAGGAAGACCCTCTCCTTCTAGGACTCCTTCTCTTAATGTTGAGACAGTTAAATAAGCCCAGACACAGTAGCGGTGCTCAGAGGAAGTATCAGGTGATAAGTGAGGGCAGAGAGCATGAACATAAATTTTGACTCAGCCCCTGTGGGTTGAACTTGGTGGATGAACTTGGCCAAGTTGCTTAAGTCCCTGTGCCTCAGTTTATCAATATGTAGAGAAGGGCAAGTATGGCATTTCTCTGGGATGGCCGTGGATATTTAATGTGTTGCTGTAGCAGTGTTCTAAGACAAACTTCATGATAGGCATTAACTGTGAGTTTAGCAGACAAGATGAGCCATAGACTGTCAAGTGACTGCATGAGGCAAACTTCTCTAAGCATTGATCTCGAGTCCTGTGGGCAGGGACTCCTAGTATGGTTTCCCAGAAGAGGCAAGTCTGAATTCTTAATCGGGATCATCCAGAGACTACACATAACAATGGCTAGCGTGAGAAAGGGCCAAGACTCCACACTCAGTGTTGATTAGAGCATGACATGAAGGTGCCCACAATGGTCAGAGAGCAGCCCATGTGAATGACATGGACCAGCAGATGAATTGTGAAATGGCACCCTTGCCTTTTTGTGGTTGGCTTATTTTCATGCTAACTCACTTAATGTGTAAATATCCTGTCAGTAAATATCCTGTGCTGGTTAGCTTTGACTGTTACCTTGTCACAACCTAGACTCATTTGGAAAGAAGGTCTCAATGAGAGATCATCTAAATCAGGCTGGCCTGTAGGTGTGTCTGTGGGAGATTCTCTTAATTCAGCTAATTGATATGGGAAAACAGCCCACTGTGAGCAGCATCATTCCCTAGAAAGGGGGTCCTGACCAGTGTAAGAGTGGTGAAATTAATCTGAACACAAACAAGCAACCAAGCAAGCAAGTGAACACACATGTTTTTCATTTCTCTCTGTCTCCTGACTACGGATGTGATGTGACTAGCTGTTTGACATTCTTGACTTCCCTACTGTGATGGACTGCTACCTGGAACTGTGAGCTGAAATAAATCTTTTATCCCTTAAGTTGCTTTCAGTCAGGGTATTTTATCACAGCAACAGACATGAAACTAGAAGCCCATGTTGTCATATATGACAGACTTCTTTTGCTTCTGTAAAGGCAAATGGTATTCTATTTTTCTTCACTGGTGGGTGCTTAGATTGTTTTCTGTACCTTGGCTATTGTGCTGCATAATCCAGTCACTTCCAGGTACTTGTTTCATTTCCTTCCGGAAGTGGGATTCCAGGATTGTATAACAAATTTATTTTCATTGCGAGTATTTTCCATAAATATATGGAACCAATGTATATGAAAAATATTTTCCACCTAAGCCACCACATGTACAAATCTTTAGGGGCTGTAACAGCTTCGCCAATTATAAATAAGTATCACCAAAATGCCATTAGAAATAAAGTCTAAATGAAAGGAATATGGCTGGCATTTGTGTCTCTTTTATGCTTTTTCATATTTCTCAAATTTGATAACAAATATCACCCAAGACCTTCTGATGACACCAGACTTTTATTGCAGAGATGAGAGAGAACTGGAGAATTTTCACACTCCGCTGGTAGAGTGCACAGGGTGTATAACCATGCTGAAGAATGCCTGTCAGGAATGGAGAAATGGACCTAGCATGTGACACAGACACAGGAGATCTAGACTTCCATGCTCAGGAAACAAGTGCTTCTGACCCCCAAACACAGATGCAGGGATGATCTGGGGTGTGGGTGGGGTGGTTAACTCTTCCAGTCCCAGACTGGGAACCATTTACATACTCTTCAAAGGGATAGATGCATGCCATTTGATGCATTTATATGATAGATGACAAGAACAATCAATATCTCTTACATTTTAATATTTTCTATTATTTAGAAAACAATTTGATGACCATTTAAAGGAGAATAAACGTACATGCACACAGAAAGAGAGAGAATAGGATAGATCTTAAACATTAAAATAGACCAGTGTGTCTTATGCTTGCACGATATAAAATGAAGGAAGAGTAGAAGGAAAGAGTAGTTTGTATGGTGGATGCCAAGGACACCATTCCACACCTCTGAGATGAGTCTCATTGGCACTGGTTTGGCGAAAAGAATTGAGAGCGACATACAGCTTCATTCACATGGAGTCTGGTCACAGGAAGCCCCAGCCTGTGGCTAGAGGACAGAACAACTCTTCCCTCCCAAGATGGCTAAACATGGGCTAGCAGGGGTGTAATAGTACCTTTGAGGAAATATTCCCTGCTTACCTCTTGCTAGCGTACACTTACAGCAGGAAAATGAGGGATCTCACTGTGCCATCTGCTTCAGACCTTTGTACTCAGTGGGAAGTGGCTGTTAAATATCCGGCCCCCACCGGAGAGGTGTCAGGAAGAAAGGAATTACAGTACCGAGGAGAGCGAGGAGAGCGGGGCAGCAGGGTCACTGGGTCATCAGCTCTTGGAGCCTGTCTATTGCAGAGTGTAGAGTCTTCCTTGAAAATCCTATTGCCAGATTTCCTCACTCTAGAGCGATAGCTAAGCATAGGACCAGGAGCCACGCTCCCTGCAAGGTTGCCTCAAACACACACACACACAGCCTGCGGGAACTTCATAGAGAGGAAAGCTAGGCTGGCTGTGAGACCTCAGGAATCACCGCATTAAGGGGGATTAAGGCAAAATATCCCACACTGGAAATGCACAAGGGAAACTAAGTCTCTCTTTGGCAACTGACTTCTTCTGCGGGGGTTCTGGAAAGCAGTGAGATCCCTGCTGTTTGGGCTGACAGCCTCATCTGGTGACGAAGCCTATCTACCCAGGATAATCCAGTTGGGCACTGGGTGGCTGCCCAGCTTTTCAGAGTGAGTCAGCATTTTTTTCCCCAATGCCAGCTTGGCCTCTGCAGTTCTCAGTGAGTCAATGCTTTTAAATGGCAGCTTATCTCCCGTTTGTAGTGCATAGTGAAGCACAAATATTAAACTAATTTCTTTCCCTTTTCTCTTTACCCACTTCCTATCATGCAAATATAAGCTAAACTTTCTATTTTATTAAAATAAAAGCATTTTATCAAAATAAAAAATTAATTTTAAAGATTTTTTTCTATTCTCTCTCTCTGTGTTTCTATTTTGAATGTTCACCACACTGTTTTATAAATACTAGAAAAATTTTAAGTGTAGTGGCTTGTATTATTATTTTTTAAATGCATTCTGGTCTCCTTTGGGATGAGTAGACTGTGTGTCCCTATTTATTGACTTCAAGACTAGGGCAGGTGGCCTGCCTTAATGAACTCACAGCACAGGACAAGTGAGCTATGAGCCCAGGAGTCAGATGCCTTTAGGATTCCTGTGTGGTTCCCAGAAACAGCCGGGGATGGATAGACGACTATGAATGGACTATGAGAGGACCAGTTCTGTCTCACTGAGCCTAGGGGAGAGGATGCCAGAGACCAAGAGACAGCATGCTAGAATGCATTTCTTGTATAGACGGTGGACTCAAGAGACTAAATGAACACGCAGTGAGTCAAAGCCAAGGAATGCTCGCACAGGTACAAAGGTGGCATTTTCCAATCTCTGTGGATCGTGAGTAGAACAGACTTCTCGTGTGTCCCAGTAACAAGGGGGTCGCTAACAGGTCACTGACCTGCAAAGTGACTTATAGAAAGATATCTTGATACTTAGAGGATCCTGTGCAGATCCATAGGTGAAGCTCTGACAGATTTGGTTCAGGAAGCAGCTGTCAGCTGACGCTGTGATGGCTAAGCCCCTGGCCCCAACACTCTATTCTCAAACCCGTGACCCCTGCAGGTCACTCAGGCTTGTAAATAATACGCAGACAAGGTGTAATTAAATTGCACACTGAGTATTCAACCAGCAGAAGGGAGACTGGAGTTAAAGGAGTATCTCCTCCCTGCACTTGGCTCCCATGGCTGTTAGGTTAGTCTTGTATCAACAGTCTCTTCTTAATCTTCAAGGTCTTCATCTACCCATCTTTGTTTGGCATTTCTAAGTTCTTAGATGTTGGGCAGAGTCCAGGTGGGAAGACAACTAAAGGTGTTTGGTAGAACTGGAGACCACAGTGGGATTGTTGAGGTAAGACATGGAGAGGGTGCCAACCAAAGAAATCAGTCTGGGAACAATATAGCAGGCAAGATGGATATCCCTGGACCAGAGACTGTAGCCCTGGGTAGAAGCTGAAAACTTGGAAGGGGCTGGGTGGTGGGAACTGGACATACTACGGAGGCAAGATCAGGGTAGGAAGGAGGGTAGGAGAAAGAGATGATGATGATGATGATGACAGGGAGGAAGAAGAAAATGAGAAAGACAGAGGAAGAAAGGGGAAGAGGGAAGGAAGTCGAGGCAAAGAAAAAGGGAATGGGGAAAGAGACAGCTCGACATGGTGACATGGCTTTAGTCTGACCCTCAAAACTCCTGTGCCTTTTCTCCACTGGCTATGTCTTCCCAAATTCCAAGAAATAAGAAAGCCCAAGAAGGGGACTTTGCAGTGATCCAGCCCCTGTGATTCATAGTTTAGTGGGGGAGGGGCAGTATGGAGAAGAGGTGGTATCTGTCTGCAGCCTGTAAGACAGTATAAGCATTCCAGAATGTTCCATGTCTATACGTGACAGCCTGACATTGGAGGGAAAGACGTGGGATTCTCACTTTTAGTGTAATAATCTGTGATCACCCAAGAGACCTTCCTTGCCAGGGCATGAAACATAAGCTAAAGGGGGAAACTTTCTCCCTCTACCTTGCTATATGTAGACCAACACAGACTGGGTCCCAGGAATGCCTACAGTCTCGAAGGCCAAGACAAACCTGAACAAACACTTTCCTAGTGGCAAATGTTTGAGTCATACCAACTTTACAGAAACATGCCTGGACGAGATGTTAGATAAGGACTTGCAATGGGGTCAAAACTACCTCATGTTTGACCCCAGGTCCCTCCCAGCTACTTGGGGAATTAGGGGCAGTAGACCCATGGAGATTTCCCTACCTAAAGAGAGCCACATCTTCCATGGCTATGCTTCCTCATCAAAGGCTGGTCAGTGAGCTACCAAGGCCTGGTACCTCATAGCAGGGTTGTAAGGGGCCATGTGGGTTCCAAGGCTCTCAGGTGTCAGTCCAGGCCTCTGTTGAAACCACACAAGCCCCAGCTTTTTCTTCCCCATGCTTCTCCTCAGGGTAGGATCCTAAAGCTTCCCTATACACATTTCCTGTGAGCCGCTCCCTCCAAGGTGTGCATGCCAGCCTAATGAGATTTCTAAGGTGACCCGTCTCTGGCTGGACTCACATCAAGGTCTGAGCCATCTGTGGGACCCATGAACCATTCAGTCCTGATCTGATATCATCAAAAACTGCTTTATCTGCATTTTAATCCGATGATAAATATGAGATCAAGCCGTGCGATGAGCAACAGTGACTCACACCAAGGATTCCACACTCAAGGGTGAGGGTGTTCAGGACACGGCTCATGGCTGAACCCCGCCCCCCCCCCGCCGCTGCCACCCCGGCAGCCTGCCCATTCTCACCCAAGATCTGACCCCCACATTCTTCCTCTCTGTATCCCGCCTTCAAACCCTCCGTTATCTGGCTTTCTCCTTTCTCCCCCAAGCAGATGAAAATTTTTACTGCCTGATCATTTTTCCCTAAGAGTTCTTCTTTACGGCATCCAACCTCTCCTAGGAAAGCCAGGCTCTCTCTGCTCTATGTCTTCCTCCTGAACCAGAGAGGAGCCTCCAGTCCTGCCTGGCCACAGACAAGCTTTGCATTCTTTGTCTACACGGACAGCTTGCAATTTCACCATGTGTCCTCAGTGATCTCAATCAAATGTCTGTAATTCTTAAAATATTTAAATGAACTCTCTGGCAATTTCATACAATGTCTTCTGATCATGTTCAGCCCTAACTTCTCCACATAATCCCTCCCACCTCTACCTCCTTACCCCCCAATTTCATGTCCTTTAATTTCAAGAACATATCTGCTCTGATTTGTGTCCCCTGTATTCTCACGGGTGTGTGACCATCCACTGGAGTGTGGTGACCTTGCTGGGCTCTATACCTTTAAGGAAAACTGACTCTTCTTCCCACAGAAGCCATCCACAGTCCACAGCTCCTTGGCTAGAGGTAGGGGCGCAGGAACTTCCCATTTCATGCTGGAATGCTGACTGGCTTGATCTTGGACAGGCAACAGCAGCTGCTATGGGTTCATGAATGCAATGGTCCTGTCATATCCCTAAGATGACCTTTTGCTCTGATCTTCCCTGGCTGCTGGCTCTTAGGATCCCCCCCATTCCCTCTTCCTCTATGGTCCATGACATTCAGGGTGTGATACTGATGTCCCAGTTGAAGCTGAGCACCCCACCAACTACTTATTATCTGCACTTGGACCAGTTTGAGTTTCTGCATTAACCACTACCCGCAACACATAGAAACCTCTCTGATGAGGTCTGAGAGCTGCGCTGCTCTATGGTTCTAGAGATCTGAGTTTAGAGGGGAGTTTGATACTATGTCCATTTATCAGAAAATGGTAGTAAGGTCATTCCTGCAGCTTGTGAGCTCGATTATGGGTTCTTGGCCAGATATACAGTACCTAGCAAATGTGGTAGGTCTTAAAATTCATTCAGACCGTGGTTGGTTAGGCCTATCTCACCTTTGCGCAGCAGTAACAAAGTGAAGCAGCTCCTGCAGTGTAGGCGAGACTTTCGGGGTGGACTTCACAGGAGAATGTTTTTAGCATCAATTTTCCACTACTTGCCTCTTCCCTCCTTCCCAGGTGCCTCTTGGCATCTGGAAATCACTCTACTTGGCCTGGAGGAATTGCCTCTGGATTCCCTCTTATTGTACATGCCTCTGAGGAAAGGCTCCTCACCCCTGCACCCATACACCCCTGGGAAGGCAGGCTGCCTGATCCATCTCTCACCCCCAGGAATGCAGCGCATCTCTATGGCACACTACTGTCTAGTTTTTACCCTGATCCATTCCAGGGCTGTGCACAGTTCCCTGTAGAACCCTGCACAAGGTCTTTCCTGCTGAGTCCTATGCAGACATGCGTCTTGGCTCTGCATTTTACAGTGTTTATTGAGAACACGATGTCTCAGACCTAATGGGAAAGCTGTACACAAAATAGGGAAGATCCATGCCCTGTGGGGGACATGAAGACCCTCAACCTGCACATCACAGTCCCATCGTTTCTCCCTGACATCCTATGTCCATTGTTCACACACACACACTCCTCACACCTCTGCCCTGCAGAGCTCAGGGCTCCAACCTTCTGAGTGATGACGGGGAACGAAAATATTCACAGCACGAGAGTAGCTCGGGTCATAAAGAAGGCAGGTGCAGGACAAAGCTGATTTAAAACGGAAATTTAAATGCATCCATTAATGATACATTTGAGGTTTCCGTGTTTTACAATCTCTTCTGTCGTTTAGGGGCGGGGGGGGGGTGTTGCCATGGTGGAGATTTCTTATCAGAAGCGGCCACGTTTTCATCAACTCGCCTGGTCGTGAGACTTGGCTGGCACCAACTGTCTTAAGGAAGTAAGTGACCGTGCTATTGAGCTTACAGTTAGTGACAGTGAGCCCTGAGTGGATAGCACTCAACATCTTTTATCTATCACTTCAGGTCCAGGATGGGCTATTCTGACTCTGCACTAATGGGAAGCTGCAGACCGCAAACACCCCGGAGCTGCATGGTGCCTCCCAAGCACAAAGTGCCTGTTCATCTGACCCTTCCCACCCCTTTTCCTCTGAGGCCATCAAAGTGTGTGCAGAAGTAAGGGCATAGTCACGGGTGCATGGAGTGCAGGAACAGGGATGCAGCTCAATTAGCAGAGTGTTTGCCTAGCATGCGCAAAGCCCTAAGTGTCCAATCCCCAGTGCTACGTAGACCAGGAGTTACTCTTGTAACCCCAACACTTGGGTGGTGGAGGCAGGAGGATGAGGTCCAGGTCATCTTCAGCTATATAGAGAGTTGAAGGCTAGGGTGGGCTACATGGGATCCTGTCCTAAAAAAAACAAACAAATAAACAAGCAAGCAGAACAAAACCAGCGAAAAACCACTGGTATTTTTATCCAGTGGTATTTATTTGTATTTGAGAGATTTCTATCTCAGATTTGAGGGTTCAAGGCTTCTGTTCTCAGTGATCCAGCACCCTGCTCCAGCTCAAGACACCAGCTCTATTATTCAAGACCTTACTGATTATGTACTCGCTTTCCTTACCTAAACACATCGTTTTGAAAAGAAGCTTTATTGCCCAGCTGTTAAACACACACTGGTAGTACTCACTATCAACAGAAGACAGCTATAACCAAACAGGAGGATAAAGAAGCCACACTACCAATTCCATCTACATCCTAATTCCTGCCATAGGTTCTTGCCTATCCGGTGTAAAGTGAGTGACAGTTACAGCTTCTGTGCACTTGGTTGGCATCAGTATTAGGTAGCAAGCCTGATGAAATAAATCATGTAAATGATTGACATGTTATGAAGCAGGCTGACCAGCATACTAAGAATGAGCAAGACTTGTAAACTCGACTACATAAAGTGGGGATGATTAAAGTGTCACAGTCAGGAGCCTGTCCACAGAGTCATGCATGTAGTAGACAGGGGAGGGTAGAAGGGATCCAGAGAAAGTTCACCCAGGCCAAGTGTTGTAAGAGACTTCCTGATGCTGACAGGCACCCGGGAAGGAAGGAAGAGGCAAAGAATGAAAATCGGTACCCATAACATTCTCCATTCTCCCAGAATGACTATCCTGGAAAGTCCCGCCTATACCATAATACCAGGTCATGTTGTTACTGCAGCACAAAGGTGGCTGAGGGGATGTTTGACTCGGCGTGTTGACGACTCAAGCTGCTGGAATGGTCAAGGGGGACTGTGGCCATAAGAGAAACACACATCCTCCTGTCCCAGGATGTGGGCAGGGAGGGGATGGTATATCTTGTGTCTTGCCTCCAAGGTCAGGGTAGGGAGACAGAGTGCAGTCTCTGAGCTGCTATGCATTTGGACTGGTTTCCCCTTTCTTCCCAGACTTTCGTTCAGGAAGAATGATGGATGATCCCCGTCCCCCGCCCCCCAATCCCACTTGGCCTACTTTCCAGAGCTGTGCAGATAATTATTAGATCTTTCCCGAGAAAGGGACACTGTGTAATGGTGCTTGCCTTGGGGGAAAACGTAAATAAATAGCATGCTAAACGCTAGGATAAAGGCACACCCCTGTTAACGGTAATGGGAGCAGTAACCTGGCTTCAGCAGATTAAGAACCAGAGCATCAAACTTGCTACGGAATTGGTCAGTTACGCTCCAAGGCCATTTGTGAGGAGGCAGGGGCTGCATTCATCTGCAATGTGGATGAAGCGATGCTGCCTGTCTTAACCTCATCACATCCCTTCCCAGAAACTCAGGCATACGTGACTGTTGGCTGCAGTACGCCTTCCTCAGGGGCTTTATGACTGGCAATCATCCCTTCTCTCCAGTGAAGAACAATTAACTGTCAGCATCAGAAACCCACAGGGATTGCTCAGTTAGCCAAGTGTTTGCCACAAGTATGAGAATCCCAGTTTGATCTCCAGAAACCATGCACACAAGCCAGGAATGATAGTGTGTGCTTACACTCTCAGCACTAGGGAGGCAGAGACATGATGAGGAAGTTTATTTTTAGTTATGTTTAAAATGGCTGTTTTGTGCATTATTGCCTAGCTCTTGTCATTTTGTATTGTCTGCAGGTGTTGGCTTTTACGTGGGGGGGGGGGATGTCTGATTGCTCATGATCTGCACCTGAGGAGCTTAGGCATCAGTAAAATTCCCTGAGATGAGATGCTCAGGGTTCCACTATCAAGGATACACTTACCATGATATAGTTCTCTCTGCTGAGGTCTGGCAGGGTTTACACCTATGAGAATGCTTTCTCATCATCCTTGGTGAGCCACCACAGCAGCATTACTAATACAGAGACAGGCAAATCTTTTGGAGTTCACCAGCCAGCCAACCTACCCTACTTGGAGTGTTCTAGAGTAGGAACAGAACCTGGCTTTAAAAGGTGGATAGCCCCTGAGTGATGGTACCCAAGGTGGTCTATTCTTAACCAATGACTACCCGCCCCTCCAGTTCCTACTACAAATAATTCGATGATGACAATGTATAAAGAGTTGAAAGAACATGGAAAGAGAAGGCAAATAGTTTTACGGGGGTGGGGGTGTCATGTATGGATAACACCTTCTCACTTCATGTTAAACTACCAAGAATTCCCATGAAGAGAAAAGAGAGCAGGAAGCAGGGAATGGAGATAGAAGTCACATGTGCAAAGGCAGATGGGTTGGGAAAACATCATGCATTCTGGAAGCTTAGTGAACAGTAGAGCTCAGAAAGCATGGAGGAGTGTCAGTAGACATGGCACCTACCATGGCTATACACCAGACATAAAGGACATTGCCTAGTCTATAAAAGATACTGAACTATGTTACCCAGGGAGCTGAGAGCCAGAGATTCTAATACAGGTACACATTGGCTTGTTCTGTCTTAAAGGACGATCTTCCTTTTCCTGTGTAGAATGGACTCTAAGGAGAGACAGTGGAGGTGTTGGGGGCAGGGGAAGGGGGCAGGATTCTTTACAAGGCTACTACAATAATCCAGATAAGAGCTGATTCTGGGAGAGCAGAAGTCGGCAGGTTAAACACCTGGTTATCAGACAGAACAGCTCATGATTGAAATCAAAGAGGATAACATAAAAATTGAAAGCAGAGGCTTTGGCCTGAAAGACCTGATATCAAATCTTAATGCTGTCACTTCCTAACTCTTCACGTCCCTCTCATCGGGCATGCCAGCACTGCTTTCTCACTGTGAGCTAGAGATGATTTTAATGGCTTTCTTGGATCGTGAGGGCTAGCTAAAAGAATGGATAGACTCATGAGAAGAGTCCTAAATACATGCTGAGCACTCAACAAGCAATATCTACAGCCTCCCTGATATGATTGCTCCTGTCCTTAATAAGATAGAGTAACCGAACCCTCAGTCTTCCATCTCAAGTGTTTCACAGATATGCTTGCTGAAGATGGACCAAGCCCTAAACCTGTCCTTTCTTTCCCATTTTGGCATCTAGCGTCTCCCAGATTCTTCCATCAGCAAAGGGGTGTGGCTTTCCTGTGATTCTTCTGTCATGGTTACAATGCAAACAATTTTCTCTATGAAATTAGAAACCTGTTTATTCCTGAAGTATAACATGGATGAGCCATCAAATAGTCTCTTCCTTTTAAAAAGATTTATTTATGTTTCACTTATGTGAACGTGTGTGCCTGCAGGATGTGCACCACCAGGGTGCCCTTGGAAGCCAAAATAGGGCATTGGGTCCCCTGGAACTGGAGCTACTGGTGGTCGTGAGCTGCCTTGTAGGTGCTGGGAGCCAAACCCAGATCTTCTGCAAGAGCAGTAAGTGCTCTTACCAATTAAGCCATCTCTCCAACCCCATGACATTCATTTCTGATGTTAGTTAATAGAGCTCTCATTATCTTCTATCTTTAACAAGAGATGACCCAAGGATCTGTTAGTCTTGAATGGCCTTTTTGCTCCCACCCTACAACCATCCCAAATCAACTCTTTCTTCCATGAGCCACATCTTCTGGGGCCCCTGATTTCTTTTCTGAATTAGCTTGAGGTCAAGGGAAGTACCATCTGTATGGAGGAGACGTGTAGAGAAGGGAGAGTGGGATGTGTAATTTCTTTCTTCCTGATCACTGGGGTCTGAGGGGAGCTGTGTGGACATCATGATGAGAGATCCTATCCACACATCCTTCTGTAGGCACATGGCGCTCACGGGATCCAGGATGCTGTTTCTTTTTCTCCGTGTCCTTTCAGATCTGGAGAGGCCATCACTACAGTCTCTGCAGCCTCAATGTACCTCCTATTCACAGCTCTATTAAAGAGCCCCTCTCTAACGGTGCTTTCTGCCCCTCCATTTCCAGCTTGCTCACTGGCTATAACAGCAAGGTTCTGGGGCAGAATCTCAGCCAGGATGATGACCTTTTGACCCATTATCTTCCTTTTCTCTGCAATGGATCAGAAGAAAAGAAGAAGAGGAAGAAAGAATGATGGCACTGGTGCACGTGGTGCGAGCGTTTACCTGCGTCGGAGAGGGCAGAGGATTTTGTTTTATTAGGTGAAGTTGGTGCCCAGGGATGATGAGTGAGGCATGAGACATGAGAGAAATCATTACAATTTGCAGTACTTTCTCTGCAAAGAGGCTCTGAAATGGTTTAATCAGATGCATCCGAGAAGGGTAATTACATAGTAAGACTCCAGGAATCATGCAGAGGGAGAGAACTAGATAGAAGGCAGCTGCTAACCTTCCAGCCTGGAGTCAGTGAGGGCAGGGAACCCGGGGTGGGATACACAGCAGGGTTCTGGTTCGGCCCCTTGCAGGTGCTAATAGCATCCCCAGGCAGGCTGACAATAACCTTGGCACTCAGCAGATGTCATGGGAGGCATGCACAGATCTGCTTTCTGGTTCTTTCGTTCAATTCTATTTATGTGTACAGATGCTTAGCCTGCACATGGGTCCATGAACCACCTGTGTGCAGTGTCTGCAGAGACCAGAAAACGGGGTCAGATTCCCTGGGGCTGGAGTTATAGATTGTTGTAAACCACCATATGGGTGCTGGGAATTGAACCCGGGCCCTCTACAAAAAACATCAAGTGCTCTTAACCATTGAGCCACCTCTCCAGCCCCTGATCTCCACTTCTGGCATAGGTCCTCCCAGATATAGCAGAGAGAAAGCAGCCAGGCAGCTCAGAGGCACCCCTGAGACCTGTAGAATCTTGGTGGAGTCGGTAGGAGTTTCAAACACATCAGACTCCACTTTCTCTGATCTGCAGAAGACATTTTTTTTTTCTCAGTTACTCAGAAAGATCCCAAGGCTACTGCCTGCTGACCTGGGTCTGGTTGTCACATGCTTCCTGAATGAGCACACTGAGTTCTGTCGGGTAGGTTATAATGGCAGCAGTAACACTCCCCATACGCTCCCTGAAGGTCTCCATGACTTTCCTATTGCCTTGGCTCACAGTGAGCCCTGCTTGATGACAGTTCTGGGGCAGCAGCCCAGCAGGACACCTAGAAATGATGGCAGGCCACGGCCCAGAAGCATTCAGTTTGTTTTTTTTTTTTTTTTTTTTAAAAAAAAGCATCTGCTTCGTCGAATAGCCATATTCCCTTATCCTTCCTGCAATGCTGTCTCTGAATGCTCTTAAGAATTCCTGGTTGATTCTCAGCCATTTAGATGGCTATTGAAGTGGGAAAGCTCTTGCCAGGAGGTATCCAAGATGCTGACCACTGTGGGCAACCAGAGAAGAGTATCTCTCCCCTAAGAGGGCAAAAGGAACCCAAAGAAAAAACACACTTTAAACAACAAAAGGGAGACGCCAACTGTGCCCCAGGGAACAGCCTCGGGTATAGACAGTCTTCCTGGATTCTTTATATACATGAGTATTTTGTGTTTGGGAAAGAGAAATCCCCAAGGCTCCTTGAAGGTTCCGGAAAGCAAAGGTTCTCTTAAAATCATCTCACATCCCTCATGTCTTTCACTAGCTGTGGTGGATGATGTATAAAGCTAATGAAAAAGTAAGACATACCAACTTTAGTTGTATCCGCAAGTTATTGAGCAGATAGACACTCAAGCACTGCCAATCCCCTGAAAACATTATTGGTTAGATTTGTGGTAAACTCGTATTTGGATTGTATGTCAGAATTAGCAGAAGTGGGAGAGATGGGACTAAAATAGCCAACGTAAGGACTTATTTTGCTTCCGAGGTGTGTTTTTGTAAGAACACCCTGGGACTTCTGTAGATTCTTATCAGTGGAAATGACTCGTGGCTGGCAGGAGACTGGGCCACAAGCAAATGTCACAGCCAGGCTGCAAGTGAGATGAGCTCACGAGAGCTCTGGCCCTGGGGTACTGCACCAGCACCCCCAAATGTCCACATTTGCCTCAGTGCCTCCTCTCATCCTAACCCTTGTTATTCTTGACATACCCTATATTTATTCTTTGAAAGGTCATACAGGCATAGGACGTAACTTGGTCACACCCATCCCCGCCTCCCGCCTCTTGACCCCACAGACATCCAGCCAACACATTCCCTTCCGCCGCGATGGCCTCTCCTTTTGCTTTTTTGCAATCCACTGAGTCCAGTTAGTGCTGTTTGTTGGAATATTGACCGGCCCTGCTGCCTTGACCCTGGGCAGGTGACTGTAACTGCAGTGAGTTCGTGAGTGCAATGGTGATGTCATGTCCAGAAGACAGTGTTTCGCAGCACTCCTCCTCGTTCTCCAACTCTTATGTTCTTCCCACCACACACCCTTTCACAACGGTCCCTGAGCTTTGATCTGGGAGGGGAGACACAGACATCCCACGGAAGGCTGAGTACTCTCCAGTTACTTAGTCTTCTCACTTTGACCAGTTATGAGTCTGTGAATTGCTACCCATTGCAGAGAGAAGTTTGTATTTTTCCTGTGTACAAAGTGTTATTTCTCACACTGGAATTGTATTTTTTTTTTTTTTAAGACAGGACCTCACTATGTAACCCTGGCTATCCTGGAGTTCACCGGGCTGGCCTTGAACTCACAGAGCTCTGCCTGCTTCTGCCTCCCAAGTGCTGGTATGAAAGGTATGTGTTCCACCATGCCCAAGCCATTCAACTTTGTACTATGGTTTTTTTCTCTTGTTTTCTGCACTGCTGGTTTCTTTCCCTTAGCATCGGAGATTGTAGAAGCAGGTTCAACTCTTGAGAAATGCCAAGAAGGGATCCCTGCCTAAGAACAGGAACTCACACTGCCCAGATCTGAGTGGCAACCGTGGTGTTCATAGGCTAGTTCACAATGCTAGCTGTCTTGTGAGTCTAGGTGAGGTACCTGTTATATTTCACTCCATTCACTTGCTTGGAAAGCAGCTCCACAGTTGAAATGATCACCTGTGGCTAAGAGGCCAGCAGCAGTAGATTCTACAGCTCAGTTCTAGGGGCTGAAATGGCCCAGAAGTTAAGAGCACGCATTGTTCTGGTAGAGGATCTAAGTTCAGTTTTCAGCATCCAGACTCTAAAGCTTACAAGTGCTTGTCACTTCAGCTCTAGAGGATATAACACCTCTGGCCTCCACAGGCATCTGCACTCTTATGCACATGTCCACAGACAGACACACACACAAATAAAATAAAAATAAAAACTTACCTTAACACAATTCTAACAAGGTTTGGTTACATTCAGAGGATGTAAGGTCTTTTGTTGTTAATTTTTGTTTGTTGGTTGATTGGCTGGTTTGGCTTTGTTTTTGTGAAGTCCTGGAACTGGTGACTCTTTTGCCTGAGTTTCCCAAGCCCTGGGATTATAAGGCATGTAACTCCACACCCACAAGACTAGGTCTTAGAAAAAGGTTGCCCTGGAGACATCTGAGTACCACATTCAGTGGCTGGGCATGAACCTGGCATACCATGTACGCTTTGTGAGCTCTCTTGGGTGTCTGTGTGTGTGTGTGATCAGTCTATGTGGTCAAGTTAGCTTGGAAGAGAAACCGAAAGAGTCACCCAGAAAAAGCTACGGGGTCACAGTGTAATGATAAACTCCTTATTGTCATTTGGAGATGACTGAAGGCAGACAGGCAATCTTTGCTGCCAGGGATGTAGCAAGGGGAGAGACGGAGAAACTGAGGTAGAGTGGGTCTCTGCAGTGAGGCCACAGTAAAAGCTTCCTGTCCTGAGAGCCAAGCTGTTAATTACAGGACTGGGAGGGTAGGGAGAAAGAAATGCAGGGAAGAGACACTCCATGGGGGAGAGATGCAGAAGAGGGGGCAGACATAGAAGGAGGCACAGGGAGAAGAGCAGCTAGACAGACATCTAAAAGCACAGGAGGGTAGCCCATCCTAATCTCACACTGAGCAGGCTTTACACACTGCAGCTGTGCCACCGGCCACAAGTTTCACAATTGCCCTTCTTCTGGGTTTTCATACTTACAGGGAGGATATGACACAAGGCTCCGGACAGTTTTATGACTGCCCTTGTAGAAGGAACTGTTAGGATGGCACCATAGTTAATAAACGCAGCACGCATACCCACTCTCAGCCCTGATACTATGGTGGGGCTTGGAGCATAACACACCCAATTAATTTTACAATGACACTAAATATTCTTCTTTGTTAAACAGAAAATGCCTGCACAAACAAGGCCTGGCAATTATATTTTGGCCACCCTTGGGAGATGGTAATAAAGAGTTACTCTGTCCAATTAATGATTTCAAATTGATTACGAGTAGGGCCGTGCAAATGCGGGGTCAAGCAACAGGGGATTAACCTGTTCATTACCAGACTTCCGTGGAGTAAGTCTAGACAGCTTCCAAAACACAGCCTAAGAGATTGGATTGTGTTGGGCAAAACCCCTGAGCACAGACAATCAGCCTGGGATGGAGCCCTGGTTTTCTCTCTTATTAGATTCAGCAAGAGACGTAATTTAACAAGAAGGAAATTGGAGAAACCGTATGGCGCCCCTTAGCCCTTAGACAGTCGGTACAATGCGTACAACATACACGCTGGCTCAGCGCAGACCACGGTGCAAAGCCTGCCCAGAGTGAACACAGCAAACCATTAGAGGAACATTTCCATTACTGTCGCTTTCTGCAGGGGAAATCTTTACATGACAGAGATTGGCATGTCTGTTCCTTCAGAGAGAACTCAAAAAAGTTGGTGTTGAAGAGAGGAGCTGACTGAAGGTAGCTATAACAGACTTTTTCTCGCCTCCTCATTTTTTCGATTCCTTGTTCCTTTCTTTCAAAAGTGACTTACATAGTCCAGGCTAACCTCAAACTCACTCAGTAGCCAAAGATGATTTTGGACTTCTGCTCCTCCTGCCTTCACCTCCTAGGTGCTAAAGTTACAGGCGTGCACCAACCATTGTAAGAGGTCTGGCAGAAATGAAGATATTCTAAAGAGGCACTTGTCTCCCAAACTATTGAGACAATGGACCCCAAAGAAATGGGAATTTCCCCAGGAGTCAAATGCTGAGGGGAAGAAAAGGCACCAGCCAGAGGTGGATAACTTGTCTTCCAGACAGAGATTCCACTCAGTTCTAACAACTTGTCTCCCCACCTCGCAGGATGGGACTGAAGCCCAGACAACGAGGGTCACTGTTAGAAGGGGCCACACATTGATGGGACTGTTAGATGTGCACATCTTTGACCCTGTACTTCAACTTTAACTTCATTTCAGAACTCCAAAGATGGTCTTGGGGGATTCACTGGATCTCTTTGTCCTGCTTCCCAGTGTGTCCACATTGAATAAATCTTTCTCTGCTTTTACTATTACTATGGTTTTTATTTGGCTTATTGAGGATAGGTGGCCGGACCTGGATTTCCCAGTTGTGAGATGAAGCCCAGCGACCCATGGGTGCTAGGTAGGCATCTAGTAACTGAGCCATACACTGGGTCCACTTTCCTTTTCACTCAATGGTTCTTCAGCTCTGTCCCTATCATTCTTGGTATAGCAACTGCTGTGAGTCGTCTGCAGCCTAGAATATCCACACTTTAGTGCATGCACTAAACATCACGAAGTGTGTTCCCTCACGATGCCTGGCTTGTACAGTAGACCCTGCACAGTCTTCAGGCGATGACAAAACACATGCCACCATCCCAGACACACTGAGCTTGCTCATCACACTTTATTTCACAAGCTTCATCTTTTTCCTTGGGGCAGATGTAGGCAGAAGTCTAGTTCCTCCTTCATCATCCAGCTCAAACACCATCTCTGAGATGTGTGGAGGGAACCAGCCTTTCCCACAAATGGGTTCACGGAAACTCTACGCAGGAGGGAGTATGAGCGCAGGAAAAAAGAAGAATGACAAACGAACAGGGTAGTTCGTTCTTTATGGGACCCGAGGAAATGACATGCATGATTGCACTTTAAAATGACACGTGGAACATGCTTTAGAAGTAAAATGCAAGAGCGTTTTTAATAGGGGAATTAACAGTGTACATATTAAGAAAAGAGAGGGGCAAGAGAGAGACTGACAATGCAATGTGCCTCGTCAGTGGAAAAACCACACCAAGAAGAGAAGGAGGGAGAGACTTACAATATATATTACCAGGGAAAGGACCACACCAGAAAGAGAGAGAATTGCTCTGGGAAGAGGTTTAAAAAGCCAAATAGTTTTTTGATATGCAGATGTTGCTCAGGGCTTCAAAGATTTTGTATGTAGATGCAGTCATGCCCAGGATGGGGGTTGGGAGTCCTTCCTCCTGTGACTTGTCTTGTTTGCTAAGAAAGAACATTTGTCTAAATACTGTTAGCTGAATAGTATCTCCATCTGCCCCAGAGCAGAGTGCCATGTAGGTAAAGAAGGTTTTTATTTTACAGTTTTAGCTGTTTGGTGCATATTTATTTTTTCTCTATCTAGGCCCCTTTTGCTTCTATCTGTTACTATCAATATGAATGGGTAGCTTTACACATGCCAGGGCTTAGAAGCCTGCAAGATATTTTACAAAGACAATTACTTTTGAGTAAAAAATGGCTGCTTCTCCTTCTCAGCTAACACCGGCCAGCTAAGGTATCACTAGGCCATGCAGACATAATGAAAGACTTTTGTCACCATTACAGCAAAGGGGAGGAAGGGGCAGAATGGCTGGTAAGCTGAAGTTCCCTGCTGGGGAGTCTGGAACCTTGTCAACAGACTTCAACCTCATGGCCAGGGTATTAGGGCTCCAGCAGAGATGCCTGCTCAACAGATCCAGGGCTGCAAGAGCACAGAAGGCTGTTCAAGGTGTGCATTGAGCTACTTTGCTCCCCTCAGCATGGTAGGTGCACACAGTAGGTACCTAATGAACATACGTTTTCACAAATACCTAAGAACAAAATTTTAAACATGCATCCATAATAATTTATTCTCTCAAAAGAAGATATGCACTGTCCTGTTTTGGAGAGTAGGAAAGAACAGGATTCTGGCATAGACCTAACGGATATTAACTCACTGGACATCTGCTGGGGAAATTCAGATCTTAGGTCTGAGCACACATCTGCATCTGGGGAGGGCCTCTGTCTTCAGGACACATTAATGACCCTGCTTTTCTCCATCCAAGCTTCAACTTCTCAGCTTCTTAACTGAGTCCACCCCACAGCTTCCTACATGTTAAGCCAGAAGCCCCAGTCCCTTCATTCTAGATGGAACCTCATTGGCCATGCTTGACTCACATGACCACCCTCGGGCATTGTGTCACAGCGGCTGTGTGTTCTGATGGGCCAGGCTGCGTCACGACGTGCTTCTGTCTGTTACTGGAGTAGGATGGATACAATGAAGGAGACCTGCAGTGTGCAGCTTTCAACAGAAGAGGGAGGAAGGCTGGGGTAGCGGCACAAGGGAGCGACTTCAGAACTCATGAGCAAAATGAGGCCATATCAGGGACAAATAGTGACAGAGCAGCCTGCGGGTACATGGTGCTTGCATTTGGTTAGAAGCTATGAGGACCTGAGCTATGTGCTGGGACTGGGAAAGGCGCTTTGAGCTGACTAAGAGTCATCTGTGCGAAAAGTTACAATGGGCTCAGTATTTGGAAAGATACTGGACTTCCAGGATGCAGGAGCCAAGTCTGGCTAAGAAGGCAGGAGAACTCTGATGCTCTCTCCCTGGGATGAAGCAGGTAAGCAGTCCTATTGTAAAAACCCCAACCAGGAAGCTGTGTACCACCCAGCTGGATGCTGTAGGGAGGGCTGAACTGAACTGTTGCTGATGTGAGAGGGGAGAACGGTTGGGACATCCCAATAAAGGAGAACACACAGAATTCGGGAACAGCCTAGACACAGTCAATGATTCCAAATATTTATTGCTCCTCTGGTTAGATCTGCCTCCATTTCAACTGCGGCTTCCTGGGCTGATGTTTCTGAGATAAAGAAAAGACTTCTTTCCCAAAATTTCTTTAAAAAAAAAAACCCTTTAATTACACTTTATTTAGCATGCATGTGTGTGTGTGCAGGAGTGTGCATTCATACATTCAACTGTGTTTGTACCATTGTACGTGTGGCGATCAGAGGACGACTTGCAGAAGTTGGTTCTCTTCTTTCACCATGCAGGGATCAAAAGCAGGTCATCAGGCTTGGCAGTAAGCTCCTTTACCCACTGAGTCATCTCAGTGGCCCCAACAAAGAGGTTTCCAAGTTCTGTCACCACCAGGTACTGTGTTTCTGTCTCCTGGTTTCTCCTTAGGCTGGGCTTCTTCTCCTTTGCAGAAAGGAGGGCAGGAAGCACAGAAAGCAAGCCCCATTGCTCCCCAAACACTGAGCTCCAGTGAAGCCAACTGGTGGGCAATTATTTTACGAGCTGTGGTGACTAGATAGTGGGTTCAGAAAAGCACAACCGGAATGCCTTGCCAGCACATGCATATCCAGATGGCGCTTGTGGATCAGGAGACCTGGGTGATCTCCATGCAAATGCCATTCGGCCCCCACACGTGGACAGTGAAACAGAAAGATCTAGTCCCCTCATCTGGCCTCAGGGAGGAGCTGCCAGGCTACAGGTCATCAGAATGCCCTGTCCAGGGGATTTTGTTTGTTTTAACCTCCATGAATTTTTCAAATTGAAAAAGCATCCAGAGGTTAATCAAAAACACAAGTTGATACATAAATAGTTCTTCATTTTTATCTCTGCGTTTACACTTCTCGATGGCTTCCCCAGCGGCCGTCTCTCTACTCACACTTCATAAAACAATATTTTCCATAAAGCATTTCATAAACTGCTTCTCCTGGCAACTGCCTGTTTCTAATTACCCCAAGCCAAGGGCACTGGCTGCATTTTATTTTGCTTTCTCTTTAGGATAAGATAAATCAATTCTAATGTTTCCTCTTTAAAAATCTGGCCATTTCCAGATGGAAGTAGCTCTTGATGGTGCTTGTTTTTATTCACTGTGGCTTCTCTAAGGCAGCCGAGGGGGCAAGGGAGACTGCTTCAATAAATACTCTCTCCTGGGCTGTGCCCTCGACCCGCGATCACCTGGGTCAGGAGCAGCTGCCAGAAAACCAAACTTACTCTCTCTGGCTTGATAAAGATAACTCACTGGTCCACAAACGAACGAAGAGAAAGAGCCCAGCTCTGCATCCTTTACTGCATCTCAAATCTGTCCTGACCAGACATCAAGAAAACAAGGTCCTTTCCTTCTTCCCTCCATGGTGCCTCAAACCAAGAGACCAAGATGCTTCTCTGTTTTGGGTTTTGCTGCTTGTGAGACTTCACTTTTGAATCTTCGGGCCCCAGATCAATTAAAGAAAGGCCAGGTACACTAAATGTCAGTTCTCAAGGTGAGCCCCAGCAGCACCAGAAGATTGTCTGAAGAACAAATTCTCCATCCCATGCATGAGTCTTCCAGTTATACCCTTCCTCAGAATATACCAGGAGGACTCTTAAGTCTGCATGCCACAGAGACACTGGTACATCCATGCCTTACTGCAACCCTTTTTGCAATAACCAAGTTATAGAATCTGCCAAGGTACCTGTCACCAGACCATTGACTTAAAAAAAAATGGCCTGTATATACATAAAGTGGAGTTTTGCTCAGACATAAAAATAAAATCAGGAAAATGGAAGGATCTGGGAGTCAGAAAAGCAAGTGTTCTGGATTCATCCTGTTGCTGTGATAAATTCTGGCCAAAAGCAACTTAGGGAAGGAAAGGTATGCTTGGCTTATAAATACAGGTCACAATCTATCACTAAGGAGAAATCAGGCCAGGAACTAAAAGCCAAAACCTGATGTGGCAGCGCTGTTTGCTATTCCATTGTGTTACCTTCGACTGAGGAATTCACTTCATGGCCAAAGAAGTACAGCAGGAACCACAGGGGATACTGCTTGCTGGATCACAGGTTTATGCTCAGGTAGCTATCTTATACTGCCCAGGATGACCTACCTAGGGAATGGTGCTTCCCTTAGTGGGCTTGGCCCTCTTCCATCAGTTAATAGTCAAGACAATCCCCCATAGACATGCCTACATTCCAATCTGATCTAGACAATTCCTCAATGAAGGTTCACCTCTCTGGTGATTCTAGGCTGTGCCAAGCTGACAATTATGACCAACTAGGATACCAAATATCATGTTTTTCCTATATTTGTGTCAGAGATTTCTATCTCTCTCATCTCTCTTTCTCTTTCTCTTTCTCTCTCCCTCTCTCTCTCTCTCTCTCTCACACACACACACACACACACACACACAGAGACAGACAGACAGACAGACAGAGAAAGAGACAGAAAGAGAGCTTGAAATTTGGAGGGAGACCCTTTGGGAAGAAGAAAACTAGCAGGGGAGACAAAAAAGGAGGGTAGTGGGATGGTATGGTTAAGTGCATGATATATTTGCATGACAGTGTCATTATAGTAACCACCACTTTATACAATAAGTACTAATAATGGTTTTTAATTTCCCAGGAGTACCAGCAAACTGTGTTTCAATCTGCTTTCCAGATGTTGGAAGACAGTATCAACCCTTAAGAGCTGCTGATGCAGGTAAGTAGGAATGTAAAATCTGGAAGTCTTTAAAGAGAATAGAACGCTCCTTCCAGCTAGGACTCAAGCAATCACTGTGCTCTGTCCAGACACGGCATCAACCCATCCCAAGGTCCTAAGAGCAAAGATACTATTCAGTATGCTTGCCCTGGCATAGCCCTCCTTGTCTGTAACACCAGAGCAGCCCTGGCGTGCTTCTGAAATGTAACACAAAGCTTTCGATTACAAAGAGCCAAAGGCTTGGCTTCCCACCTGGGTAATCACGTATAAGGGGGACTATGGTTTTAGAAAGCTCAGTGGCAAACTTTGGCCAGTATGCCTACATCATTTCGATGCTGTCGTTTGTTGTCTCTGCAGATGATCAAAGCTGCAGGAGTGCCACCAAAGTGGAGTCATGGGAAACATTTTGCAATGTGCTGCCAGGAAGCTTGGAACTGCAACCCCAGGGTGTCTGCTGGATACAAAACCAACCTCTGTGAATAGCTTGCCCCCTTGGCAGTATTTTGACCAGGTCGTGTTCCATTTCCTGCCTTTTCTAAGACACGCTGAGTGGGAAAGGTATTGACTATGTCATTTAGAAGAGGGATGGAGTATGGCTGCCCAGACCAAGTCTAGTATGTGAATCAAGCCCGGATTTAAACATGGGTTGATATGAGAAAATCAATCCTTATTCCTAGGCAATCAAGCAAGATACCTTCTCCAGTCTCTCTCCTGACAGCTCATAATGTGGGGGTATTGATTAAGGGGCCAAATTTTTACTTTTGACTATAAAAGCAATTTGTTTGTGGGATACAGCCATATAAGATGAGTGCTTTGGGGGTTGTTACCTGCCAGGGTAACTCCTCTGGGCAGCCATGACTGTAGTAGGTTTCTTTGTGAAGTTACTAAGACAATGTCTTCTAATTTGTTTGTTTATCTGATGTAGACCTCTTTATTTTAATGTTGCTAACCAGCACATGCCAGGATTTACTCTGTCTAGAAGGTTCTTTGAGGGACTCTGCAAGCTAATGGTAATGTAATGGTTAATCTTCATTGTCAGGCTGACTGGATTTAGAATCACCATGGAAAACATCACTGGGTGTCTGTGAAAATGCTCCCAGAAAAGTTTAACAGGGCATGAGAGACCCATTTGGATATGAGCTGCACCATCTCACAGGCTTGGGTCCCAGACTGAATAAAGAGGAGAAAGTGAGCTGAGCACCAGCATTCATCTCACCCTACTTCCTGACTGTGACTGTGATGTGACCAGCTGCCTCGTGCTCCTACTGCCACGCCTTCCCTGCCATAATGGACTTGCACTTTTAAACTGTGAGCCACACTAAACCCTTTCTTTCTTAAGTTGCTCCTTGTCATCTATTTGGTCACAGAAACAAGAAATCATGGTGAGCTCAATATAGGCATGACGCACCACAGATTATACCCTCTCTTCTTTGTGCCAGGTGCATACGAGGCATTTCTTATGATGTGGGTATTTTTATTGCCCCCCCTTTTAAAATCAGGTGAGAAGGTTGCTGCTCACAGAAGCAAACTGGCTTTTCTTTAGGCACAAAACTAGTCATCTAAGAATGGAATTGACACCTGTTACAAGGCTGTATTCTTCAAGGGTCACTAAATAATATGGAAATAGTGCTTGAGGGGTTATAGGTCACAAAACATGTAACTATCTGTACAAATCTAAAAATTTCCTTTTACACAGGAAACCAATATTTGTTAAACAGCGCGATCCCCCAATGGGTAAGAGGATGGTAAGCTGACATAGCACCATTTGCCCCTCGGAATGTGGAAGGGGATTATAAATCATTGTATGGATTTGAGGTCACCACAATCTACATGAAAGTCTGAAGGTGGCCAGAGAAGCAGATGGGAAAGTCTGCAGAGGGGGAAGGATGAGGCATGGTGGCGTTGGTTGAGATAACAGAGGCTGAGAAGCCAGAGAGACAGAGGCAGATGAGACCCAACCATCATCTCTAATGCTCGTCACTACCAGGAGAGAGAGAGAGAGAGAGAGAGAGAGAGAGAGAGAGAGAGAGAGAGAGTCTACATGAGTGACCAAGAAAGCCAGAAAAGGATGTTAGATCCCCTGGAAGTGGAGTTACAGGTGGTTGTGATTTGTCAGATGTGGGTGCTGGAAACCAAACTTAGTTCCATGGAAGAGCAGGAAGAGTTCTGAATTGCTGAGCCATCTCTCCAGTCATTATCAGAATCTTTATAAAACAAAGAGGTGACTTTCTCCTGCTTATGATCAGATGTCCACTAGAGCTGGAGCCTTGATCAGTGAGCAATCAGATGCCCACTAGAGATGGAGCCATGGTATGAGAGCAGAGAATCCGAGGCCAGTTCCTTTTTATTCAGCGGTGTTCCCACCTGTCCATCACAAAGCAGCTCAACAGAACTGTGACCCTGAGTGGATCAGCCCCTTTGGTTCATGACTGTGACCCTGAGTGAGTCAGCCCCTCAGACACATGACCATGACCCAGAGTGGGTCAACCTGCTATATAAATAACGCTAACATTGACCGAGTCAACCCCTCAGATAAACAACCATAACCCCTAGTGGGGTCAAACCATTAGATATATGACTGATTCTGAGTGGTCTGACCCTAAGATACACGACTGTGATGTTGAATGTCAACCTGTTGGGTATACACCTGCCCAAAAACCATTGAGCCAATGCTGGCCCATGAGTTCTGCTTGCTTCGAGGAACTCCTGGTACTCCATCAATGACAGTTAGGCTTTAAAATGCAGAAGTTGACAAAGTATGTCATCCTGTCTTACCTTCTGTTAAAACTCTATTTTAGTACTAAATTTCTGTATTAATTCACCACCAGTGGGTGGCTTTCCTGTTTTTAAGATGCCAACTAGATGTACGTGTGCTTGCATACTATGTCATATACAGATGTCAGAGGATATCTCTTCTTTTCCTTCTGTCTTTCCCAAGACACACACTAAAAAATAAGGTTGACCAGTTGTCTAGGCTAGATTTAATCTCCACTCACTCTGGGCAGGTAGAGAGGTCAACCACTTGTTTGTCTTCTTAACTTGGGCTACAATTAGACTCTTCCCTCCTCTCTCCTCCTCTCTGCTTCCACCATGTGAATTCTGGAGATAAAACTAAGGCCATCAGGCTTGGCAGCAAGCACCTTTCCTGGTTAAGTCATCTTGCTGCCTGAATAATGCTTTCTAAAAGCATCTGCATTATAACAGGGTGCTTTGGGACAAAGAGTCTCTTGATGTACGGTAATAGTGTCACGCTGTTGATAGATGCCTGAATGTTTGTAGCCTCTCCTAAAATAGGGAATATACCAGCTGTGGAGTACTTGCCCTGGGCCATGGATAATGACACTCTGAGTATGCCCAATACTTCAGGCATTTTATTTCACTTAGTCCTTACATCAGCCCATCAATGGGATGAAGTGACTACAATCATTCTCTGCTTAGGGCTGCACACACTAAAACTCAGAGATAAATATTATTCACAGGCCAACAGAGAAACTGCTGGTGTCAAATGAGATCCTTGACATTGATGTCTATAGGTAAGACTCCTTTCATAGGGACCCAATCTTAGACCTCTTGACTACTGGGAGAATCTAGAGCTTGGTCTGGCTAGTCTGGCTCTCATTATATCCACTCAGATGTCCATGGCAATAGCACTGGCCTATAGAACACAGGTCAGGAGAGTTGAAGTTCCTCAATGAAAAAGGTGGGAGGGCAATTGAGGGTGGTTCCTAAGCTCAACCTCAGGCCTCCAAATGCATGCGCACACATGTGCATACCCTTCCACCAATGCATGTGTCCACATACATGCAAAAACATAATATACACACACATGAACACTCAATAAAATGAAAAGAGAAAAGAAAAGAGCCTCTTTCCACAAACTACATCCTCAGTTTAGAGAAGAAACAGGAGGGAAGAGTCATAAGAAGACAGCGTAGATTTTCATATGCAGATGAGCATGTAAGTGCTCTGGAAGACATAACAAGGCAATCAAGGACTTTGCCATTCACAAAGCCAGGAGTGTGATCTTTCGTGAGCTGGTAGAATTTTCTGGAAATGCTGGACAATTGTTGAATCTTCCAGAAATGATCAAATGCAAACTTTTTCTTCATTTTTAAAAGTATTTTATTTTTAATTGCATGTATGTGTGTAAATGTAGACATGAGTGTGGGTTCCCACAGTGACTGAAAAAGAGTGTCAGATCTTCTGGAGCTACAGAATTACAAGCAGTTGTGAGCCACTTGACATGGGTGCTGGGAACCAAAGTTGGTTCCTCTGAGAAAGCAGCAAGTGGTCTTAACTGTGGCCTTTATCTTCTCTTCAGTCTTTATCTTTCCTTAGTTTAACTGATCACTGGAGTCCTTAAAATTTTAACCTATAGTATAAAAGCTATGTTGACATACTCCTGACTTGTGGGTAAAATGAAGCTGAGTTTGAGAAGCTGCTATCTATAGATAGCTTTTCCTCCTTTGCCAGTTCCTGTGAGGATATTTAGAGACCGTGTGGGGTGCATGACTGCTTTCTCTGCATATCACAGGGCATCTAACACCTCTGGTCTCCAACCCATGAACACCAACTGACACATCTCAGTAAGTGTGGGAAGCAAAAAGCATGACTCTGTGCCAATAAAATACCCCAGATGAATGTGACTGAATATACATAGCTACATGCATGCATGTCTACACGTGTCCATGTCCATACATGTGCAGAATGGTTTTGGAAATGGGTGGGGAACTCTTTCATCAAAAATGAGCATGGTTAGAAGCACAGGTGGTTGCAATCAAAATGAAGAAGGACACAGCACACTCCCACGGTTTGTTCAATCAAGTGACCAAGGCTATACTTAAATTTAATCATGGGCCCCTTACACGAATTCCACACAGGCTTTATCCCTCCTCTCTGTGTTCCATACCTTGGTTGGTGACAGTCACTTGGGTGTTGCGCTGCTGAGTTTTAAATGTCAACTTGCTATAACTTAGAATCACCTAGGAAGACAATCAGCAATTGTCTTGATCAGGTTGGCCTGTGGGTACATTCATAGGGGATTATCATCATTGCTAATTACTATAAGAATAAGACCCAGCCAGGCTCATTGTGGGACGCACGATTCCCCAGGCAAAAGAGGGTACTGGTCTAGAAAAGACAGAAGAATGTTGTATGAGAGTGAGTGAGCAAGAATCCATTCATCTCTCTCTGGTCTTGACTATGGGTATGCCATGAGTGACTGCTTGATTTCCTGCCTTCACCTTAGTGCTGTAGGAATGTGGAATTCTAAGCCTTCCCTCTCTAAGTTGCTTTTTGCTCAGGCTGTTTTATCACAGCAACAGAAATAAAACTAGAATGAGTGAGGAGGGCCCTGGGCCAGGTCTCTCCGACCATGATCTTGTCAGCACAGCTTAGGACTAGTGAATGACACCTTGTCACCAGTTCTGCGCTCTGCAGTCGGCATGCTCTCAATTAGGAATAGCTCACATCTTAACGTTGCCATATTAATATCCCAGAAGGCAGTTTTCAGATCTGAACTTCTGAGCCAAAGGATTATTTGTCACAGAGGCCACCGTGTGCTGCAGGATGTCCCAACACAATTAAAGGGAGACCAGGCTTAAGAACTCAGGCAAGCACCGTCCTTTAAGCCAAGTAAGTAAAATTTAACCCAGCTTATTTCTCAGTTGCAAGGGAAATAAAGTTGGCATTCCTTTTAAAAGCCTGAAAACCATAAACAAAACTTAAGCTGCCTCCCAAAGCCAGGATGAGCTGATCCTTTAAAACCAACTATCTTATCTGAAGACCCCAATTGCAACAACCAATCACTGTAAAGGATGAACAACTTCCAATTGCTAGGATTTCTGCTGAAAACAATTCCCTTTTTACTAAGAGGGACAGACTGGAAAGGTTTAGGTTGTCTTAAAAATCTATTTTGCTTTCATTTTAAGGCCATTAGCTACTGTCGAAGTATCTTGATTTCAGAATGCCAGAGAAAAAGTCTCTTACTAGATTAGCACCCAGGACTCAAGACCAGAATCTAGAGTTCCAGGAAGGCTGGGTCCTGGTGAGACTTGCTGATGTCATTAACTTGAATACTGACTGGGTCCCTGTCATCTGCCAGCCACTGAGGATGCTGGAATATTTAGGATACATTAGTGAACAAAATAGAAAATGCATACAAGTGCGTATATATAACAACAATTAAAGGAGAGGTCATGAACTGGGAGGAGTGGGAGACACAGATGGGGTTTTGTGTGTGGGGGGGATATTATATTCTTGTGTAAAATTCTCAAAAGAATAAAAAATTTAAATTAAAAAAAGAAACACCAAGGCATTATAATAATGCATATTTGCTCTGCACTCCTGAGAGCTTTTCCTGGGAGGATTAAGCGAAGAGGGATGATTTGTCTTGAATGTGGGTGGCGTAATCCCAGGGGCTGATGGGTCCAGACTGATTTAAAAGGGGGAAACAAGAAAGTGTGAAGAAGAATGCATCGTGGGACAGTGAACGAGAGATGGGTGTCTGGTGTGATGGGTTTGAGACAGTGATCTGGAAAGTTCTCATTCTGTGCTCAGAAAAGAAGCATAATACACCAGGGGCCTGGCTGAGCCCCAGAGGGAATGAGGGGGTCCATGGGGGAGAGCAGAGTTAGAGGGTGAGGGAGAAGCCACACCGAGCAGGCCTTACATGTTAATGAACAGACATCGATACTTCTCTGGAGTGAGATGAGGGTCCACCAGAGGTTGGGGACAAAGAGAGATGTGATGGTATTTTGTAGAGTCTCTCTGCTGTTGTACAGAGACTCCACTGAGGACGAGGGTGGGAAGGAGGGAGACTGGCTATCTGGCCATGTCAGAGATGCTCTGTGGATACCTGTCCACACGTCCAGCAGAGCTGGGAGTAGAGAACCTTGCTGTAGGGGAGGGAATGTTGCATGAAGTATGGCCATCGGGTTCTGATTCACACCTTCCTAAAAAACACATAGCCACTTCCTGAGGGATGGTGAAAGGGATGTAGATTTCCCAGGGGCTGTGTACACTAAGCTGAGAAAACTGAGCAATGCTTCAGGGCTAGCCAGCACACAGAGAAGGCGGTGCTCTCTATGCCGCTGCTGCAGCAATCAAGAGTTGCTCACACCAAAGCCACACATGTCCTGTAATCCCACAGCCACTTCTGAGACTTGTTCCAGAAGTGTTCTCATGAAGGACCACAGAGGAACACTGGTGAGGGTGGACCTTGCGTCATTGTTTATGTAGCAGGATGCTAGGAGACACAGCAGGGTGCAGGAACACCACAGCGTTCGAGACACAGTAAGAAGCAACTGGTTCTGAAACATGGGTTGGCCTGAAGTGGCACAAGTCAATGAAGTAAGAGGAAGTCAACCAAGGTGCAGACTGCATCCCAAGTGTAGAATTCCAGAGCTGGCAATTTCTATCAAAGCAGAAGTTAGGAGCAATTTACTATACAAAGAGACCCTGGCAAACCATGCAGTGAGCTTGCCTATAAACAGAAAAAAAAATACTTAAAACAATATAGAGTAAAATAATCAGGGCCAGGCTTGGAGACCACCAGCTAACCAGGAAACTGAGGCATGAGGATTACAGGGCCAGCCTGGGCTACAGCATGGGTTCAAGGCAGCTTGGTGAGACCATGTCTCAAAATAAAAAGCACAAAGGGAACTGGATATGTTGGTCAGTAGTAGAACATTTGTCTAGCATGTGTAAGATGCTGGGTTCATCCACAATACTGAAAAAAATAAAGATGATGGATTATGATTTACCAAATGAACACTAAAAAAAAAAAGTTTTGGGTCTTACTATTGACAAAGGAAATGAGAATTTAAAAGACAGTTTTCAGCCAAAATATTGTCAAGTTTATAAAATTAACATTTAACATGACATTGATTTGGAAAATGAGGTTTTGAATTTGTTAGTAAGGGTAATGTTAATTGCTGCAACTTTCAGGGAAATTTAATTGGTGTTGCTTAGAAAAGTTGGAGATCCACCCAGCCTCCCATCAGGGCAGCATTCTCTTTGGAGGCTCCTGAACCACAACCTATTCTTGCATATCCTTCCAACTCATGCATGTATGCGCGCGCGCACACACACACACACACACATGCATGGGAGAGCTGAGCATGGCCACGCATTATGTTCTGGCCAATCAGATACTAGAGGTTTGCTGAATATTGGCCTGTTTTTTCCTTGGTTCCCCTGGACCCTCATGTTATTCGGACCTCCCCACATGTGAGGCCCTCTTCTCTCATGGAGCCATCTCCAGTGATGTTCTGTCACTATGTGCAGAGAGTGAAGAACTAGAAGCTGTGGGAATGCCCACCCACTGAGAAATGATGGATTCAACAGCACTGGCTTCATATAGAGATAGAGGAATGCCAGGAGGGGCATCTTCTGTCTGCCCATCTGGAACTGTGAGCATGTGGCTAGAATCGGAAGAGCAGGAAGACATAACATAGGCATCCAGGTTTACAAAAACATGGCTAAATGCAGAGATGTGTGCAATGTACCTAACAAAGCACCTCTCAGAAACCAGAAGGCATAGACTATAGTTGTTTTCAGGGGGATAAGCTGATATCAGTGCATATGACTGATTTTTTTACATGTGTTTTGAAGGGAGTTCACCCAGTGATTGTGACAAGCCTAACAACCAGAGGCAGTGATGTATAGCAAGATAGTATCAAGAGAGACCAGTCTAGGGAGCTCACCTACCTGTTTCTGAGAACTCTGCTGTACTCTGAGTCTTCTCTGATTTACTTAAAATGCAATGTCAGTTTTGCTGTGTTAGACCTGAACAGTTCTGTGAAAGGTTTCAGTGGCTTTTGTTACCTTCATCTCTGAGACTCTCTGAACCTGTTATGTGGCTCCTATCTGCCCAGGCACATACTATTGAGAGGTCAGACATCCAGTCTTATATCTGAGAACATATTTGGTGTGTGTGTGTGTGTATGTGTGTGTGTGTGTGTGTGTATGAGTGTATTTATGTGTGAATGTAAGTGAGAATTTATATACATACATTGGACCACACGTGTGTATACATGTGCACATGTGTGTATGTCTATACCTGAAAGTATGTGTGAGTGTGTATGTATGTGTGTGTGAATATGTGTATGTATGCATGCATGCATGTCTATGGGAGCACCCTTGCATATATGTATGTGCATGCATGTCTATATATGTGTGCACCTCGTTATGCAAGTGTATGAGCATGTGTGAGAGTGTGAGTACATGTATTCATGTGTGTATCCATTGCGTGTGAATGCATGTGTGTCTATACATGCATGTACAAGTGTGCTTGCATGCATGAGTATTGTACAGGGTATCCCATGTGGTCAAATTTCCAGAAAGTCCCTTCACTCTGGAATTCAAATAACCTGAAAGCTTAAAAAAGTGGATTTTTTTTTTATTCATCCTTATTAAACAAAGAATAAAAAAAAAAGTTGTCAGGCATCTGTTACTTTCCTCTTTGAAAGACAAACACACACCAGCGTGCTCAGCATCCTCTCTGTTGCCTTATAGAAGTCTGGGTCCCACCGTAGGAGTTCTGTTTAATTTACATGGAGCCTGGGCATAAAGGTAGGGAACCTGTGCAGATAAGAACCACTGATCTCTGATGAGCAGGACTAATTGGAATTTTCAACGAACACTTACAACTCTCTGATCTTGTGACATCTGAATCAATGACAAATTAAATTTCACATCATTTGAATATGAACTGCACTTTACTTGAGTTGAAACTCTTAAAAATTGGTTTTAAAAATGCCATTTCGTCTGAACACTCAGCCTCGTATGTCACTTCAGATGAGTATAAACATGAAAACTGAGTGGCTTTGTATGGAAGCAGACGTGTGTGTTTCCTGCCAAAACACCCATGTCAACACTCACTTCGTGTTGATGCGGAACACTGGCACGGGGCTGGGGCTCAGAGGGGCTGGGGCGCCATGGCTGGGCTGCAAGACTTCAGATGATTTACAGAGCCCCAATGCTAATGCGGTCTTCCTTGGGGAAAGCATCTCTGAAGGTATCTTCATTCCTTCGTTTCTCCAGACTTCAGCTCTAACGTGGCTTGCAGCTGCCAGTATCTATGCACACAAATTACAACTCACGCTTGTTCTGAACGGACCTACACTCGGTTTCTCCCGTTCTCATGAATGCTTTCAGCAGCCTCTGCCTTACACCCCTGCCCCTGCATATAAAATTCTCTAATACCTGCAACAGGGTTCCATACAGAAGTACCCTGTCTTTTCCCTCAATTCAGATTCTTGCTCTGAATTTGTTAGCTGTAACCTGTCCCCCATGTGCCTAATGAAGTCCAACATGTCTAAGGAGGCTCTGCTTGTCCTCCAGGGATTTGACCAGAGTCTATTGCCCTGGTCCTAGGCAAAGCCTCCATTTTCTGCTTTCCTAGAGGCATTCACCACATTGCCTTCCAACTCTGGACTTGGAGAAAGAACCCTTTGCTCTCCCCTCGCCTCTCTGCTGCATTGCTGGGCAAGTTAGAAGCACTGTGATGTTCAGACCTCATATATAATCATAAGCATTGATCCCTTTTGTTTGCTTAAAAACAAAAACAAAAACAAAAAAAACAATTGCCATACACAAGAAAGCATAATATGTGAAAATTCAAAATACCTGTTTTCATACATGACAATAATTCTAGGTATCACTTATTGGGCTCTTGCTGAGTGACAGGCAGTGCTGCCCAGGCTCTACAGTTTAGAGGACTGGCTTCATTTCTCCTCTCATAGAGGAACATGTCCATTGGGCCAAAGGGTCACAGTCACCTGAAGCCTGTCACCCTTATGGACACTCCAGGCCTCAGTGACCACAAGGAACAAATGAGAGCAAGCATTTCACAGGAACCACCAGAGAAGACAGAGAGGAGGGAGACACGGCTAAGTGGTATCTGGCTGCGCATGCAAATCACTGTGGACAGCTGGGGTTTTCTCTCTTTAGGGACTTCGAGGGACAGTGTAGAAGAGGCTCCCGAAAATCCATCACAAGCATAAGTGGCTGACATGGCTTTACCCACTGACTCCTGTCAGGCACACACAGTTCTTTGGTAAGCTCGAACCCTGAGACTCTAGATACCAAAGCAACACCAGAGAAGGCCACTCTCACACCTCCCAGTGTATAGTGGGTACTGTGAAGCTACCTCGGGGGCCATCGGCATGCAAAGTAGATTGGTCAAACCCATCTCATCCCTGTTCTAGGCCACAAGGATGAGCCACACTGTCTACTGTTGGAGCGGGTGATGCTACAGAGGCTACAGACTACCCAGGGAACTCCCCACTAAGGGCCCTTCTTCCCAGTGCCAGGGAACTCCCCACTAAGGGCCCTTTTCCCCAATGCCAGGGAACTCCCCACTAAGTTCCCTTCTCCCCAGTGGCTTGTGTGGTCATGGTCAGGGAGGAGTTGAGGGCAGAAAGAGACCAGGAAGGAAATTTTGACCAAGCTGGTTCTCTTTGAGCTGGCAGGTGTCAAAGTGGAGTCCCAAGTGGCGTCTGAGAATTCTGCATTCTGACCTGGCATTCCGGGTACTTAGGAAGGTACGTCACCACGGGAGAGCAAAACACCTATTGTTTATCAGCTGTGAGCTCCATTGATAACTCTGGAGTGTTCAGAGAAGGGAGCATGTGGAGCAGGCACTGCTGGCATCCATCTCATGGTCCTCGGTGTCACCCTCCTAAGCCCCTCCTACCCTCCACTTCCGTTTCCACCCTTCCTGGACTCAGGGCTTCTGGCTTCACCTGGCTACACCTTCACTTTGTGGCTGGTGTGTATAGAGCCCAGGTCTCTCAGTTTTGGGTGGTGTTTAAACACACACACACACACACACACACACACTGTATAGAGCCCAGGTCTCTCAGTTTTGGGTGGTGTTTAAACACACACACACACACACACACACACACACACACACACACACACACACGGTGGGGGATGGGAGATCAGCGGGAGAATTCTTGCTTGACAGGTAAGAAACCCTGTGTTCCACCTCAGGACCATAACTAAATGTCAAAGACTGCATGGAGAGGTGCAGTGACACGAAGCTACTGAGCCCCCATGGCACTGACAGTTGCAAATGTACGTGTCCCATGGCCTTGGGCTTTTAGATAATGCTGAATTTTACGGTCTTTATTCTCAGGAGGTCGTTTGTTCCTTTTAAAACGTTTTATAGTTTCCTGAAATATACATAGGGGCATTTTATAGCTTCCTAAAATATACATCGGGGCCCTGAACAGTACACCAGTATGTAAATAGAGAGAGCAAGTAAAATTGAAAAACCACCATTTCATACAGTCCCACCAAGGATAATTACACTAACAACGATAAAGGTCTTTCTGAGGAGAATGTAACGGTTGAGTGAAGCCGAGAGAGTGCACGTGTGTAGAAGTCCGGGCACTGGATCCCCTCGGGAACAGTCACTAAATTCATATGCCTCGTACAATAGTAACAATTGTGCTGTCTTAAAATGATTAGGTCTGACTATATATCCAAGGTGTCTTTCCCAAATTATGTCATCATTTCTGATGGCTGCATGGCAGTCTGTTAAATATGGCTACTACAGTTCATTTACTTAATTCCCTGTTAGTCCATATTTTAGTCTTTCCAGTCCCAAACTACTACATATGATACTCTCAAAATAAATGCCCTCTGCACACTTGAGCGCATTCCAAGCAGTTTGGCAAATCAACTGATTTAGACCGGTGCAATACCTGCTTGGGGTTCTAATGCACACCAAGAATCAGCTATTCAAACGGGGAGCAGGAGTTTGCAAGTAGATCACTGAGAAGTGTGCTTGGTTTAATGTTTTAGATATTAATTTATTATTTATTAACTTACTATTATTAATTAGCTAGGTATTAATGTTTTAGATATGTTCAGTGGTAACAGCACTGGCCAAATGTCCATGAAGCTCTGGCTTTGATCCCAGCACAACAACAAAAACAGAAAAATGAATCAATAGTTACTTGAACGTTTTGCCTGTATATCTGAATTTTTCTCTATTATGGTTAAAGAATTAAGGCAATGCTGGCTGGACGCGTATTTCCAAACAGCAGCAGTCAATGGGATCTGAGACACAGTTCACATTTAGTCAGCACCACTGTTTGCTATGGTCTGTCTTGTAGCACCCCATGGACTCAGTTCTGGGCTCCTGTTCAACCTCTGTCTGTCCCACCTGGGCATCTCGTTGTGCAGGCCTATCTGGCTTCCATTCACATCTCCATCCATCAAAGACAGACATGTGAATTTCTATACACTGGGACCTGGGCCAAAACTTGGGAGTTCCCACTCTGAACTCAGCAGAAGCAAAACTTCATGAAATTGAGTCTCTTTGAAATTTCATATCTAGAGCCTTCACCTGCCTTTTGGAAATACCAGATGAAATAATTCATGTTGAAAGGTCTATGAAAACTGAGACCCCTCAAACACGTGCCAGCCATTTACCAAAATTCATTTCTTTTTATTCAAACATCCTGGGTGCCCTGTGACAGAAGGAACCCTGTGCCCAAACCAGCCAATGCATTTGAATAGAATGATCCATGTACCCTCCAGGTCTGTTAGCAAATATTTCACATCCATCACCACTCTCCTGTTCTCCCAGAGGATGCCCTTGACTTTGATTTCCAGGTGAACTATGTATTTGTCACCAATAAGGGAACCAGAATTAGAAGGAATAGGGGTTCCAAGCCTTCATGGAGTTAATCTGTAAAAAGGAACCTTCAATGGTATGGAGCTGTGACCAACCTGGGTCCATGAATGCATCCAGCATCACTTACACTAACAGTTTATAACATCTAAGAGAACATCAAACTGAAAAAAAAAAAAACTTCCAGGATTTATTTCAAGCACCTCTTTCTTCGAGTTAAAATTAGTAGGAAAAGTATCAAGCATCATTTTCAAGCTAATTAAGAAGAATCTGGTACCCGAGTGGCTCTTGGAACCTGGACAGTTATGAGATGTTTCGTAGGTGATACTTCAGCTTGCTCACAGGGTTTATAGAAAAGCAATTAATTTTTATTATAAGGAAACAAGAGAGAGCTTTTCCATAAGAGCAAGGACACCAGGGAAGAATTTTGTCTGTATCGTGTTGGGAACATAAGTACTGTTAAACTCAGGGCAGAGAACATCTAATTATACATCCCACCACTAAGTACACTGGGTACAAACAGTGGCAGCAAGGTCTGGGTGCAGAAAGCCTGCACGCTACACAAAGACATGGCTTCATCACAGCTCATAATCTTATTTTTCTCCTTTGCTCATTACAAATTCTGTTTTCTCCGATTCCCAGAGGAAACAAGGCATGCAGATACTCAATGTTGACTTACAGTTTCTTGAGACACCTCCCTACTGAATGCCATGGCAGCTGGACTAAAACATTCCCATCAACCACGTGCGAGTGTTCCCTCTGTCCACATCCTTTCTGGCATTTGTTGTTACATGCTTTTTTACGGACCGCCCTTCAGCCATAGGTCCTGGCTGATCACAAAAGACTCCTTGCTTCTCTAGTTTTATGTCAACTTGACAAAGTTAGAGTCCTTTGGGGAGAGGCAAATCTCAATTGAGAAAATGTTCCTACCAGATTGACCTGTGGGGCATTTTCTTGATTGATGATTAATGTGGGAAGACCCAGCTCACTATCCATGGGAAGACATCTTGGTTCTCTAATAAATCAAGCTGAGCAAGCCATGCAGAGCCAGCTAGTAAGCAGCACTCCATGGCCTCTGCTTCAGTTCCTGCCTCCAGCTTCCTGATTTGAGATCCTCCCATCCCAGACTTCCCTGGATGTTGGATTATAATCCATAAGATGAAATAAACCCTTCCTCCTAAGTTGCTTTTGGTCATGGTGTTTTATCACCAATAAATAAGAGTCCAAGGCAGACTTCAAGTTAATGCAACAGAGAGACACACCTGCACGTCCATATGCTTTACAGTTCTCTTCACAGTAGTTGAGTTATGGACCCAACCCAGGGGCCAATCAACAGAGGAATGAGTAAGAAAACTGTGGTGTGTGTGTGTGTGTGTGTGTGTGTGTGTGTGTAAAATGGAATTTTTCTTAGTCATAAAAAACTATCTTATTTTCAGGAAAATGATGTAACGGGAGATAACCATATTAAGGAAATCAATCCTGTCTCAGAATGACAAACAGTGTTCTCATATATGTAAATACCATATAAAACTAGAAGAGAAACTGTCTTGGGGAGGACAGGGGATATATGGGAGATGTGGTCAACACATAGGCAAGGCAATGTGAAAATGTACACAATAAACAAATTTCAGAATGGAAAAGTTGAGGGGCCCGTGAGATGATTCAAAGGATGAAGGTGCTTGATGAACAAAATAGCGGCCCCGAGTTTAATCCTCAGAACCCACATAAGGGTAGAAAGAGACCCAACTCCACCAAGTCATCCTCGGATCTCCACATGAAAGCTATGATGCACTTACCCACTCCAACTCTCTCTCTCTCTCTCTCTCTCTCTCTCTCTCTCTCTCTCTCTCTCACACACACACACACACACACACACACACACACACATATACACACAAAGTAAAAGAAATTAAAGACAAAAGAAAAATCCACGTTGGGATGTATGTCAGATCCTGTTAGTGTTGGTCTTTTTGTCTACGAAAATCAGTACCTTTTCTTGTCTTGGCAATGCTGCTTTAGTGTTTTGGGGTGTATCTTTCCCACCCTCAGGTTCATGGGAAGCTGTCCCACTCCTAATCAGGTCTCACACCAGCAAAGCTTGAAGGATCAGCATTTTCCATGCCCCAAGGTTCGTAGCAGGCAAATGCCAAGCCAGATCAGAGAACAGAATGGGAACTTCTGTCGCTGTGCAGTGCAATCCACCAGCACCCCCACTTTCCCAAGCAGTGATCTATAGAGAGCTATCCACATCACACATGGAGCCCCCCCCAAGAATAGTGGAACTCTTTAACAAAGGCTGAGCCCAGGGATAGGGAGCCCATCCCTTCAAAAATCCATTGTGCCCTTCAGCTGGACCCAGAAGCCAAATATCCCCATGGACATTGAGATCCTTAAGCCAATCAGTTCATTTTCTGTTTCACTATGTTCCTCTATATGTCTTCTCTAATCTTGTTTGATTCTGTATCTGGCAATCAGAGTCCAAACTAATCCATCACTTAATGGGGAAATCTTTGCTTATAGCTAGCTCTGTCTACTATCTCATCTGACAGGTCCCACACATAGTGAAGCAATTTACGTGATCAGCTTTAATATCCAAAGTAGCATTGGGGATGGAAATACCATTTATTAGGTGATTACTATCAGCGAGGCACTGATAAAGTGATTTGTACAGCAATGATATGTAAATACTGTAAAGAATACTCAAGCAGTACAAACTAGTGTAAAGTTAAAAATCTCTTTGCCATCCTGTATCTCATGTCCAGCTCACTAGTTATTGTGTTCTTATGGAAACAGTCTACTTACAAAAAAGGCACTAATAAATGTGAAGGTTCACACATATTAGTATTTTCTTTTAAAGATTTATTTTTAATGGTGTGTTAGTGTGTGGGTGTGTCTGTGTATGGGTATGTGCACTTGAGTGAAGAAGTCCCTTCAGAGACCAGAAGAGGGCATCAGATGTCCCGGAGCTGGAGTCATTGGTGGTTGTACGTCATCTGAATTCAAGTCCTTTGGAAGAGCCATACGTGCTCTTAACTGCTATGGCATCTTTCCAGCCTCATTGAATGTTTTTTGGTTTGTTTTTTTTTTTTAACACAAAGACCAACCAGCATGAATCAACCAGTTACCTTACACATGGCTTGATTCCATCCACAATTGCTTTCTGGGGTCCTCATGGCACTCACGGGGTAGATGGCCCTCTGAGGAAGCTGGATGACTATGATCAAACTGAGATGCAAACCAGACAGCTGCCTTCAGAGCACACATCCTTAACTGTCTCTCTTCTCTGTGGATACATTGGACCAAGAATAGGTAACAACTCAATTCTCTGTTTGGGTTTGTAAGAAATTGAGAAGTTGATACAAGAATTGGAAGTTAAAATTTAAAATGTGGTGTTGCAGAGACTGGAGAGATGGTTCGGTGGTTAAGAGTACTGGCTACTCTTGCAGAGGACCCAGGTTCGTTTCCCAGCACCCATCTCACAACTGTCTCTAATTTCAGTTCCAGGGGACTCTGATGCCCTCTTCTGGCCTCTGTGAACACGACACACACATGCTGCACAGACAAGCAGTTAAACACTCATATATATAAAACATAAAACAACAAATATTTTGTTAAGTTTTTTTTCTTTGTGTAGCCTTGGCTGTCCTAAAACTCACTTTGTAGATGAGACTGTTCTTGAACTCAGAGATCCACCTGCCTCTATCTCTTAAGTGTTGGGAACAAATCTTTTAAAAATACGCTGTTGTGTGCTGATGTCCAGGCTCCAGGTATGATCTTGGATATAAACAATGAGTGTTCCAAACAGCTTCCCTCTGTGTCCCCCGCCACCATCCAAACTGAGGTTTGTGCCAGATCACCAGATGAACAGTGAGGTCCAGGAGATGCATGCCCAGCTGGAATCCAACCTCAGCACTATGTGGAGGAGAAAGAGAAGAGATTGCTACCTGCCATGTGTTTTGATTCCAATGTTAAAGTTGCCTCATGGGCTATGTTTTGGGGTACTTGGTCCCCAGCTCATAGCACCATTTGGGAAGACTGTGGAATCTTTCAAGAGGTGAGATTTGACTGGCAGAGTAGGGGCCAGGATGTGAACCTTGTAAGGTTACAGCCTGGCCTTGGTTCAAGTCTAGTTTCTACTTCCTGATCCATCATGATGGGAGAAGCAGAAACCACAAGCTTCAGCTGTCATGTCTCCCCTCCATGGTGGCCTTTACCTTCTAAACCCTGAACTCCAATAAACCTCTCCTCCACTAAGTTGCTTCTGTTGCCTTAAAACAGAAAAGCAAAACAGAAAATTATGACTCTGGCATATAAATCAGACCTGGATGAAGGGGCCGATGTCCCCATCACATATCAAACAGTCTGCGGTGTCCCTTATGTGTCAACATGAGGGTTGAGCTATTAGTTCATCTTCAACCCATTCTCCATTTGTTTTACAAAGACTCACAGGAGTTCAAAAATACAACTGAGTTCAAGTGGTAGAGTCAGATGATCTACCTCCCAGGTATGCAGAAGTCATGGCCAGCTAGTAGGAAAACTTTCTCCTTTTGGCTTAACCCATGAATCTAATTTTCTTAACTTATGCCTGCCATGCTGACAGGAAATGTAGATGTACTGAACATCTGTTTATTAAGGAATCTACAAAGCCATATAAATTGGCTTCTACACAATAGACATTTCAGCTTTGGTGCCTGGTGTTACCCCAGTTTCTACACCAGGGCCTCAGATGGTCTTTGATAATATTCTACTCTAGGATAGTTACCAACTCCTTTTAAAGAGGAATCCAGTAGAGAGGGCAGAGAATGGCACATGTCCTCTCCAACTGGCCTCTTGAATTGCTACCACTGGTCACAGCAGAGGCCTCCCTCAGGGCTCCGGGCCCCATGTGTCTTGGTTTTTATGAAATATGGTCTTTCCATGCCTATTTCCTCCCCATCTCCCAGTTCAACTGCCAGGATTCCGGCAGCCCTCAGACCCTACAACAGAGGGGTTTTTGCTTTCAGAGGCAAAAATCCTGGGAACCTAGCACATGCTTAATGAAAGGCATCTGAAAATCAAGATGCTGGCATGGGAAGGGTGTCCCAGGCAGCATCAGAAAGCTTGAGGGGTGAAGACCACACAACCTGGGGAGGAAAGACTGGGCAGAGGCTCTGACCACCACCACAACCTCAACTCTCTGGTTAAGAGGAAAAGAGAGGGGAGTCAGGAGAGGCAGGCTAGTGTCTCATTTGGAAAATCTCATTTCTTCAGAATAGATCTCAAGCCTCGGATGATAAAACCATTGGGATGGACCAGTCAAATGTACTCAGGGAAGAAGGCTGCAGTCACAATTTCTAGGTTTGAGGGATCAATAACCTGCTGGTCTACTGGGCGGGAATCCAAGACCTCTCAGTTAACCTTGTATAGCCCTGGACAAGGCTTCACTGGAGGTCTTCCACCTGTGTCCACGTGCACAGGGTTGGAAGGGAGCTGTCACAGTCATCTACATCTCTATTTCCTAGTCAGGTGCTTACAGAGTCAACCTGCTTTTCCTGAGCACCAGACACCCAAATGTATGAACTGCAGGCTTGTTTACTGAAGCGCTCTCCAGCAACCAGGTACAGCTGCTGGACGAGAGACTAAGACGGCGGGGCACTTGGTCAGCAGACACCAGAGGTGAGTTAGAGACTGGAAAGAGTGAGACTAAGCCACCTGTCCCATTTCTTTCCCCACGATACCCTGTTGTCCCGTCTGGAGTCCCGGACCACCAGCGCCCTGCTCCAGGCCAAGGAACGTGGAAGAGAGGGCAGCAGCATGGCAAGGGGTTGGGCCATGGGTTCTGGGCCTCTTGGCCATCTTGGCGGGCCTCCAGTGAGTTGCAAGTGGACAAACACTAGGGAACACACTTCAGGGGGTGTCTCATCTTTAATGGGGGTGTAGCTTGTATATCAAGGGCCACAAGCAGGGGTGGAACCGGAGACCCTGAGAATATCCATTGGTTAAGACATCCTATGTGGGAGTGGCCTTGCCTGTGTGTGGAGTTTGAGCCTATGTAATCCAGCTCACAGGGCAGGGAAGCATGTTTGCTTAGTAGAAGGTTCATATCTAAATTGGGCTGGGTTTTTGGCCAGGGCTAAAAGATGAGGAGCACCCAAATTTCTGCCCATTTTCACTCTCTAGGGATGACGTGGGGTTCAAGGTGAGTTTCAACTCACAATTAGCTCTTGGACATCCCCATAAGACCCCTGCATACTTCTCGGGTATTAGTGCAGTCTTTCCTTTGTTAATCTAAATGTGATACTATGAGCGACTTCGTTAGGGAGTGATTTGGGCTGGCAGTGATTCCAGCGATGCTCGTAGAGCCTGCCTGAGAAAGGGAGCTGTTGCAGCTCTGTGGGCTGAGGGCCATGTCTGGGCATCTTTCAATCCCACTCAGCTCTAGGTTGGAATGCAGTCTCTAATGAGCATCTGCGGGAGCAAGCGTGAAGCTCGAGATTCCATTTTCACGGTTACAGATTCATTATAGAATAAATTAAGTAGCAAACTCGGGGAGATTCTGGGATCTGAAATCCAAGGTGAACACAAACAGAAGAATATCCTTGCACACACAGAGATAGAGGCACATGCACACACACGCATGCACAGGTACGCAAATGCATACATATACATGCACACACACGCACACACAGACCCACACATGTTTGTGGTGAACGGGACAGAGCCAGGTGCTGCGTACATGTTAGGCAATGCTCTACCACTGATCTGCATCACCAACCCCAATCTTTTATTTTTTTCTTTTTGGCGGGGGAGGGAAGAAGAGATCCAACTGGAAGTTGGTTCATGGAGATGTCACTTTGCTTCATTAACCACAGTCTCTGACATAGCCTGTGTGAATAATTATATTTTGGTGAATGAATCTACTGAGTGAGTGCCTGTAAATTTAAAAAGCCCAACCCTTCAGCTCCAAGGAGGACACCATTCCCGAAGATGACACGTGAGGCTGTCCTATGTCCTACACCCTCCCCAACCCCACACACAGGGAGGGGGGGTAATATAAAACACAAAGAGAGATTTATATAAAATAAATCTTTTTAAAAAAAATGAATACAGTAAAATACCAGGGGAAATGAAGGACAAACAAAACCTAAAATCTGCTCAGGGCATCCTCAGAGTAGACGCTATCGATGGCCAAGCCTGAAGGGAGAAGACCGGCAGAAGTCAGGGTCCAAGTCCCTGTACCCTCTCTTTACCTAAGATTTTCCTTCTTTAAAATTACTTTTTTTTTTTTAAGAATTTCATGCATGTATACAATGTGATCTGATCATATCCACACCCTTTTCCCTACCCCTGCTCCCCAAGATCCCCCTCTGGGCCCCTCTTCCAATTACATCTCCTTTTAGTCCTTTTGTTTATGATCTACTCAGGCCAGAACTAGAACTACTGAAGTGTGCTTGGGTGTGAAGCCATCTACTGCCACATGGTCAACCTACCCAAGGGCTGCACCATTCTCCCTCCTCCACCAGCCATCAAGTGTCAACAGATATCAGTGGCGTGATCGTGTGCTAGGAACCACAGGTGTTGGGGGTCTATGAGTATAGTGGCCTTGCTGTTTCAAGAAGACATCGGCCCTCCCTAAACCTCAGGATATCAGAATCTTTCCAGCCTCCTCTTCTGTGATGCTCCCTAAGCCCTAGAGAGAGGAGGTGTCATATAGATAACCTATTTAGGCCCTAGGGCTCCCTAGACATGGATTCTCTGCAATTAGACGAGTTGTAATCGCTGTTATTAATCACCATCTACTGACAAAAGAAGCTTCTCTGATGAGGACTGGGTGGTGGTCTCATCATATGGAGTCTCAGGTAGCTCAGGCTAGCCCAAAACTTACTATGTAGCCATGGGTGACCCTAAACTCTGGTCTTCCCTACCTCCTCTCAAGTGCTAACATTAGAGGTGTGTACCTCCAGGCCTTCCTCTCCAGCTCCTTTGTACCCAGTGATAACCCATCCTAGAGTCACGTGTGATTGGGACCTGCCAAATGTCTAATCACGACTAAAGAGAGAAACCAGCTACCCACTGACTTCTGGAGGATGTATTAAAACAGTTCCCTTATTTGAAAATCTATTTTTTAAAATTTAGCTACAGAACCACGACAAATACCCAGCTTCAGTCACTTCTCTCACTTTTTGAGCACTGGAAAAAAAAAAATCAAAGATAAAAATGAGCTTCATCAATACCACTTGCCTGCGGCTCACCTTCCCACATGCCCAGGGAGCAAGTAGGGAGAGAGACGATAATAAAATGTTTCAGTGACTTCTGGGGGATAAGCAGCTCCAGGCACGGTCAGAATGAAGAACGGCAGGGCTGTGCTACGAGCTCTGAGAAGAGGTATAGCCATCCAAAATCTCAATGAATACAAGCGATGCTAATTGCCGCTCACTCTCCGTATCTTTCCCCAAGGCTCTGTTTGTGGAGATGGGTCACAATGAAGAGTTTTAGATTCATGCATCTAATCCAGATGAACATGGAAGAAAAAAAAATAGAATAGTCTACTCAGCTGGGGTCACTGTAACCAGACACTCCTGTTGTACATTGGTCAACTAAGAATCATGGGGAGGCAAGTCAGAGAATTCTGTTCAAAGTTGCTCAAAAAAAAAAATAAAATAAAATAAAATAAAATTCGGCATGGGAATTTGGGTCTAATTTATGGAATTTAAGGGGATGTTAGAAGGTACCAGGAAGAACTAAAATCACCAGCTGCAAATGCCCAGGGCTCTTTTTCTTCTCCACCTCTGATTGCCCAGTGAATCGCCTCTACCCCTCCTGGTTCCTCTACCAACTCCTCCTGTTACTGAACCTTCGGATAATCTGCCTGGTGGATATTATGAAGTGTGACCTTGCTGCTAATTCCCCATCCATTCAGAAATGTGCAGGGATCCTCTGCTGTGGGTATGTGGAGGTCAAAGGGCAACAAGTGGGAGTCCATTCTCTCTTTCCACCACATGGGACCCAGGTATCAAACTCAAGCCATCAAACTCGGCAGCAAGTTCCTTTACTTACAGCTTCATCTCACTGGCCCCATGCTTCAAACTGCACTTAATTCGCTGTCATATTCATAAATAGTGCACTGAAATCACAGAGGGGATTATGCAAAGTATACCCTGTAAACACCGCCATTTAAAAGGAGGGGTTGAGGTCCCCGACAGAACAGAGGTAGTAATCAGCATATGAAGTGAGAGTATATGACAATGTGGTTCTGTGCGCACTGGGTATTCTGTTTCCAGATCTACCTGTTGATTTTGGTCAGAAGAGTAAATGACAAGGAAAGACTCCGTTCCCCACTTATTGTAGCTCAGAGAACTCATGGACTGAGCACACACAGGGAAGAAGGATTCCCAGACCTGGTATCCCACCCAGTGTTAGACATGACCACTGCCCTACCTATGCCAGTGACCTCACAAGGAACAGAAATGAAACTAAGTAACAAACAGGTGTCATGTGACTGGGTATGTGGTTTGGAGGATCCCTCCTTAGGCAAACAATAAGGGCAGCTATGAAGAAGGGGTCTCAGTGGAAAATAAAGAACAGAAAGAAGAATTCAGTCATAGCTGTGGTAGTGTGGCCTGATACCCTCCTGTGGGATACCATGGCAACACGTATCCAGCCAGAGAGCAGCTCACAGAAACTCACTGACCATCTACGTGGCTCTGTGTGGCTCAGAGGTGCCCCTTGCATCCAGCCAACAGATTTGTTGCTGGACAGTTTTCAGGAATAGACTTGATGACTTGCAATGGACAGCCTGCATTTGCAAACGTCATCTATCTCCACCTACAGTTGCAAACACAAGGGGTAAAACCTATCCTGAGGGAGCAGGATGGGGTTCCTCCCTATACACAATGAGATGTCAGTACCCAATCTTGACCAACCAAGAAAACATACTGTCAGGTATGCCTGGGCTCCACATCAATACAATGGCCCACCACCTACCCGTCCCTCTTCCTGCATGTCTTTAATCCCAGCACTCTGGAAGTAGAGGCAGGTGGATCTCTGTGAGTTCAAGGCCAGCCTGGTCTACAGAGTGAGTTCCAGGACAGCCAGAGTTACAACAGAGAAACCCTGTCTCGAAAAAAAGAATGCACCTCCTTCCTTCTTGACAAAGCCATATTAAAAAAAAAAAAATCTAAATCTACAGCATATGAGCAGTGGAGATGGCATGCTTCATTAGCTGCATTTGTGTTGTTTCATATTTCATTTTCTGTCCCAAAGACCCCGTCTTTTGGGGGGCATTTGCAAAATACTACCCAGGGTTGCAATACACTATTTTAGGACAGATGCCAGAGATGAGAAAGCTGGGTACACGTGGGTGCGGGTGGGAGACACTGCCAGGTCAGGGGTAGCGGTGTCTGTGCCATATCTGCTGTCTCCTCTGTAAGCAAGGTGACTGTTTGAGTGCCTTTTGTCCACCTCCAAGTAAAACACCATCCGTAAAGAGCGGAACCTAGAAACTGCAGTATCGAGTCAAAATTAAATTCCTGGGCTATCTCGGGAGGTGAAAATGCAATAAAGCTGCCAGGATTAGAGGGGAATGCGTACTTAAAATGACAAGCCAAGTGAGCAGCGTTTCAATGAGGCTGAGGGACTCGGGATGTATGGGCTCCGATTAGAGGGAAGAGGCAGGAGCGGAGAGCTGGGGGCTTTACACGGGCGACTCTAAAATGCAATCTCACATCACATGGGTTCCAAGTCTGTTTTTAAAAAGTAGCTTAGGGAGACACCCTGCAATTTTTCTTATTCGAAGGGGGAAGAAAAATCTGATTGTATCAGAAAGTCAAACTCATTCCTCATCCAAAACCTTTCAGATTTCTCAAAATACTGTAGCAGAATACATAGGACACACGGCAAAACTTAAGAGGCAGACTCTATCGTTTTGTTTTGTAATTTTAATTGGCTTATGAGTGTGTGCCCTTTAATGAAGTAGAGTGGGATTTAGACACTGTGGAATGACCGCACTATGGTTGCTCTTGAATCCATCACAAATATCAATCACTCCTCTATGCTGAGATCATACACACTCACATTTTTTTTTTTTTTTTTCCGAGACAGGGTTTCTCTGTTGTAACTCTGGCCGTCCTGGAACTCACTCTGCGGACCAGGCTGGCCTTGAACTCATAGAGATCTGCCTGCCTCTGCCTTCCCAGGGCTGGAACTAAAGGCATGCTCTGCCACCACTGCCCAGCACCTACTCACATTTTAATCACTGTGAAATAAATTAAGCTAGAGTCAACTGGAGTCTCTCTTTTGTGGTGCGGAGCATCAGAACTTAGAACCAAACTATGAAGTCATTATGGACAACTCAAATGAATATAGATCATGTGGTATGTCTACACTGTGAAGTTCTATTCAGCAGTGAAAAGAACCGAATTCAGCATTTTATGGCAACATGGATGAAGCTGGAGGACAATGAAGAAAATGTGTCTGGCACAGAAAGGCAATGTATGGTCTCATCAGTCCGTAGAGTTTGAGGAACCAGATCTCACAAGTAGAATGTCATTAGTAGCGACCAGAGACTCGTTGTAAAGTCAACAAGGACTGCCTGACACGCTATGGGCACACATGATCACCTTACCTTGGCTGCCACACAACCGAACTTCCAACAACCTCGCTCAATTAAAATCCTCCATAGGTCACAGATTCGTCATTTTTTCCAGCTACAATCTGCGCTGCAGTTTAGACTTTGCAAGCACGTCTCTCTCCTTTCAGTATCTACGCTTTTTCTAAATACAAATGACAGACACATGGGCCATCATGGACATTAATTAAGGGTGCTGAACTGGGAAGACAGCTCGGTCAAGTGCTTGCTGATCAACCAAGAGGACTTGTAGTTCCTCAGCACCCAGAATGCAATGGTGCAAGCCTGGAATCTCAGCACTGAAGAGGCAGAGACAGAAGAATCCCCAGGTCTTGCTCAACGAACAAGCCCCAGGTTCTCTAAGAGATTCTATTTAAAAAAAATTAAGTAGAAGAGCTGGAAAATGGATATGGCTCAGCAGTTAAGAGCACTGGCTAATCTTGTAGAATCCCTAGGTTCAGTTCCCAACACCCACACAGAAACTCACAATCATTTGTAAATCCAGTTCCAAGGGATCCAATTCTCTTTTGGCCTTCCAGGCACACAAGGTGTGGAAACAGTATATATATAGACAGGCAGATCAACACTTACATATGAATAAAAATAAAGCTTTAAAAAATGAAAAACGTAGAGAGAGAGAAAGATATCGACCTCTGGCCTCCACAGGTACACGCATACATACATAGGAACAGCTAGGCACACATAAACCACACAAGGGGGAAAAAAAGTACAATCAAAATAGAATGGAAAAATACAACCTCACTTGGAGACTTGGGTCAAGTGAAGAGATAGCCAGAGGAAGGTCTTCCAAAAAACGTCCAACCCCCATCCCTAGGGTCACAAGCAGCAATCAACTCTCAGGACCCAGGAATCCCAAGTTCTATTTGTTTACTGTTTCAGCGGATGAAACCAGAGCCTCCACTGGCTGCACCAAATCTGCAAAACTCTGACGTGGATTCTGAAATAAAATGGAAATTTTTATGCTATTTGCCTAGTCCATAGTCAGAACTGTATCCCGGAGATTACAGCAGGTACATAAATAGAGGAACTCCAGATTCAGCTGTTTTAAACAAATAGATACTATTAGCTCAACGAGGGCAAAATCTTGACTCCAGATTTAGCTGGATCTGATATACACACTGCCGCAGCGGTACCTGCTGGACTCTCTGTCCTTTGCGCAGTACATTCAGGTGGGGGCGTGCCATATCCCACTGCCTACCCAAGTTCACACACACAGAAAGAAAAACAGCATCTCTTGGCACAAGTCCTGGTATGGGTGCTCATCAGACCTCCAAGCATTACCTACTGGTCTATATATCAGCCTGTGAGGCCAAGGGGATTGGCTAACTTTGGGTCCTCCTTCCCCTTCCAATGAGTCAGCAGGTAGGGTAAGTGGCAGCCTAAGCGAAGGGTCTGAGCATGGGGGAACAGTGGTTCACAAGGTGCTCATTTATCAGCCAGTCTGTCCTTTTTTAAAGTAATATACCATTCCAGAGGCCAAGGACCTTGTGTAACTCCTTGCTGATCCCTGGTTCCTACAGTGTTGAAACCCACGTGACAACTGCCCAGTAAATCCACGGTGAGTGAAAGGAAAGGGAAAATTGCTGCAGTGGTCCAAAGCAACAACTTTGGGACACTCATGTCACAACTTCATGGTAAGCACAATCTGTCTGTCCCACAGACACACACGTCCTCTCCATCAACAAAAGCTACACAAACAGGATCTTATATGATTACTGTTTCCTGCCTGCCTTTATTATTTATGCATCAAATGTAAGATGTCTACAGAAGGACTCAAAAGAGCACAGAAACTTAGACAGTGGGAGTGGGGGGGGGAACAACAATCCAGGAATCCAGAGACAGGACTGTGCATGGGGAAAAAAACAAAGCTTCCTCTTCGCTTAACGGGTTGGAGGTGGAGATTTCCAGATACAGGAAAGTTTACACTAATTAAAAAAAAAAAAACCTAACGAATGTTTGTGAGAGGGAAAACAGGAAGAGAAGGGCAGAGGGCCCACAGAACGGGACTTCATCCACATGTGCAGCAAACAGCACAGAGGAACTTTTAGAAACAGCCTTAGGTATTTTATTGTATTGCTGTGAAGAGACACCATGACCAAGGCAACTTATAAAAGGAAAACATTTAATTGGGGCGCTTGCTTACACTTTTAGACCATCATGACAGGGAACAGACAGGCATGGCACTAGAGCTGCAGCTGAGAGCTTTACTTTCTGATGCACAGGCCGCAGACAGACAAAGAGGCGCTGGCCCTGTGGTGTGGGCTTTTGAAACCTACATGCAGGACCCATGGAGGCCAGAAGAGAGTGCTGGATACCCTGAAGATGAAGTTACATATGGTTGTGAACAGCCACACGGAAGCTGGGAACCATATCCAGGTCACCTGCAAGACTGGCCGGTGCTCTTAACGGCAGAGCCATCTCTCCAGCCCCAAGATTTTAATTTTTATCATGTAACTTTTTGGTATGTAAAATAGTAACACACAGAGCTAATGGGATGGCTCAGTGGATAAACTGTTAGCTACATAAGCATCTGGACCTGGGTTCAGTTCCCCAGTATGCATTTCTACGTTGCCAGGCATGGCAGCACAAACATACAGCTCAAGTGCTGGGAGGCAGAACGAGGCAGAGCCTGTGGCTCACTGGCCAGCCAGCCTAGCCTAATTGGTGAGCCATAGGTACATAACCATTTTGTCCCCCCAAAAATAAGGTGAGCAGAAGGCAGCATCCAACATTGACCTCTGACCTCTGCATAGGCACACACATGCACATATGTACAAAATATAACAGGATATAATGCATTTAAGCGTAGTGCTTTGGACTCTCTCACCCCAAATATCATGGAGGGAATGTTCAATCAAGATAAAAGAAACAGATAGCATTTGAGGACAGAATGGATTTGGTTCAATAGCAACAGCGACTACGCAGTAACCATGCCAGCTGACATACTGGAAAATTCAAGGTTCAGGAGAACAAAGGAGCCAGACAATGACAATCAGCCTAGTTTCTTCAGAATAATTGCTCTTCTTTCCCTCTCTCCCCTCCTCTTCTCCCTCCTCCTCTCTTGTTCCTTCCTTCCTAAGTCCCCATCCCCTCTCCTCTTCACCATTAAATTTAAAATGTTGCATAGGGGGGCTGAAGGGATAGCTCAACGGTTATGAGCACTTGCTGCTCTCAAAAAGGACCCAGGTTTGATTACTTGCACATGCATGGTGGCTCATAAGCACCTATAACTCCGGTTTAAGGAGATTCAATACCCTCTTCTGACCTCCATGGGTATCAGGCATGCACCTGATAAACATACCTACATGCAAGCAAAACGCTGTCTTAGTTACTTTCCTATGGTCATGCCAAAATACCATGACCAAGGCACCCTATAAAAGGAAGTATTTAATTTGGGGGCTCACAGTTCCAAAGGGTTAGAGTCAACAATCACCAATGGTGAGGAGCATGGCAGTGGGCAATCAGGCAGAGCACTGTATCAGTAGCTAAAACCTTATATTCTGATGCTCAAGTTGGAGGCAGAGAAAGAGAACTAACTGGGAATGGTGTGGGCTTTTGAAACCTCAAAGCACACCTCCAGTAACTTATCTCCCAACAAGGCCACACCTCCTAATCCTTCCCAAACAGTTCCACCAACCGGGAATCAAATATTCAAATGTATGAGCCTATGAGGCCTATTCTCATTCAAACCACCACAAACACTCACACACATAAAACAAAATCAGTAAATGTCAAAGAAATTTTAGAAAGAGATATTGCGTAGATCACAGCACCTGTAAATGCTTCTCCCAAAAGAACAGAGGGTCTCACAGACAATACGCAGCGAGCAGGTATTGATGAAGATAAATGATAGGGGCTGGGGATTGTTTTAGTACTACTCACCCAGTATGCATGAAATCCTATATTTGATTTCCAGAACTGCATGAACCAGGCACAGTGGCACATCACCTGTAATCCCAACGTTCGGAAAGTAGAGGCAAGAAGACCAGAAATTCAAGGTCATTTTTGGCTACATAAGAAGTTGAGGTCAGAATGGACTACATGAGATTCTGTCTTCAAAAGAAAATGAGCGACAGATGCTAGCTGGAAGATGTAGACTGGAACAGAATTCCCCAATGCAAAGGGTATCCATGGCATTCCATGATCGCTACCACCCTGGCAGATCCAGGGCTGTAGACCTCATTATTTTATGTGAGAACCCAGACATCAACATTGTGATCTGAAATGTATCAATTTCACACACAGTCTTGGGGAAATAAATCCTAACCACAGGCCACATCAGGACTGCAGCTTGCCATCCCACAAACTCTGATTACACTCATTATTTATGAACCAGCACTTTGAGCAATCAAGCCAATTGATGATTCAGAATGTCTGAGCTTGCTGTCTATAAAGGCATAGTGCCATGCCAGCTGGAAAGTTCTGAGGCCACTTTTGGAAGAACTCAGCCTCTTTCACCTCCTCCAAAGTGTCATTCTAAGTCTTTGGAAGGGCAATAAGGCTGACGTTAAACATTTATCCTAGGGACTTGTGAGATGGCTCGGTAGATAAGAGCACTGAGTTCCCAGCAGCCACATGGCAGTTTACACAATCTTCAGCAACTCCAGCGTCATAAGATCCAATGCCCTCTTCTGGTCTCTGCAGGTACTGCAAGCCCATAGTGCACAAACTCACCCCCCCAATACACCTAAATAAAAATAAAATATAAAATATTTTATAAATGAAATATGTTGAGTTGTAATTCACCCAGTCACATAGCTGGGTGACTTTTGATAAATACCTACAGTTGTACAGAGACAATTAGAATCAAGACAGAATATACCCACACACCCTAACAATGGTTACCCTTAGGAATCTGCATGCTTAGATTCCAGCTTTCAGATACCTGAGTTAGCTCTGGATCTGCTTTTCCTCACTATAGGTTTGTTTCCTGTAGAATTTCCTCTAAATACAACATTGTAGTACAAAATAATTTGTGCCTAGCTTCTTTGGACCATCATGGAACACGTATGTTGTGTGTGAGCACACATGTGTGCAGGCACATGTATGTTGTGTGTGTGTGTACACATGTGTGCAGGTGCATGTATGTTGTGTGTGCATCTGCATACTTGCACATGGAGGTCAAAGGACAGCCTCAGGTGTCATTCCTCAGCAGCCACCAACCTTGTTTTTTATCTCTCACTGGGACCTTCAGGGCTCTGTTTTGGCAACTTGACCACCTGAGTCATCTCCCTCCAGCCCATTCTCTTTTATGGCTTTGTGATTCATCTCCTTGCCTCAACAGCTCACTCATTTGTACTTTAAGTCTTTCTCATTAAGCGTGGAGGTGTAAGGAAGAATGACTAAAATTGCTGTAACCAGGACTGGAGAGATGGCTCAGCAGTTAAGAGCACTGACTACTCCTCCAGAGGACCCAAGTTTGACTCCCAGCACTCATACTGCAGCATACAACTATCTATAACTTTGGTTCCAGGGAATCTGATGCCCTCTTCTGGCCTCTGTGTGTACTGCATACATCTGATGCACATACATACTCGCAGGCAAACACTCATACACACAAAACAAACAAAAAATTTAAAGGAGGCACTCTTGTGACCAAGTAAGTCTGGGTCTCTGTTGATCTGTGTCTGTTGGCTTTGAGTCTTGCTTTGTAGCTGTGGCTAGCCTGGTACTCACTATGTAACCCAGGCTGGTCTTGAACTTAAGATGATCCTCTGCCTCAGTCTGTTGAGTCCTGGGACTACAGGTGCATGCCACTATGCCCAGCTTACATTTGTTTTACACTCAGTCCTGCTCCAGGTTGTATTCTGGAATCTTCTATTAAAATTTATGTTTCCCTGACAGCTCACTGTGCCAAGTGTCTGTCATGTCATTTACCATCTGCATATCTTCTTTTGGGAAATCTCTGTTCAAACACACGGCCCATTCTTCTCTAAACTGGGTCATTTGTCTTCAGTTCTGAACATCAGCCCTCTGTCAGAATGATGATTTGCATGTATTTCCTCTTGGTTTTAAGACGGAAAACAATAATATTGTGTGGTCTGTGCACCATTCATGCATCAATCACCCCATTTTATCTGTAGGGGGAAAACTTTCTAAAGAGAGAGAAGATATTTCATATCTTAATTTTTCAGATGAGAGAAATAAGACTCAGAAGAAAGTACCCCGGTTAATGTCAGAGCCTTTAGGTATGCAGGGTAGAATTACAAGCTGGGCTTTTAGTGTTTGAGTTTTGTTTTGCTTTGAGACAGTTCTATGGAGCTAAATCTGGCATCGAACTCTCTATGCTGTCAAGGATGCCTTCTGCCTAACCCTCTTGATGGGTTTTAGGTATGCAACATCACAGTTGGTTGTATGCAGTGCTAGGGATCAAGTCTGGGGCTTTGTGCATGCACGCACTCTACAGACCAAGCTACATCCCAGCCCTGACCTCACAGCGCTGTAACCTTCAAAGTTCACTCACCGGGATCTAAGCCCTATAGAGCAGCAGCTTTGGATCTCTTGCTGTTTCTTTCCTGAAACCCTGAGGGTTTAGGTCCCGAGAGCAAAATGGGCATGGAAGGAGTCTGGGAGCTTAAGGTCTGTCTGCAGAATCGGTCTTGAGGATGGAGAAGGACACAGTGTAGATGGGCATGATCTGAGAAGACACTGGTGCAGGATTTGACAGTTCCCTGATACAAACCCAGAGTTTACAAGCACACCTGACAGACAGCTGCAGCTCAGATAATCGCTCACTAAATGTCTCTCTCCTTTCACAAGGAGACCATACATAGTCCCATCAAAAAGAATGTCCTTCTTGCAAATCTCCTCCTGTGTCTCAGTGACCCTGACCTCATCCCTCCATCCCCAGTACCTGAACTCTCTACCTTGGTTGTGGGGTTGGCTCAGCAGCAAAGCTATTAGAAAATCCGGTTATCTTGTTATTCTAAGGGACTGTAGAAGATAAACTTTTGTTGTGTGTTTTAGACTCCATTTGAAAATGGATAGTCTGACTCTGGGATTGTTGTCCATTCATCACAAGGAACTGGGCACTTCTGAGAATACAGTCAGCAGAGGGAGGAGCCAATCTAGATAGACAGCAAATGTAGTCTATATTGGAAACATAAATTTATCTGGTGGCATGAAACCACAGTCCGTGGGCTGTCCCTGTGTCTCTGCAGTCCAGGCACTTAGGAGCAGCTGGGGTTGATAACTTGAGTTCAGAATCTCCCTTCTAATTGATCAGGACTGTAGGCATCAGTTGCTTGGTATGGGCTGTAGAAGGGACTCCAAGGAGGTTTTCTTACAAGTCTGTTAAAGCTTATCACTGCAGGAGGTCTCAGTGTGTCCCTGAACCTCCACTAACCTCAGTGTCAGTCACAAGAAAGACCAATGCAGAGTAGACACACACCTTTAGTAGTTATCCGCAGCAGCTATGTATCCTCTGCTCTGCCCCATTCAATCTAGGCAAGTAACCAGTCAGGTCACATCTTAGAGAAGTTTATTAGACTCCACCTGTCAATGGCAGGTGTTCAAAGAATCCATGAAGACATTTAAAATATTGCCAAGCACATACGAAGGGCTAGTTTTCTTTCATAAACCAGTAACTCCAACACTACCACATCTCAATCAAACCCCTTTCTTCCTTTTTCCTCTTTCCCCGTGAATAAACAAGTTTGAAGCTTTCTGTCATTTTCAGTCGAAAGAATTGTGAATGATACAGAAACACAAAACGAGACTTTCACAGAGAATGTCATGATCCTCGTATATGCCTCTGCTGTCAAACTGCTCGCTCTCTCTTTCTCTCTCTCTTTCTCTCAAGCAAAGATTGTTGTGTTATGTGTAGAATGTTGAAACATCTCAGAAAATCAATAGCAGGCACACACCTCTCTTATCCCGCCTATCTCAGAGCTATGAAGCGATTTATCTCGGTGTGAGAGCTGCGCGGACATCTAGGACCTGTTTTATTTATCTCCTGCATCTTCAGCATGAAACAAAGGGCCCAGTGTTGATTAGTCACCTCCTGTCATTAGCTGAGTGGGACAGATGTAACAGATCTCTTCATCTGAAAGGATGGCTGATGTTTGAGATGATGAGAATTTTTGCTGTTATGACAATGTCTTTTGATGGCTATGATTTGTTTGAAGCTAGAGCCCCCAAAGACTAGACTGTGACCCATCCACCAATCACAAAGCTGATCCTGAAAGAAAGAAAATGCCCCCACAGAAGGCAGTATGCTCAACTATTCACATTCCAGAACGCCTAGTGTTGGGAACATAGTCCTGGCTCACATGAATCCCGATACGGTCACCTAATTACTCCGTTGTAGTTTTAGTACGCACTTCATTCAGATGGGCCCCAGAGGACATTCCGTTCAGCCTATGCCAGTGCTGGGGTTCTGGAATATCTTCCTGATGCATGAAACAGATTTCTCAGGACAGTAGGAGTTGTTGGGAAAAGGAGATATCTTCCTCTGGCTGATAAAACACAGTGCTACAAATACAGCTCTAGAACCTCACATCTGGGTTCTCCCGAGTTCTGGAGTTGCAGAAGGATGAGATCCAAGTGTTACAGAGGCCCTGGAGACTTCAGGGCAAACCCACTACCTTGCTTCTCACACCTCGAGCAGCTGCCTGCTGCTCTGGTATTAAGGTGGCACCCAGGATCATCTCCCATCCCGAGTATGCCACCTTAAACAAGCTCATTCATGCATTTACTCATCCTTTCATTCACCACCAAGATCAGACCTTGCTCACTTCTACAAAGACCATTCATAATGTAAAGGACACATTCACAGGTTGTAGGGTCAAGCGCAGAGGCCACGGTGAAAGTGGGGTAGGAGACATTATTCACCCTTCCATGGGAGCAACATCGGTTTCCTGAATTTGAACGGTGCTGTTATCAAATGCTGAAATTAGAATCAAATGAGTTCAGTTCAGGAGAAGGGGGAGATGGCTCGATTGCTAAAGTGCTCACCACACAAGCATGAGGACCTGAGTTTGAACCCCAAGCCCACACAAAGAAAGCAGAGCCCATCTGTAATTCCAGCACTGGGGAACCGGATCTAGGAGGATCCTTGGGACTTACTGGCCAGTCACCCTAGCTGAATAGGTGAGCTACTGGTTCAGTGAGAGATCCTGCCTCAAGGATTAAGATGGAGAGCTACTGAGCAAGACCTGACATCAATCTCCAGCCTCCAGACTGCACACAAGTACTTATGCCTATGCATACACATGAGTGAACACACGCAATAAATACAAATAATCAAATGGATTAAAAGTAGAGGAAGCAGAGGCAAAAGACTTAGGAGAGGCTAGTGTGACTCTGTTAACAGGTGTGAGAAGCTTGGGTGAGTTAGTAATCCTCAGGGTACCTGGACATAACAATAGCTCACATTCCCAAATGCAGGGTCTTCATTTACGCCCTAAGGAGAGGGTAACCTGTAAAGATACAAGAAGGATGAGGAAGAAGTTGGGCCAGCAGGTATGAAGTGATGTAGCTTTTTCTTCTCTTTGGATAGCAACAGGCCTTCTGGAAGAAGTGAGCAGGGGCTTGGGGAGGGCAGTGCCAACAGTGTCCGGCCATCTCATCGCCTCGTGTTAAAATAGCACTTGACAATAAATGCTAAATGACATTTCCCTTCCTCATGCAAAATCCAATTCGAGTCGTCTCATAAATCCTGCCTGAGGCCTCCATTGCAATTTCTTAGGCTCATAACCCCATCACAAGGTCACCCTGAAATTAGTTTTCGGGCCAACTGCGACACAACATCCACAGTTAACGAAGGGGCAGAAGAACCCACATTTTGTTCTTTCTGATGACATAGATTCCTTTAAAGAAAACCCAACTTCTAATCCGAGTCCACTGCCTTTGAACACAGATTTTTCGGTTTTCTTCTTTGCATGATTTTAACACATATGGTCAGATGACTGAATGCTAGGCTAGACCCATCCTGATTTACCCTATAGCTTGGTATCCCTAGCCGTGGCATCCTCCAAAGCATGATGGGCCCATCTCACGTTTCACCCAAAGAGAAGTTGGTCCTGTGTTTCCAAATATTTCATGTCTGTCACTGCAAGATCTTACCGCAAAGTCTTTCAAAGAAAATCCTTCTTCTATAGCAGTGGTTCTCAGCCTTCCTAAGGCTGTGACCCTTTAATACAGTTGTATCACACTGTAATGACCCCAACCATACAATTTTTGTAGCTACTTAGTAACTGTAATTTTGCTACTGTTGTGAATCATAATGTAAATATCTGATATGCTGTGAAAGGACCATTCAAACCCCAAAGGGGTCTGTAGTAGAACACCTATGGGGTGGCTCAGCAAGGAAGAGACAGAGGCATATTCATGTATGGAAGCTCTGCTGGACCTCAACAGAGGGAACCACCATCCTGGCCAGCGCCAGACTCTATTGACAGTGGAACCCCAAGCACCTGAGCATTGGAGCTTTTATTGATTCTGAACTCCTTAGGTGCTCTACTGATAATTAAACAACCCCCCGCAAGAAATCCAACACCTGCAAACAATACAAAACACCCTAGACCTAGCATAGCCCCTCACCCAACAGTGCATGAAACAATTTCAAACATAACTAAAAGTAAACTTCCCCAACAGGGGTCCTGACCCACACGGGTTGAGAACCTCTGATCTATAGGAAGCAAAGGATTTTCATTCTCAGTATCTTGACAGCTCCTTTCCTATCAACTGTCAGCTCCAATTTCACACGCTCAAAGGAAAGGCTTGGCTTGCATCTTTCCATGGTAAGTTTGTAGTAACCATCAGAGAATTAAAACCCGTGCATGTTTTTTTTTTTTTTAACTTGATAAAGCTGTCCTGCGTTCTTTACAGAACTCGGCACATGACAGTGAATGAAAGAACAAGGTTCTTCGATCAGAAGCACGCACAGGCCTTCTGTTTCCACTTTGATTATTCCACGCACAATACAGAGCCTGGTACACTGGAAGCTCTCAAAAGACCCCAAGGCTTGGCTTGAGAAGAAAATATATATTACTCTAGTCTCCCTGTCATTAGCAGAGTGTTATACTTCACTTTCATTTGGCTACATTGTGTGTGTACATATACGTTTGCATAATTTACAGGCATTCCAAAATGTACCTGCTAATCTGTGAATTCCATTTTATGCTATTGTAACACGTTAGGAAATGAAGAGTATTTTTCTTTTTTTGTTGGCATTTTTAGTCTTTTTTATTTTCTACTGAAGATAGTTTTTTTTTCCCCATAGATATATTCTGATTACAGTTTCCTCTTCCCCAACCCCTCCCAGATCCTCCCCACCTCCCCACCCACCCGAATTAGAATACATCTCATCAGAATACATCTATAATGATGATGATGATGGTGATGGTGATGGTAATGATAATAATACTAACATAAAATAAAAAATAAACAAGCTAGAATAGGATAAAACAAACAACCCAAGAAAGCCCACAAGAAACACATACAGACACATATTCGCACACACAGAAAACCCCTAAAAACAAAATTAGAAACCATAATATAGAAATAAAAGATCAGAAAAAAAAGAAAAAAAATTTTCAAAAAATATACCACCGAGTTCATTTTGTGTTGTCCATTTACTGCTTGGCATGAAGTCACCCTCAAGTGTGGTTTGTTTACCCAATTAGACTCTGTTGGAAAAAACTACTTTTCCTTTGTGAGCATTTATCAATTAAAGATAGCTTCTGGATTAGGAATGGGGGCTAATGTCTACTTCCTCTCTCAGCGCCAGGACTGACCCCACGCGGCTTAGACTTGTGCAGGCCCTGTGCATGCAACCACAGATTCTGTGAGTTCATATATGTGTCAGTTCTGATGTTTCTAGAGGCCTTATTTCTTTGGTGTCATCCCATGCTCAGTTGGCTCTTAAGTCTTTCTTCTTCCTCTTCCAAAAAGCTCTTTGAGCCCTGAGGAGATGGTTTGATGGGGACATCGCATTTAGGACTTAGTGTTCCATAGTTTTGGAGACTTCTAAGACTTTCCGAGACCTTAGAGACTTCATATGCCAGTATCTATTTTTATTTCAAAGATGTGTTTTATTTTATGTGTATGAGTGTTTGCCTGAATGAATATATGTGCGCCGCTTGTGTGCAGTACCTCCAGAAACCAGAAGAGGGCATCAATTCCCTGGAATTGGAGTTGCTGGTGGTTGTGAGCCCACCCACCATGTGGGTGCTGGGAATCAAACAAGGGTCTTCGGCAAGGGTATCCAGTGCTCTTAGTCACTGAGCCGTTTCTTCAGCCCTCAGGCTGGTAATTCTTTGAAATAGTTTTATCAGTTCTGTTAGTACTTTTCCATGCAAATATTTTGAAGGTACTTAGTCATTCTTTCATCACTAGTAACTATCCTTGGGTTGTGTCAGTACTATCAACGGTGTGAAAACTGCACTCATGTATACTACTTATGTTTTGAAAATAAATCCCTAGAACAGAGGAGAGTGTTTCTTATTTTATCATTGTTATGACAAAATACTCGACAGAAGGAACTCATGAAAGGTAAAGTTTGATTTGGCTCATGGCTTCAGAAATGTTTCAGCCCATCACGGCGGAGAAGACACGGTGGTGTTCATATGGCTTAAACTTCTTCTGTCACAGCCTCAGAAAAGTAAGAGAGTAGAGGCCAGAAACATATACAGGTGATACCTTATAGGTTAGCCCCCAGCATGCACTCCTGCTAACCAGATCCTGAACCCCAAAGATCCCCAGATCTCTATAAACAGCGCCACCTGCTGGAGAGCAGGTGTTCAAACACATGAAGTGGGGAAGGGCCATTTCAGATAAGAACATAACCGGTTGCTGACCAATTTAATGACGCTTCCCCCTGATTACCACATTGTTCTTCTATCTAGAACAGTGGTTCTCAACCTTCTCCCCCTGGGGGGGGTGTGTCAAACAATCCTTTCACAGGGGTCACCTAAGACCATCTTCATATCAGAGAGTTACATTACTGTGCATGACAGTAGCAAAATTACAGTTATAAAGTAGCAACAAAAATAACCTTATGGTTGGGAGTCACTATAACACGATGAACTCTATTGAAGGGTCGCAGCATTAGGGAACGTTGAGTGCCACTGATCTAGAAAGTTCCCTGCAGTTTTTCTGTTATAATTATCCTCAGGTGAAGCTTAGCACAACTTACCCCCAACTCCTACATACACACACCAGTTACAAAGTAATTTGATTGGAGCTTTTAGCTTTAGGACACTCCTTCCCTTTGAATAGGTCACATCCTGTTTCAAGAGCCTGAGCCACTTTTAATGCAAGGGTTACCAGTCTTATGTTTATGGACTACGAACCTGGATTGGGAAAAAAATGCATCCTTCATTTTTATCAAACTGAAATTTAGCACAGCTGCCTATGGAAGAGTTGCTGAGATGGCCCCTTCTCAACAGTTCTATGCCATTTTGCTCAGCATACGAAACCGTAACCCATCCTCAACCCACACTCAATGTTACGGCCGTTGGTTATCAGACAGCCTATGAGGCTCAGTCTTCATCGTGGGACACATATTATAATCCACCATTGCTCTAGGAATAGTTTGAGAATTGTGTGTCACTCTAATCCCAGCCCTTAGTCTACGAATTTTATTTGGAGGGAATTAGGAACGTCATTCTGAGAAAATATTCACAAGTACTGCAGAACTGCCGAGGGTCCATGGCAACCCAAACCAGATGCAATTCTGGGTCTCTGGAAGCAGTAATGGGAAGATGTGCATTTCCTGGGTAAAAAGCACTTTGCGATCTATGAGAAATTCTAGAATGCAAACCACACATGCTATAAATAAATAAGAGTAAAGAGCTGGGTGTGGACACGTGTAATCCCAGGGTGGGGGAGGCAGAGACAGCTAGATACTTGGTGCTCACCGGCCGGCCGGCCGGCCGGCCAGCCAGCCAGCCAGCCAGCCAGCCTAGCAAAATCTATGAGTTTCTGGCCTGTAAGAGACTGTGTCTCAATAAACAAAGTAGGCAGTGTTCTGAGAAAGAAATCCTAAGTTGGACTCTGACTTCCACACAGGCAACACATGTACACATGTGCAACACATATGTGCATGTACATACACAAACATGCATACCACACAATACACAAAAAGAACATATATAATACACATGTGATGTATATGTTTATATGTATATATGCTTACATGGGCATATTGATGTATGTAATGCATATGTATATGCATATATATTCATTTTCCTTCACTTTTGTTTTATTAGCACAAACCATGCACCATGGTCACTAGGCAAGATTCAGGTGGTACCTAGTGAGCTTTTGGGGGATCCAGCAGAATAAACATTCACCAGTGAAGCCCCAGCTCCCTTTCATCCTTCATCTTGGCTGAGGGATTGGTGGCTTGCCCATTCTGTGACTGACTGGGCAAGCTGAGTATTTTCCTTGCAAGCTTGTACCCAAGCCAGGGTAGGGAAGGCACCAGGGAACTTCCCCACATGGCGATGAAGATGTTTAGGTTGTTGTCCAAAATGCTGACAGATCAAACATGTTAAAGCTGCAAAAACTCACCTTAGCCCTGAGCCACAGTCTGTAAACCCTCCCTGTGGACATCCTGGGCAGCAGCTCCTGCCTCACTCCTCCCACAGCATCCTGTGCAATGCCCCTAAGAAAGGCCTTGGATTGAACACTGGAGCTTCTTGCTTCTGTCTCGAGGGCCAACCTGTCCCATCGCAGGACAGTGCTTCATGAGAACTCACATGATGTCATTTTTCAGGTGACTCCAACTGTAGTTTTGCAGAGAACAACGGTGCATAGCAAAACACCTCATCCTAACCACCATGCTTTCTGTCTTCTGACTCTCTGAGAAAGAATGAGGATCAGACCTGCATGTATGTGCATGTGTGCACACACACACGCGCACGCATGTGGACACACACACACACTTGCAGTCTTGAGTGTCCATTACCCCTGTCACTGTGACACAAATATATAACACAACAAAGAGGTGTCATGGGGTTCTGTCCATGTCTGCTTGGCCCCACGTACTTGGAAAGAACCTCAGGCAGCCAAAGTGTGGAGGGCGGGGTGCTCATTCACAGTGGACAGGAAGCAGAGAGAGAAAATCCTGGGAGAATTTACCTCCAGGCACCCACCCCAGTTACTCCCTCCATTTAGCCCCCATTTTCTAAAGTTTCTGGAACTTTCCAAAATAGCGGTACAAGCTGGGGATCAAGTGTCAATATGTGAATTGCGGCAGAGATGAGGATTTCCGATCCGAGCCATTGCAGTCCGGAGAGGTTTGCTGACCATCTGCTCCATCTCAGACAGCACAGCTGTCAGAACACGCTACAGCTGCAGCCTCTGCTCTGGATTCAATCATACTGATGGTTTTATTGTTTGATTTTATTTTTTTTTATTTTTTATTTTTTTTTAACAATTAACGTCTGAGTTCGGGAGACCCCAGTTCTCTGTTTTGTGGTAGAAATAAACTCTCTTGACTTACATTGAAATGGGGAAAAAAATGTAGAGAAGTGAATAGCCTCATGGGCTGAGATGCAGTATTCTGTGAAACTGTGGGGCTACTGTTAGAGTTTGCAGATACACGGACCCATCACAAACGTTCCTGTCATACAAACCATCTCTTAAGGAGTCAGGGAAACGATGCCCTGCACATACAAGTGCTTAGCTAGCTATGCTAAAAGTTCTCTCTACACTAAACATCACATCGTCCTCCCTACCTGGCACCTTCAGGCAGGTACCAACACGGTTCACTGTCCCTTGAGAGCTCCGCATGGGTTTTCATTTATAACATCATCATCATCATCATCATCAATCAAGGTAGGGTCCCATGTAGCCCAGATTGGTCTCAATATCTCTAGGTAGCTGAAAATGATCTTAATCTCTTGATGCTCATGGCCTCCCGAGTGCCAGGATGACAGATGCTCCGCCATGGAAGATTGCCGTGGTACGAGGGGCCAGACTCAGGTTTTCACACACGCTAGGCAAGCATTCTATTGATCAAGCTCCACCCCCAGACCTCCATCTGGCTCTGCTCCTTGTTATAAGATTGACCAGAAAATCAAACACAACGTTCCTTTGTCCAGTGCTGTGTGTGTGTCTCTGTGAGGGATCAGCTGATCCACATTCAGTGGGTACCCATCCAGGAGCTGTCCAATCACCACACTAAGCGGCTGCAGACAAAGTAAGCCCGGGGGCCATGCCTGATGCCGACTGATCCCATGAGGTGGCTTCTCTCACAGAGGAAGTCCCCACCATTTTCCTCTGCACACCTTGAAATTGAACCTGATATGATCGTATTTCATATCAGTATTCTGCCCACAAATGAGAAACCCAGTCCGCTCTGGAGCGTTTTAGAATTCAGACGACTGGAAAGGAGGGTCCTTCACCTTGCAATGGAGACCGAGGTCATCTGGCATCTTATTACCATGGTAGGACAAGTGGTCCTACCTTTGAGACAAAGATTAAGTGCCCGGCAGCCACCGCCATTTATTGACCAAAGTTTAATTTAAAGAAACAAACCTCATCAAAATAGTGGGCTGGGAAAACTCCCAGTGCTATTTCAGTTACGGTGGCAGGCTAGAGCAGGTTCTCTTTCACCATTGCTCGCAAAGCAAATGGGAGCTGGGATGTAGCTCCACTGTTAGAGTGCTTGCTTAGCATGCAAGAGGCCCTGGGTTCAATTCTTGGCACTCACAGACCAAGCATGGTGGTGCATGCCTCTAATCCTCATTCTCAGAAGGTGATCAGGAGGCTTGGGGGTTCAAGATCATCCTTGGCGACATAGGAAGTTTGAAACCAGTTGTGGTAACATGAGACTCTGCCTCAATAACAGCAGTCCAGTACTCGGTAACTCAGTGGGTCCGAATGAGAAGTGAGTATCTATTCATCTAAAATGAGATCTAGAAGCTGAATTTAACAATCGTCATGAGCTGTGTCTCCCCAGGTATCTGGCTCCTTTCCAGCTCAGTTTGAAGTTGGCCATTGCTTTTTAATGAATTACTAGTTTGTTCCTTTTTAAAGTGGTCACAGTTTGTTTATCCATTCACCACTGATGGACTTTGGCTGTCTCCACTTAAGCACTATCAAGAAAAAGGAAAATTATGAGTTAGAAAGAGACCCCTGGTTGCCTCGACCTGGGGTGGACAGAGGGATTCAGCACAGATAGACAGAAGGGGATTCAGTGAAATGTTATAAACTGTAACCGTGCCAAGGATAGTGATTCATGACTCTAATCCCCAATATATGGGAGGTAGAGACAGAAGAGCACCAGTTCAAGGCCACCAAGGGCTATTTAGTGAGTTCCAGGCTATTCTGAACTATACAGTGAGATGCTCACAGGGTTCCACTGTGAGTACAGCACTGGCCATGATGGTGGTTCACTCTGCAGAGGACTGACAGGGTTTACACGTATGAATATGCCTCCTTGTCTCCTTTGCTGAGCCGCCACAGCAGCAGGGTACCACTACAAGAGCGAGATGGGCTTCTCAGAAGGAATACAGAATATGTTCATCTCCACTGCATTTTAGGACCAACACATGTCAGGAAAGCACACATCAGGACACATGAAGGACCAACGCACATTAGGACAGCACACATCAGAAACAATGGGTATCAGGCCCAATGTGACTGCGAACAGTCATCACCAACAAAACATCCTCTTCAATTTTGCAATGAGCGCATACATACGGTTCACACAGTGGCTGTAGGTAAGAAACCAATATGAAAATAAAGCCTTAGCCATATAGAAAAAAATAAATACAGAGTTAGACATAGGTTGTGGCTGGGGAAAAGGACCCTGAATCCCGGGTCTCGGGAGGCTGCGGCAGGAAGATTTGGAGCTCACACCCAGTCTGGACTTCAAGGTAAGAATTTGTTTCTAAAACCCAAAATAGGGGATGGCTCAGCCAGCAAAACCACTTGGTGTACAAGCACCTGTGTTTAGCCCCAGGATTTACTTCAGACAAGCCGGGCAATGGTGCTGTGTGCTTACAATCCCAGAGCTGGGGAGGAGGAGATGGGTGGGTCGCTGGGGCTTACTTGCTGGTCAGCCCAGTTTACTAGGTGAGCTCCAGGCCGGTGGAAGACTGTGTCTCACAAAACACAGGGTGGACAGTGCCCGGGGACGCCCAAAGTCATCCTCCACACATCTGTTCACACGCATGCACACCGCCCCCCCCACACACAATTTCTAACAGAAGAAAATAGAAGGAAAAGGCAAAAAAGAGAAGAAATAAATCTAGGACTAAATCCAGGCATTGACAATTTCTCTCATATGACATATATGTACACACGTTTCAATGGAAACATCAAGTTCAGAAACTCACAGGAAGACAAACAGCCAATCCATTTTCCTGTGTCACACTGGCTGGGGCAGAGACAGCAGGCACTTTTTAGTAAGTCAGATGTTGAAGAATGTCGTATAGCCCTGGTACAGGGGTTGGCTGGCTGGCATCTGTGAAATCTCAACTCCAGAACAACCAATGTCAGCCATGATCCACAGCATGGAAGTGTCCATGAAAACTTCTGATGAGACGCATAATGTAAGTATGGTTGATATTGGGTTATCATTTATGCCACGTTTGGTATGTTGTAGCTCTAGGGGGGAAAAATGGTATTTTCTACTTAGGGCTCCCTGGAGATCCTGTGAGCCCACGATGGTAGCTTCTAACACAGTAACTCACCACCATTACCCACTGAAAAATGATACTAAATAATTTAACTCTAAATACGGTTCCCTGCTTGGAAATGGAATATATTAAATACCAAATATATGGGCGTAATAAAAAGACAACGCATGGGCAAATTAAGGCAAGGCGTGCGTTCCCTCATGAGCTGCAGAATGGGACTGAGTGAATGCCAGGGAGTGCACGTCAGATAACTGCATCAGGCCTAAGTTCACAGACAGCTGGGCTTATAATTCCCCTTCACTGCAGAAGCCACGTGTACAAGTTCCTGTTGCCTCCTTGCCTCGTCTGTTTCTCAGAAGCCGATGCAGAAATGCTTGCATCTGCAGCCAAATAAAGGGCCAAAATAAAGGGCTGCGGTAACCAAATCCAAGGCCCTGTTCTCTATTGCACCCCAAGTAGCCCCCACCTGAAGATGCATCTCCTAAACATGGGTCTTTCTAGGAGTGGTATACCGGCATCCCGTCTCTTCTCATAGACAAGGTATCTCTCGCCCTCAAACGGCATCTGCATATGGGACTCTGTTTACAAGAAGATGATAAGTGACAAGGTGAGGGCTAGGGAAGCCACTCATTCAGTAGAGTGCTCGTCCCCGGAGTATGAGGACCCGAGCTTGACCCCTGAGACCTCTGCAAAAGATCTGAGGTGCATGCTGGGAGGTAGTGTCTTCCTGGGACTCACTGGCCAGCCACCTTAACCTACTGGTTGGACCCAGGCTCCAATGAGAGATTGTGTCTCGAAACACAAGGAAGACAGAGATGGAGAGATGGCTCAGAGAGCACGTGCTGTTCTTGCGGAGGACCCAGGTTCAATGACTAGCACCCATCTGGTAGCTAACAAAGGGGTTTTAACTCCAGTTCTCCAGGTGGTCTGACATCCTCTTCTGGCCTTTGAAGACAATGAACGCACGTATCCATCCAGGTCTGTATACATATGTGAACACACAGAAGTAAAGGGGTAATACCTTCGATGATTGTGGTAGCTAGTTTTATATCAAGGTGAGTCAGACTCTCAGTTGAGAAGACTGGCTGTAGACAAGTCTGTGGACCATTTCCCTGGTTGATGATGGATATAGGACAGCCCAGCCTACTCCAGGCAGTGCCACTCCTGGGCCAGTGGGTCCTGGGTACTGTAGGAAAGTAGGCTGAGCAAGCCATGAGAACAAGCCAGTAGGCAGCACTGCTCCATGGCCTCTGCGTCAGCTTGTGCTTTCGGGGTCCTACCTGGAGTTCCTGCCTTGGCTTCCCTCATTAACCAACGGTAACCTGTAGGCTGAAATAAACCTTTCTTCCCCAGGTTGCTTTTGGTCCTGGTGTTTTATCACAGCGATAGAAAGCAAGCTAAGATAATCTCACTATTCAAGATTTCTCTGCTCAAAAATCACACTTTTGGGTGATCTTGGTGTTGATCAACACAGAATCAGGCCACCTCTCACCATCGATGACAGACACTCCTCTTAACTCAGCGGCTCTCTGACGAACGGGTTGCTGGTCTTTAATTGTTCGGTATTTCCAAGAGGCCTTGAACCTGACCCCCCAGCTCTCCCACATCTGCAGCAGATGCACCAGTGCCACCACTTCAGGGCTGTGTAGCTTCAAGTCGCAGGCTTCTGCAACAGCCTCCCCACACATACCTGTCGGTGGACAGACCTTTTCACGGCTTTCCAGCAATGCAGGAGATACCATCCCCGCCCTCTTCCTAGGGAAACCCTTTTATTGTCTCCAAACCCTTCTCTGCCAATGCGCACAAGAATCATTCCATCCGGGATCATGGGAAACAACTTTGATGTGCTATATGTCCCTAAAGCAGAATCTACTAGATACACACTTGGCTGGGAAGGCTCCTGACTGACTCCCAGTTTAGACATGTGGAGATAGCACTGTCCATCCTCAACACAGGCTTTGTGCATGACTAAGGTACTTCACTGCTCATATTGGAGAATTTAAACTCAGACTAGATGGAAAAGAACAATCTAGGCCAAAGGATCTGAGTAGAAGGACCACATTCCCCTTGCGGACATGCCCACTGTGCGGTCCTAGGGCTTGCTTCCATGTGTGTACACACATGTGATGATTTTAAGTCTCTAGATAGCAGAAAGAAAAGAACAGAGAACTTTCTCAGGAGAGCCACAGAACAACGTGAGAACTAAACTCAATATGTCCTGACTTGCACACTTATGTGTCCCCTGCCCTCTCTCTCTCCCAGCAAGGTCAATTTGTGCTGCTCATACACTCCCGAGTCTGAGGTTGTCCATTAGAGCATGGTCAACATTCAAGGGCCCTAACTCTTAAAAGAAAACTGACTCTGCCCTCTATCAGTCAGCAAGGGCCAATAGCTCCACCGTTGGGGGTAGAGGGATTGATGAACCCCTTTCCACTCCATACTTGATTATTGCCTGGTTTGATCGTGTACAGACAGCCACAGCTGCTGTGAGTTCATCAGTGTGCTTCCTGTTATGTCTAAGAGTTTCTCTCTGGTCCTCCCAAACCTCTGACTCTTACAATCATCTTCCCCCCGCCTTCTACAAAGGTCCCCAAGCTTTTGGGGGGAAGAGTGTGATACAGATGTCCCATCGTGGCTGAGTACTCCACTGACATATATCCTGTACACTTTGACCACTTTGTGGGTTTTTCCATTAACCACCTTCCACTGCACAAAGAAGCTTCTCTAACGGGGACTGAGAGTGTCACTGATCTATAGGTAGAAGACAGGAATTTAGAGTACAGTTTGATACTAGGTTGATCTAGCAGAATAGTTATAGTAGGTTCACCCCTGTGGCCTTGAGCTCCACAAATGCCACCACTTTTTAAAGTTCGCCTTCAAAAAATGTTTACAGTATTCACAGAGCTCCGCCGCTGTCTCCGATATCCAATTGTAGAATATTCTACTCATATGAGTCTTTTATACTCACTTCAACACACATAGCATCATGCTTCCAAGGCCTGACCAACTGTATCGCATCCTGATCCTCTCTTTTCTCCACTGGATAATATTTCACTTTCTGGATATACCACATTCTATTTCCCCCGTCTTGTGGGTTTTAGATTACCGAGTGATTTCCAGCTTTTGGTTATTACAGCATCTGGCTCTACCACTACGCACACAGATAGGTTTCTCGTGGCTGCTTGTTTTCTGTTCCCCTGGGTACCTGTTTCACGGAGCCATTGTGACCCCAATTGTCACAGACATGTCTGTCGCATCATGCTGCTGCTGTCGTTTCTCTCTTCTTTTTAATACTCACGGGTGATCGGTTCCCAGCGGTTTCTCTTTCTTATTTTTATAAATTTCTCACCCCATTTCTTCAAGTTTCTATTTCCTGGTGCTCTTTATTCTGCTACAATGGTTTCGCTTCCCATAGAAGCGAATCTAGCAAGCGATGTTTTTTATCTGTTAACACCCTCCTGACCTCCAGCAGTTTCTTCTTCCTGCAGCCTTGACTTGTCTTTGTGACACGGTGCCCAGTTTGAATCTTTGAATACCGAGAGGCACTTAGTTGTTTCGTGTGGGAAATTCTGATTTGGTGGGGTTTGTCCATATTGCTTTCTGGCATTTATAATTCCCCTACATCTGTTTGCATATATGAATGCTCCTGGTATGTTTGGGTCCTGGTCTGCACTCACGCTCAGCTCCATTCATTTTTTTAAAGGTACAGCGAAGATTGGCTCACTCTTGGCTTCTCCCATCGGTACTTCCAAGAGCATTCCCTGAGTTTTGAGTTCAATGCTGATGTGGTTTCTATGGGGATGCGGTGAGTGATGGGGGTAGTGAACAGCAGGCATGCTCTCCTCATCTAACCATCCGCTAGAATGCCTGCCACATTTCTTCTTTGTAAATTACTGAGATGTTTCCTGGTCACTGTGCCATCCACATCGCTCTTGCTTGTGGGGCAGAACCCTGATTCTGAACTGGCACATCATCCAAAATAACAAGCTTCTGACTTTTTCTTGTTGCCTGGCATAATCATGTCATTCTGTTCTGACAAGGGAGAGAGAGTGGGGGTTGGTCGAAGTTTCTATGAAGGTCACTTTTTCTATAAGGCTGTGCCAGCTATGAAGATCCTTTCCTGTCACTTTTACTTGACCTGATGCAATGTTTGCTGATGCAATGTTTGGCACTCCTGCAGCTATCATGATCCCTGAGGATATAAGCCGTAAGTTAACATGCTGTGGGAGCATAGTAAGTGCCTGGGCACCTAAAAGTACCCAGAACTATAGTGATTGTCCTACCTAGCCTTCATTGCTTCTGTTATGTGACTAAGAAATAAACTTGTATCTTATCTAAGCCCTTCTTACTAGCTTTAAGAAAATTAAACAATCGTACCTAACTGTCCTGGTTAGTTTTTATTGCCAACTTAACAAAAACTTGGAGTCACCTGGAAAGAGGAAACCTCAAGTGAATATTTACATGGATCAGTCTGGCTGGTGGGCATGCCTGTGAGAGATTATATCAATTGATGATTGATGTGGGAAAGTCCACCACTGTGGGTGGCACCATTCCCTAGGCAAGTGGGTCTGGGCTATGTAAGAAAGCTAGCTGCACACGAGCCATAAAAAAAAAAATCAGAAAGCAGCTTTCCTTTGTGATCTCTGCTTCAGGTTCCTGCTTGAGTTGTTGCTCTGGCTTCCATCAGTGATGGACTATGACCTGAGAAATGTAAGCCAAATAAACCTGTTCCTTCTCAAGTTGCTTTTGGTCATGGTGTTTATCACAGAAAACTAGAACATTAATCTTAACAAATACAGTCTGAGATGTGCCTGTCAGGCCTCACTTTAGTGTAGCTTCGTGAATTCACCCACAGCCTTATATTTGAAATATGAATTAAATATCAATTACCTCTTTTTTTTGCGGCTCATTCTACTACTTAAAATATATTTGTTTTAAAATGAAACACATTACCTATATATGGTAAGCGGAAAATCAGTATCGTGTAGGATAAATAGAGGATCATTATCAACAAGATTGAATTCTTGTGATGCATGCCTGTCTACAGGATGTTGTCAAAAAATCAAAGCTTTAAAGACACATGGTCTTCTAAGATAAGAAGGCTAACTGAGGCTGGGCGGTGGTGGTGTACTTCTTTAAGGCCAGCACTTGGGAGGCAGAGGCAGGTCGATCTCTGTGAATTTGAGAACAGCCTGGTCTACAGGGTGAGTTCCAGGACAGCCAGAGTTACAACAGAGAAACCCTGTCTGGAAAAACAAAACAACAAAACAAAACAAAACAAAAAAAAAAAACAAAAACGGCAAAGGGCTAACTGAGCATGAGCCAGAGAGTGACCCAGTAAGCAGCATTTCTCATAGTCTCTCTAAAGGAGGCAGACACCTTTCCAGGCTGCAGCCATGCTGGGGAACTCAGAGGTGTGCCTGCTGGTGTCATTCACGTTTACTCAAACTCAAGTCTGTGTTGCCAAGAACATCAATTGCAGATCTGCTACAGGAAGCTCTAGGAAACCCCCTTCCATGAGAGAATTTTACACATCAGGCCTTGTACATATTGGTGCCACGGGCAGTGAGATTCTGAAAATGCGGGATGGGATATGGGGGTAAAGAACAATTCGCTATTCTGCTGTGGTTTCGGGATCTGTGAGGGCAAATCAAAGCAGATCTGATCGTTGAGATAACAGCATTAAGATGAGACTCTCAGCAAACAAACTTCTTCAAACAAGGAATATGAACTTGAAGCCGGTAAGAGATCTTCACTGACTCCCGCTGAGTTCTTCGCTGATACGAAAGTGGCTCCTTACCCATGAAATTGCACCTGTCACAGCGACTTCACTTCATTAAGGCAGCTTCCTGATCCGAGCAAGATTATCAGCAACTCACAATCTATGACTCTCCAGCTAATGAAGACTGCCTCTCGTGTGTTCCGACAGCTGAGCTCAGAGTTTTAAGAATAACTGAGAAATGGCTAGAGAGAAGGAAAGATTCATAACGCAAAGCAGCCCCCGCCCCCCAGCTACCAACGAACCTTCCAACATCATCAAAGCATCAACTCAATGAAACGTTTTCCAATTATCCTCAAGAAGAAAAGGACCTTGCCTTGCTTCAGCACCACCTGAAATAATGGCTCCCTTTATTCCACTCTGTGACGACGGAAGTATAAAAAGAAAGGTTTTGTATGGGGGTCAGGGATAACTATTGAAGATGCTAACAAATATGTGATATATATCTATATCTATATATTCATTATGTACATTTTGCTAAATAGAAAACACACACAGAGTTTTCTACTCAGCCCAAATGGTTCACTGAAGAAATTAATTTACATTCAGCCATTTCCAGGTCCCCAGCTCTGCCTGCAGGAATCCCAGGTGTCAGTCTTCTCTGGAGTATTTCTGAGATGGCATCCACTCAGAAAAATATCCTTCTATGTCCTTCGTAAGTGGACTTCTTTGAACTCACAAACCAGAGACCACGCTGTAAGCATGCATGTAGACTTATATCCTAATGCATATGTTAATAGAGACAGTTTCATTCCAGACTTCATTAATCGAGCCATTACAAGCATCCCCCTGCATGCTGGGCACTGCTCAGAGACTGGGGACACAGCTGCAAGCAAGACATTATTCTGACACCAAAAGAGCTTCTGGTCTAGGCTTCTTCATGAAGGTCAGGTGCCAACCTGCCACATCAGCATCCTGTGCTGTGTGTGTGTGTGTGTGTGTGTCCTATAGAACATATCCCTATGCATATTATATCTCTAGCATGTTACAGTTTAATATGTATGTTTAATATGCTATGTCCTCACACTTACATATGATACTGCATACACAGGCTCATGCATGCATACATTTTCATTATCTGCATAAATCAGAACCAAGCAGTGGACAAGGAAGGTTCTCCAAATGGATCATATTGTGATGCTATATCCTTCAGAGGAAAACGCCTGGGTAGTCTATCCAGATTCTTGTTTCTTAACGGAGACTTTGACACGGGCACAGGACAAGAGCTGCTTGCTCCACACACTGGAGTGCCTAGAGATGGCCTGGAGATGCAGCGCATTGGAAGGCCTGGGTTGTCAGAGCCAGAGATAAGCAGCGTCTATGTGGGGTGAAGGGTACCTTCAGAGTGCTCTACTCTTCCCTTCTGGGCCCAAGATGAACTCAGCCAATTTTTTTAGTAAGATAATTAAAAAACATAAAGACAATAAAAATAACCTATGGCAGTTCAAATCCCTTTGCATCCATGAGCAGCGCTACTTCTACTATCAATGAGTCATGGTAGATGACAAACATGGCATAAGGGAAACGGAAAGCACATTAGTTGAGACCCTTTTCATCACTTGAGGTAGAGAACAAAAGCATTCATTCACCACATCGTCTAACCATTCATTCTTCCATCACTCATTTGTGATTTCATTCATCTATCCATTCATTCGTCCATTCACCTATTTATCAATCATTCATTCATCCTTTCACTGAGTCATCCACCCATCCATCCATCCATCATTATAACCTGCAGAGATTATCTTACCAGCCAAGTCCATTCATCTACCATCTACCTATATATCCACCCCCACCCATTCATCCATCCACCCATCCATCCATCCACCCATCCACACACCCATTCATCCATCCACCCACCCATCTACCCACCCATCCATCCACCCATCCATCCACCCATCCATCCACCCATCCACCCATCCATCCATCCAGCCAGCCAGCCATCCAGCCATCCATCCAGCCATCCACCCATCCATCCTTCCATCCGCCCATCCATCCATTCACCCACCCATCCATCCATATATCCATCCACCCACCCATCCACCCATCCTCCATCCACCCATCCATCTACCCACCCATCCATCCATCCACCCATCCACAGATCCTCCATCTTTCCATCCATACATCCATCCACCCATCCATCCATCCACCCACCCAATCCATCCATTCATCCATTCTCCCATTCATCCACATATCCATCCACCCATCTACCCATCCACCCATCCACCCATCCATCCATCCACCCATCCACCCATCCTCCATCTTTCCATCCACCCATCCATCCACCCATCCATCCACCCATCCATTTACCCACCCATCCATCCATCCATCCATCCATCCATCCATCCATCTTTCCATCCACCCATCCATCCACCCATCCATTCACCCACCCACCCACCCATCCATCCATCCATCCATCCATCCTCCCATCCACCCATCCTCTATCTTTCCATCCACCCATCCATCCACCCATCCTCCATCCTTCCAACCATCATCCATCTAAATATGAATTATTTACTTTTTTCGTGGCTGTGGCCAAGTACCCCATAAGAAGCACCTTCAGGGAGGTTTCTTTTGTCTCTCAACTTAAGTATGGATACAGTCCATCAGAGCAGAGAAGGCAAGAGTGTGAGGTGGGCCAGGCGGTGGTGGCACACATCTTTAATCCCAGCACTTGGGAGGCAGAGGCAGGCAGATCTCCAGGTTTGAGACCAGCCTGGACTACAGAGTGAGTTCCAGGACAGCCAGGGCTACACAGGGAAACCCTGCCTTGAAAAAACAAACAAAAAACAGTGTGAGATGGGTGGTCACATTGCACCTGCAGTTAGGAAGCAGAGAACATACAGGGTCTCAAGGCCCACTCCTAGTGATCTGCTTCCTCCAAAAGTTTCCACAACCTCCCAAAACAGGCTACCAGCTGAAGACTAAGTGTCCAAACAAATGAGCCTAGGGAGGACATTTCACATTCAAACCACAATACCATCTACCCACGCAACCATCTATCATTCCAAACTTCCGTGTCCACCAGTCACACTGCCCCTCACTGTCCGTTTTCACATGCATCTGTCCATCTATCCTCATGTCTGTCGGCTATGTGACACAAAGTCACCTTTTGTGAGGACGGTACTCCTTCTTCAAATCACATCCCTCTCACAGGCACACTGGGCCAAGACCGTTATATCAGACCAACAAGTAACTTCCTCTGTGTGACCCACTCCTGCCACACAAACACCCAAGGTAGATCTCAAACCCTGCCTTCCTCTTTTCTTCTCATTTTCTCCAGTCAGAAAAAAGTCCTGAAATACTGGCTCTCAAAAGGAAGGGCGCAGACCAGAGCGGCTCTAGGTGACCCAGATTTCGCCAGGTAACATTAGGAAAAGGAGCACAAAGGGGGATTGAAGTCAAACTATCCCTGAATTGGTTTCAAGTAATTTTGGTAATGAATCAAGGGGGGGTGGGGAGGGCAAAACAAAACAGCAATAGCCACGAAGGGGAGATTCATCACCTCCATATAACAGGAGATAAATGTATTTTCCAAACACAGTTATGAAATTTCAAACTGCATTCCAGGAACAATGTGCTACCTTCCTAGATCCATCCTTTGATTTTGCTCAATTTTTCAGTAATATGAAGAGCCAGAAGAAACCTAAAAGTGACAAAGAAAATGTATGTGACCAGACTAGGAATTCTCCGAAGCCACAAATGAGGTTCCGGGAGAGAGGAATAAATCAAGAACTCCTAAGTCTCCAAGCCGTTCTTTGCCCAGCTGTGAATTGCCTGTTTCTAATTTGGTGGCTATCAGAGGCAGATCCGGGTTTTAATTTCTCCCTAGAGTGATTCACAATTGCCTGTAATTCCACAGCAGGTGGCTCACTGTTCTATCAGAAAGTGCCTGTACACAAATACAATCACATGGGTTATGTTGACACCAACACTGTAAAGGTGGGCTGCATCCTGCCTATGAAAGTGTCAATGCTATCATGTTTAACACATGCAGAAATACTTCTGTTGTAAGAGATACCCTGCAATTCTGGCACCTCTGATACGAATTGGAGAGAAGTGACTTCTATGACTGATTGATGCCGCTGCATGGAGAGGTCTTTGTAGATGACAGAGCCGCTGTGTTCCTACGTGAGTCCACTATGAACAGTAAATACCCCACTGCCCCCATCCAAAAGACTCTACTCCGCTCATTTTACCTAGAGACATAATGACAGGTAGCGCACACAAAATACAAATTACAGTGGAGTCAGTTAGCAAACTTGAGAGCAAAAAGAAGCCACCATGGCAGAGGATCTGAGCCCGGCACAGGCCAGGTGGGACTTACCTCTTTTCTGAGCCAGCAGATTTCTTCTGACAAATGATGACAGCTGGTGCATACTTTCCGGTGTACTCGGAGCTCTGTTTGACATCCCACATGGCAGGGCTGCTGGCTCTCACTCCAACGATGCTCACTCCTTTCTTAACCTTGGCCCTGTTGGAGACAGGAGGTGTAGGTCTGAGACAGCTCTGGGGAAGTCTCAGGTCCAGGTCAGTGGGTAGTTCCAGGGACATGGTGAGCATTCACACATTTGCCTAGCAGGTATGAGCTCATGGGGAATTGGATTTAAATATAAATTTGCAACTACATTCCTATCCATCTGTTCTAGCCCCTACACACACACACACACACACACACACACACACACTCCTCAGTTATCACTACACTTTTATAGATGGAGCTAGTAAAATGCACTGGACTTCAGCAAGCATCTGTTACATATGGGACTAGAATGTCTCTATTAATGAAAAGACAGCACACAACACAACAAAATGTACCTGAAATCCCTTATAGTCAGAAAAAGAAACGGGAGAAGGAGGTAAGCCAAAAATACAGAGGCAACATTAGTAATAAGGGAGCACCCACAGGAAGAGGCTCCTGAGCATCAGACCACGTGAACACCACACAGGACACCCGATTTTCCCAGCAGTGTCTGAGTGCACACGGGAGAACTGAGAGGCTCAGCCAGATGAGGGGATGTTCATGGCTTCCTGCACATGGGGGTGCTGGGCTGAACAGGGCTAGCCAACTTCTATGTTTCTGTTCCTTCCTGACATTCTCATCATCTTCATCGGCATACCACAGCCTCCATCATCATCATCATCATCATCTTCATCACCACTATAATCCCCACCATCACTAACACCACTACAACTTCTATCATCAACATCTTCTTCATCATCATCATCATCTTCACCATCATCATCACTACATTTATCTTTATCACCATCACCACAACTGACACACCTTTCACCATCCACCACCACCACCTCCATCTTCTTCATCATCATAATCCTCCGGACCATGGATGACTTACCATCAACTGGATGCTATTCTAAACTCATTATAGTTCTATGTCATTTCATCCTCTAATATCCTGCCAGGTCAGTTGCCATGGGAAATCTTGTCTCTCTCATGGCTCCAGAGTAGAATAACCGGCCTTGGGCTGTAGGAAGGATAACGCTCTGGGCTCCCCTGTGAACTCCTGTTACTAGAGCTGATAAAATTGATTGGATTCACTTTCTCTGCTTACTCAGTGATGGTTGGTTTGTGTTAGGCTACCCGATATCTCCTTATGATTTAACCAAGGACACATTCACCAAGGCAGGTCACCTCCCATTAGACTCCATTTGTCGTTTCTCCCTCCCTTCTCCCTTCCTCCATCATGGAAGAGAGTCATATGGCCCTACCCTTGCACAGAAGCTGGATAGGGGAGGAAGACAGAGGCACAGGGGCTCTCTCTGCACGCATGCCCTTGTTTCTTCCTAAGAAATCTCAAAAGAATAAACCTACGTGCAATGGGAGTCTTTGTGCAAAAGGACAACATGGTTATTTTCACAGTTTGATTTACAAACTGCCTTGTAGATTTGAGGAAATCATGTTTCCTACTGTGCCGTCCTTTCTTTTTCCTTGGGGGAAATATAAAGGGCTTAGAAGCCAAAGTACCATGAGGTGCTCAGAAGTTTTGATTTTTCTGGGGGAAAAGATGGGGATCCCAGCAAAAGGCTGGGTCACATGCTCTGTATTCCACCCATGTGATCAGAAGAGGAGACCCCAGTTCCTGAATGCACCTGTGAAATCATCACTGTTAGAGGCCATACAAAACCCCAAAACGGTTCATAGAAGAAAAACAAGACATACCTATCCTAAGTAGTAAGAACTACTACACTGGGAACAATTGTATGCACACTGTGCAGGATAGGACACCCCCATAGATCTGAGGTGGCCATACTCCTGGAAGGCCATCAGGAAGACTGGCAGTGGCTCCAGGCATAGGACCACACGAGAGGTCTCATCATTCCCTGAGAACAGTGGGGCTTCCAGGTTTTTACTATGAGGACAACACATTCATACCTAGTACCTGATATCCCACAGGAGCCAGGAATGTTGGCAACAGACAGACAGAGGGTGCCATGTGACCGGTCCCCACTCCTGGACTGAGGGGAGCTCCCTCCCTCAGTGTACAACATTGTACACATGCTGTCACAGCCTTTTGCTCGGGGGAGCTAGGGACATGCTGTGTGGTTTCATGGGGAGAGGATTCTGGGAAGTTGTGCCTGGCTTTCTTTAGATATGAAAGCTGTGTCCTTTTACCCCTGTTTACTATAGTTTGTGTGCTTTTTAAGGCATAAGGCTGAGCAGTACACATGACTGCAGGGTAAGACCCTTGAGCCTTCCTAGTGACTTGTTAGACTTGGGAGTGGCTTTAGGGACTGATAATTTCCTGCTGAATGATTATGCCTCCAATATTTCCTTATGGACTATGGGAGCCATTTCTGCCCCTTTAAAGTTATAGCTGCTTCTTCCTGTGGGAATTTTCTCTCATCCACTCAAATGGCATGGGACTTATAATCCATCCATACACTAGGATCAGATCTGTGGTGACTCCTCACCATGTTTCAGTCAATAAACACAGTCCTGCCTAGAGGTCAGACTCCCCTCTCCCTCTCCCCCTTTTCAGCTCCTTTAATCTGCCCCTAAGATAACATGGACCACTATATACATACACTAGTCTACAATGGCAGGGAAACTGACCACCTATGGATAGCCCTTGGTGCAAACACTAGCAGTTTTAGAAATGGATTACAGTTTATGGCACTGCTTCCGTGGGGGGAAATGAACAGGCTTTGTGGGAGTTTTGTTTCTTCTGCTCTTGGAATGGGAGTCAGGCCTTATGTGGGCTTGACAAGCAGTCTATCTCCAGGTGACATTCACAGCCCATGTTTTATATTTCAAATAATGAGTATGCTGGCAGATGTTTTGGATGCATCATTTATAAAGGTGAGTTGGTTTAGGCAAGCCTCAAGTCCAGTTGGCCTGGGTGCTCAAGAGACTCTTCTGGCAAATAAGCTTTGGCTCTTGCTTTGTACAAACTCAACTAAATTACAGGCAGTCGAGGCACGCTGGCGAAGGGGCTGTAGAGATGGCTCAGTGCATAAAGTGCTTGCTGAACAAGCATGAGTTTGATCTGCAGACCCATGTAAAAGCTGGATACACGGTGAAAGTGCTTGCAATCCCAATGTTGGGGAGGTGGAGACCACAAAGATCACTGGGTCTTGTCTGTCATCCAGTGTAGCAAAATCAGTGAGTCCCAGGTCTCAATGACAGACCCTATTTCCAAAGCAAGGCACAATAATAGGAGACCTCTGAGATCAGCCTGTGGCCTCCACATACTCCTGCAGGATGGTATACACACACACACACACACACACACACACACACACATCACACATCTACTAGTGAAAAACTTCATTCATATGGAAGCTATTCTTCCTAGATATGTTAGAATGGATTATAAAGGATGTCCCAATTACTGTGCCCTGGAATTTTATTGAATAAAATTTGCTTTAAATAAATAGGTCATCAGCCTGGCTTTGACAATCTTTTTATCATCTGGAAGGTACTGGTACATAGGCCTTTGCTGACATATAATGGGCTTAGATTTTGCTTAGATTTTATTCCTAAGTAGGTTATTTTAGAATGTGGATGATGTTTCTCAGTGAGGGTTTTTTCAAATGACCAGCGTTATTTATTTAACCCATTGAATTACCTGAAGTTTTAGGTAACTACAGTAGTTTTGAAGAGGAAATTCTTTCTAGGATTTACTGTAGAACACCGGATCTGCATCTCTCTCTCTCTTTGACAGAAGACTTTCCTGGGAGAACAGGTGGGAAAGAGATGTTTGCCCAGTGGAGGTCCACACCATGTGTGAGTATCATGTACAAACATCTGCACAGTTGGCTACCTGCTCATTGGAGATGGATCTGTTTACAGAACATGGTGAGCCTGCCGTAATCATTCTGAAACATTCCTTTCAGAGTTGCAAGTGGTGGCCCATGGAAAACCATGGCAGGCAGTTCTTAGAACCCGCGGAGATTGGATTCACTGTGTCTGAACCAAATGCTAGCTCCTTCTTTGTTTATGACAAGCAGGTTCCTTATAGTCATTAATGGAAGTTTATAACCCACTTGTGGTTCCATAAATACAGGTTACCCTGACAGCCTCATTACCAGAGATAAACACAGTACTTGATTTCCGAAGACACTTTACTGTAGATTTACATTTAATAACACATCCACCATGGTGAGAGCGGGAAAGCCATAATTTTCCCCAGAGTATGCCCATGCAGTGTGGGCTGGTAAGACAACCTACTTGGGGCTAGGGGATGGTGTGCTTTTAAAACATAATAGAGTGAGCTGTAGGGACTAGACGCATGCGTTATGTATGATGTTTATATTATTTATATAGCATATGCACAATGTATACCCACACTACCCCAAGCACAGAATCCAGGAACTTAACTGAAACAGCTGGGAACAGCTGGCAGCCTAGGCACTGAACCCAGGGTCATGGTAGTTATGCCTGTACCTCCACCTGCCCCTCCACATCCCAGCCTCTGACTCTGGATAACTGCTTAAGCAATCTGCCCTCTGGCAATACTGGGCTTGATCCTAGATAGTACATTCAGAGTGTCTGTCTACCACCTTGTGAAAGAAGTTGGCAGTCAACTCACGCCAGCCTACCCAAAAGCCCTCTCCTGGAAATTCACCAAGCACTGTGCCCTGGTAACCCTCCTCTTCCTCTTTCTTTCCCTGGATTTTGGACTTTGCTTTTTTTCTCTCTAGTCCCTAACATTAACATATGCAAATGAGAAATTAATTAGCATATGCAAATGATCATTTAGCCTCAGCATAGGCAAATGATCCATTTCATTGAGGTCAAGTAGTACTCTAGCACTAACATGTAAACTGTCCCCTAATAGTAACATACACAGGATGTCCCCTTGCATTAACATATGCAAATGAGCCTGTAGCATTGACATAGGCAAATGATCTCCTGGCACTGCCATATGCAATGGGCCCTAGGCATTAACATATGCAAATGACTCCTGCATAAATATGTACAAATTATCCCCTAGCACTAGCATGTACAAACCGCCCCTGCCATTCACATATACAAATTCACCTAACTTTAGCTTAAGCAAATATTTCTGAATCTAGCTCTCCCAGGCTGTTCTTTAGAGTATGAAGTAGCCACCACCCTCCCATCCAGGGCCCTTTTTAAACTGGACCAGAGGTAATTACTTCATCTGCCATAAGGCTGACTGAGGTGCTGTCAGATACCCCAAAAAGAGGGCTTGCTTTGGAATAAGGCACTGCAATTTCTCTGCTCTAGCGGCTCACAGCTGGCCTCTTTGGTCGTGGGTGGCTCTGACCCACTCAGTTACTTAGGAATCAAAGCAGAGCATGATTCTGCTGTTTCCAGACCATAGTTTGCAGCACCTCAGACAGACATTGGGAAGAAGGGCCGGGGGGGGGCGGAGGGGAGAGGGGCAAAGAACAAGGCAAGGTAGGTGGGAAATGTATTCACAACCCATGGAGGGCATTTCCTGTCTCAGTCACATATAGTCACAGGTGGAAGGGCTTCTAAGAATCTAGTTCCCACCTGGCTGCTGGACCTACCAGCAGTGATGCCCAAGAGCTGGGCCTGTGGGTAGCTTACATTCCCACCTCAGTTAAACGCGTCCTGCACCCTAGAGACCATGGGCGGAGCTCAACCCCCCCTGCACCGCAGCACACAGACTCACTGCTGCAAAGAAGTTCCACCTGAACAGCCGCCAGTGGGCACTCAAAGCCGGCATATTTATGATGGGTTTGATACATGGATTACAAATGTGCCTGCGTGCTCAATAAAAGAGGCACAAAACTGGAAGTTAGAAGTGATGAGAGAGAAACAAATTGGGCTCAAAAGGAGAAACTTGAGTGTTTTTGTTCCTTGTGAGATTTATTTAAAATGTATGAGTGCATGTGTGTGTGATGGAGGAGGAGGAGGAGGAGGAGGAGGAGGAGGGAGAGGAAGAAGAGAAGAAATAGAAGGAGAAAGTTGGGACAAGGTGAAAGACAGGAAGGAAAGAGGAATGGGGTGGGGAGAAACTTTTCAGGAAGTTCAGTACACAGAGTTTGAAGCATGAGAGAAAAACCTTGGTTGACATCCAAGTGCGGTATGTGTCCAGGGCAGTGTTCTGGAACTAGAAACTATTACTGGCCAAGCAGAGATGAACACCCTAACACTGACTGCAACGCACAACCCACTCTAGGATCCTCTGGGATCTGAGGATGAGAGGAAGGAACAGGCCTCCAAGCTGCCTCTTGCTTAAGAGGGAAGGTTTGCTGAGAGCATCCCTTCCAGAGATCTAAGAGATAAAGACTTTTCCAGAACCTTGTCTCCCAGGGCACCAAGTCCTGCTAAGCACCAGCACCCACCAATCCACAGCTGCATGAGGCTCTCCCCGTCTGCAGAGTGGCACAGAGACTGCTCACAACTGGACACCACACATAGGGCTGGATGGTGCACTCACCCCTCAGCTCAAAGATCAGAACAAGGCACGCAGGATTTTTGGATATGTTTCCTGCCACTTGTTTTCTCTCATTAACAGTAGCCAATAATAAAATGATTTCCATTTTCTGAGGCATGGCAACCAAGTACCTCAGTGGTAATCACTCTGCTTCTAATCCCTAAGTGATCTGATCATATCATTTCTCAACGAGTCCATACATCATATAATGCTGAGTCCTGCCTCTATCTCGATGCCGTACTGGTCAACAGGTACCTGAATGGGCCTTCCCAGATACCACTGTCCATCCTGTGAGAGTCATGCCTCCATGCTCCCATGTTCCTTTGGAGTGCATAGGGCCAGACCTTAGATCACAGGGAAGTAGTCTTTGCTAAGCCTCCTCCATCCTGACTTGAGACTGTGGTGGTTTGAATGAGAAATTTCCCCAATAGGCTAGGGTATTTGGCACTGTCTGAGGAAATGGGGGAACCTTTAGAAGGTAGAGCCTTGTTGGGAAGTATTTCACTGGGACAGGTTTTGTGGAGTATATGGCCTTCCATACTGGCCTCTGCTCTCTGCATGTGACTGAAGACACGATCTGTCAGCTTCCTGCTCTGGCTGTTACGCCATCTTCACCATTATGGAGACCACCAGCTCTGGAACCATAGCCAATATAAACTCTTTCTTCCCTAAGTTGCTTTTAGTCATGGTGTTTTATTACAGTAACAGAAGACTAATATAAGGACTATACCAATTTATGCACACAGCAAAGACTGACACAGATGGGCGAGCAAGACTGATAGAGAGTGATCAACATTAGGCAATCCCAGCTTGACAGCATGATCTCCACTGGAGACGTATTTTAATGTGCCGTCCTGATGTCGGCATATGTGTTTATGAAGCCGGCACTTCTGCTATTGAAATACCATGTATGACACACAACATATCACAGGCAGAAATCAGAAGTGTGGAGATGAACAATAAACACGTTGAGAAGTAGTGGCTAGTCTCTCATTCCCGTGAGTCTTTCGGCACACCCCTCAGAATGTACGCATGTTAGAGAGACGTTCCGTGACCTTACAGCACGTGGGTGTGTGAAGGCACAGGGCTCAAACCCCACTGCAGGATCCATGTGCTCCGATCTCAGCAATGGTGACGGGGGACATCCAGAAAAGCCTGGCTGCACCTGGCTCTCAGACAGCTGCCACCTGCTAGAGATTAAAAAGGAAAAGGCCAGAAGCCAAGACGGATTTGTCCACACCATGCCTAGGGGGAAGGAGCCAAGAAAAGAGGCAGGTGTGTCATCATGAAGGGGTGTGGCCAGGAGAAGGATGTGGCTTCTGCAGGGGCCTTGGTCTTGCAGTGGATATGGTTTATAGAAAGAGATGTGGCTTCTGGCTGGCTAGATCCCATATTGCACAACTTGTGGTAAAGCTTGGATTAACTAGACACTTAGAGGCCATTTATTTCCAAGGCAGGTGTACCCACCCTCCAAGTTCAGGCTGCCACTGAAACTTTGCTTTGACCATCTCCCCCAGTATTTAAGATACTTTGGTCTAGGCACACAAACACACCCAAGCTGAAAGAAGCAGCCTAATGTTATCAGTCACTCCTGAGACTTACTAAGAGTTCAGTATGTTAACTATGTGCCAGTTCAGTGAATGAATGAGCTAGTTAATGAATGCACTGAGAGGTAAGAAAACAGCCAGGTGCCTATGGCAACACCCTCACTATTGACGTTTTAGCCACTGTTCTATGTACCTCTTTATTCACTTACTATCTGTAATTCTGTATAAACAGAATAAAGACTAGGTCTGCTACATGGGTGTCAGCTGGAACACTCACCATCCAGGGAGGTTCTGGTCATACGTTGTATAATATAAACGGGACCTCCTCGAGTTAAACAGTGCACACCCTGGGCATCTGTTTGTGATGGCTGTGTATGAGGCACGCTGCGTGACCACAGATTATCCCGGTTTCTTTATCAGCTCCAAAGATAAATAAACCAGCCCGATGTAGAAAGCTGGCTGGCTACGGACCAACCTAGGAACAGACACTAAGGGAAGGGAAAGGCCCAGCCACAGAGCATTGCAGCTGGGCCTGTGTGGTATGAATTCTCCTCCCAGGCCAGTTGCTTGCTTGGAGGACTCTTGCTGTCTTCTGGGTATCAGAGCCTTTCTGAAGTCCCAGCATACACTTTGCCAGTATAGTGATCACTGACTTTTTTACGCAGCATCAGAGCTTAGAGCAGCGGTTCTCAACCTTACTAATCCTGTGACCCCTTAGTATAGTTCCTCATGTGGCCGTGACCCCAAACCATAACATTATTTGATTTGCTACTTCATAACTGTAATTTTGCTTCTGTTATGAATCATAGTATAAATATCTGATACGCAGATGGTCTTAGGGGACCCCTGTGAAAGGGTCAGTTGACCCCCAAAGAAGTCATGTTGTGAGTCAGTGGTTGAGAACTGCTGGCTTAGAGTCTCCTGCAGGCTTACATACTCTGAGGCTCAGCTTTCCTCTTCACAAGTCAGTGCAAATAAGCAGTCAAAGGCCCGTCTCCCTTCTGGCCTTAGCTCAGAGGAGACACGTGATAGAGACGGATGAAGAAAGTTGTCAACTCCAGCGGTTCAGATGCTGGCAAGGGGTGACCCCATCTCCCGACTGCCCCATCTCCCACTGTCAAGAGGACAGTGGCATGTGTGAGCAGGGTCAGGAACCAAGCCGTGACTCTTCCGCTTGCTCACCCAGTGAGCCATTTAACAGACACCTCCCGATCCTCATCTGGCTTCCAAGGGCTTTCCATAGCACTGGGAGTGCACAGAGGGGACGACATGTTCCCACCATCCTAGAACTAGTAAAAGACAGACACACACGTGTGTGTCTGTATACACACAGGTATGATGCTGCTAAGTATCCTGCTAGCTGTTGCCCAGGCAGGGAGTAAAGGTACTATGGAGACTTTCCTTAGCTAATTGCTTACATCCCCCACTCAGCTAGAAGCCACCATTATAGGCAGGGGCAAACACCCAAAGGCTCATGGCTGCCTTTCTCATTTGATTTTCTGTTTGCCTGGTGAAGAGAGTAAGGATGAAAACAAGTTGCCTGATCCTTGCAGGAAATGAGCCACCACCCAGCAGCAGTCCAGGAGGCCATTTGCTATTGCTTCAAAGTGAAGCAGCAGCCCCCATGGGCTCATGTTTGGGGCCTTGCTTGACAGTTGGTAGGTTTGGGGAAGTGACTGATCAGATCTTGATGGCCTGATTGATGAACACACTGATGTATCAATAACAGGAAGGCCCTACTGTGGTAAGAGCAAGAGGCAGGGACTTACCAGGGTCACAGGAAACAGGTGAATGGGAGCTAAGTCTTGTCCTGTTCCCTTCCTGTCCACCATGACATAAGATGTTCCACCACACATTCCCCATGGTGAGGGACAGAACCCTCTGAAACCCTGAGCCAAAATCAGTAATCCCTCCTTGTGTTTCTCCCAGGCAAACGAGCATAGCAAAGCTGATGACCACACTGTTCAAATATTTCATCACTAAGAGTTTTACAGTTTGTGTGTATGGTGAATGGTTTATGCATGTGTGTATGCATGTAAATGCAGGTATGCATGCATGTGGAGGCCAGAGGAGAAAGCTGAGTGTCCTGCTCTATTACTCTCTCCTTTATTCTCTGGAGACAGGTTCCACTACGGGTTTTTTGGCTAAGCTGGAAAGCTAGCAAGCTCCAGCAATTTTTCCAGTTCTGTGCCAATGCTAGGCACATGGGTACATGAGACATGGGTACTATGTTTGGCTTTCTATATGGGTCCTGAAGATCTGAACTCAGGACGCTGTGGTTGCACAAGAGCTCTGCTCACAGAGCCATCTCCCAGCTCCTCTCTCCTTCCTAAGTGACTATGTTGCTTATGGGTTCACCAGCATCATCACCACTCACTGTAAACCAGCTTCTCTGGATTCCAGGGAGCAGCTGGAGCAGAAAGGATAGGGATCCTTTCTGATCCCCATATATCTCAGGGACAGTAAAGGAGGAGAATGGAAGCAGAGAGAAGGTGAGACAGGACAGCCAATGCTGAAGGTAGAAGATGTGACAAACACAAGATACCATAGTCACTGGAGAGATACAGGTACTGCCAAGTCTTCAGGGCCAAAGGGCCCTTTCCTATAGGCCTGGGGGCTGTGACACTGGCCACTAGGGAATGAAGCATTCAGTAGTTGTGGCTACAGCAGTCAACACTGCAGCTGCAGCTGCTGCTGCTCCCGGAGGCTGAAGATTCAACAGCTGCCAAGAGCCAGGTCATTAACATCCAGAGCAACAAGTCTGCAGGCTGGGGGTAAAGAGCCATGAGTCTCTGGCTTCTAAAGCCCAGAGCAATAGGACACTTGATTCTCCAGGCCTGGAGCTGTGGGGATCTGAGTCTGCCAGCACAGTCCCCTGGCCTGGGTGGGCCACTGCAGGACCCAGGATTGCCAGCCCTGGCTAAGCTTCTCAACTACTCATGATCCTTATATGACTAGAGCAGAAGAACCTGAGGCTGATCAGACCCGACACACAGGCTGCCTCTAGGACTCAACTGTCACCTTCTTCCTGTCTCATCTTTAAATAACTATTAGCCAGTTCTGCCCCTTCACAACAAAACAAAGTAAGACACGGGCTTAGACTTCAACGTCAGATATGAGACACAGGCTTGAAGTTTAAATCTGTCTCTGACGTTCCAAATTTAGCCAAGCCAATAATTTCCGCGCAGAAAACAGGACGGATATTTGCAGAGAAACAACTCTATAGTGATGGTGCCAGCCTCAGGGTTTTATAACATTGGCTACCTCCCAGATCCCACAGCATTGCAGTACACAGGGTGCCGAGATGCACTTGACTTTCAGGGTTTAGGATAAGACATAATTTCATTGTCGGTGGAGAACCTCAAACCTCAAATTTCAATAAACACTTAGTAGAATTGTAAGTCTGTTTCTGCTGCTCTTAAAGTGATCAGTCTTTTTTCTTAAGAGAATTGATTAAACATACTTGTTTAATTGAGGGGAACTTTCCACACCAAAAGCAGGACTCCAGCCAGCAAACTCACATGTTCTAGGATATCTCCCGTGGAGCTAATGTTTTTAAGTAAGTATTTTCCTGGAAAAATAATATAATGATGTTGTAACTAATGGAATCAGTGTGAATGGGACTGTGAGAAACACTTCGTGACCTTCAAATTCCTGGCTTCAATTTCCCCCTCCTTTGCTATGCGTATTCTGGGAAAGTAAGATACATGGGTGTCTGGATTTGAAAAAGTAATAATCATGTTGTGTGTACTAACTTGGGATATTGAGAGATTAGAACCTTGGAGAGGTACCCACAGGTGGGTCCCTGTGGCTCACTGGCCAGTCAGCCTCATCAAATTATGGATTTCAGGCCAATAGGGAGCCTGTTTGAAAACATAGGAGGAAGATGCTTGAGCAACACCCCCAGTCTACACGCAAGAGCAGTCACACACACACCCATGCATTGCATGCACACTCTGTCTCACACACGCATGCACGCACTTGTGCAAAAGTACCTCCACCCATATGTACCTTCTCCACATACACATAGGTAACCTGTATGTCTCTTTGAGGTGGAGGATCCTTTGTTTGCTGTTCATTCTGTATTATTTTCTTCCTGTTGCTGTGGTAAGACATCCTGACCAAAGGCAACATAGGGGAAGAAAGGCTTATTTGGCTCATACTTCCAGGTCATGGTCTATCACCCAGGGAGGCCAGGGCAGGAAGTCAAAGCAGGAACATCAAGGCAGGCCTGTTTGCTATTCCACACAGCATTACCTCCAACCAAAGAACTCGCTTTATAGCTAGAGAAGCATGCCAGGAACCATAGAGGAACTCTGCTTCCTGATTGTTCCCAGGCTTATAGTCAGCTATCTTTCTTATACAGGCCAGGGCAGCCTGCCTAAGAGATGGTGCCACCCACAGTGGGCTGGGCCCCCCTGCATCAATTAACAGCCAAGAAAGATCACAGAGGCAAGTCTGATCTGGGCAGTCTACCGATACAGTTCTCTCTGTGCTTCCTAGCTGGAGCAAGCTGATGGTTAAAGTTAGGCTAGGATGCCCTAAAACTACTTGTGAAGGTAGAATTGTGTACATGTTAAGAACCCTTAAACACTTGCCAGAACCCATGACTGGGAATCACTTGTTTCTCCACCAAACAGCCATTGAGTAATCCCCTTCTGTAAACATTTTACTGATTGAAGTATCTCACTAGCCCCACGGGTTCACAGGTTCATTTTTTGATGGAATTCTGATAGCTAAATGGCCACTGAATTAGTTACAGTTTGTTTCTGTGGCAAAACAACATGACCAAAAGTGACTCATGGATCAAAGGGATTTATTTTAGCTTTTGGTCACAGAGGGAGAATCCATAATGGCAAGGGAGACACGGCAGCAGGTTGTCAGAGTAGAAAGCAGAGAAAGCAAATAGGAAGTTTGCAAGCATATCAAATCTCAAAGCCTACCCACCAGGGATATACTTCCTCCAGTACAGCTCCAACTCCTAATGATTCCATAACCTTCCCCAAACAGCGCCACCTACTGGGGAAACCAAGTATTCAAACACCTGAGCCTGTGAGGGATACTTCTCACTCAAACCATTACACCTATTCAAGATTCTGCCCGTTTCCACATTTACTGACACTAACACAATGCCTAAGGAGGGATTTCTTAACCTTTCTGCATATTCTTTAACATCTTTCTGTCTTTAAATACCTTTCTACTTGTTTCCCTATTACCATGTTGGCCGAGGTTTTATTGCTTATTAAGAAACTGCCATTTGGGGAAATCAAATTATGAATCCTCTTGGAGTTTATTTCTGTGAAGTAGGTGCACCTTTATTTTTCTATTTGTTTTTTTTTTAAATCAATATTTATTAAATGATCTGTGCATCCAGCACCCATGACACAAAATTCCATTGTTAATATATACTGAACTTGCCCATGGTTTGTGACTCATGTTTGGCTCACAGCTCACTGTTGCTGGTCTGAGGACCTTTTCACACTTTTCACTCTGGGTGCCTTTGGACACACTTTAATATCTTGCAGGGACACTTTTATTCCTATGGCTTTTTCTTTGGGGGGCTATTTTGATGGCTCACATTTCAATAGGAACCATTTCCATTTGCATGTTTTCAAAGGCGCTTTGAGTTTAGAAAAGAAGAAAGGAGACAGGAAAGAAGAAAGGAGCATAAATGGGGCACAGAGTGTTAAAAAAAAATCACTCCCAGGTTTGGGCCACACCAACCGCCAGTCAAAAAAGCAGCACGCGCCAGTCAATTATGGGGTGATGGCCCGCAGCAGTCACTCCCCGAGAAAGGCAAGCAGTAAGTGTGTTGTTGGGGGACCCACGTGACTCCTGAGTTGACTGTCCTAGATACTCCATACACAGCAACCTTCACAAAGATGCTGACGCAAGGGCTTATGGTTTACACCGGTGGTTTGTGGAGCTGGCCTAAAGCTAAGAGGGAGTTGAAACATGCTTTGAACCCTGTATTTTTCACCCTGAGAGTGGAAGACATTCAGCTGCTCCTACTTTCTTACTCTGACAGACCCTAGCTAGCACCAACAGCTGGCAAAGCTCTTTTGGTGCTGCCATGTCTTATGACATGTGGCACCTATTAAAATCCTACCTGTCCAAGGTCTGTGACCTGGTTAATGTCTATCTGACCACTGCAGTTGGAGGACTGTGGGCTAGACTTCCTTTCTCCCTGTATGACCTTATAAGGTCTCTTCCCCTGGGTCCTGTGAGACCTCTGCTTATGCAAAGGAGGCTTCCTCAAGACTCTGGCCCCAGTCAATAACACACAATCACCCATATCTGGTTGTGAGCCACTCACATGAAAATAGAGCTCTCGTAGTAATACTGCCCTAATCAATAACTTACCACCACATAAGGCAGTTCCCCCTCTTCCCCTAACACACACACACACACACACACACACACACACACACACACACACACACACACACCCTTTGTTTCAATAAACTGAGCTGTTCACTGACATTGCCTCCCAGGTGTTCGATCCCACCACTCTGGAGCCTCCGTCCAAGGCCTGCTCAGACCCTGGGTGGTTCCTGTCTATGCTTCCCTCCTCAAGGCTAGGCTGGTGCAAAAAAACCTGGCTATCCCAGGGAGGAGACCAGGAAGCATGGACTCACAGTGATTCTCCACACTTCTGGCAGCAGCCTTGCACCCAATGAAGATGAGCACAGACATGAGCCTTTTCCCTCTTTCTAGTTTCAGGGTGGGGTGCAACTCCATAGGTGAAGCTCAAGAATGTCCCAGGAGCTACAAAGAGGAAGGAAGCTCCCTCTCCACCACCTTTATCTTCTAGTGCCCTAAGATTTGTGAGGATGTGAGACCTTCAGCTACTTCACCACAAAGAATAAAAAAGCATAAAGTGAGCTCCTGTGAAGGGAGAATGTTCTAGGTAGCTTTGCTATTGCCTTAATAAAGTATTGTCACCAAAAGCAACTTGAGGAAGAAATGGTTTCAGCTTAAGCCTCCAGGTCACAGTCCATCACTACAGAAAGTCTGAGTAGGAATTCAAACAAGAACTTAGAGCAGAAACCATAGAGGAATGCTGCTTACTAGCCTGCTGTCTGGCTCATGCTCAGCCTGTTTTCTTATACAGCCAAGGACCACCTGCCTGGGGCATGGTGCTGCCCACAGTGGGCTGGGCCCTCCCACATCAATCATCTATCCAGACAATTCTTCACAAGCATGGCCACAGGCCAATCTGAAGTGGGCAGTTCATCAGATGAGATTCCCACGAAATCTAGACTTGTGTCGAGTTGACAACAAACACTAAAAACCACAGAAAAGAACTAAAGTCTTCCTGTCTGTTCTTGAGTCCTGGATCCAACCAAACCTGATACAAGATTGGTGGTTGCCTTTTATCTCGGAGACAGCATCTAACCTTCGTAAGTTTTTTGATCATCTTGTATTCCTTCTTAATGTTTATCTTTCTATGTTATTGTGGTAAGAGCACTGCTCTGGCGTGAATATGCTCCCAAAGATTCCAAACAGAATCACGTCATAGAAACTTGATCCTTCATTCAATGGTATTGAGACCTGGGCCCTTTAAGAACTGATGAAGTTGAAATAGTCTGCCCTTACTAGGTGGGTTAGCAATCACAGGAGTGTTTCCTGGTAGGAAACTATGCCTTTGTCCTTCTTCTATCTGTCCTCCGCCAGCCTGTGTGATTCCTGCAAGACGCTGCAGCCCCTGGACCTTGGACTTCTCAGCCTCCAGAGCTGTGAGAAATTAACCTCTGTCCCCGATCATTTAACCAGTTTCATGTATTCTGTGACAGTCCCCCCAAATTAAGAGAAACATTTAACATAGGATTCCTGCTTCTAACAAAAGTTCTAGTGCAGGGTACCTGTAGCCTCACCAACGCACAGTGACTCTATGTAGTTGAAAAACTGTATCCACCTACCCATGATTCCCCTTTCCTAGCCCCACCCAGATAAGGTGACCACGCTTGTACTCTATTTCTGGGCTTGGTCATTTTCTGTCCCATCTGTTGATGGCATCTTGGATGCAGCGAGCAAGTGCAGTTTCTTTCCATCTTACAGCGTCCACACTCTCACTTAAACAGCCAGCGATGGCAAAGAAGAACTGCGTGTTGGTCCAGCTGGGTGGCTCCATTCTGATACTAATACTCTACATGACTGTGGAGCAGTGACAGGCACTCAGCTTTCAGATCCAGCAAGAGCATGAGAGCAAGAGCAGACACACTTAGGTGTCAGGCCAGGCAGAGGCAAGCAGAGCCCCGATCCCTTCACATCCACTCTGAGCTGGAGATCACACCTCTGAGCTGGCCATTAGCTGTTTCAGCACTGAGTGGTGAAGGGTGTTCTTCTAGAACAGTGGTTCATCAACCTTCTTAATGCCATGACCCTTCAACACAGTTCCTCATGGATTGGTAACCCCCAACCACAAAATTATTTTCATTGCTACTTCGAAGCTGTAATATTGCTACTGTTGTGAATCACAACATAAATATATGATATGCAGATGGTCTTAAGCAACCCCTGTGAAAGGGTCGTTCGATCTTCAATGGGGTCACAACCCAGAGGTTGAAAACCACTGCTCTAGAACCTTCTGTGAAGCCAGTGGCTGGGCAATCTGGTGGTTCAAGGAATCCCAAGCTCTGTTAAATCTCACATTGGCCTGACCTCTCCTATGCCTTGCAATAAGCCCTGCAGTCTAAAACTATGTATTTATTTATTAATTTTACTTTGCAAACACTTAGCATAGCTCTTCTTTGCATCTACTTATGATTGTCTAATGAGCCGAGGAGCAACCTTAATTAATCCCTGACACTTTGCTAAGTGAAATGCCCTTAAATATACACATATATTTAAATATACATATAGCCAATAAAATATTATTATTTTAATGGGAAAAGTATGATTTTCATTCCAAGTAGGCAAGCAACTCTTTAGATGTCAAAAACTTTATCAATAATTGTGTTCCACTGTGTGCGTGTGTGTGTGTGTGTGTGTGTGCGTGCGTGTGTGTGTGTACTGAAAAATATAAGTCTTGTCTATCATCAGGGCCAAGTAAACACCCACAGGTTCTCATTCTTGCTGTTGGTTCTATGTTTATTTGCTGGTAGAAAAAGGCAGAAGGTGGCTTCCCTGGATCACTACAGTGCAGGATGTAGGTGTTTGGCCCTCAGAACACATGTATAAAGCCAAGTGCAATGGCAAGTGCTTGTAATCCCAGCACTGGGGAGACAGAGTCGGGAGGAGTCCTGTGGCTCAGTGGTCACAAAGCTGAACCTATTTGGCAAGTTCCAGGCTAATGAGAGACACTGATTCAAGAAAACATGTGTATTGCATGCATACACGTGTCTATGTGTTTGTGGATGCCTGAAGACATTCTCAAGTGTCATTCCTCAGGATGAGGAACGCTGTTTTAAAAATAACAACAAGAGCCTATTTTTGTCAATGTGAATCATAATTCTTCACATACCAATTTTCCTGTGTCTGTGTGAAAATCTTTGACAGCCACCGTCCACACACCTAGGGGACAGCGTTAGCTCCGATGCCTCTGGGACTGCAAAGAGTAGTCAGAAGAGGAGTGGCTTCTCCATGACTGCCCCTCTGGCGAGGCTTTTTCCTCACTGAACTGCAGACTCTTGACGGACATCTGAGCTCAGCACTCGATGGCCCCCATGTCAGGGCACTTAGTAGACCCCTTGCTGGAATGCTGTGATTTGCTAGCTGCCAGGTGTTCCACATGCCACACATTTAAGGAAAGATTTCACAGCCATTACCAGTCTCAGTAATGACAGCTGCTGAAAGCTAAGTGCTCCGCTGGCCGTAAACCACAAAGAAAACCCAGGCAGGTGAGGATGGACACTGTGATAAACAAGAAAGTACAGCTGTGCCTTTAATTGATCGACTTGAGTCTCCATCCAGCTGCAGTCAGTCATTGCCTCTTCTAAGTCCCCGTGCTGTTCTACAGACATGGCCAGTCTTACCCTCAGGTGGTGGTGGTCAAGGAGAATGCCAGGAAGGTGGCATGGTTCTCTCAGATGGATGAGTCAGGACAGGATAGGTAGACCGACCTCAGGGCTTCTCCTGTAACCCTTGTGTTGGTGTTTAGAGCCCCAGGTCAAAGTTCAAGGTCACTTACCATATGGGGACTCCACTTCAGAGTATGTTCTGTGAGATGGCCATGGCTATGAGTCCAGGTGAGTCAGGGCCACATGGAACATTTAGGATCAGCCTTCAGAGCTCTCAAAGTTTTGTGATCTCCCCACCTCCTTCCGAACTTCCCAACCAAGGTGCAGGCATTAACAGGAATGAATTCATCTTTGATATTGTATCAACAAATGGCTCCCCACCCCCACATTCACTCCTCCCCCCAAAAAAAAAAACACATCTCAATTACTCTAGTTATTTTCCGTTACTGTGATAAACATCATGGCAAAAAAGAAACTTAGAAAACAAATGTTTTATTTTAACTTATAGTTTATACTCCATCATGGAGGGAAGTCAAGGCAGGAACTCCAAAGAGAAGCCTGGTGGTGGAAACTGAAGCAGAGGTCATAGAGGAATACTGCTTACTAGCTCATGCATCATGGCTTTCTCAGTTTGCTTTCTTGTATATTCCACTACCATCTTCCTAGAAGTAGCGCCCCCCCCCACAGTGGACTGCCCCTCATGTCAATCATTAATCAAAAATTTGCTCCCATAGGCTTACCTGATGGAAGCAATTCCTCAGTTAAGATTCACTCTTTCCAAGTGTCCCTACTTTGTGTCAAGTTGGCCAAGAAAAAGAAAGCTATCCTAATCATCACAGCCTAAGGATCATCTCCTGACATGCAGAAATAAAGAACTGGAACAAGACATGTACCCACCCTAGTTCACTTCCAATCTCCTGATCCATGGTATCTGTAGACACAGAGACAAATATAGATATCATGCAGATTAAAGTTTCTCTCCTCTATAGCCAAGAAATTTTTATAGGACCCCAGGCATTTAGGTCTATAAAACAGGTATACAAACCAAGCATTTATTGATAATAAATCATAAAGAAATTTATTTTAAAACAATACTTTTGGTATGCATATAATTTTGCCATTTGTTAAAGTCAAAAGGCAAATCTGCATATTCATGAGATGGATTGCTTGTTTATTTTTACACAAGTAAATAAATCTTGGCTGACTATCCAATACAGCAGGATGGAAAGCATCTTTGGTGTTTTTCAGAGCTGATCGATAATTTGATTTTATAATCATCCGTGCTGAGAATTCTGCTTCATAGACATGCACAGTACACAATGGAGGAAATGTTTAAAGCCATTTCAGAAATTATTGGAAATTTTTTTGTCTAATCTGAAGCCAAAATTAATTCATCATTCCTTATGAAACTTAAGTCAGCAACTCAAATAGCAGGTTTTTTTTTTTTTAATCAACCATCCTAACACCACAGAATCCAAAGATATACAAATCTGACACACTGAGGAAGGAAGGTAGGAAAAGATTAAAATATGAAAAAGTCTTTGTTTTCTATTATTAAACTCTTCTGTTTCCATAACAACAGAAAACTTTGTTCTGGAAAAGCCTCGATCCACAGTGCGGCTTTGGCTCAACTCTGAGCTGGGGAGTTGCAGGCGTCCCTCACTGGAGCTGGGTGGAGTGATTTGTGTGCTTGGTGCAAAGTATGCATATTTTGTGCTGGGAACAGAGGCGACATGAGTTAGCACTGCTGTGAACACCTCGGATGCACTATGCGTTTGATTTTGAATTAAATTTTGTTACTTGCGCTCTCAGAAAGTTGATACGATTGATTGCCTGACTTTACACATTGAGTTACACGACTGCCAATCTAGATGGGATCCACTGCTTCTTAAAAGCTGGGGTGCAGAGCATGGGATTGGGTGGTACTTTCATCTAGCAGAAGAAGTCAACAACACTATGCTGATGTGAGTCAAAACCCCCCGCACCTACCTGTCCCTGACGCCCACCGTGGGCTCAGTCAATGTGCGGAGGTCAGTTTGTCTGGAAAGGACACTGATCTGTGTTATTTTCTCTGACAAAGCATTATTCCATTTTCATGATCTGAATCGATACTCAAAATTAGGAACTTTCTTTTTTAAATAATATAGATCATGGGTTTGTCTTGAATAACAATGTAACTTCCTAGACGTCAAGCCTTGATAACGATTCGCCATAATGGACTGTATGCTCTAAAGCCATGAGTCAAAATAAAATCTATAACTGTACACCTACTGTGTGAGCTCAGCAAAGAAGAAATGGAGGCATAGTCATAATTTCAAGCCCTGCAAGACCTCAGCAGAGGGAACCGCCATCCTGGCCAGGTCCATACTTAAATCGACAGTGGAACCCGGAGCATCTGGGCTCACGTGTTTTATTGATTCAGAACTCCTTAGGTGTTCTACTGATACCACATACAGATCATAAGCAATTAAACATCCTCCACAGAAATCCAATACCCACAGACAATACAAAACGCCAAGACCTAGGCAGCCTCTTACCCAACAGTGCATAAAACAATTTCAAACATAACTAAGAGTAAATTTCAACAACATTTCCCCTTTTCTATATAAAAAATATTGCTTTACCTTTACAACACAATTTAACATTATACCAGCAAAACCATTTATGGCCTTAGCTGGTGTGATGTCCTGCCCCATGCTGGAGCACCATTTGTAGTACTACACAGCTGTGGCTCACCAAGAGGGACAAGAAGGCATTCTCATACATGCAAACTCAGCCAGACCTCAACAGAGGGTTCCACTGATTGAGCATGGCACTGGCCAGGACGGTGGTTCCCTCTGCTTATGTACTGCTACAAAAACCTTCTTCACTTATGCTGCTTTTGTGAAGTATTTAGTGACAGTAGTGAGAAAAGAAGTTGATATAGTGATCACTTTCTCTCCTCTACTGAAAGAAGCCTGGAGACCAGAGAACCCAGGAGAGCAGGCAAGTGCTAGGTGCCACAACAATGGCCCAGACCAAGCTGAGGACACTTGAGTGACACTCACCAGGGATACTGACAGGTTCTCAGTGGGAAGGACCACCAAGGTCCTTGCCACTGCAAGATGCAGAACAGAAGGTGTCTTTTACTTCAGGGAGATGGGACAGAAGCTCGGTCCCAGTGACAAGGACTCCCCACTGGAGTGCAGACCTATCATCCTTCAGCCCATGTCTCTGAGGTGCCTTCTCTCCTGTTTCCTCCATGTCCCTGTTGGAGCACTAATCACCTGAATAATTCTGTCCTACTGTCTCACTGTGGCCTGAACCCTGCACCCCTCCCAATAGCTATTTTCCTCTAGCCTTCCAAGGCACTGAGCACTCTGCCAATCCTTGGGCTGTCAGTAAAAACAATGACAGTAATAGGAATGGAACAAATTGCAAAACCTCCTGCCAAAGCTTCTTTTACAATGGGGAGTGAGAAGCTGATTTTACAGAACTTAGTTTCCTGTTTGGTTGGTGCCAGCAGTCCAAGAGGCGTTCAGTACAGAGCTGGCTGCACACAGCTTGCTTGAATGCCTGAGAATGGAGTCAGCCTACCACAGAATGTACTGGAATTTGCAAATGCCCTAATGAAAAGGTAGGTCCGGTCGGGGTAATACCTTTCGTAGATCAGGCTGTGACTGGGTATGTAGCCAGAGAATCAACTTGGCACTTCCTCACAGCAATGTGGAGGCTTGAGCAGGGTGTGATTAAAGGGGAGTCTGTCTATACCTCATCACAGCAGCGAGAGAAGCAATGGTTTTCTTTCAAAGATGTTGGTGTATCGAAAGCCACAAAATAGTCCTTAAATAAGAAATCCTTATATGTCTTAAAACTTAATCTATGGGTCATTTATTTCTCTGCTTCTTCATTATGGATGCAATATGACCAGCTGCCTCATGCTTCTGCCACTAAGCCTTCCCCACCAGGGTGGAGTGCACCCTCAACCCCTTCCGTCCTTGCTTGGGCCGATTTCATTGGCTACTTTGTTGCAGCAGTAAGAAAAGGGATAAAGACATCATCTAAGCCAGTGGTTCTCCTTCTCAACCTTTTCAATACTGCAACCCTCTAAAACAGTTCCTCATGCTGAGGTGACCCTCCAGTCATAAAATTACTTGTGTTGCTACTACTAATACTACTACTGTAATTTTGCTAGTGCCATGAATCATAATGCAAATGTTTGATATGCAGAACATAATAGACAAGCCCTGCAAAAGGGTCATTTGGCCTCACAGATTGAGAACCACTGGTCTAAGCCTTTCAATGCTCACAGTCTGACCTGATAATTCACTACATATATCCCTAGGGCTTGACTTCAGTGGCAATCGAAACAGAAGACTAAAGAGAAAATTGTTTCTCAAAGAGAACAGATTTTTCTGACACATTTTTTTCATGGTTTATGCCTCAACTGTAGATGTATGAAAAATGTGGTATACGTAGGTATGAGAACCCTGGATCAAAATGTGATGGTTAACTCTTGGGTTCCTGGGGGCATGCATGACTTGTTTTCTGCTTTCCTGTTACATGTAGACTGTCAGAAATACCACATTACATGCTACCCAGAGTTCAGAAGATGCCAGTGGAGTTTTTCATTTCCTCTGCACCCCTTCCTCTAATGTACCCAAGTTGCCTTCACACAGTGTGTACGGTGGTTTAGGGCCCTCGGTAGAATATTCCGTCTGTTCTGTGATGTCTCCATCCTCTAACAGACACTTATGGCTACCAGCCACCACACCACTCATCGGTTGCCCATGCACCAACCTCAAAGAAAAAGGTACCATTTCTGCTTTGGCCATTTCTCCTACCTACACCTGGTGCCTGGATCAGCATGTGCTTCCGCAACTCAAGCTCACCACAAACCCTGACAGGTCTGCTACTAAAGCAAGGTGCTCCTCCTCCTTCTCCATTAATGCCACAGTTATGTCTTCCATGAGTATTGTGGCGAAGTGGATAGGGCTATCTCAGGGCGTCTCAAATTGGTAGAAAGTAACTAAAATATGACTGCTACACTGCCTTACTTTTAAAGCAGTAAACGAAAATGATTTTTGCAATTTTCCTTGGACAAATTTTACATCTGATGGTCTAATAACCCAGTGACCTTGCTCACTTTGCAGCCTGGAAATGCACAGTCCAATCAGATAGTCCCTGGTCATGTGGTTCTATTTAAATTTAAATTATAGTGGACAAAATTAAATAAATTCCGTTCCCTGGTTGCATAGCAACAGCTCAAGAATATACAGCCCACATGGATGAGGGCCTTTGATACACAGTCCGTGTGGAATAGGTCCACAGATGCACAACCTACATGGATGAGGACCACTGATGCACACACTGCATGGATGGGGACCACTGATACACAGCCCATGTGGATGAGGACCACAGATGCACAACCTACATGGATGAGGACCACTGATGCACACACTGCATGGATGGGGACCATTGATACACAGCCCATGTGGATGAGGACCACAGATGCACAACCTACATGGATGAGGACCACTGATGCACACACTGCATGGATGGGGACCACTGATGCACAGCCCATGTGGATGAGGACCACAGGTATACAGCCCACAAGGATAAGGGCCATGGATGCACGGCCCATGTGGATAAGGGACATGGCAATGGGTAGCACAGTTTTATCCTATATCCAGCATCTTAGGAAATTCCATTGGAAAGCAATGCTCTAGAGTAATTCTGATAAAACTCAGCATCCCCGGGCACATTTTTAAGTTGACATTTAAAATTTTCCCTCCTAAGCTACAAAGGTTGGAATTTTCAGTATATTGAAACTATTGACATTTCAAAATTAACTGTTACATCTTTCTTTTTTTAAAAAAAAATATTCACTAGACTCTAAATACCAGGGCGATTTGATACCCACCATTATTCATGTCAAGAATATATACAATCTCTTCTTTGCTAGAGTTAAATTCCCTATCAGTTATTTCGTTCTCTTTCCCCTTCCATTCCCGTTATCTTGTTCACAGACTCTTACCCTCAATTCTATGTTGATGTCTGAATGTGTTTTATCGATCACTCTCATTGTCTGCAGTCAGAACCCATAGAGAGATTCATTTTCCTGCTGATCCTGGGCCTCCAAATAGTTATTGCAAGAAATAAAAAGGAGAGTGATTGTTAGAGACCTGACGTGGGGACACAGGGTGTCACGGTTAGCTTCGGCTGTCACACACACACGTGGGAAGAGGGAACCTCAGCTAAGGCATTGCCTCTATCAGAGTGGCCTGTAGACACGATTGTGAGGACATTTTCCTCACTGCTAATTGATGTGGAAAGGACCAGACCACTGTGGCTGGTGCCACCACCCATAGGCAGATGGTCCTGGGTGGTATGAGAAGGCAGACTGAGCAAGTCACTGGGGAGCGAGGCAATAAGCAGCTTTCTTCCATAGCCTCTGCATCAGCTCCTGCCTCCAAGTTCCTGTCTTGAGCTCCTGCCCTGGCTTCCCACATTTGTAAAGCATAAGATGAAATTAACCCTTTTCTCTCCACGTTGCTTTGGGCTCTGGTGTTTATCACAACAACAAAGAAGCTAAATAAGACATGGAGATATGTTGATGAAAGTGTGTGAACTTTCATTTGCAAACTGAGTGAGTTCTTGGGGACAAAATGTAGAGAGCATGGCTGAAGATGAGTGTGGTCATTACCCAGTGCAAATCCATTACACACACAATCATATTGAAACCTGCAGTGCTGAGTCCTCTTTGTTAATTTAATATTTGGTTTGTGTGTGCATTTATGTACACATGTATGTACAGGTACACATACCCATGAACTAATCAGAGGAGGATCTTGGGTATCAGCTATCACTCCCTGCTGTAATTTCCTTGTGGCAATATCTCAGTGACCCTGTAGCTTGCTGGTTTTGGGGTAGACTCACTGGCTACTAACTTCAGCAATCCTGTATCTAGGCCTCAAGCCCTTGTAGATACAGGGAAGCAGAGCCATGCCTGCCTTTTTTCATGGGTGTTGGAGATTAGAACACAGACCTTCTTGCTTGGGCAGCAAATGCTCTTATTCACTGGGCCTGTGGTGCTGGGAAAACTGGGTATCTTCATGTAGAAGAATGAAACGAATTCTTATCTCTCACCCTGCATAAAAACCAACTCCAATAGGTACAGGACCTAAAGAAAACCAAAATTTCAAGATGAAAAAGTAGGGAGTTATACTTCAAGATGTATTCTGGATAGAACTGTGCTCATTCAGGAAACAAGGCCAGGAGTCAACAAACATATCTCTTGAAGCTAAAGAGCTTTCAAACAACAAAGGAAACTTATGGTCAAATGAAGAAACGCTATACAGAATGGGAGAATATCTTTGCCAGGCATAAATCCAACATCAAACATACAACAGATCCAGAAAATGAAGAAAACAACCAAATTTTAAAAACAGGCCACAGGATTGAACTGAGGAGTTGCAAACAAAGAGATATAAAATGATAAGAAGCATTTTGTTTTAATGGCCACCATCCTCGGCCATCAGGGAGACGTACGTTAAAGATACTTTCAGATTACATGCCACGCTTGTCACAATGGCTGTTCTCAAGAAAATAAACGAAAACAAGTGCTGGTGAGAATCAAGAAAAGTGGAACCATTACCCACGGTTAGGGAAGACGTAAACTGTTACAAACACTATGCGAGTCAAGGTGAGAGATTTCTCAAAAAGCTAAAAATAGGACTATCAAATGACTCCACTATAAGTATCAAAGAACACATATTCTGCATAAGACGCTGAAGACAGGCATAGAAGAAGTCAGGCCAGGTTAACCCTGGCAGCACCGATGCACAGTCCCAACTCTCACTGGCTTTAACAGGGCTTCATTCTGTGCTCACACTCAATATTCCACGTGAACAGGCAGAGCGTAGGCTGCCGGGACTAGGCACGAGACTGCCATCACTATCTCGAACCTCAATGCTTTCGCTCCAAAGAGTGAGAGAGCAAGAGGGCTGGCATCTTGGCTCAGACATGTTTCCATAGAACTGATACATGTCATTTTGGACAAAGAAGTCACATGGTCTAAGTCCGCTACATAGGATCGAGGGAGCACAATAATCCGGTAGGATCCTGTATTAGTTACTGTTCTCATTGCTAAATAGCGGGCAAAGGCAACTGAAGGAAGGAAGGGTTCATTTGAGCTCACAGCCCAAGGCTGCAGCCCAGCATGGTGGGGAGCCATGGTGGCAGGAGTGTGAGGCAGTTGGTCAGCTCAAGACTTGTGTCAGCAAGTAGAGATGAGTGTTGGTGTTCAACTCGCTTTCTCCTTTTGATTCCGTCTAGGACTTCAGCCCAAGGGATGGCGCTGCCTACATCAGGACAGGTCCTCAGTTAACTCTTTCTGTGAATAGCTGCCTCTCATACATCATTCTAAATCTCATGAGGCGGGCAGGATTAATATCACAGATCCTACCTAGACAGACATTCTAAAGCGATGCTAGAATATTCCCTGCCAAAGACGTTTGAAATAAAGAAGTCCAATTAGGAAAATTGGACTCACAAAGTCATTTTGTCAACAATTTCACCTCAGTGGGAGGGTGGGGGAAAAGCCCCACACCATGGAACTTCAGCCATGTCTGGGGAACCAGGGTTCCAAAGACATCTTCCCCTTCCCGACCAAGAGCAGCGGGGGAGAGGAAGCGTGGAAAACAGCGCAGCTTCCTAAGAGAATGTAAGTGTGCTGGTTGTTTTTAATTATAACCTGGACTCACCTGGGAAGAGAGTCCCCCATAGGAGACTGTCTGGATCAGGTTGGCTTCTAGGCCTCTCTATGTAGGATTGTTATGATCAAATTAATTAATGTGGGGGAACCCCATTCCACTGTTAAGTGGCCCTCTTCCCTAGTCCTGGTACAGTTGAAATGTGTGAGGAGAAATCAAGATGAGCAGAAGCAAGCAAGCAAGCAGGCATGCAAACATTCACTTCTTTCCGCTTTTGACTGTGGGTGTGATATGACTAGCTATTTAATGCTCCTGGCTTGATTTCCCCACAATGATAGACTGTAATTTTGAATCGCGATCTAAACTAAATCAGTCTTCTCCCCAAAGTTGCTTTTTTTTGTCAGGTTATTTTATCATGGCAAGAGAAACAAACTACAACAGGTAGGGACTGGCAATTACAGTACACCAGTGACATGCACAAGCTCAGGGCTGCTCCTGCTGGCTTGGACTTGGATGGAGACGTGGAAGAGTGCCACTCCCAACACAAATGAGATGGAGCAGTGTGGATCCAAATCCCAGGCTTCAAGTTCTGGAGGGTGCTCTGAGAAACGTTCAGGGAGATCATGTTTTTATTGCAGTGCCATTCAAATCTTCAAATTCCATCCATGATTAAAAAAAAAAAACCAAATGACTTGTTACCAAAATCAAAGACTGAGGATGTGACAATTGGATCAGGTTCTGTTTCTACATCAACAAAAGCAGAGAATTAGACACGGCATAGCCTGTTAGTGGCTTTTTATCCAGTCTGCTTTCTCAGACACCAGAATTAGCAGCTAGCCCACAGGGTGTGCTGTCACGCAGATCAGTATCAGTGGAAGATCCCGGATAAGTGAGCAGGATGCCTCTACTTCACTCCGCCCTCTTCCTCTCCTTTTTAAAATAAAGTAGATACAGGGGACAGGATGAAGGTGAAGACTTTAATGTTGGGTGTTTAATTATTTTCAATTTTAGTGTATGTGTGTGTGTGTGTGTGTGTGTGTGTGTGTGTGTGTGTATATATATATATATATATATATATATATTCATTCATATAACAAGGGAACTCACAAAATGTATTCTTTTAAGTCCACCAATGCCCATGCTGGCTGGCTTCTGCACCATACAAGACACTGCTCTGTGTTGTAGAAGGCCACTGTGGGGGCTCACCACAGAAGACAAGGAGGCATTCTCATACGTGCAAACTCTGTCAGACTTCAGCAGAGGGAACCACCATCCTGTCCAGTGCCCTGAGCATCTGAGCTCAGGTGTTTTATTGATTCAGAACTCCTTAGGTGTTCTACTGATACCACATGCAGATCATAAGTAATTAAACAACCCCCACAGAAATCTAACACCTACAGACAATATAAAATGCCAAGGCTTAGGGTAGCCTCTCACTCAGCCATGCATAAAACAATTATTTTAAACACAGCTAAAAAGGAACTTCCACAACAGCTCTGACCTGAAGATCTTTCAGTTTACAACCTTCCCAGGGTCAAGAGGAAACTGGTGGTCAGGTAGACGTGTAGCCAGACCACAGTCCCATAGCCCAAGCCTGAAGACACTAGGTGTAGTTTTCAAGCATTCATGAACATTCAAGCATTCATACACCCAAAAGATCCCATGAGGTAACACCCAAGTCCAGAGATAATAAGCCTCTATTCCACTGCCACCATCACCCCCAACTCTTTCTGGCACAGATGTCACGACTTAACCCAGAATTGGTCTCACTCCCTAAGTCAGAACTGCTTATTGGAAATCTTTTCACTCTGGACTCTACTCTGGAATACACCCCCTCAGAGACAAGTTAGCTTGACAGGATCTTTCATGTGGAAGCCACCTTCAAAGGCATTTGATGTCTTTATGGTATTTTTTGATGTGTAAAAAATAAGCCCACCTCGGTCCTGTCATGTGAATCTAGTCTAATGCCACCGATACAAGGAAGGTTTTCATGTTGCATATCGTCTGGTACAAATGAGACAGCAGGCAGGTGTTGCATAGATGCCGGCTTCAAAGGAGAAGACTGCTGAGTGTCAGGCAAAGGGAAATGAAGATGCTAGTCAATGAAGGGGTGTCAACAGAAGTGACACCTAGGCAGAACACACAGTGTAACGGCAGCCCAAACTGAAGCTTAAATTGGCACACACATGAAGTATGCAGCAATTTTCATATTTCCAGGAATGGAAACAATGATGAACACCATGCCTAGGAACCAGATAACCAGAGGGTTATCTAAAATAAGAATATATAGCATGCACCCTCTGCAATAACTGCTCAGGAGAGAGCAGTGGACCCAACAGCGGTCCTGCTCACCCCTCTGCGAGATGAATGAGCCAAGCGGGTGAGGGTGAGTTAAGCCCTAACAAGCGACACCTAGAAAATAAGCAGTGAGTGTGTATTTCCCAATGTCCCGTGCTCGCTGATCTCTTCCGTTTCCCTAGAAAGGCTCACCCACTTGGCATGTCATCAAACATTGCCATTGAAGGAGAAAGGTAGAACCACCACCCCTAGCTCTCCCGTGTACACCTTAAAGAGACAGGTCATGTGCACTTACTGTCAGCAGCAGAAGCCGTATGAGAGTGCTTGACCTCAGGGGCATGGGCAAACTCAACTTCGTGGTGATGGAGAAGCTCAAGTTTACTCTGATGGGGAAGCTGACGTCGTGGTGATACAGAAACCTGGCTTCAAGGTGACCAGGACGGGAAAACCCAAGCCAGTTCTCTTCTCTGAAGGCATTAGTGAATGGCTGTGATGGCCACTGCATGGTGCAGACATCCAACAAGACTTCATAATGGCAGACAGGGGTGAGCATCAAAGTCTAAGATACCATGAGAGAATAAACAAGGTGTGTAATAGGAGTGGAGGGGCTCAGAGGAGGCCATGCTTTCTTAGGACGTGACAGCTCATTAACAAGAAGCAACAACCTTCCCATCTGAGCCTAGTTCAGGGTGGAACATTCCGAACAACCCATTCAATCATTACTTGAGCACCTACTAGGTGAAGTCCCTCCAAAGCTGAGGTATGTAATCCCTCCTGGCGGTTGTCTTCTATCTGACAATGGAGATTAAGGCTGGTTTTTCTAGCATGGGTCTTATTTGTGAGCTGCTGGGCATAGAACTAACTCAGTACCATACAGAAAAGAGTGCAGTCTCTTCATGTCACACTATAGATTTTCTGCTTGAAAACCTGCTTCAGACAAGTACTGGGAGTCCCTTAGACACCTGCTGGAGTCAGAATAATTCACGGAGAGCTGTGGAGCCCCACACACATGCTATTTGAAGCTGTATAATGTACCCACACAAGCTCTTATTAAGGACCACGGTTTTCAGCCCTGTGAGACAGAAACCAGTTATCATTATGCATCTCCAGGAATGCAGATTAAAATTAAATCGATTTGTTTATCTCTGGGTTCTCTGACCAATTAACATTTCAGAAAGGAAAGCGCTCTCTCCCCTAGCCCCCATATGAGGACAACACTCATTCAAATGGAGATATTAAAAAATATCAATCTCAAGAGGGTTTCAGAAATAAACTTAATTATCCAAAGGGCAGGAGACCAAGTGGGAGTCTACCAGCACTGGTGCTACGAGCTAGCATCAAACCTTCATGGCACGAGCTGCCTCATCTGAAGACGGTGACATTTCCTTGTAAATCCATTTGGAGCATCTGTGAATTTTGTCCCTAGGCACAACTGTTACCTTATTTTTAAGGCTTTTATGTTTCTAAACTACTCCTTAAGAAGTGTTTTGAAATTAAATCTTTCAAGTTTTTCTTCCATACTTTTTTTCCCTTTATTTTTAAATCAGCATGCAGAGTGGCAAGCATCCTTGTTTTAGTTGATCCCCGCCCACTGCTCTCCCCATCCTCTTGTACCCTTCGACCCCCAGCTTCCCCCTTCTGCTTCCGGTTGCTTCCCTTCCACTTTTATACATTATGGGTTTTATTATCCTTCCCATCTGCTACACTTAAGGCCTCTTTTAACCTTTCTCCTGGACTCTTCTCTGGTTGCCTGGTCTTTGTCCACCTCTCTCCCACATAAATATACTTTAAAAAAAAAAAAAAAAGGCAGGATCTGCAAAGGAGACAGAAAACATAGTATTTGACTTTCTGAGTTTGGACTACCTGTGTCTTGGTTTCTTTCCTCCTATCTATTAATCTATCTATCTATCTATTTACCTACCTACCTATATATCTATCATCTATTTATGTCTCTCTATAATAAAAGAAACAAAGGAAAGATGGATTTATTTTGGTTTACAGTTCCAGATTAGAATGTCTCACAGTGAGGGAGCCATAGTGGCAGAAGCATGAAGCAGCTGGTCACACTACATCCAGGTCAAGAAGCAGAGACAGATGAATGCTGGTGCTCGGCTCACTGTCCAGCCCAGGGAATGGTGCCTCCTACAGTGAGACTTCTGGTGTCCATGAACCTAATCAACATAATTCTTCGCAGACATTCTCAGAGGCAAACCTGATAATATAGATAATCCCTAGCAGGCAGATCTGGAGCCTGGTCCCGTAGGTGATTCTAGATAGTATCAAGTGGATAAACAACACCATCACAGCTCAGCTCCTTGTATAGAACACAGTTGTATTTATTAATTTATAGCTGACTTGGGCTCTGAAAAATGAAAGTTCTGACTAAAATCCCAGACATCTAGCTCAAATGTACCCACTTCTAATTGTCTGTAAAATGACTGAGATTAAGTGTCCACTGGATGGTCCAGGTCCTTGTATGTCTTGGCTTCTGAATAATGTACTAAGAAGTCACCTTGGCACTGTCAGATCTTCATGATGTCATGAGATGGATCCAGGGTACGTCTAATACCAGGAAGGAAGAGAACGTTGCTGAAGCCAATTAATCCAGGAAGCAGGCTGTACCCTACTAGCAAACAGGCCTTCTTCCTGTGGAGATCAAACACGTCTTGTATGGTTGGATAACCAACCACAGGGAGCAGATAATGACAGTGGTCTGTGAACAGACTTGAGTTATAGCATCAATTCTGGAAGCCCACAGAAGAGGACATCTCCTGTCTCAAAGAAGGAAGGCTTCAATTCCAGATCCAATCTGTGCTTACTAGCTCTCCATCCTGGGACTATACCACACCTGAACTAGTTTTTCTGACGTGGGAAATGGTAACATTTCTACCCGGTCCCTGTGGGGCATCACACCGATCAGCTGAGACTGTGCGAGTGTGAGCTTCACCCCTGTGCTCCCTGCCCCTCCCATCTCTGCTGTACCTTCAGACACTTCCACATGCCCTATTCGTGTGACTCCGGAATGTCCTCAATCTCTTGCTCTCTTGGATAAATCTTGTGATATCTTTGAGATTCAACTTGGAGAGAAAATCTACTTGGGAGCTCTGCCCTTATTTGACCACCTCAGCGTCACAGTGTCACAGCCCTTACCTTCCACTTTGAGAGACGGGAGTTTGGTGCTTGCTGCTCTGTATGCTAATTAGGGCCCGTGTATTTCCCGCCTCTGCCTCCTGTCTTGCTCTAGTGACACAGGGATTCCAGATACATGCTACCAGATCCAGCTGTATGTGGGCTCTGGGGTTTTTAACTCAGGTCCTCGTGTTTGGCATGCACTTTATGAACTGAGTCATTTCCTTAGCCCTCTGACTCCCTCTCATCACCACCTCCAAGCTTCTATCAGAGCTTGTGCACAGGAGACGCTCAGCAGACAAGTCTAATGCCACACATGGATTCATTATTGAAGGAGTGCCTCCATCTGTTCTGCGCCAGGCAGGAGGCGATAGCCGCTACATAGCATTCTCCAGAACATTTCAGCACACAGTACTATCCTGTCCAACTCTCTGTTTCTGTGAGAACTCCAAGACCTGGTTTGATGGCCCGCGAGACACAAATTTCGGCGTTTTTGGAATGCACTCTTGTTCCTTGATCTTCTATGTGTTTTTGATGCTTTGTGCTCCTGATTTGGGGACATGTACACCTCTGTGCACCCGAGGAGGTCTTTAGGTGTCTTCTCTCTTCCTTCTTCCTTTTATCTTCCTCTCGCTTCCTGGCGAGGCAACACGGGGACACACGGAGTATCCCCAAAGAACAAGGCGCTGTAGCTAACACACAAGGAAGGCAACATGGGAGAGATCTATTTTTCTGGTTGACATTTTAGTCTGAAAAATTCAAACTACCAAAAGGCTCTTCCTACACCAAACATCTAAAGGTCAGTAAAGTTGTACTTTCCAGAAAGATCCAGGGCCCTTGGGGGAAGGACAGTCCGGGTGAGAAAGGACGGACGTAGGAGTGAGGGGGAGAGAGAGGGCACATCCCAGATTTGTAGCTTAGATCTTGAACCCAGGGGTGACACACAGAATACTCAGCAGTTGACAAGTACAGGAGCCAGCACACAGCTGGGGACCCTGACACAGCCACTCCGCTATGCACTGGATGGATTTAAGTCCTGTGTCCCTGAGAACACAGGACAGAAGGAAGGGAGGCCAAGAAGGGACTCTGTCCCATTGACCAGAAGTGACTGCTATGTCTCAACTGACTTGCACACTCTGGAGACACTTCAAAATACTATGCATGCTTCACAGATTGTCCCCAGACTAACTGTCAATGCAACTGTTGCCTGGTTTATTTTAAACATGAGGAAAAGCAGGGGACAGGCCTGGTGTCAAAACTCTGGTCGTTGGTAGCATTGGCCGTGCCATTGAAGTCTCCTTGCCTGGTTGGATCCAGAGAGAAAAGTGGACGTCTCCTGATGGGTCGTGTGATAACAATTCTATAAAAGACACACAGAGTACTGCAGTGTGGTCATAAGACCTAAGGGAAGTAATGAGCTAAAATGAACGCAACGTGACAACTTAGGGGCCTTCCAGCAAGATGATCCATGAATTGTCCGGGGTTGGGTCTTTGTTTTCCCCTCTTTCAGAGCGTGGTGGAAGGAAAGACACAGCCTCCTGGGACATTAGCGTGAGCACTAGAGAGATCATCTTCTGTGGGTGATCTTTTAGGAAGTTTTGATGTCCTATCTCATTCTTTAGAGACGCAGCTCCCTCATGTCTCCCACCCACTCTCCTGGCCCGCACGTTGTATGGACAGGACCTCACTCTGAGCTTCATAGTGTTCATGGTGATTTATATTAGGGATATTCCCAGGATCCTCTGTGAACCCTCTAGAGCATCCCCCATGGTCCTGTCTGCAAAGCCAAAACACCTACGTGTAAAACGGGTGAATGAACTACTTAGCAACATTACAATACAGAACAGATGCATAGCCCTGCTGTGTGTGTGCACTGATGCTGTAAAGCAGGGGGGTGGGGTGGGGGTGTAAGACTGCTCTCACCCCAGGATGAGTTAACATGAAAGTACCTTGTGTTGGTCAGGAGTCCTTCATGCGCATGTCTGTTATGAAAACGTCACTGTCCCTTAAGGGTGGCCTCCAGGAAGCAGTGAAAGGTTTGTTTTTATTAAGCATCTGCCCTTGAGCAGACACCTTCTTCAAACCTCAAGCAACGAAACACCAAAAGCAACCATGTGGTGTGTTGCCTTCCGCTGGAAGTCTATAGGGAAAGCGTGCGGGATCCCCAATGTGGCTGACTGTATGGTTAAGTTTTAACTGACAAGTTGATATGACCTAGAATCACCTAGAAGAGAGTGTTAGTTGAGGAACTATATAGATCAGATTGGCCTGTGGACATGTCTGGTGGGGACGGGGCGTGTTTCTTGATGGTTAATTGCATTGTGAAATGCTACTCTGAATTCAGGAGGCACAGTTTCAAAAGTTGGTCCCTAAACTATGTAAGAGTGGAGACTATCTGGGCACAGATATTGCCCAGCAAGCAAGCATCGCTGACTGCAGCCATCTCTCCCCAGTCTTTAAAATATGAAATCTCGATGTTGTATAATAAAAATGGGTCAAGAACTGGTAGTTTCACACAGCTAACAAATAAATGTATTCTGAAGGACCAATTCACAATGTTATGTGATCAAGCTAGGGTAAGAAAATATTCAAATTAGATGGAATAATTAAAGATCTATTGAAAGCTGATCAACAGACTTTAGAGTTTGCATCACAATACCATGGATACCACCACCACATGACAATCTATTTAAATGCTAATAAAATAAGCACACTGCTCTGAATGACTATTACTTATCTCCCTGTGGTCCAGCTAAATGAGTGTGTGTAGAATATCTTACCAGTTAATAAATCAACGTTACAGTCACAGATAAATGCAGAAGCCACTTTGAGAACTCAGCTGGTATCTGCTAAGCCAAACTTCAAGAATTTTTTTTTTGAAAAATATAAAATCTTGATCGTGATCATTCATTTTGTTTTTAGTAAAAATAATCTTTTAGTCAAAATAGTATCACTCGTGTTTAACAGGCAATGAGGGTAACACTGTTTTTGAATGTATGTTCATAAAATGTTTAATAAATTTCTCAGTTTTGATTTCTAATGTAAATATAAATAAGTAAAACTACTATAAATTTCTGGTTGCTTTTTATTCTGAGAATCCACAGGAACTTCCAAGAATAAAAAGAGCCATGTGGACAGAGAGGTGGCTCAGTGGTTAAAAGCACTAGCTGCTCTTGCAGAGGACCTGGGTTTGATTCCCAGCACTCACAGGGCAGCTCATCTGTAACTGGAGTTACGACAGTTACCATCTGTAACCTCAGTTCCAGGCAATATGGTGCCGTTTTCTGATCTGTTTGGGTACTGCACACACACAGTGCACAGACATACATGCAGGCAAGTACACAAACACATAAGAATAAAAATAAATGGATAGGATAGAACAGAATGAGTTAGAGAGCCCAGTCTAAGAATAACCAGTTAGGACAGTCAGCCTCTCTCAGTGTGTGGCTGTGACCAGAACACAAGAACTAAGGAGGTTTCTTGGGACATTTGAAATAGACGTAATTATAGCGGATTTCCCTCCACATAGGATTTCAATGAGGCGTCTGTTATATAACCTCTGAAGGGAACCACAGGGCAAGCTTAGAGTTGAGCAGGCTATAGGGGAGCAGCTACACCCCAAAGCAGAGTGTTTGGAATAAATCTTGAAGCGCTAACTCCACTCTCCCCCCAGATCTGGGATGTCAGGTTCCATAAGGTTCTTGCCCCTTGTGCCTTGGCTTCTTTTCCAGTTGCTATAATAACAAAATATCCTGACAGAAACAGCTTAGAGGAGAAGGCTTATTTTAGCTCACAATTCCAGGGTACATTCCATCACTGTGGGAAACATCAAGGCAGGAACTTGAAGCAGCTAATCAGATCACATGCATAATAAAGAGCAGAGAGGGATGAATGCATGCAGGCTCCATACTCAGCTTTCTCTCTGCTCACACAACTTAGGATCAAAACCAGGGAAATCATGCTGTCCACTTTCAGTGGGTCTTTCCACTCCAGTTAACATAATCAAGACCATTCTCCTCAGACATACCTAGAGACCAACCTGACCTGGACAGTCCCTCACTGGAACTCCCTTTCCAGGTGATCCTACGATGTGTATCAAGTTGACAATTAAAACTAACAACCACACCCACTGTCTGTTTTCCTGAAACGTAGCCAAGGCATCAGTCCTGGCTGACATCCCTCCACCCTGCTCCCTACAAATCACTCTGTGAAAAAAATTAATTCACACCTGCTATTGAACCTCAGGGGTCAGATATGTCCTTAAGGGTTTGACAAGTATTACTTCATCATGTAACTTCTGGTTTCTCCTCAGACATTATCTGTTTACAGTGTGGTCAGCTGTCATATGTGAATAGATTGCAGATGGTTCATGGCTAAGAGAACTGGTTGATCTTCTAGAAAAGTAGAGTTCAGTTCCCAGCACCCATGCTGGACAGCTCACAACCACCTGTAACACCAAGTCCAAGGGATCTGGTGCCCTCTTGTGGCCTCTGTGGGTAAAGTACACATGGTATGCACATACACAAACACATAAATAAAATGGACTAACCACCGGCTTCTGTGGGATAGTGCTTATGAGATGTACATATACAAACACATAAATAAAATTAATTGATCAGAAAAAAAAATCCTAAATCAACCTGTTTTCTTTCCTAAGATGTCCTCACCAAAGATCTGAAGAAAGGAAGCTCATTTCTCAGGATTTTTTTTTTTTCTAAAACTTTTTTTTAATTAGTGAACAATGCAAATTCTTGCATTTGTTCATGATTTTATTATACTTTATTTCCTGCTAAACCACTTATATCTTAATTTCTGAGACCATACTTGAAAAAAAATCTGGAATTTTTAAAGATTTATGTTTATGCTATGTATACGAATGTTTTGCCTGTATGTATGTGTACCACATGTGTGCAGTGCCCATGAAGGCCAGAAGAGGGCATCAGATTCCCCTAGAAGTGGAATCGCAGGCAATTAGGAGCCACCAGTAAGTATTAGAAATTGAATCCAGGTCCTTTTGAAGGTGCAGCCAGTACTCTTAACTGCTGAACCATTTCTCCAATCCAGTTTATTTTTATTTTCATTGGGTTAACAAAAATACAGATAGTGATACATACACTTCACTATATATTCCCATGTCAGTGGGCACATGGGCCAGGAAACTGAGACCTCAGTGTGAACACTGATACCACACCATCTTTAAAGCAATGGTGCTCCAATCTCAGCCCAGGTAGAAAGCAGCTGGAGGTCATGATATTACAGTACGTTGGGCCACTTCCAAGTTTCTGAATTAGTAGGTATATATGGGAAGGAACATCTTCCTGTCTACAAAGATTCTCTGGACCAGGTTCCACAGTTTGGGAACCACTGCCTGAGAGATGCTTAGAATGAGACACGATGGCTGTTAGTTGCTAAAATGTTTGCAAACTAGGAAGGATTTTCATGGTAAGAAGCTTTGACACAAGGGGACAGAGAGAAGATACTCCTCACTCCACATCCTGGCCATCAATCAAGAGTCCATATGGATAACCTAGCTCACAGATTAATTGGGTTCTTCTGACTCATGAGCTCAACTCATCTGTTGTGCAGCCACAGTGACAGTGAAAAACACCACGGAGAGTAACAGGTGGAATCAAATCAGAGATTCAGGCTGGACATGTGAGACAATTCTATCACAGAACTATGAATCATGCAATAGGGTTCCCAGCCTGCCCTGTCCCTGCCCTGAAACTCAACTATTATACAAACGCCACTGACTTTGGGGTTGAACCTGTTACTTAAATATTCACACAGACCCTAATAGGTGTTCGGTATTACACAGAGGACGCCAGAGAGATGTGAAGGGTTGCATGAAAACCTCTCTCTGTATTACACTGCATAAGTAAGGCAATTTTACTATAAAAATGGTCAATACAAGTTAATTTGGATTTTTAAATTTGCAAACAGAGTAAGCATGAAATGAGATCATGGCTCCAGTTCAAGTCTGTAGCTCTTACAGCCGTGAAAGCACACCATGTGGACTTCAAAATGCCAACAGCCAGCCTCCTTCCAACAGCTTCATTGTGGGATATGGACCAAGAGCTGCCTGCAGTGGCTATCTGTGACTGCAGTAGGTGTGAAATGGGAGCAGCTCCTTTGGCATGCTGCCAAAGGGATGTGTGTTCCTTATGGCCATGAGTTTTACTGTTTGCCTATCCTAGCTTTTGATTGGTAGAACACAGCCTCCTCACAGGTATTTACTGATCAGGGCTCAAAATTGTAAATACACTATTCTTGAAACCAAGGAGCATCTAACCAGGACCCAAGAGTTGTTCTGAGGACTATGATCTCCAACGGCCATGGGTGCAGGGAGGAATCTAACTCAGGTTATTGCCTGTACCAGCTAAGGAGCCCCGTTTGCCCAATACCCGGCTGACTAACCTCTGAGCTTTCTCTTCTCTCATTCCACACAGCCCCCTCCCTTGAAATGCCCAAATCCAAATGGGGTTAAGCTCTTTCCTCTGTGACTAGACATTTTTAAATGGATCGCCTCATTTCTAACTGCTGCCTAAAATACCATACGGGATGCACTACCTGTGAGTGCCTCTAACTCCGACCAGAAAGGTGGCTAGACCCAAAGGCCAGCAGAACCTCAGGTTCAGGACTGCAGGGTGCACAGACTACAATCAAGAGTGGAAAGCGCTGGCCGTGAGAGTCAAATAATAAAAACCTTTACAGACACAGTGTGAATCATCAAAACACGAGGTATTCTCCAGTCCTTCAATTCCCCAATGCTCCGGAAAACTTTCACAGACGATGAGGTGGCTGTGAGCCTTTCTGCCCCTTGCTGGCTAGCTTTTTCTTGTAGCCAACATTCCATACTGGTAAGTTCTATGCACACAGATCAGCAAGGGCTTGCTCGCTCAAGAAAGGGGGAAATCCAAGAAAAGGGGAATAGAGAGACAGTTCAATAGTTAAGAGCACTGCTGTTCTCTCAGAGGACCCAGGATCGGTTCCCAGCCCCACACTCAGTTCACAGCTGTCTGTATCTTCTGTTCTGGGAAATCTGACGTCCACTTCATGAGAACTGCACACACGTGGTACACATTCATATATGTAGACAAACACCTATAGACAAATAATTTTTTAAAAAGATGATTTTTTTAAAAGTTCTCAGAAATTCCTCAGATCACATGACCACAAACGAGCCATCTCTGAACATAGATCAATGGATGGATAAGATTGGTCCTAACTGAGACTTACCCTTGAAGCTGGGAGGAAGTTGCTTTACCCACATATGACCACACATAGAATCAACTCAGGTAGGAAGGTGTCTCCACAGTGAACAGATATGGTGCTGATGGGAGGTCAACATAGTTTTGCAATTAGGCCACAACGGGGTATTGTATGATCCCATTTGAGCTTAGCCCAAGGGAGCTGTGTTCTTTCCTGGTCCCAGAGAGATATTGCTGGCTAGACTTTATAATCCGCTTGCTGCGGAGCGACCACTGGCTGTCTGTACGTACCATCGGTTATCACCAACTTACTCTTGAGGATCTGATAAAATGCGGATTTGAGGTGTGGCAGGAACAACACAGGGAGATGGAGACCTAAGCAGCAGAAGTGGCTGTGTATGCTCTTGGTGGTTGTTTTGAAAAATGAGCATTGCCAAAGCCAGCGATTCTTCTTTAGTCTCTGGAAAAGCCAATTAGAAACAACTTGACACTGTTCTTAATCCCCTGCTCTAGTGGGAAAGGGAAGAGACACTACCCGTTATCTGATAATAGGGTGGAACATAGAGATAGGTTTAAATTTGCATGGTGTGTGTGTGTGTATGTGTATGTGTATGTGTGTATGTGTGTGTGTGTGTGAGAGAGAGAGAGAGAGAGAAAGAGAGAGAGAGACACACATATGTAAGTGGGTATGTATGCATGTAGAGGCCAAAAGACAACTTCAGGTGTTGTTCCTCAGACACTGCCTACTGTGCCTTTTGAGATGGGGTCTCTTGTTGGTCTGGAGCTTGCCAAGTAAGTTAGTCTATCTGGTCAGCAAACCATGGGGACCCACCTGTCTCCCCCTCCCCCGTGCTGGCTTTAGAAATGCATGGTAAATGCTGAGATTTTGCATGGCTTCTGTCTCAGACTCAGGTCCTCATGCTCCCAGGGCAATCATTTTACTGACTCAGCTGTCTCTCTAGCCTGCGTTTGGTTTTTTAAATAAATTATGGCTCTGAGTGTTTCGTCTGCATGTATATCTGCACACCACATAAGTTCTTGGAGCCTACAGAGGCCACAAGAGGGTATCCAGTTCCCCGGAATTGGAGTTGTAAGGCTCTATGTGGGTGTTGGAAACTGAACCCAGGTCTTCTGTAAGAGCAGAAAGTCCTCTTAGCAGCTGAGCAATCTGTCTGGCCCCAATTAACTTTTTAAAAGCACTGTAGATGAGGAAAATCTACAAATAAATGTCATCACCACGTACAGGCTTCAGAGTACAATCCTAGCAGTCAATCCTTCCAACTGAAACATCAGACGAGAGCAGGACAGGGAGTCAGGCTGGGACAGAGGAGAGCTGGCTCCTAGCTCCTCAGATGCCCTGAGTGGAATCCACACTGACTGAGATGGGCCCCAGATACACGCCGCATGAACTCAAGTCCCGTACGTTTGAAACAGGACCAAAAATTCATACAGTCTCCACTTTATGCAGCCTCTTCAGAATATGTGACACATATCAGGAACACTGCTCCAAGCAAATGTAAGGACGGTCCGACTCTGGGATCTAGAACACAGAATCCGGGACAAAGGCTGCATTGAGTGCAGAAGGATGTGTTTCAGAACCTGATGGGGACCAGTCAATTGGCCAACACTTTGAAGCAGAGTCATCTGTGAGTATCTGTGGGCAGCTGGTTCCTGGACACTCCCCCTCCTCAATGCACAAGTACTCAAACTAAGTTCAAGTCTTATATAATGTACGTATAGAAGATGTACAGATTCGTCCCACCCCTACACCGTATGCATCATGGCGTGTCTAGGTAACATATGGTACCTTACAGTATGATGAAGCTGTGCTGTATAAATTGCTGTCATTCCATATTGTTTAGGAAATACAAACAGAAAAGTCTGTGCATTTAGAGAAAAAAAAAGTATTTTTAAATGCTCGAAAATGCAGACAGGGACCCCACAGATATAGAGAACCAATTTATAATCGCCCCCTAGATATTTGTGCTGGGATTCTGGGGAAAGCAATTTAGTGTTGTTGAAATATTTTCTCTTTTAAATTAGTCCAATGGAAAGTAAAATAAGGTTGAGTTAAATTGATTTTTAAACAGCAAATGTTTCTTGGCGCTCTTGCTTTACACACTCTGCTGAGAACAGAGTTATCTCAGCCAGTGGAGGTATCGGATGTTGCAAAGACTTTATAAACACATTTGTGAAAGAGATTTCTTGGAATATTTATAATAGGCTATAAATATAAAAATGAATTAGTCTGATGGAACCAGGGTGGGGGAGGGGCTGAGCAGAGACAGTTCACTGGCTGCCATGGAGATGCAGCGCCTGGTGATGTCAACTCTCTTCCTGAAGGATCCTATTCCAGCCAGTTGGCCAGCTTTAGCACTGGGATAGTCCATGGTATGGTGGGGAGGATGAAAGAGAACAAGACAATGGGAGGAACCAGCCAGGGTACTATACCAGAAGCCCCTGAGACTAAAGCTTCCTGCACCTTACAGAATGGGAAGAATGGGAGCTTGGGATTTTGTTACCCAGGTAACAGTTACTAACATCCACCAGAAACTCTGACTGCTGAATATCTGACGGAAGATGCCCTAGAAAGACCAAGGAACTCTCTGAGAGTAGACTCAAGATTGTCAGACTTCTGACTCCAAGACTCAAGTTCAAATCCCCGACTAATGTTTTTTTAAAAGTATAACAAGGGGTGCTATGAATGTGGGTCACTTGTTACTTAGCATGCACAAAGCCCTGGGGTCCATCCCTAGCACCCCACAAACAGAACCTGGTGTGCATGTCTGTCATCTTAGCATTCAGGAGGTAGAAGCAGGAAGGTCAGAAGTTCAAGGTCATCCTTGGCTACAGAGTAAATTTAGGCCAGCCTGGGCTACATGAAACTCTGCTCCCCCCAAAATATGTGTGTATGTATTTGGATAACTATGGGCTGTGCTTATTTAGAGTTTGTAAGTGTCGTCTGTGTGCAGATATGTTTTTTTCAAATGTTCGCAGTGAGTTTATTTGTAAAATCCTAAACCTGAGAACAGTTCTACAAAAGAAAAGCTGGTAAAGGGTGGATAGTATGGTGCATGCAATGACAAGTTACCGAGAAAGAGAATGGATGATTGACACATGTGTCTACGTAAGTGAGTCCTCAACATCATCCCACAAAGAAGTTATGTACCAAAGAACATACCTCCTATGACTTTCTCTGTACAATGCAGCAGAAGCTGGGGTGGTAGCACACACCCGTGACCCCAGAGCTGGATGGGGAGAGCTGAAGAAGAAGGAAGGTTATCAAGAGTTTGGGGCCAGACTGGACTATCTAGAGAGACCCTGTCTCAAAACAACAGTAACAGCAACCACCAGAAGAACATAGAGAAGGAGGAGGAGGAGGAACATCCATTCTGTGATTTTAAAAAAGGACAATGACATTGTGGAATAGGGGATAGGAGGATTGTAGAACCAGGGTGAAATGGTGTCCTCTGGACATGACAGGGCCACTGAGTTCATGAGCTCACAGCAGCTGCAGGTGCCTGCACAGGCTCAGGCGAGTCAACATTCCAGCATCGAGTGAGGAGGGGTTCATGAGCCCCCACCCATAACTGAAGAGTTATAGGAAGTTGATGGCTTCTGGGAGAAGGAGGCTCAGTTTTCTTCAAGTGTATGGATCAACCACACTCCGGTGGATAACCCCACACCCAGGAGTACACGGGCAGCACAAATTGGACTTTATGAATTTTTTTTTAAAGAGAATATGAAGTTAGAAGGGGGAGGGCAATGGGGACGGGTTGATGGGCTTAAAGGAGTGGATCTAGAAGGCTTTAGGAGGAAGATTTGGAGTAAATATGCTCAAAACATATTATATGTATGTACAACATTCTCAAAGAATTAATACAAGAATTATGTTAACTTAAAAAGTACAATGATTTCCTGGATGGCTTCCAAAAGCATAGAAATTGATTGGGGAAGGGACATAATGGGACCGCATGGGGCTATGCAATGATCTGTCTCCAGATTTAAGGCTTTCTGTATTCCATCGTTGCCATTTTACATTGGGAGCTGCAGAGAAAGGCTGGCAGCTAGTTAATGAGATGCACACTGGAGAGTCTGCCTCAAGTGCACTTACATTTGCAGGTTACTTTGAAGTATATCAAAAATAAACTGGATTAATAGATGCACAGAAGGGAGACTCCATTGCCACCTGATACAGATGTGAGTGGAATGCTGGGTGCGGAAGCCAGCGCTGGGCCATGTGAGCCAAGAACACGATTTGAGCAGCACGCCTGCCTGCCCAAAGTTCTTAGAAGAAAATATGGAGGGAGGGCTGGTGAGATGGTAAAGGCAGGTACAGGCACTTGCTGCCGAGCCTGACAATTCAAGTTCAAAACCCAGAACCCACATAATGGAAGGAGAGAACACATGCACACGCACACACGCACACACATACATGCACAAGCACACACACATACATATGCACAAGCATACACAACGCATGCAATGCACATACAACACATGCACACACACACGCACACAAGCACACACACCAATATTAAACATATATATGTGTATACACACATATATGTATAAAGATATACACACACATATACATATGTTTAATATTTAGGGAGTTAGGATGTAGTCCAGTGACAGACTATTTGTCATGTGTGTGTATATCTTTAGGCTTCACCACCAGAACCAGGAGATTTTTTTTTTTTAATTGGAAAAATATTCAGGAACTCCCTCCATTATGAAGTAGAATCTTTGGGATATCCAAACTACCAAATTAAAATAATAAAAAACCAAGGACATGTAAACATTCCAGGGGCTGGGATTTCCATTTCTGATTTCCATAGAGGTAAAGCCTGGGACACCCGTGAAATCGGAAGAGTGTGCAGACCAAAAGGTACTTTATAAGGGCTCTGCACCCTGACCTGCAGTGGCCAGGGACAGAGGGTCAAATGTCACACTCATCATCAGGGATGGAAGGTCAGGTACTGGTCATGGCAATCCACAAGGCAGTGGAACCAAAAGGAACACCATGAACAGCAACCCAACCCTAAGGGATCCCGCCTCCCTAAGGGCTCTCACGTGCCAAACAAATCTTAGGTGAAAGAAAATACAAAATAAAGAGAGAATTTCATAAGTCTGTGTACATCGAACATTTAAAGCAGGCCCTCACGCATCTTTACGCCAGCCCAGCTTTTATGTGAGTTTTAGGGATTGAAACTCTGATCTCCACACTTGAGTGACAAACGCTTTATTAACGGAACCATCATCTCCCCAGCCCCTAGGTGGGTTTTAAGTCACCCTCTCTGATCAATAGTTTGTTCAACGACTACAGAAAGTTGGGAGGCAAAGAGTTGGTTCCCAGCCCTTTGGGAAACAGAGAGAGGAGGAGGGAGATGTGATGGATGAGTGACAGCACGTAGACAGTTCTAGAATGGTACAGTGATCGCCTCTTGATGGATGTGGGTATTAGAGACCTGCACACCTGCAGAAACTCAACCACTACATACAAAAACAAAAAACACAAAACCTGGCGTCTCTGTCTCCTGTTGGTGAATTCACCCCACCTACAACAACAATAGTGGGGGCTGTAACGGGCATCCTGCCTTGCAGGAGCTGTGGACATGCCTGCGCATCATACTGCAGCAAGGGTAGACTAGGCACCAGGTGACAAAGAAAATAAAGATGACGGCAGGCTGGAGAAGGAACGTCAGGGAGTGAGGTGTCCTTAGGGAGAAGAGGGCGGCAGGGGTCTCATGGTAAGTGCATACATCTGTCACTGCATACTACAGGACCACAGGACAAAAGGTCAGCAGAGTCTCCAGGGTCACAGACAAGGCTTGTCTCTGTGACCACCCAGCATACCATTTCGAGTTTTTAATTTAAAAGTCTAATTACAACTTTGGGAGTTTGCGTGCGGAGGTCAGCGGGTGCTTTACGGCAGTTGGCTTTCTCCTACTAGTAGACCCTGGAGACTGAACCCAGGTTCTCAGGCTTGACAGCAAGTGCCTTTACCCGCCCAGCCATCTCACCAGCCCCAGCCCTACTCTGATTCTTAGTCCCTGGGGCAGTCTGTGTTTCTAGTTGATTATGAACATGAATTTTAATAAGTTTTCTCTTGTCTCTATTGATTTCTTTTTCCACTTAGTAACAGAGCTTGATGCAGATCAGCTGACTTGGAGCGAGACTCCTGTTTACAAGTACACTCTCTGCTATTGTTTGGATCTTAAATGACCCCCAAAGGCCCATGTGTTAAAGCTTCACTCCTGTCCTAATTTCATGTCTGTTGCTATCTGACAAATACCCTAATAAAAAGCAATATAGGGGAGGAAGGTTTCAATTCTGGCTACAGTCCATGACAATAGAAAAGTCAAGTAAAGAACTCAAGCAGCCAGTCTCCTCCCATTCTAGCTATTTCAGGACCCCTGCCTAGGGAATGGTGTCGCCTAAAGTGAGCGGTGCCTTACTACATGAATTAACAATCAGGACAGTCCCCGACAGACAAAACTGTTAAAAAAACAATTCCTCAATTGAGACCCGATTCTCAGGTGACTGATTCGTTAGGTTGTGATAAATTGACACTTAAAATTATCACAGTGCCCCACTTGGGGAGAGTACTATAGGGAAATGGTAGAGGTGAGCCAAGAGGGAAGGGAGTTAAGTCATTGGGGTGTGTCCTTGAACATGATAATTGGATCTAGCCTTGCCCCACTCCACTCTTTGCTATGCAGATGACATGAGCTGAGCATTTTCCTCTGGAAGATACTCATACCATGATATTCTGTCTTAATCTAGCCCTGAAGGGATCCAAGCAGCAATGGACTAAGACCTCTGAAGCTACTGGCTAAAATAAACCTTTTTTCCTTTTAAGTTGATTGTCTCAGGTGTTTTATCACAGTCATGGAAATCCAACTAACACAGTTTTCTTGATACTGACTCTGTCAAGAAAACTAAGTCTTTGGATGCAGAGACAGCTCAGTCATTAAAAGCTAAGCCTTACAAACAAAACATCAAAAAAAAAAAAAGAAGAAGAAGTTTTCCCCTGATGGTCTTTGTACATGGCTATGAAGGTTTAGCCTTGCGGTGGATAGACATTATTTGACTCCCCATTCTAGGATTAGCCATATGGCTTACTTCGGCCAGTAAGATATAACCAGACATTAGCCAAGCCCCAAGGTATGACTGGACTTTCTCTCTGTACCTTTACCATCCATTCAGAATACTTCTTGACTAGTCTAATGACTCACAGAGGATGGCCTGGCTGGATAAGACCAAGGAATATTAGTTTCCTATGTCACTGTGTCAAAACACCTAACAAAGGCAACTTAAGCAGGAAAGGTGGTTTTGGCTCATAGTTTGAAGATAAAGCCCATTGTGGTGGCAAAGGCATGACAGATGGAATATGAAGCAGTTGGTCACATGGCATCCACATCCGGGAAGCAGAGAGAGATGAACACTGGTGTTCAGCTCGCTTCCTCCCTTTTATTCAGTCCAGAACCCGAGGCCATGGGGTGGATATTCGGAGTGAGTCTTCCCACTTCAATGAACCCAATCTAGATAGATCCCCAAACAGACACTCTCAGAGATGTGTCTCCTATATGATTCTAGATTCTACCAAAGTGACAATCGAGATCCACTATCACACGAAGCTCCCTGGCGACTGCCTTCACACTGTGGTGGGACCTTACATGGTTCCCAGTGACAGACATCACCTCAAACACTGAGACGTTACAGAGCAGTATGAGAGAGAGCATCAGATGACTGCTCTGGATGCCCAGTAATGAATGCTGAGTAGCTCATATGGAGAGAAAGAACAACTGGCAGTAAGTACAGAAGCCATCCCAGGAAAATGTCTCTGTGATCTAAAGTCTGTGTGATAAGAACAGAGCCGTGCATTGCGACTGCACCTGTTTAAACCCAGAGCAACCCCAGGAAATCCACTCAAATATCACGTGGCTCCATGTCCTCAGTGACAACAAAGAAAGCTACAGTGACACCGACCACAGATTTGAGAGTTGGGTAAATGGCTGCCAATACAGTGATTGGATCAATGTTGGTGTGGAGGGAAGCACAATAAATAGTCACCTAATTACTATGACTGTTGCTAATTCAAGAGGAAAGTGAGTGTTGTGCGCATGCTAAACAAACAAAAACGCCAGAGCCAAAAATATTTAAAATATTCAAAGTTTCATAAAGTGTGGTGTACAAGCTACTACCATCACCCCGCCCCACCCCCGATTTAATTAATTCTTTAAGAATATTGTACAATGGGTTGTGATCATGCTTACTCCACCTCCCCCATCGCTGTAATAAAGGCCATGACCAAAAGCAACTTAGGGAAGAAAGGATTTATTTGGTTTACACGTTCCAACCACAGTCCATTACTGAGAGAAGTCAGGGCAGAAGCCGGGAGGTAGTAACTGGAGCAGAGGCTATGGAGGAGTGCTCTTTACTGGCTTGTTCCTCTTGGCTTTCTCAGCCTCCTTCTTATACAACCCAGGACCCCCTGCTCAGGGGTGGCACCACCCACAGTGGGCATCAAGAAAATGCCTCACATACCTGCCTACACGACAATCTCCCTGACGCATTTTCTCAACGGACAGCTCCTCTTCCCAGCTGACCCTGACTTATGCTCAGTTGACATATAGCAGCCAGCATACCACCCAACTTGGTGTCATCTTTTTAAAATCCCACTGAATCCAATTTGCCCTACCCATTTACACTAGAATGTACGGTCTTCCACAGGAGTGCGGTTGACCTACCAGAGGCCACGCCTTTAAAGGAAACTCATTCTCCCTTCCTTAGCAGCTGTAGAGTGCCAGTATTCCTCAGCTAGTGCTGGGGTTTCACACCATCTTCCCTTATGCTTTCCTTGCAAGGCTCAGGGGTTATCTCAGAAGAGGGGGTAGGAAGATTCTAAGAGCCAGAGGCGGTGGATGACTTCATGGAACAGTGTTCTCGCTGCACACAGGAAGGAAGTTACACATGCACTCATAGTGGTTGTAACACTATCCACAGTAACACAAGCTCAAGCCAGACAAAGTATTATCATCACTTTTGAACGAAAGTCATGGGTATGTTAGAAGGAAAGGCCACATATACCCCTCTTGCCCCTCCAAAAAAACCCACCTGGCCTCTCCTACTTATCTAGTGAGGAAAGAGTTTTGAAAAGACAGGAAATCATTACTACTCTCGGCTAATTTTAGGGCCACAATCAGAATCTGCATGACAGTAAATGAATAAATAAATAAATCACCCCAATCAACATTTTTCTAGACATTTGCAAACAGACCCACGGCACAGCCAGCAAAGAAGGTGCCGCCACTTTGCACATCCCGTCCGTGACCCTGTGTGTTATCAGCTGTAACTGGCCCGCTCTCTGATTATGGATGCGTTAGTGGCTGACTCCAGCAATTCTTTAAACGCACAAGTGACTGGGGAATGGTGATATTTGTCAATATGGATGTCCAAGCTTGACTTTTAAAACGATTTCTTTAGTTTTTATTAAACATCGAACGCCCCTAGAATTATTAACGTCAGCTTCAAATTGAGACTGTAACCAAGTCTTTTGTTTTCGGCGGGGAGGTGACTGGCAGAATGGAAGAATCAATACAGATATGGTCGCTTCTCCACAAGGAATGGATGAATATAATGCATTTCTGATCAAAATTCAAGTGTGTGTGAGAGAACATATCTTCATAATTAAAGGGCTGGTTTTTTTTCTTATTTTTAACATTGATTATTTTATGTGTAGTTATGTGTAGCTGAGTGTATATATGCGTACCATGTACATGCAGGAGCCCATGGAAGATAGAAGAGGACATCAGATCCTCTGGAACTGAAATTACAGGTGGTTGTGAGGTACCATGTAGGTGCTGAGTGAATGCACTTCTATGGTTCCTCAGTAAGCAGAGAATGGCGCTAAAGGGAGATTAGTGGAGCCCAGTATTTCTTAACATATAGATTACCTGCACTTTTAGATCAAATGTATCTATTTTCTAAACTTCGTTGGCTTAGTCTTTTTCAAGATAGAATCAAATGGCTCCCCTTTTTAAGGTTTTTTTTTTTTTTCTTAAAAAAAAAAGGCTTATTTATTTTAATGGAATATGTGTGTATCTATGTTGGGGGTTATACCTGTGAGTGCAGTACACATGGATGCCAGAAGGGGGAGCCTATCCCCTGGAGCTAGAGCTATATAGATAGTTGTGAGCTGCAATGTGGGTACTGGAAACCCAACCTAGGACCTTTTAAAAAGCAGGAAGTGCTCTTATCTGCTGAGCTACCTCTCCACCTCACTCCCCCCACCCCCACCCCAGCCTTTGGGCTTTCTTACGTATGCCCTTCCAGCTCATTGTATTTTCATGCCTATCAGTTCTATTTGGCCAAGAGCAGTCTTTTTCCTTTCCTTCGTCTCTCTGTGAATTACTTCCTTCAGTACTTAACTAATACATTGCTGGTTTTATTTTTATTTCAATCTTCCATCTCAAGCCCCTTACACATCGTTTATGACTAATAAGGAACCCGAGACAAGATGCGTTTCTGTGGGCGCCATGTCATCTGCGAGTCTGGGACGAGCAAATCCCCAGGCACACACCATAGTGTTTCTTGGACCCAGGGTCAGCATGTCTAGCCTGAAATAGTCTCACTGATGCAGACCTTCTCCACGTACTTGCTCCCACGAAGCCCCTTAAGTTGCAGCCACCATGCAAGATTTCTCTTCCTACCAATTACCCATCATTTGTGCCAGTACAGTGCTAAGCTGCAAATCCCTGCAATTGCTATTTCACTCTCTGCCCTTCTTTCTCATAAATCTGGCAAGATTCTGGCAGCCTGTCCAGAGCCTAGGATAACGAAGTCCGCGCCCATCCTTCTTCCCTCACTGTGTGGGTGACAGGTAAGGAGTAGATCACTCAGGATGAAGTTTCAGCTGTTAGAGCAGAGACCAAAAATAATAGTGGTTTAAATAAGACAGCAATGTGCTTTTCTGGAGGCTGCGGAGAGGTACAGACAGCCTGGTGCTCATAGGTACCTTTGCTTGGCTGTGCTTGCTGGTTTGTGCTCATTCACTGCCCAAAGCCCAGAAGGGCTTATTTCTACACACATGTGCTGCAGAGCACAAAGGATAGAGAGTAGAAGGGCCTGGACCCTTTCGTGGCACAGTACAGGTCCTATGTTCCCAGGTTCTGCCTATCTGCTTTCTAGATGGATCAAAATGTAAAGAGGAAGTACACAGAGACTCCCCGTATGATAGGAAGCTGAGCTTCCTAAGCTTATGTCCATTTCAAGGTAGAAGAGATTCTTTCCATATTTAAAGCCTTCCATTACAGGATAATACAGCAGTCCTAAGCAACCAGATAATAGGTCTCACCCCCTGCCCTAGCTCTAAGCATCCATTGGGCAGATAGGCTTCTATGTACAAGAAAGTACATGAATACAAGAATATATGTGATATATATTTCCTATACAACACTGTGTATCTACTGAAAAGAATACCCCAGCTCTGCTTGCTCTGATAAGAAAACGCCATTGAAGCGAAACGTCCCCTATAGGCTCATGTGTTTGAACACTTGGTCCCTAACTGATGGCACTGTTTGGAAGGTTGTGGAACCACTAAAGGGTAGAGCCTTGATACAGATAGACTACTCGGGGCAGGGCTTCAGGTTTGACAGTTTGAATCCATTTACGGACTGTTCTCTCTGCTTCCTACCTGTGATGCAATGTGACTTTGCCTGCCCTCCACACCCTGATGGACCATCTCACATCCCTTCTTCAAACGGAGGCTCAATAAACCCTTGTCCTTGACGTTGCTTCAGCCATGTCACAGCATTAACAGACGCAGAGCAAGACAGAATTCTGATCACCTGTGCCATGTTAACACGTGTGGCAGTGGGAGGACTGTTTTGATCTGGCACGTGTAACAAAGCTGTGAATAGATGTCCCAGTTGGCTTTGCTGTTGCTGTGATGAACACCATGACCAAGGGCAACGTGAAGAAAAAGTGTTTATTTCAGCATACACTCCAAGTTTCGGTCCATCTTTGAGGGAAGTCAGAGAAGGAACGTTAAGTCAAAAACACGAAGCAGAAATCATGGCGAAACACTGCTTAGTGGGTGGCTCGTGGCTCGCTTCATCTCACTCGTTCCCAGCTAACTTTGTTTTTTAAATTATTTTAGTTTTATGTGCATGATTATCTTGCCTGCATGCATGTCTGTGTACCACATGTGTGTACATGTCTGTTAACATGTCTGTGTACCACATGTGTACATGTACATAGAGGTCAAAAGAGGGGACTGAACCCCTGGAACCAGAGTTACAGATGGCTGTGAGCTAACATGTGGGTTCTGGGAACTGAACCCTGGTCCTCCACGAGAGCAACAAGTGCTCTTACCCGTTGACCCATCGCTCTAGTCCCGCTCTAGTCTTGTATCGTTCAGAATCCCTGAACAGGAGTAGCATTGCCCACAATGGATTTGGTCCTCCCACCTCAATCAACCAACAATTAAGACAATTTCCCACAGATATGACCATAGGCCAGTCTGATTTGAGTAATCCTTCAGTTGAAACTCTCTTCCCAGGTGACTCTTGGTTGTGTCTAGTTGACAATAAAATGAACCAGGAAAATAGAGAAATGGAAAGAATAGAACTGGCTAAATCCCAAGGCGAGGCTTTACTGCCATAAAGACATCATAAGGTCCTCTGGGGTTCAGATCTTCTCAAAGTCAAAGCACAGATTTTATACAGCTACGGCCAAGAAATCTCCTGTGTAGACACCAGGGAAGTTAGACAATTGGAGAAGGTTGGAGGTCTCAATTGACGTCACGAGCTGTAGCTACTGAAATCCTGGGTGGTTTTTTCTTCATGCTGAAGGAAACCTGTTAACGCATGCCATTAAAACTACAGCAACTCAAGGAAACGGAATTTGAAGAAGATTATGAGACCTCAGATATATATTCCACGAATGAGAGAAAGTAAAATTGGGCCAATCTAGGCTTCCTTTACTGTATCAATGGAATATAACAAAGTTTAAATGCGTGGAAGCTTGTAAGGCTGAAGAACTGGTTTTAAATGTATTGGAAGGTGTGTCAGGACAGGAAGATGTGAAGAATAGGTGTCCCATTTTGTTTCTTGTTGCTGTGAGAAAGCGTCAATCAAAACCAGCTTGGGGAAGAAACGGTTAATTTGGCTTATACCGCTCTCAGTCACAGTCCATTACTGAGGGAAGCCAGAGCAGGAAACCAAGGCAGGAACCTGAAGGCAGGAACTGAAGCAGAGGCCAAGGAGGAACACTGCTTGCTGGCTTGCTCTTTGTAGCTTGTTCAGCCTGTTTCCTTATACAACCCAGGACCATGTGCTCAGGGGTGGCACGACCCACCGTTGGCTGGGCCTTCCTATGTCACTAGTTAAGAAAATGCCCCCACAGACTTGCCCACACTCCAACATGATGGGGGCAATTCCTCAGTGGAGGTTTCTTCTTCTCAGATGACACTAGTTTGTGTTGAGCTGGCAAAAAAATAGCCAGGACAATGGGACAAGAGAAAAATGCTGGTGGCAAACACCGTGTGGCTTTGCGGAGATGTCTTAATTATATTTATCATCGTTATGAGCAAAATATCTGACAGGAAGCAGCTTAAGGAGGTGGGTGGCATATTTTGGCTCACAGTTTCAAGGCACATACCATCATGGTGCGCAAAGGAATGATGCAGTGGGCAACAATCCTGCTTGGTGTGGCATGACAGAGAGAGAGAGAGGGAGAGGGAGAGGGAGAGAGAGAGAAAAAGAGCTAGTGCTAAGCTGCTTTCTCTTTTTTATTCATTTCAGGACCTTAGCCTATGGAATGGCGCCACCCACATTAAAAGTAGGTTTTCCCACCTCACTAACCTTCTCTGGAAACACTATCACAGATACGCCATCAGGCATGTCTCCCTGGTTATTTGATTCCAGTCAATAATGAAGATTAACTATTTGGCTTTTTTTTAAATTATGTGTATGGATGTGTATCTATAAGTTTACATGTCTGTAAAAATGATTCCTTAAAGCTCCCTGGTTTGGGGAAGCGTGGGTGACTTCAATCACAGTCCACCAATTCTTTCTATTTCCTTCCCTTTCTTATGCATCATCAACAGTGTTTAGCAATCTTCTATTACACAGTATTTAGTGTAAGGCTAAGGTGAGTCTTCAGAGGTCCACCTGGGCAGGTTTCCAAGGCATTCTAACACAAATATGGGCTTGATTGTGGACTTCCTTGGTTCACGGTCAGGCCAGAAATATGTGAACATATGGCACGCTGACCGAGGCAATACACGAGGGAGAACAGAAGTAAGTTCCGGCAATGATACACAGCCCTGCTGGCTCCTTCCCTCTGCATTCAGAATGGAGTTTAACAGCTGATTCAGCTTAGCAACCCCATAAGCCATGTGGCCTCATTTAAGACAATGATCTGCCCCTGTGAGGTTTGCACATTTAAATTAGTCCAGAGATTTTCCTGACAGTTATCACACGCCTGTTCTGAGAAGGGAATGCCATTAGTGTCACATCAAAGCCTGGAAATTACTGTGCTGTTTTCTAGCCATAGGGAAGAGTGATTATCAAGAGACCCTCAGTAAGGCACAGCGAGTCACCTTTAGCTTCTACTGAACCAATATGAAAAGAGGAGGGGTTGAGATGGCTTCGTGGGTGTCTTAGCTCCTTTACATGATGCTGTGAGCCCCCCCCAAAAAAATGGCCAAAGCAATTGCTCCAGGTGGCTTTCCTGTCGCCTTGATAAATGCCCCGATCAGAATGCAAGTCAAGGGTTTCCAGCTCAAGGTCCATCTTTAAGGAAAGTCATGGCATGAACTCAAGGCAATGATACACAGCCCTGGCAGGAACCCAAGGCAGGAACCATGGATGACGGTGCTCGCTAGCTTGCTCACAGGCTCCTGTTCAGCCAGCCTTCTTATATAGTCCAGGACTGTCTGACTAGGGTGGTTCTAGCTACAGTGGGCTGAGCCCTCCTACATCAGTTAGCAATCAAGAAAATGCCCCATAGAGCAACCTGACAGGGGCAATTTTTCAACCTTGGTTTCCTCTTCCTATGTAACCCTAGCTTGTATCACGTTGACTACAAAAGCTAAGCAGGGTAGCAATTTAAGAGAGGAAGGATTTATTCTGGCTTATGGTATGAAGGGGATACAGGCCATCCTGCAGGGAAGGCACAACAGTAGGTGTGTGGGGCTGGAAGGTCAACTGCAATGAGCAGTCAGGACAAAGAGAAAATAGGAAGTGATCAAACCTCAAATTCTCCCTCAGTGATGTACTTCCTTCCTAAGGGTCCACCTCTTAGAGGCTCCACCTCCTTCCTAAACAGCACAACCTGCCAGGAACCAAGCATTCAAACCCATGAGTTGGGGCCATTTCACATTTAAACCACTACAATGCGTAAAACGTTTGCCGTACAATCACACGGATCCGGGGTCGGTACCCAGATAAGAAGCTATTGCGTTTGTTCCTGTAGCCCCAGCTCTGGGATCAGAGAAAAGGGCATCTCTGGTGCTTGCTGGCTAGCCTGTTTAGGTGTCACAGTGAGATCCAGGTCACAGAGAGACTCCAACTCAAGAAATAAGGTTAAAAGTGATAGGTGGTAACAGATGGTACAAATGTTGACCTCTGACCTCTGCACTCACAAACATACACAAACACACACACATACACAAACATACACACACAAACATGCACACATACACACACACACATAAACACACACACACAAACACACACACTAAAACAATATCACACGTTCAGCCAAATCTGTCCCAGTGTGTCTGAGCTTTCCTAACTCCCTAGGAAATCACGTCTCAAAACTGTCTGCTTCTGCCTGAGGCACCATCCATCCCCTTTGCTCTTCTGTCAGCTCCCTGTGGCAGTGGCCCTGACTTCCTTCACATCCTGCCTGCTCCGTCCATCTCTGACACAGCCTATGTACATAACAGACACTTAATTGACACTTCCCTCAAAAGCCGCCTATGCCTGGGAGTGTTGCGGGGTGTGTAGACAGATCGTTCCCCCTGGCGCGCAGGAATGAAAGCAATGCAAATTTACCTTGTTCGATGGACTCGGGTTTATCATCACAGACAGGCAGAGCTGAGAGCTAAGCATGAATCTATATAGGTTAATGGCTCTGTTTTATAGAGGCAGAGCTGAAGGAGAGAGCAAGAAAGAAACTACTCCGAGGCACAGAGAATGTTACAGCCAGATCCTGATCAGAAACCTGACCTGCTAATTAATTCTAAGTGAATCTAATAATATGCACAAAAAAAAAATGAATATGGCCGAAGCTGGCATTTAAGCTTAGCATCCATTACCGGACTCTATATCAACTGTTTACCTTGTACCTGCTTCAGATCCTGGATGCAGATTTATGGATCCTAGATGCCAGTGTGGGGAAGAACACGAAAAGCAGGTATGTAAATAGGTAATCTGTGAAATTGAATGCAGTGAAGTAACACAGATATCCTTGCCATGATACTACTTTGGAGGCTTGGGGAAAACCCCTGGGGTGTCTCCAATGAGCCGAGGACTGCAGATAAGAATGAGCCAGTCTGGATACGGAAGCTATAGAACGCTGGCTCGATATTTCCAGCCTCCTGTTGGTTTCCTTATGTGGCTGTGCAGTTCCTCCCATAAAGGGGGCCAGGGAGGAGTCTCCTTGCATTAACTATGAACAGAGTCTGAACCCTTGGGATGTGGCTAGGTTCAAGAGTTGAGTAGGTCTGATGTGCTGTTCTTACGGACTCTATGCACATGCTCAGGACATACTTGTGGCCATAGGGCCATTTCCGGGAGCAAGAGAGAGGACATGGAGCTGGCTGGAGCCAGCAGGCTGCAGACATGAGGTGAAGTTTAGTGAAAACAGACCAGCCTGCACAAGCCCATCGCCAGCCACCCAGAGGAAATCAGAGCCATATGAATGTGCATCATTGCTAGTCAGGCTTGGTGGCCTATGCCTGTAACTCTATCACTTAGGAGGCTGAGGCAGAAGAATTGCTGTGAGTTCAAGAGCATCTTGGATTACACTGTGAGTTCCAGGCCAGCATGGGCTCCAAACAATAATAATAAAATGAATAACCATGGCTTCATGCTCAGGTGTATTGTCTGTAAATGTCCACCTTGGCATTCAGAGTCGCTGACAACCTTGAGGGGAGTTTTGGAAACAAATGTTCCATAAAAGGAAGTGGTAGGTGTGGAAGGTCCCAAGAGATAACAGGGTGAGAGGTTAAGGGACAGAAAGCCTGTGTGAAAGGTGCTGGTTAGATGCAGCTGCCTTACAAAATGATGTGACTGCAGACTGGTGCATAAGCCTGGCGCATAACTGGGTGGGTGTGGTCCTAATGGCTCTCCTGCAGACTGTCTCAGGGCATCAGCGGACACTGGAGCGTACATAATAAACTGCTAGGTTCTGTTTCTCTTGTGGGTGGAGTGTTAAGGGCAGATGAGAACAGAAGCTGGATGTGAAAGGTGATACCTGGGAGGGTCCTCAGCCTCAGAGGGGACTCTGAGTGTGTGTGTGTGTATGTGTGTGTGTGTGTGTTTATGCATATACTCATATACACACATGTAAGTAGTTATACCGTGTATATGTGTGATTGAGGCAGTAACCAAGAGCTGTGCTGTCGCATGGGGAAATCCTCACAACAGAACTTCTGCACTCTTGATTCACCTCTTTGCACATGCCAACAACCAGAGTATCACGAGATACCTTTCTTCAGGTCCTAAGGTGCTCTGAACGCACTTTTACAAATAAAACATACCCTAATCTTCTGTAATGAATACCCGGTATTTGCATGAAGCAGAGTCATGGCATTCCCCAGCATGGTAGGTAAAATGATTATATGGAAGAGATTTCCATCAGGAGTCCCCAGAAGCAAACACCGTGTCTGCAGTACAAGCAGGGGAGAGTCCCCGAGGAGGGAGCATCGTCTTTCCGCACATCATGTAAGCTCATCCCCTCGGGAAGCCTGAGGAGAACACGCATCCTCCTAAATGGGACATCAAGAAATCCTTTGAAAAATAGAAAAACAGAGGCAGGAATGCAAAGGTAATATTTATGCTATTGTTGGAATTTCAGGTATGGCGGTGGGGGGCTTAGGAGGGGTGGAGTGGGTATCTTGGCTGAGCCATTCTCAGCAGATTTAAAAACATGCCAAATGTGGTCCTGACCATTGTCCACCGCAGGTCATTTCCCATATGGGCTTGGGCCACCCATGGGGCTCCAACAATCATAGATATTTCTGGACTCCAAAGTGGGTCTTGTGTTCAGAAGTGCTTTATTGAGAGCAGAGGGTGGGTCTATTCAAATATGAGCTTTGAAAAATGCCATTAGAATCAGACATGGAATTCAATCCAAAGTATTGGATGGGAAATAAGAAGAGCAAATGTAGCAACTTCGCCATGGTACTCCCCCCACCCCACTCCTCTCTCTCTCACATCACATACACACACACACACACACACACACACACACACACACACGTGACTAAAGATGAAAAATGGAGGCTGGGGAGAGTATTCAGTAAAATACATACCATGCACCTTGTACAGAACTGAGTTTGGATCTCTGACACACATGTGAAAACCCAGGCATGATGGCGTTTATCTGTAATCTCACCACTAGAAGGCAGGCAAGATGAGCCCTGGAGCCTCCTGGTTAGCCAGGCTAACCCACTATGTGAGCTTCAGATTTGAGAGAAAAGGTAAAGTGGAAAAGGATTGAAGAAGATGCCCGATTTCTGTGGCCTCCATACGTATGTGTATCTGCACACGTGTGTGTGTGTGTGTGTGTGTGTGTGTGTGTGTGTGTTACACACAAAATAGAAAAAATTAGGACAATAAAAAGAAAATCTACAGAGGAATTCAACCACAAGTACACACTGTACACCACTAGAGGTACAGAATATTCTAGCACGTTAAAAGAATCCTCAGGCATATCTTTATAAAATTTGGGCAAGTTTTCACACACTACACCTCTCACATGAAAAGGTACCCAGCAAAATGCCCCTCCTTCTTTTATGGCCCTTTGAGGTTTGCAGAGCATGACTGATTTTAGTCTGAATGACCCAGGGGTCCCCTTTCAAATGGCCACGAAACAAGTAAGCTTCAGGCCAAGCCATATGTGCACAGCGAGCCAGAAGCCTGCCTCTGACAGATGTTAAAGCCTGCCTCTGACAGATGTGCCTGGCATCCAGCAGAGAACCCAGGCCCTTGGTTTTCTGATGGACAGAATCACCCCCTTTCTTGCATTCAGCTCCTAGTTTTACTAGAAAATTCAGAATTGGATTCTGTGTGCTTGTCTCTCCCGTGGTTGTGACTTCAGTTCTAAGTCCTTCCGGTGAAGGTAGCAGAAATTGAGCAGGGCATGCGGTAACCATGAGAGGGAAGAAAAGAAAACACGGGCATGTGGGAGTTGGGTCTCAAACGTGCACTGCCTGCACTTCTAAAGGTCAAGGTTTGGGGAATTAGACTTCTGTCTTTCTGTTTGCCCACGGTCCATTCCTTCCTCCTCTGGTACTGCAAGCCGCATCTACGCTTTTCTCAGCCAGAGTTCAGCTGCACGGCTTCATTAATTCTATCCTAAGCGAAGGTAGGCATTTGGCCAAGATGTGGCCAATCACCACAGACTTAGAGACAGGCACTTGACACAACCAATCACAGTTCCCCAGACTGACAGAAGTGACTAGGGACTCTATCTCTTTACCCCACCCTTGTGAGACTGTCAAGGGAGACAGCACAAGCCCTGAGTCGCTCAGCCACACTTTCACAAAACAAAACAACAACAACAAAAGCAAAAACAACGAGCTGACCTGGGTGTGCAAAGGTGAAACAGGACTGAGAGTTGTAGCTGATGGTTTACGGCTGTAGCCCAGTTTGAACCCAGTTGTTCATGAAGGCAATGCTACCCTTGGAATTCCCATTTCTGTGAACCAACAAATTCTCCATTTTTAAAAACTTCTGCTTGAGTGGGGTTCTGTCACTATCAACATAAGTCACTTCTAACAGATTATTGGTGAATAGACTATCATGCCTGTATTTCTTTAAATATTTCTCAAGTTGTGTTTGTGTGTGTGTGTGTGTGTGTGTGTGTGTGTGTGCACTCTCACGCACACACACATGGCAGTGCAAGTACTAGAAGAGGGTATTGATTCCCAGGAGCTGTAGTTAAAGGAGCTGTGAGCTGCCCAACATGGGTACTGGGAGCCAAACTCTGGTCTTCTGGAAGAGCAGCCAGTACTCTTAACCCCTGAGCCATCTCTCCAGCCGCAGAAATGATTGCTTTACAATATAAGACAGAAGCAATAATAAACACAGGGCTCTAAATAACAGAAGTTCTAAATACCTGTGGCTATGCAGTCCGCACACACAAATTCCCTTCAAGTCAAATAAAGATAGATGTAAGTTCAAAATGGTTGCTGACACCACACATCTCTTTCATTAGCCATAATTTGTAATTCCTCCCTCCAAAGCCCTTGCATCTGAACGATAATGTCATTGCCACAAGAAAAAAAAAAATGGTCTCACCAGGATCCAGTAGAGGTCATGGATTTTAATAACCCAAGGACTTTCATTGGCCTCCTGTCTTTGTGCTTTCGTTATTGCCTGATTTGAACCACAACTATATATTTCTCTGGTGGTTTCTACTCACTTCTGCTCTTGGTTCAGAGCACAGGATGGATGGAGCCTGGCAGGGTTGGGACCCTGGTGGCAGGGCAAATGTGCACCCAACAGTTGGTTTCCAGAAGTCATCAGGTGGAAAAGCTAAAGATGGGTCAGGCTTGCAGGGTCCAGTGATGACCTGTGCGCAGAGGGCTTGCAAACCCTGCAGTGTATAGTAGTCCCAGCCGCCTGTGCTTGGAACCTGTGCAAACCTCACAGGATGTAGTGTGCAGCAATTAAAGCCATGCGCAGAGGGTCTGCAAATCTCACAGGGCACAGTGTGCAGCGAACACAGACACCTGTGCGTGGAGGGCATGCAAGCGTCAACCCACGGGGTAGCGCAGTACAAGACTCCTCGCACAGAGGATAAGAGAAACATATCAACACAGCTACGGAGGCTCTCCTTTCATGTGCTTAAGGAGGGCCAAAGAATTCCCCGCAAAGTCACTGCCTTGGTTGAACTGAGGAGGATGCGATGGTGAAGGAAAGGAGGAGAGATGGGCTCTGGGGGTAGGGGTGGGGAATGAAGAGCAAGACAAAGGTGGGAAGGAATGGAAAGGAAATCAAAATAAAAGAGCAGTCTTGTGCCTATCACCATACGCCCCAGGGCACGGACCTGTTGGCCAAACCATTATCGCTCTGGAAATCTGCTGTTAGGTGAGTCACATGATCATGTGTTTTAAAACAGACAGTCTTTAGCATAGTCTGAGGCTCACTGGGATCAGGCAACAGGTACAGAGAGGTCTCACACACCTCCTGCCCCCAACATGCACCACCCACTCCATCAACATCCCACAGGATGGGGGTACTAGTGGCACAGCTGTTGAACCCACAGAGACCCACCATCATCAGTTAGAGTCCGGCCTGCACTACTTTTACTCTTAGTGTTGTACATTCTACAGGTTAAATATCATGTAAATTCCTGTCCTTGGGCAGCTCGGCATCCCCAAAGTCCCTGAGCTCTGCCCATCCATCTCTCTCCCATCCTCAATCTCCAAGCACTGGATTTTTTTTTTTTTAATACTGTAATTCTGGGCAGTCTTTTCAGACCAGGTCCTTTCACGTCACCATGTGCACTGAGGTTTCTTCAGGTCCTTGACAGCTCTTTTCGTTCCAGGGCTGGATAATATTTATTGTCTGGATTCCTGTGGATTATCTCTTCAGCCACTGGAGGACATGTTGGTTGCTTCCAAGCTTTGACAATTATGAATGCAGGTGATGTAAACAGACACATGCAGGTCTCTGTTCTGTCGCTTATTGAGTTCCTGTGGGTACTGTGCTGGCTAGCTTATGTCAACTTGACACAAGCTAAAGTCATTTGAGAAGAGGAAACATCAATTAAGGAAATGCCTCCATAAGATCAGGCTGTAGGCCAGCCTATAAGGCATTTTCTTAATTAATAATCTATCGGGGAAGGTTCAGCCCTTGTGGGTGGTATTATCCCTGGGCTGGTCCTGGGTTCTATAAGAAAGCAGGCTGAGCAAGCCATGGGAACAAGCCAGTAAGCAGCACCCCATCCATGGCCTCTGCATCCACTCCTGCCTCCAGGTTCCTGCCCTGCAGGAGTTCATTTCCTGGCTTCCGTCTCTGGTGGACTGCAATGCAGAAGTGTAAGCCAAATAAACCCCTCCCTCCCCAACTTGCTTTTCTGTCATGATGTTTCATTGCAGTTACAGAAACCCTAACTAAAACAGGTGGATACCAAGGGACCATCTGCTGGACTATATACTTCCTTGAGACATTTTTTTTTTAAATCAAAAAAATCACAGATGTCATCACTTCCAACTCTGAACCCATTGTGCAGCCTCTGGCCATTGTTCTCAGTCAAAGTAGGAAAGAAAAGATGCGCCGGAATCATTGTAACACACCTAACCAGTCGGAAAATAGCATATATGAGGAACGCTCCCCGTCCCCTCGCCTGAAGCATCACCATCTTTAGATAGTGAAGCAGAGATTTAATTACCATTAGCATTATCTCAGCCTGACCAGCCGCAGATGAATTCTGGGTTCTAGGTACCCAGCCAAGGCACAGAATTAAGAATGCTGTTTACTGACCTAATATTAGACAATACAAATGCATGCCCTCCTAAGAAAACAGTCCTAATTAAAATAGCCTCAGCCTCAGGGAAGGTGTGGTGGTAAACAAGACATGAGAGATATTAATTTAGAACAAGTACCTTCCCTCTTCGGAGAACCTATCAGCATGTTAATTTTGGTATTTTTTTTTTCTCTTTGTCATATATTTATAAAAATGAATTGTTTGCCCTTAAAAACATCTGAGATGGGCTACTCCCAGACGCACTGATCACGGACTGAGCTTCTAATTTTCTTTGCTTTTCGTTTGTATTCTCTTGCGGAACCCTGGAAGCACTTCAAGGGGTCACGGCAGATCTCTGAACGCGGTGGGTGTGATTAGAAAAATAATGTGTAGTTGTGGGAAATTACTTTCTTATCACAGCATCACAGTTTTCTTATTCTGCTGATTTATCTGTACAAGAATATAGGGAAAAGGAAACTCACTCCTCGAGAGAACATCCTAGCTTACATCTCCAGCAATATATGAAGGCTTTTGAATACAGGTGTGTGTGGGGAGGGGAGATTCTGTAGGCTCTAATATTCTCCTGAAAACTCTTTGATTGGCACTTGGATCTCAGCATCAGACAATCCCTTTGACCCCGTGTAATTCTTCCTAAGCAGTTTTTAATTATACTGGGGACTTTGTGGTCTGGGCACATGTGTAGGTGAGGAGAAAACATACTGATCAGCAAGTCTACGTTTGGAAGCCAGGACACTCAGTTGCTACTGTATATTAATACGCCTGCCAGAAGGTTCTTTAATATACTATCTTTTATAGGTCAGAGGTCTTAGTTGCAATCAGCATCAGCCATACTGAATCTGCAAGAGTCAATAAATGAACTTTGATGACATGAAGCCGGACCAAGAAATCAAGCCAGAAACTCAACTCTGCTGTGCCACCAAGCCATTGCTTGAAGCCATGACCTCTTGTGTAGAACATCTATTCTGGGGGAAAGGACCAGAGGGACACTTCAGACACATGCTGGATGGAACTGTCTTCTTTGTGAGGTCTTGGGATGGGTGTTTGCATATACATGGGCAACAGATAGACACCTAGTGATAAGTCTTTGGGAGACAAGGCTTCCACTTCCTTTCTCTGTAGTAGAGTGCTAAGTAGGGATTGGGTGGGTATTGATTGAGCCAAAGTGCAGATCCCTCTGCAGACTCCCTTGAGCATGGCTCAGTGATAACTGGGGGGATGGGAAAGGAAGATACAACTGAACAGCTAAAACCTGGTGTGCTCGGCTATATAGACTCCCGGGTAGCTTGAGAATCATGGGGAAAGCAGGTAATGTTCCCCTGCATTGCTTTACACAGCTCAGAGGTGACTTGGCCTTCATATGGTAGATAATGGTGGAAGACCATGATGGACAAGGAGGACCAAGGATGACACCAAAGCCGCCCTCCGTCACTCCAGCCCCAGTGCAGGTATGTCAGACTTAGATGCCACTTAGGGGAAAAGATGAGAAAATAGAACTGACAAACACAAACCCATCTATGTCTTAAGTACTGACTGAGGTGAATTTTCTATCACTCGGGTAGAAAGAAGTTGAGAAGACGACACTGAATTAAATAGGGAATCAATTTGCATCATTTGTATACCTGTGCAAGTCACGCACAATAGCGCCCTCTACAGAAAAGTCTTGCTTTGGGGTGAGGTGGGGGGATGGACAGAATGCACCTTGTTCCCAGGAATGCACTTGTCCCCAGAAGGGAAGGGAAGCTGTGGCAGGTGCAGCAGCTTCATTTGCTGTGGTCCTCCGAGCACCGAATAATGTTTATCCGCAACTGTTGAGTTTCACTGTCTTAGACCTGGAGACAACGTGTTCTCATCTGCGTGTCCATCACCATGAGTATGTCCAGTGATTTGCTACAGGAACACATCGAGTGCAGCAAAGCCGTGATACCACCACTGCTGGTGACCACGGAAACGAAACCCAGATCAAAACAAGCCATAGGAATAGGAAAGCGGGATGATCCAGGGGGAACCAGGTAAGAGGGCTCCCAGTGGAGTGACACAGGTGCTGAATATTCCTTCCAGCCAAGACCTTTGGCCAACTGAGCTGCACTGTCAACACCAGAATGTCACCTGAAGCTCCGCGTTCCCATGTCTACTGCAGTCCTGTAATTCTGTGGATCACCTGGATAAAGACATGATGTCCGTGACTCACAGCAACCACCTGGGTGGTGACCAGGAATAACTGCTTTTATAGTGATGCCTGGGTGGGGGTGGTGGTGCTATGTCCATAGTCATAGTGACCATCTGGATGGTGACTTGATGTCCCATGGTCAGTGACTCCTAAATAGTGACTTGATGCTCTGTAGTTATGGTGAGCCCTAAGTGGTGACTTGGAGCCCTGTAGGAATGGTGACCTCTGAGTGATGACATCATATCTTATAGTCATGGTGACCTCTGGGTGTGACTTGGTGTCCTGTAGTCATGGTGACGCCTAAGTGGTGACTTGATACCCTGTAGTCATGGTGACTACCTGGGTGGTGGCTTGGTGTCCTGTAGTCAATCATAGTGACTCTTGCAATTATGGTGACCCCTGGATGGTAGTGTTATGTCCAGCAGTCACAGTGACCCCTGGATGGTGACTTTGTGTATTGTTTCCATGGTGAACATACACTTGACTAGCCTCGGTCCCCAGCCCTTTCAGAGAGCCTGCTGGACTGTATGAGTAGAAGCCTCTCCCACACATTGTAGAATTAACATGGAATCCTGGCATGGGCCACATCCCCAGGAGAACAGAAACATTTTTACCAGACAGGGCATTCAGAGGGCTCAGAAGTTTGCCTCCCAGGATCCAGGAACAAAGGGACAAAGCTTTCTTCTGTTTGGGCAAGGCTAATCCTGCACACAGCCAGGGATCCTTGAGTGACTGCCACTGAATGAACAGGGGCAAAATAATTCCAAAATAAATTAACCACACATTCTTATGTGTCCTTTTCAGTGTTTGTGAGCACCCGTGGACAGTATAAATCCCCATCCCCCACTCAACCACCCCCATCCATCAAAGCTGTGGGGGGTGGCATGCTGGGTATTCATGGCATGGGTCCAGCTTTTGTTCCACCAATCAGCATTTACTTTCCAGAGTCAGAATAACCAGAAGCCTGGGCTTCTCTGCAGCTTGTAATGACAGCCAGCCCCAGTGGACATGCTGAGGAGGAGCAGGAGATGTCTGGCCGTTTGTGCTCGAGTCTCTGAAATATTGTTTACTGTGGAGAAAGACGGATGGCACATTGCAAGAATAGAAAAAAAGGAAAGAAAACACGCACAAGTCCCTGGCTTTTAAACTAAGATCACCATGAAGGATAAGTGGCATATGCTCTGAGGGGCTTTAATGCAGCTTTCCTCACACCAAGGCATTAGGAACAAGAGGGCCGGTCTCATTCTCCTATGTACACAGGCTTTTCAATGAGCAGAGCAGAGGGGCTTTGGAAGGTTTTTAAAATACCAACTTCTCTACAGGGAGTGGGTGGCAAGGCCCAGACTTGGAGAGCCTAAAAGGCCCTCTGGCACAAGTCCCACTTAATTCTGTCCATGTCTGGGATTGGTATTTACATGGGGGGGATCCACGAGTAACAGAAGGAGATTCGGATGTTCTCAGCAAGGGTAAGGAAGGCGAGAGGTAAGGTGGAGCTTGGATGATACAAGCTCACCCAGGGCCCTATTGACAGATATTACTGATGACGTCAGTTTGTTTTCTGGGGAGAAATACAGTCAGGTGTCCCTTGGAAACCCGCACAGATGCACCTTCTTAGCCATTTTGTTTCTGAAAAAAAGGAGTAGATGGCGTTTACAAGGTAGGAGAAAGTAGAAAGGATGAGTGAGACAGTTCAGTAGGTAAAGGCACTTGCTGCCAAGCCTGATGGCCTGAGTTTGAACCACAGAACCCACATGGTGGAAGGAGAGACCAAGTCCCTCAAGCCGTCCTCTGACTGCCACGTATAGGCTGTGTGTGCGCACACACGCTCACACACACACACACACACACACAATAAAAATTTAAAAAGAGGAAAGGAATGTGCCTTACAGAAGAGCATAGCGCCTCTGCTGACTGACACACTCTTCCCCTCCCTCTCATCTACATCATGCTTAGTTCTTACTATTTCCAGATTCCCCGACAAATCACTCATCTTGGCTTCAGATCCACAGCATTTGGGCTTAGGTCGTGACCTGGCAGCTACGCTAAAACAGACTGCCAGCAGTAGCCCGACCAAGGTCAAGGTGGCCCCTGGTGTCTGTCACTAAGCGTCCAGATGATGCTGAAACTGGCAGTTTGGGCTGCAGTTTGCGAATCAGTGTACAGAGCTTCCCAGTCAATCACTGGAAAGAACACTCTAGCATCTCGGAGTAGAACATGACAGACAAGGAGGAGAAGAGGCAGGAGACAACTATCAGCTCTGGCCCTAGGAGGCCGTATCTCTGTCACCTGCACAGTTGGCCTTTAAATGAGAGAATGCCCTTTGAGAAACTTGCAGGAAACCTGACAATGATGGGATGCTCATAGCCATCAATCAAGATCATGAATAGGCTTGGACTCAGCCTGGGGTACACCAGGCTGGGGCTCTCGACTCCAAGTGCTGGCTGCGGAGTGATGATGCAAAATCGAGTCTATACATGGGTACTGTTTATACTCTGCCCTTAGCTCATCCTGGACAGGGAACCAGCACATTTCCTTACTGTCCCCAGGATGGGCTCCCCCTCTCCATTCTTCTCTGCCCCTTCCCACCCATCTCTCCACACTTCCCTGGAAGCAATGGGTACCAGTCCATACATGTGTCACAGCTGGGATCACCAGACAGGTGATCTTGTTCCACCTTGCTCTGGCCAAGAACTGTGACCATTGTTCGTGGACATGACATGTCACTCTCCTCTAGGGACTTATCAAAGTGGGAGAGGAAACATCAATTTTTTTTTTTTAAACTGATCTCATGCCCTGATCTCCGCTGAATGGCTCCAGCAACTTCATCTCAAAATACATTAATGAGTCCATGTCCTGTTCCAGGAGGGATGGCTCCTGGTCTACCTTCAGCTCCTTAAGCCACCAGACAAATCAAAATGCCATGTTTTCTTTTAACTGACTTGTGTGTTTGTTTGTATACTAATGCACATGTGGGGAGCACATGTGTATGACACATGTGCATATGTGTGCTATGGCCTGATCAAGTATGTGAAGGCTACCGCAGGTGTCTTTCCTCAGGCATCATCCACCCTGTTTGGGGAGGGTCTCTCATTGGCTGGAATTCAGCGATTAGGTAAGATGGGTTGGCCGAAGAGCCCCGGGGATCCTCAGGTCTCTGTTCCCCAGCACTGTGATTTCAAGTGAGGGCTGCCATGCCCAGCATTTCACATTGGTGCTGGGAATTGAACTCAGGTCCTCATGCTGGCACAGCATGCGCCTTATTGACTGAGCCATCTCCCCACCGCCAAGTTTTCTTTTTCTAGAAGTCTGACACTTCTCAGAGAGGTTGAATTTCTCTTCAATGGAGGCAATTTGCTATTTACTTCCTAAAACATCCTCCTAACCACTCAGCTATCTGGATACGAGGGAACAGGGCTGACCCCTTCAGTCCACAGAAATGAGTCTACGTCATGGAGCTGCATTTCATGAATACAAGGACTGAGTCCCTCACGTTATAAACAGGTAAGTAAATGATGATGCTAACGGAAAGTAACGATTAGAAAGCAGCTCTGCTCACCCATAAGTGAATTATACACTTGTTCCAAGGACATCTTAGGAAGTAAACAGCATATAATCATGGGGATTTACAGGGCAATTAGGTTAAGTACTAACAAAAGTGCATTAGCCTGACGTGGCATGAACATCCTGATAACAGACGGACAGAGGCTCTGGGCCAAATTGTTCTCCTGGGAGCACATCTGTGCAGCCTGCATGCTTCCAGATCCCAGCCAATCCCTTTCATCCCACTTGTATGCAGCCCTGGATCCCCTAGGGAGTGGTGCCACCCACAGTAGGCTGGGTCAATAAACAATCAAGACTCCCTTCTGCAGATACGCCCACAGGTTAACTTGATCTGGACACTTATCCAACTGAGGCTCTCAATTCATCGGTGATTCTAGGTTGTGCCATGTTGTCAATTAGGGACTAGTCAGTACAACTTCCCCTTAGCCCTTGCCACAGCCAGAGACTGCCCACCAGTCTATTCTGGGAATGTATTTTGTTCCCACAAAATGTATCTTTTCACCCTGCTGGGTCCTGTAAGATAGACACTTCCACCATAGAGATTAAGTGTTGAAAAAATAGCTTAGATTGGTGACTGGCTTGTTCTCCAATTACACAGCCAGTTTGTGTTTCTGAGTAAAAATTGACACTAGCTGCTTATAACGGCTCCTGTGTTGAAAGCTTGGTCCTCAGATGTTGGGTCCATCACTGAGAGGTGACTAGATCCACACGTCCTGCTGTCAGTTATGAATCCACTGATGGACTCCTAATTTGGATGGCTTTACAGGGAGGTGGCTGAAACTTCCTGAGGTGAAACAGAGTTGGAGGAAGTGTGTCCTTGGGATCCTTATCTGTTATGAAGTGAAGCCAGTCAGTCTGTGTGTCTCTAGGTCTCGGACCCCTGACACTTCCTCCCTTGTGACACCCTTTACCTCAGTCTGAAAGCAATGGAGCCAGGTGGGCAGGGACTGGCGTCTCTGAGACTGTGAGCCCAAATATGATGTCATCTTTTAAGTTGTGTTTATGAGGTATTCCGTCACAGTGCTGGGAGTCAGACACACTGCCCTCGCAGCGATGTGAATCGCATACTCTGTCCTCACAGGTACTGTGCTGATTCTGCATCCGGGGGAATTCCTCACAGATACCCCACTACAGCTATGATATTGGCATGTTCTTCCCTTTCTCATCCTCCTTGTCCACACTGGAGGCAAGTGCTGAGGACTGGGGTGGGGGTGGGGGGACCCAAAGCTTATTTTAAGTCTGGGTGTCTTTAGTACAAACCTTCCTGCTCATAGCCAGGCTAGTGTGCACTGACTATGGCTTGCCTCTGTTGGCAACAAAGGGTCCAAGCTTCACCTTGTGACGCCACCAGCTCAGCCCACACTAAGCCACCCATCAGGAAACAGAAGGATGGAAGAACACAGAGACACTGACATCCCTGTACTAGAGACGAATCATCCCTTAAAACATACTCCTATCTACAAAAGCATGAACCTGTTGTCCCGACTAATCATGAAAAAAAGTTTCAAGATAGAGTGGGATGCACAACTACTTAGTACGTGTAAAGCATCATCGAGGCCTTTACTTTGATTTCTTATTCCCAAATGATGAGCAGTGGTCCATTCACAAGACTAAAATCCAAAAACCTCATCCATTCATTTTACCCCAAAAATGTGGGTGAGGACCAAGATCTAGGGGCGGTGCATCAGGTTCAAGGAGCCATGATCTAAAATGGATAAATCATTACAACTAATCCACTATGCGGTGGGCGCCAACGGCATGATAGGGTTTTTGATACCCAACAAATAAAATGGGAGAGGCTAAGGACAGACTAGGGACACCTTCTCTATGTGACGGACCTGCAGTCATGGCAGGATACTTTCTCCCCAGTTTAGACCCAATGTGCAAAGGAGAGACAAGGACAAAGAGGGATACCTTCTCCATGCGGTAGACCCAGCATACAATGGGGGTCAAGGAGAGAATAGGAAGGGGTTTTCTCCCCATAGTCGACCCCATTTGCAATGGTGGGCCCAACACAGAGTAGAGATACCTTCTTCATATGACAGATCTAGCATCCGATGGGGTCCAAGAGCAGACTGGAGATACTTTCTCCACATGATAGACCCGGCATACAATGGAGAGCCAGGGACAGAGTGAGATACATCACTCAGAGCAGGAGAGCTGGGGAACATGGCAGTGTGTATAACCACCTGCAACTCTGGTGGACAGACACAGTGACATCATCCTCTACTGAGCAGAAAGGAGGTTCTACGTTCATTCACTGATTCTGATAAGTGGGAGGAATCCGCCTGCCTGCATCACATTTGTCTGTGACTCTTTGGTACTCTCAGGCTTCTCATTTTTGCCAGGAACCCCCCATCTCAACACACACAATGAGGAACAAAAGTGTGCACCTTAGCGGGCTGACGACCAGGGCTGGTTTCCTTCTCCAATAGTCCAAATCCTTCTCATACTGTGCTAATGATGTCTCATTCCCCAGCTCTTCCCATTAAGCAGTAGCCTTGGCTTCTGACATGACCTTTGCCCCAGGCATTTCCTTCAAATATGCTTAGTTTAACCTACGCCCCTGGCTTACTTCGAGCCTTCGTCACTCATCTAGTGCCGAGGTTGAGGCACAATGAGCCTTCCCAGTTTCAGGAGGACCTGGATTTCAGGAGTCTCATCTCTCCTCTCAGTTTCTTTTTACGAACACAATTCTTTCCCAAGCCCATCAATCCTTCGACTAGCTTGTAGGACATAAAACCTGGATGTCAGGATATTCACCTGCTCCCCCGAGACCTACAGGTTGTTTAAGGGTTGATCACCAGCTACTTTGTAACTGAGGGATGAAAGCCTTATCCCTACGTATTAGCTCTCAGGTCCCGTGACACCTGGTAGTTGTCCACCAAGCCACTGCCCTGGTTTGGGTTTCTGATTGGGATTGGGTAGCCCCGACTTCTATGGCCAATTTCTGAGTGCCTGAGAGGGACCTCATCTTCCTATGTCTCAGCAATCAAGTTGATGGGGTCAGTGAAACCCTCACTCCTTCCATTGACCCGACAGCATGGCCCATCTTGTGCTAAGAGTCACAGTGGGCACTGATGCTTCACAAGGGCATCCTCAGCTCTGCTGTGGCCAGATCACACAGGCTCATCAAGAATACACCGGTACCTACATGTTCAGGACTGGGAGCATGGTGACATTTCTGCTCACGACATTGTTTGCAGGACTTGAGTCTCATGACCCAAGCAAGCCTAGAGTACAACAAAAGCTATAAGGGGTGCCATGTAAGGATCTGGTGGCAGGGGGTGTATGGTAAACCCTGTAACATCCGGTATTAAAGAGCCATCAGGAGAAGCCACGCTACCTAGTTCTAGAAACAAGACCCTCAAACACTCTGCCAGCGAGAAACAACTTCCACAACAAACACCAGGAACTAATTGGCGGCTGAGCCAAAAACCGACTAATTTTTCCCATATGAGCTATTTTTGATATGGTTCCAAAGTTTGGTATCTTTAAGGCCAGAAAAAGCTGTTCATAGCTGCAAAGAAGCTGGGGCATCAGGCAGATGCCTTGTCAATTGCCCAGGTTAGTCAGAGTCCTGATGTAAAGGAAGCCTGTAATGGGCTGGCTGATACCAGAATGGGAACAGGGAAAGACGCTGCTCTCTGTCCCTTAATTCAAACATGTCTGTTCCCGGAGCTTGAGTCCCAATTACATGTCACTAAAACCTTTCTGTCATTGTGAGCTATTGTACAAGATTTGGCTGGAGCGGGTGAAGCTAACACAGCAGTTATGAACTCAAATACCTGAATCCTTGAGGGCCTGGAGAGGCAGAAGCAAGTGAGGGCAGGTTAGTAGGGACTGGGTACAACTGAAATCTACAGGTGGCAGGCAGCTCTCAGTCTGAGCAAACTGAAGCCCTGAAAACCAGGAATTCTATACATCCAGAGATAAAATAAAAATCACACTGCATCTCAGGTACCTTGGTGTGGGAACGGTCCTTGGCTAGTTAATTTTTCATGCATATGTCAAACTAAAACACCCATCTGTGGTATAAGAATCCTATATGTGGGTTCAATAATCCATCTGTTTACTCCTAGGCCCTGCCTGGAACTTGACTCTCTTAAGATTAAAATCACCTATAAACCAATTTATTATGTATCTAATGAAGATGTGTTTTGGTGAGTGTTTCCAGGTGATATCTAAGGCTTGGCACATGATGATACAGGAATGGGGGTGGGGGTAGGGAGCTACAGTGAACAGGGGGCTTCTGTCTATGGCCGAAGCCACAAAGTCGGGAAATGAAAGTTCTGTCTGGATAGAAGGCTGAGTTAACCCTTCCTGGGAAGCCACTTCTCCAGGCATCTGGATGGTGTGCATTACTGGAATGACCCAGATCACAAGTACCAAAAGGGTGATATGTAGCTGACCAGCTGAACATGCACACAGGTTCAGACCTGTTCATCATCCCCGAGGCATCCCTTATGGAAGGTGATATCTGTGGTGGTTTGAATGGGAAATATTGTCCACAACTGCACATATTTGAATGCATGGCCCCTGTTAGTGTCACCATTTGGACGTGTTACGTTTAGGAGGTGGAGCCTGGCTGGAGGGAGTGTATCACTGGGGAATGGCTTTGAGGGTTCATAGCTTCCCCTCATTTCCAATTTGCTCTCTCTGCTCACCCAACCATTACAGACTCCTTTCTCCCTCTCCCCCCCCTCTGGAATTATAAGCCCAAATAAACTCTTTCTACCTTCAGTCAGCTCAACATTGACACAGGCACAGACCTGACTATCAACCCCACCCCTACCCCCACCACACACATACATCTAAAAAGACAGCACCTCAGTCCAGACTGTTTTAACAGAGTACTGTAGCTGGGTGTTCTGGTTTTAATATATAATGTCTTTCACAATCTCATGAAGTCAGTGCCTGGCCCTCCTGTGGTGGTATTAGCTGGGTATGTTCTGGAAATGTAGGTGGTAGAGGTTAGCTGAAGAAAAGTAGGTTACCTGGGTGGGCTCTGGAGTGCGTATTACTCCTGGTTGCTTCTGTCTCCCTCTCTGCTGGTTCGCCACAAACTGAACAGTCTCCCCTACATGCTCCTGCTGCCATAATGTTATTCCTGGGTTTTTTTTTAAGTATTAATTTTTATTTTATGTGCATTGGTGTTTTACCTGTCTGTGTGTGGGCATCAGATCCCCTGGAATTGGAGTTACAGACAGTTATAAGCTGCCATGTGGGTGCTGGGAATCAAACTCGGGTCCTTTGGAAGAGCAACCTCTGCTATTAATCACTGAGCCATCTCTCCGGCCCCTATCATGTTGTTCTGAAGCGCATGACAACAAATGAGCATGGACTAAATCCTTTGAGACTGTGAGCAAAGCCTCGTCCCTTCTAAATTGTCCATCTGTTGTCACAGCTATGAAAAGCTAACTGCTATATACTGGTAGCTCAGGTTATTTCTCATGGGACTGAACATGGAAGTCTAAGCTCAAGGTACGTACAGATTTGGCACCTGGTAAGCATCCATTCTTTCTCATATATGGGACTTCTGCAGTATTTTCTTATATCATGAAAAAGACAAAAAAGGGCCTTAAATGAAGATACTAACTTCATCCCTAATCACCTCCCACAGTTACCCCCTAAGGTAAGCTCCTGGGAGCTTAAATTTTAACATATGAATTGGGGTGGGGCATGCACACATTCTGACTATAGCAGTGGTTCTCAGCCTTCCTAATGCTGTAACCCTTTAATACAGTTCCTCAAGCTGTGGTGACCCCCTCCCCAGACTATAAAATTACTTTTGTTACTACTTCATAACTGCAATTTTGCTAGTGCCACAGCCCTAAACATAATGTGAGCATCTGATATGCAGGATGTATCAGGCAACCCCTGTGAAAGGGTCATTTGACCCTCAAAGGTTGAGAACCGATGTCATAGAGGGTGGAGTGTGGATTTGGAAGCCTATTGACTTCATGTCAGACATCACATCTGTTTCTTCTCCCAGCTATATGGACTCTGGCTAGTCAGGTCACTTCTCTGAACCACATCTTCCCAATCAGTTATGGTAACTGCTTTGAGGACTGGGAACAATGTAGGAACCTGTCAGTCATAGCACCTATGGGCTGCAAACTTTAAATCACACAAGGTAACAGGCCATGGCTGTGAAGCCGAATTCGATCTGTGAGTGCTCTACATACTAAGCTTGCTCTCGGAAGGCTGCACACTGGTGTTGTCTCTAAACCCACAGCTGCAAGAGTGTTTTGTTGTTTGTCCCTTGGGCATGATCTCTGAAAACATTTTTGATTTACAAAATCGGAGAGACAGAAAACAGTAACAGAGCAGAATCATAATGTTTACCCCGACGGTGTGGACAGCTGCCTGCACTCCAGCCCCACTAGGATGCCCTGGATGTGTTCACTCAACAGATGCCTGTTGACACCTATGGTGCACCAGGCAGTGCTCCGCCCCCCTCCCCACTCACAGTCACACAAATTCATTCTGGAAGGAGCCAGATAGGAAATGGTTTGGGCTTTACATATCACACAGCCATTTGCATCTACCCAGCCCTACTCCAACTAAACTTTAATAAATTCAATAATCCGGGTGAGGTGGTATCTTTCATCCCAGCACTTGGGAGACAGGTGGGTCTCTGTGAGTTCAAGTCCAGTCTGGTCCACATAGTAAGTTTCAGGCCAGCCACAACTATACAGTGAGCCCTGTCTCAAAAACAAACAAATAAAACAAACAAAAACCCCAATAGACTCATATTATCTTAAAATATCACATCCTCCTGATGATTAAAGTCATCCTGGATACAAAATGTACACATACATACTTTCACAGATTCACACAAGGCCACATGAACGCATTCACACGCGCGAATACCCACATTCTGGCATTCACAGGTACACACGTGCACCCATGTACACACACATTCATAAGCATATGCACATTCCCCCATTCACACATTCACACGCGTACATGCAAGAGCAGAATGGATCCACACCCCCGTTAAGTTCACTCAGAGGCACCAAGCCCTTGAAGTCACATGTCTCTCCCACCATGCTAGCTATCCTTCATCCACCACAGGCCGCTAGAGAAACCAAGAACTCACGCAGGATGTCGCCACCAGTGAAAACCTTCTCAGCTGATGACATACAAAAACACTGAGTCCGTTTCCCTGCTTCTAGCTAATTTTCCGGAGTGTTTCTACACCAAAGGGCTCCCCTCCCCCATCCCTTTGATATTTTTTGTTTCAACGTCAGCCAAATTGCCTTCATTTAAACTCAATTAACTTTTGAATGCGGAGGTACCACCCTGATCCCATTTGCTGAAGGAAACTCTCCTAATGTGCCCATTACCAATTCCCGTCTTCGGTATTTTCAATAGAAAGATCATCTGACATTTGGTTTAAAGGTCTGTCTGCCGTATCCTCCAAACTCATTAAACAACTTTCTTTGAACCAAACTGAGTTCCGGTAATCATTCACCTCTTAATTTAAATACCATAAAATTTTTTGAAGGGCATTTCATTTCATAATTGAATATGTTACCTGACATCACAAGAACAATTAAAATACAAGACACCAGATGCAGTTGTATTAGGTTACTGTGCCCGAAGTACAGCCGGACACCATGCCACCCAAGCCGTCAGTACCGTGGCTCAAACTGCACAAATCCATGCTGCTTTTGCCCCGACCCTGCTCACCCTACGAGGGTGACCAGCTGTGTTTCCTGTCAGATTCTCCCAGGCTAGTTTTGGCTCTGTTTATCCTTCCAAACCCAAAGCTACTCAAGTTCAAGGACAGGAGGCTCAGCCTTCCAAACTCAGTTCCAGTATCCTTTCCATGGTGTCTGGCCATGCCTCCTGCCCCCTTGTTCCATTCCTGCATCTTCCAGTGACAATGTGCCTTACAATAACTTAGAGACATCTTTTAAAGCATCAAGCCATGGAATTCCTCCAGATTCACTTTAACAGTAGCTCTCACATTGCAAGGAGTGAAGGCTACATCCCCTTTACTGGTCCCAGTGGCTCTGATGTCCCTGCCACCCAGGTATCAACTGTATCTCCCTGCTCCTAGCTCACGCTCACATCACTGGACATCTGGCTGTATAAGCCCCATGGCCAACTACCTATGGACCTCAGCCAGTGGCTGTTCCCCACATCCTTGCTTCTGTCATCAGAGGAGATGTTTCCAGTCCCTTGCCTGGTGTCACCTGCTCATGCTGCTACTGCCTCGTTTGAGTGCCTGGCACACCAATGTGACTTATGATCCTGCCACCCATGGTTTCCCTCTCTGGGAGAACTTACACCTTAGCAGGAGATAACTCTGTACTCAGTGTGGAGGCCCATGGGCCAAAGATGGGGCTGGGTACCATTCACCTGTCCCCTGAGTGTGTGTCACAGCAGGCTCTGGGTACCACTTACCTGCCCCATGAGTGCTGTGTGCAGCCTAACCTCCTCCTGTCCTCTGCTTTTGTATTCTACTGAAGTGAGGTCCTGCATAGGCTGTGCTGTGCAAGAGTGTGCCTAGCCCGTTCTGTTTCAAAGCACTTCAAAAGATGAACACCATCAACCTTTCAAGGAGAATAAATCATTATTCTCATTTAGTAACAGTCTGAAGCACAGAGGGCCTAAGTGAACCACCAAAGGATACACGGTTTCTTAGAGGCATGCTCAAACCCAAGTGGTCCAGGGCTGTATTGCCCTGCCATATTTATATTAAATCACCTGATTGTAAAGCTTCTTTCCATCTTTCTTCCCTCTCTTCCTCCCTTCCTCCATCTTCTTTCCATTCCTCTTCCCATGCTTTTTAGACAAGTATAGAACTTTGCTCTCCTCTCTGAGCTGCAGCTTCAGGTGCTGCCCTACTCAGTGCAACAGCTCCCCTCACAAAGACATTTATCCCATGCATTCTTTTCAATGCACACTCTGCATCTTCTAAAGGGGTGAGTGGCTAGATAACTCACAGCCTGCATCTCAAAGGGCTAAAAGCTGATGTCAGCAGGATGCTGTCAGACCCTGGGGTTCAGACAGGAACAGGGAGATGGGAGGCTCTGGCTTTCACGGGGCTCCCAGACCTGTGTGGAAGATAGAACACCACATAAATATCAGAAAGGGCCCTGGTGGTATTGGGGACGCATGGGGGGGGGGAGTGGGATTGAAGGTTTATATTTAACGTGACTCCAAGGAAGATTCTGCAGGTCAATGGAGCAGAAAGGAATCACTCCACATCAACTGGGGGTAAGAAGTGAGATGCATACAGACTAAGAGAAAGGGGTGCTTAGGGAAAAGGTTAAACTGAAAGGCAGTCCAACATGCAGTATCATATCCTCATAAAAAAAAAAAACCTAACAATCACAGCATGGCAGTCAACTTTAAATAATACAGAATTAGCTGGGACTAGTCTATGAGGGATTGTTTACATTGGGTTGGCCTGTAGGCCTTCATTGTTTTCATGAAGTTAATTCATGTGGGAAGATCCAGCCCACTGTGGGCTGTGGGCAGCATCATTCCCTAGGCAGGGTGCTTGAAATATTAAGAGTGAGAAACTGAACTGAACACAAGCAAGCAAGTGAGCATAGAGGCATTCATTTCTTTCTGCTCTGGAGCGAAGGAAGGGGAGGAGAAGGAAGAGGAAGAAAAGAAGGTAGAGGAAGGGAGGGATAGAAAGGAAGAGGAAGAAGAGGAGGAGGGCTAGCTCATTTTATGGCTTCACACTGAATTTATTTTAATATTTTTTTGGTTCCTGACTCTCTGACTGAATTGTGTGTGTGAGCAAACATGTATGCATGTGTGTATATGTGTGTACACATATATGTATGTGTGTGTGTTGTGTGCACAGATATATGTGTGTATGTGAGGGTATGAATATGCCTGTGTGTGAGTGGGTATGTGTGTCTATGTGTATGTGTATCTGTGTGTGTCTCCATGTATGTGCAAGTGTGTGTGTGAGCACATGAGGATGTATATGTGTTTGTTTGTGTGTATGCAGGTATATATGTGAGAGAGAGAGAGAGGGTGTGTATGTGTGTGTTTGGGTTCACATGGTCACACATGCTCCTGGTCCTTGACTTCTTGTAAGATGAGACCCTCACACACACTTCTTTATCCCTCTCTTCTCCATCCCCATCACAGAGCTCAGTGCCCTCCCTACAGGACATTGCTGAATCAAATCTTCGGTTGACTGAGCCAGTATGCGAAATGACCCAGTCATAACTCTGCTTTCATTGCTTGGGAAACTATACAGCAATGACGATGTCATTTTTGATTACACAAATATACCCTGTTCTGCCTTACCTAATCATCTCTTGATGGGCAAGCAGCAAATTTACCACTCTTCACCATTCAGTTGCAGTGAATACCCTTAACCATGTCCCTCAGAGCCCAGCATAAAGCTTCTCCTCAAGTGGAACAGACTCCGGGGGTGGGGGATGCACACTTCCAACTTTCCTGGCAGCAAAGTTTCCTTGGACAGAGTGTGTGTGTGTGTGTGTGTGTGTGTGTGTGTGTGTGTGTGTGTGTGTGAAAGAGAGAGACAAAGGACAGAGGAGAGCAGGGAACCATCCCAGTGTACAGGAGAGTAGGGCTGGAGAAACGTCAAGCATATGAAAGTGGTCAGTGGGGCACTGGACACCCCTTCCCATCAAGGATTCAAATGACAGGTGGAGCAAGTTCAAGAAAAGCCCCATCTCTGGAAGCAGGAGTGGGATACATTATGCAAATGCCTTGTAAGGGTCATGAATGTGGGCTGTATGTAGAGCCTAGATCCAGCCCCAGCCCCCTTGTCCACTTCCCTTCTCAGGCTACCCTTCTCTTTCTTCATAAACTGCCTCCATTTCTATCTAAGTCTTTGCTCAGAGACACAAGAACCTGGGAATCTCAGCAGGTGTGCTCTGGCCTCAGATTCATGAAGTAGAGAGAAAGGATTAGCAAGCAATGTCACAGGATAGCCCCTGGGACACTCTAATGACACTCATGCAATTTAAGATTCCCACTGCATCACAAATGGTGTCAGGACCTCTCCACACTGCAGCTTCTTGCTTTGATGGGCAACACGGCTTCCTATTGGTGACCTGATTGATACATACATTCTTCAGGGATTGACTGTCTCGAGTGTCCATGACTAGACTTCAGGCTGGTCATCTTTCCATGACACGTTGGCTGTCTTGGTACCCATCTTAGATGGCCTGCTCACATCTTTTCTCATTTTCCTTTTGTCCATATCCTTTCTAATCCTTCTCATTTGTACCCACTGGGTTTGAAGTTCTCACATATTCTAGATACTTCTTAGCCACCTTCCTTCAAGGCCAATGACACCTATACCTAACATTTTGTAATTAAGAGAACGTGTGAAATAAAATAATTTTCTCAAATCAAGGCATGTTGACATAGGAAAAATGTAAAGAGTCTTTGGAGTCTACAAAGACTTTTCTCTCACATCAGGCACACTTAGCTCAATTAGCTAAAGTCCCAAAAAATCTATATGGCCACTAAAGCCACCCGAGCCAATAACCTTCTAGTTCTTGACTTGTGAATTTGAACAATGAAACTCATGAACCACAGAGGGTGAGTTTTAGAGAGAAGTTTATTATAGACTTACAGTGGGTGGGGCAAAGATCCCAAACAGTGGAACAGCTCCCGGGAAATAGGGAACCCTTCACTTCTTAGATCTTTGAAAGGTCTTATGGCAAGAAACTGGGGTGATATGGAAGTGGGGAATGAACTGGTCAGTTGGCCTAACTGTGAGCTTTCTCCTCTCTGTTTCAGCCCTGTCCTCACAAACAGCTTCCACACTGGTAAAAGAGGCAACAAGGAAAGAACTCTCTCCTGGCCTCGAGAAAGGATTTTCTCTGAGCCGCAGCTTAGGGGCTCCTGCTTGACCTGTTGCTGTCTCTTGTTCTCATCAGTGAGAGCAGCCTCCTGAGGCATGGAAGGAAGGGGGAAAAGGGTGGGCTCCTGATGAGAAATAACCAAGAGGATGAAGAAGGGAGAAGAGATTAGCAAGCAATGTCACATGATTGCCCCGGGACACGCTTTTCTCTCCTTAAAAAGTACTATTACATTTCCACCCTTGTTACTTATGCCCCCAACAGTCTAGTTGGGTTGCTCGATTCGCTGGGGGCTATGAAGAGAAAAAACAAAGGGTCCCGGAACTGAAATGTTCATTCATTCTCATTAATATTCATTCATTTCTTCACATGTTCTTGCTCTCACTGAGCACTCTCTCTCTCTGAGTATGATGGATGGTTGTTATTCTTTATCGACTTGATTAGATTTAGAGTCACCATGGAAATATACCTCTGAGTGAGTCTATGAAGGTGTTTCCAGAGAGCTCTAATTGAGGTGACAAGACCCACTCTGAATGTGGGTAGCACCATCCCATGGTCTGGGGTCTTGGACTGAACAAAAAGGAGAAAGTGAGCTGAGCACCCGCACTCATCTCTCTCTGCTTCCTTCCCGTGGATGCCGAGTGACCAGCAGACTCATTCTCTGACTGCCCTGCCTTCTCCAGCAAAACAAAACCCTTCTCCTTTAAGTTGCTTCTGCCAGGCATTTTACCACAGCAATGAAAAAGAATAACAAAAGGACCGACATGCTTCTAACCTCTGTGCTCCTGCCATCCCCCACTTGAGGCACACTCACAGCTGTAGACTGGCAGCCTCTTTGTGGCTTCTGCAGACTGTTTCAGCCCACAGACCAGCACGCAATTATTGCCTCTCCTACAGTGAATGCAGGGTTCCTTAGAAACACCAGCCAGACATAAGATGCTTTAATGAATGCCCCACACAGTAGCTGCAGTATTTAATGGTGAGATTTATTGCCTTCAACACAATTAGTTATTTTACAAACACGGTAACTTTTAATCCCCTCAGAATGCTCAGAGGGGTATGTTCTGAGCTCAGTGCTCTTGTTGAAAATCACACAAGTAATTCTAACTTGCAACAACTTAACTTGAAGGAATTCCCTTCCAATTAAGGTAGAGAAACAGAATTTACAGCAGTAGTAAGTGGAACATGTATACCTGCTTGTCCATCCTATCTCCTGGAACATTGGTTTCTAACGGGAATTTAATCAGTGTTCAGCCCCAAATGGGAGAACCCTACGGTCTATTAACTTTGAAATATACTAGTTAGATGCATTCAGTCCCTTTCCTTTGCACATGCTATTACACCATATAGGTCCAAGGTTCTGTGAATCTGCTCCAGGGCAACCCAGACTGCAGGTTATCCAAGCTTAATTAATGGTAATCTGCTTCTGCTCCTGAAACATTCAGCACCCTGGAATGGTCCATCTCCACGGTCACTTTGATTGGATCATGATATACCCAGGAAAACACCAAAGCACACCTCTGGCTGTGTCTGAGGGAGTCTTTCAAGAGAAACAGATCATGAGGGTAATCAAGGGATTACTTCTTGTTGGGTTTAAATTTGAGTAGACTGGTAGACGGTACTAGAACTTGATTTTGGGTACTAAGTAGCCCACAAGAAGAATGTGTGGTCCAATCAGAGAAGCTGACTATGAGAGGAAACGAAAGAAGGAAGGAAGGAGGCAGCTGTGAGACATGCTGACTATCTGTGGGTACACACAGTATGTGCCATGGTTTATATCAACTTGACGTGGACTTAGATATGCCTTGGAAGAGAAAATGCTCCCATAAAACTGGTCTGTAGGGTAAGCCTGTAGGGCATTTTTTAAATTGAGGATTGATGTGGGAAGGTCCACCCCTCTGTGGGCAGTGCCACCCCTGGGCAGGTGGTTCTGGGTATATAAGAAAGCGAGTTAGGCAAGCTATGGGGAGCAAGCCAGTAAGCAGCACTCTTCCATGGTCTCAGTTTCAGTTCCTGCCATCAGGTTCCCACCTTGAGGTCTTGCCTTGATGTCCCTTGATAAGGACTCATATATATATATATATATATATATATATATATATATATATACACACACACACACACACACACACACACACACACACACACACACACACACACACACATATAATGTAAGAAACCTTTCCCTCCCCCAAGTTGCACTTGATCACGGGTTTACCACAGCAACATAAACCTAATAAAAACACTATGTGGTATCCAGGGAAGTTGCCATGTGTGGCCTGCTCTTACCGAGTGGTGGGCCCTCATTGCCTCCTGGTACTGGTTAGGATGAAGTCAAATCCCTCAGCCCCTTACTATGAACAGCACTGCCCCATGGGGCCAGCTCTCCTCAAGCTTGTATCTTTATCCCTTTTGTTTGCTTCAGAGTCCTACTCTCCCCATCCCCCAACCCCGCCTCTCCCTCCCTCTCCCTCTCTCCCTCTCTCTCTCTCTCTATCTCCATCTCTCCTTCCCAACCTTGCTCCACCTCGCCCATACCCACTACCTACAGCACATACCCCTGGCCCTCATCATGGGTCCTCACCACGGCTTTTGTGCCTCCCACGGCCTCTACCTGGCCCACTCTTCCTTACGTTCCCCCTTCCTGCTCCTTGGCCTTCTACATCCCTTCCTGAGAGGGTCCATGGCTGCGGTCACAGAGAAACTCCCATCCTCACATCCTGGCCCATCCTCACACCACCGGTACCTTCTCAGCCCTCGGTGGCACTAACCAGAGTAGAGCATTTATGCTCGGATGATGGCCAGCGTTGACTGGCCACCTGACAGGATCTAGAACCAATGAGGAAGTCAGTCCCTGAGCACAGGTGCCCTCTGCTTAGATGTGCTTATTCACAGCCCTCCATTTAAACTGTAAAATCTCATTTCAGGACCTTGAAGATAAACTGGGGTGGCAGCGGGGCCACTGACGTCTTTGTCTCTCTTCTCAAAGTGGCTAGCGCGAATAATTCTGCTTTTTATTCCTTTTCCTGAGGACAGGTGGCTTCACCTAGCTTTGGAGAAGGGAGGCACAGGCTGTGTCCCCAAGTTTGGTTAACAATCCCTCTCTCCTTGCTGATACCCTTGCTGCATTCTTCCCCATTTTTATGTACCTTGGAACCACAAGCGAAAATAAATCCTTCCTTCTCTACACTGTTTTTGTTGGGCCATTTTGTAACAGCAACTAGAAAGTAGTAAAAACTGTACACAGTTCTCTTTGTCATGTCTGTGGCTCTGCGCATCAGCCCCTGCACATACCGTAGTATGGGGCAGCTATGCCAAGCACGTGTGCAGTGGCTGAATCTTCCAACAGGAAGTTCAAAATCTTTCTCTAGAAAATGCCCTCTGACTCCTACCCTAGACGGTCCTCCCTGTATCTCTGCCAGTTCACCTGGTGTCTGCCTGCCATGCCCCTCCCTACCCCCCATGGAACAATGGTGTCATGAGTCACCTGCCCCATCCCTTTTCTTAGTCCTGGGTTTTATGAGGATTGGGGATGATAGTTAAAGCTTCGACGAGAGTTCAATTTTACCATCAAAATTCATCCTCCGTGATCACCCAAGGATCCAGCTGCTTAGCACCCAAGATCACAGACCAACCATCGCCACCGTAAGGGATTTGCTGCTGGATTTAGGCTCTACTCCATGAGGACATGCTTGTGCATTTTGCGCTGGCACGTGCCGTGACGTTGTGACGCTGGTGATGGCACAATCAAGTCTTGAGGGTCAGGGGTCACTCCTGAGCTCTCTCTGGAGGTGCACAGCACCTGCAAAGGGCTTTGTACAAAGCAATGCTTCAATGTGGACTTTCTGGACATCTGGTTACATGGTCTTTAAAACACAACATGTTTGGCCACACACACACACACACACACACACACACACACACACACACACACCATCCTCTGCATGTGAATTCTCCAGGTGTCCCTCCCACTAGCCAAGAGTACCAACTTGCTTGAGTTTCCTTGGTGTAGACTGGACACTATCCAATTTTACTTTAAAAGTGTTTCTGTTTTGGAATGTCAGGTCCGTGTGATGTGTGTGTGTGTGTGTGTGTGTGTGTGTGTGTGTGTGTGTGTGTGTGTGTGTCTGGGAAAAACAGACAGATGCAAGCAGTGCCAACCAGTGCGACCTAATAGATTCAGTTTGGAGTTCAAAGCAGCTACACAGAACAAAAGCAAACCCAAAGAAGTCAGGAGGCATTTTGCATCTGAGGGCCACCGGCTGTAAATAAATGAAGTAGCCAGGGCCTTCTCTTGCATCAGACAGAGAGATTTCTAGAACACTTAAGGAAAAGGGATTTGAGACACGGAAAGCAACCAGGGTTCAAAATGGGTAGCTTGATCCAACAGAGTCATTTATAGTCCTTGTCTTAGTGCTATATTGCCGTGAAGAGACACCATGATCATAAAAGAAAGCATTTAACTGGGGGCTTGCTTACAATTTCAGAGGGTTAGCCCATTAACCATCACCATGGGAAGCATGGCAGACATACTGCTGGAGACATAATTAAGAGCTACATCCCCATCCATAGCCTGAGAGAGTGAAAGAGAGAAACACTGGGCAGAGTGTAGGTTTTTAAAAACCTCAAAGCCCACCCCTAGTGACACAATTCCTACTAGGCCACACCTCCTAATCCTTCTAATCCTATCAAAGAGTTCCACTCTCTGGTGACTATTCAAATATATGAGCCTGTAGGGGCTATTCTTATTCAAAGCACCACAGGAGTACTGATGAATAAAGTCACCATTGCCAGGATATTTCTGGTGTCTAGTTAGACATAAATTACCCCCTCTATCCTTGTTCCTGTGTGTGTGTGTGTGTGTGTGTGTGTGTGTGTGGCGTGCATGCACTCAGGAACACATACCATGCTTGCATGCAGAGGCCAGAGGAGGACATCCAGTGCCCTGCTCCATCACCCTTATTATCTTGCCTTATTCCTTTGACACAGGGTCTATTCTAACTGAACCCAGAGCTAGGCTGGTAGTCAGCAAGCCCCGTGATCCTCCTGTCTCCATAGCCCCTCTATACAGTGCTGGGGTTATAAGCACAGGTACAGTCATGCCTGGCTTTTATGTGGGTACTGGGGATTTGAACTCAGGTCTTCCTGATTGCATAGTAAGCAATCTCACTTTCTGAGCCATTCTCCTCAGACCCTTGAAATGACTCCCTTAATTCTCACTATGACCACCTAGGGTAGAAGAGTGTAATAATCATTTCTATTTTGTAGGCAGAAACACTGGAGAGTAGAATCGTTAATTAGCTTTCCCAAAGCCACAGGAGTAGAAAATGACAAACAGGAATCCAACTCAAAGCTGAGCCAGGTGACCTCAGGGCTCTCCTACTACGCGCACCTTGTCCTTCTACATGCTCAGGAAGAGGGCATACACATTTCTCACGGTCCATCCCTGTGCTCCATCCCCAAATTCTGATGGAAGCCTGTCAAAGGACACAGAGCAGGAAGCAGCAAAGGCTGAGTGTGGCCATCAGAACTCTGGAGCAGGGAGGGGTGGGGCTACAGAGGGCTCCTGGGGGACGGGCAGTCCTTGTCCTCAGTTGTACATCCCCCAAGGAGCCCACTCAATGGGCCTCCAAAAAGGAATGTTTGAAGGGGAATTTCAGGGAGCAGGGGGTGCTGATTAGGGATAGGAAGGGGACTAGAGAGGGTGGGGTTTAGGGAGGAGGGGTATGATTAGGGATAGGAGGAAGATGAGAGTAGGTGGAGAACTGCAGTAATTACAAAATCCTCTATTCACGTATGGAATTTCTTGTAGGAGAAAGAACAAATTAAGTTAAAAAAAAAAAAAAAAACAACCAGGAGTGAGAGACCATAGGATGTTTGCACCACAAGGAGAGACTGGACTCAGGAGACTTCGGGAACGAGGTGTGTGACAATCGTGGTGCAAACAATGACCGAGGGGAGCTTCCAACCATCCATAAGCCATGATTCACTCCCTCGTACACTTAGAAAATCAGAGATGTTCCGGAGGGAGTGAAGGGGAGAGGTGGGAGCAAATTGCATGGTTTGATGATCCCTGGAAGGATCTGAAAAACTTTGGGCTGGGAGAAGACCCACAGGAGGCAGAATGAGGTGTCAGAACCTGCATCTCCCCCAACCTCCAGTTAAAAATAGTCCGAAATCCACCCTGAAGATGTGCTGATCGCTCCTGCCTTTTTGACAGACAACCATAGGAATATAGATGGGATGAGCCCTCCACTTACTGAAGAAAAACCTCTATTTTGGAGGCGCGGGGGGAGGAGGGGCAGGGCTTTCCTGTTCAAAAATTATTCTGTAAATTGACTGTTTCTAATTTTATATAATTATGGGATACAGAAATACTATGATTTATGAATATAATGTGGTGAGGTTCCACCCAGCCAGCTGTATACCCATCACCTCACATGCCGTTTCATAATGAGGACGTTTGAAATTTGAGCATTCTGAAAGGTGGAATACACCATTACTGGTTGTTCATGAAGCAGCATCCCTCACACCTAAGCATCCATCCACAGATGATGGATGCATGGTCAAGAGCAGGCAGTATACATACACAGTGGAGTATCATGTAGCATTTAAAAGGAAAGACATTCTGCAAACCCTCAGCATGGGTGAGACGAAGAAGGAGGTTACGCTAAGTGAAGCAAGCCATGCACAAAAGACACATTTCTATGGAAACTCTATTAAAGGGGAAGGGAGAAAGTAGAGAAGGTAGTGCCCCAGGAGGCGTGGGAAGACAAGTAAAAGAAAGAGGGAAGAGGAAGAAAAATAAGGGGAGGAGGAAGAAGATGAAGTGGAAGAAGAGGAAGAGGAAGGAGGCACAGCCATCCCTAATAGGCTGGTAACACACCTGTGACTCCTGTACCCAGGCAAGCTCAATAGATCCTCAAACTTATCATAAGATGTTTATTAAAGACTGTTATTTCTTTCTCTCTCTCTCTCTCTCTCTCTCTCTCTCTCTCTCTCTCACACACACACACACACACACACACACACACACACACACACACACCCCTATTCCAACAACCAGATAATGGCAAATGAAGCTCCAATTAGATGTACACAACATTCTTCTCAACAAGAGATCATCACATCTTTTAAACCAAGAAGAGGCTGAGCTGTTGGGTACCTACTCCTGAAATGCTGTCCAAGGTTATGCAGCCTATCATTAGGAATACCATTAAGCTCCCTGAGCAACACTTACATGGGAGTGGAAAGGCCAAACCTAGGCAGCGCTTGGGCATGGCTGTAACTATATTAGAGTCTTTTCCTGAATGCAGGGGCCTGAGGGAGAAGCCACCTGTCTGGTTGGCTGGAACGGCAAGTCAGAGTTTCGTTCCTTCTAAAGCTCTTTGGACAGTAAGGACTAGGATGAATTAGTGTGCTCACTTCAAAACCCATTTCCAGCTCTGTTTTCTCTCCTCCAGCAGAGTCCCCTCCCAGCCATGGCTTAGACACCAGCACAGGGGCCTTTCCAGCTGGCCCTCACCAGCCCCTCCCTCACCATTGTCCCTTCTGCTCTCTCCTCCTCGGTTGTGAGTTTTGTCAGTCTTAACAAACTGTGCAGGATAATTTCAAATCTAATTCTAACAACCAGTGCTGATCGCCTCCCTTTCAATCTCTCTCTACCTCTCTCTCCACCCACCTTCTAAGCATCAACTCAAGTTGCCTTGTGGAAAGTGGATGCCATTATCCACTGGTAAATCACGTAGGTTCGTTCATTCGTTCACCCTTTCATTCATCCACTCACGGTCTAGGCAGTTTTCCCTTTGCTCTGACTGTCCACTGCTAACTCTGGTAAGTAGCTCAGAAGATCACCCAGGGATGTGACCACGCCCACTTCCCTCTGGACCCCACAGAGGCACAAGTGTGGAGCTCAATGATAAACACTGTTCTGCATTTGACACTACGGAAGTTTTAATTTTAACAGAGCCTATCACCTGTCCTCCGAGCTATAAGACAAACTTCACTTCTCCACTCTCTTTCAGACAAAGCAAATGAGTGCACAGAGAGAGGAATGGCTTCCTGGAAATTCCAGCCCAGACTTCCTCTGCACCTTTCTGCAGAGACTCATAAGCCTTATGCATTATGGATGAGTCACCTATAGTTACGTCTGAAGTTTTCAAAAGTTACCTACTTTCCAATTCTTGCAAACAATTTTTATCTATCTAAATTCTGGGAGCAATATAAACCCCTCTCTGGTCTTTCTTTGGTAAATTAGGTAAATATTGAAGACAGGGAAGGAAAACAGGTTTGTGAGTCTCCTGGCCAATGCCAGATCAGACAGGAAACTTGTTAGGGATTCAACAGCTGTCACCGGGGAGCAAGCAAGCCCGAGTGGATCTGGGCTCCAGGGCAAGGAGGCACGTGCTAAGAGCTTGGCGAATGTGGTTTGCCTTTCTCTGTCTGTGTTAATACCCTTTGAAGGCAAGGGAACCTCAATTTGTGCCCCCAATTGCATTCATTTTACCAGCCCTCTGGGATTTGAAGTACATCAGAATGACACCTCTGTGCCTGCAGAACTGTGATGGATGGCTGGGGAACTCCACAAGCCATCCGGCTCATGTGCTGTCTGGGCCCATCACGCTGGCCATCCATCTCCCACTGGCAAGCCCGGGCCTGGCAGCTGTCTCTCATATTGTTTCATTTTCTCATTTCTATAGAACCACAAATGGGCCTTTCTCAGGGAACCTGGGGGCAACAGGGAAAGAACACTAGAGCTTTCAAAGCCTCTGCCCCAAAACTTAAAAATATTCAGCCCAAAGGGTTCAGTCAATAGTTTTTGAGGCTTTGTTTCCACGTAAGTTAACAGAACAAGTTATCTATTTCTTCGTTCCAAGTTATCTTGCTAAGCTGCTACTCCAGGAAGGAATGGAGCTTGTCTGAAACCATTAGGAATCCTGGTCACCATGGCAACTTCAAAAAACACCAGTGAGTGTCCACCCTCTGCTCCAGCGATTCAGTCCCTGGAACTAAGTAGGAGTTTAGGAAACTGACTTGAGGGAACTGGGGAGATGACTAAGACCAAAATGCCCACTGTGCAAATGTGAGCACCTGAGTCTGATTTCCAGAAGGCAGGCAGGGTGGTGTGTGCTTCTGCTCCCAGTGCCGAGGAGCAGCAGCCAAGGGACTCCCTGGGGCTCAGTGGCCAGCCACTCTGAAATGGTCGGTGTCCAGTTCAGTGTGAGATGGTGTGTCAGAAACAGCATCTGAGGAGGAGCCACACCTGAGGCTGTCCCGTGGCTATCTGGGTATGTGCCTGCTTGCACACACACACAGTCATCCCAGGTACATGCCTGCTTACACACACAGTCACCTTGGGTGCATGCCTGCTTGAATACGCAGGCACACACACAGTGTCCTGATGACTCTGAACTTACGAATCATCTCCAGGGCTTTAATTCCCTTTAAATCTTGAAAATAAACCTGAAGTCGTCTATATCTTTTTTAGGCTGTACTAAACTATGCGTGTGATGTAAATTAAAATGTCAGCTGCACAGAAAACGGGATCCTGGAATGTCTGAGTTTGAACACTTTAAACACACATGCTGAAGTAGTTGGCTTTATAAAAAGGAATATCATTTTGCTGTCTCAATATTCTCTGGGCTCCTGCTATGGAGTTTTAAGACAGAGCTTTGCCTCTTTTGAAATGTGTTTTACAGTTTCATTAACACCTAAGAGATTACACAAATAAATTATTTTAATCCACCCGTTTAGTTTTGTAATTTCCTTATTGAAAAACATAACACTGTTGGGGCTGGAGAGATGGCTCAAAGGTTAAAAGTACTGGTTGCTCTTGTAAAGGACCAGGGTTCAATTCCCAGCAGCCACATAGGTGGATGGGGGCAATCTCACAAGGCGCCACTCTCAGAGGAAGAGCTACAGGCAAAACCAATGGCTGCTGAGAAGAAGGAGAATCAGTCTTCTCCAGGGACGAGCCTCCTGATAGGTTATCCAATCCCAAGTGGTCAGCCCTAAACATATGAACAACACTAAATGGACTCAGCAGGTTGCCTTTATATATTTATATGCATATATACAAGTATAAATATTATATATGACATCATGGTATAAAGTGTGTGTGTGTGTGTGTGTGTGTGCATATATATATGTATATATATATATAAAACAATAATTAAAGAAGAGGTTATAAATTTGAAAGGGAGTAAAGGGGACTCTGGAGAAGTTAGATGAGGGTGGGTGCAAAAAAGATGTGAATACAGTACTGGTACGAAATTCTCAAAAAAAAATTAAAGAAAAATTTAAAAATTTAGAGAAATTAAAGGAAAAAAATTTTAAAAAACAAACAGGTAATAAATAATACTCGGTATAAGTTTTGTCAAAAGGGAATTGATGGGACAGTATATTGTTGTCTGACTCTTGCTGTCATTTAAGCAGCCATTTACCTTTAGAATGTATTAACTTACAGACCCCTGGCTGTCATCAACCCAGAAGCGAAGGAAGCGGCCAGATCTCAAGCAGACACCCCCCTGCTTCCCTCTGAGTCAGATGTTTCCACTGATGCGTTTGAAGTGCTTTGATTTGTGACTTTGTTCTACAACTATAAAACCTTTATGAAGTTGTCTCCAGGTTAGAACATGTTATTTGGAGCAAGTGGATTTGTGCGGCCTGGCCATGGTCACTCCTATTTGGCTCAAGAATAAACCATCTTTTATTCCCTCTGAAGTTAAAGCTGAGGGTCCTGTGGCCAGAAAGCACAAAGCATCATGTTGAGGTTTCCCCAGTGTTTTCTTGTCTCTGCAGAATCCATCCTGAAGACAACTCATGCTTACTTAATTCATTTTCACTCTGAGCTGTCAGACAGTGATGGCCTGTGTGTACAGTCCTCAGTTAGATAGAATCCCCTGAGCAGCATCAAACATGCCATGTAGCCATGCCTCTGGCTGGAGGCCTGGACCTCCTCCCAACTCTACCTTACAGAACTCAATGGCCCTAACTAAACTACCCCCACCAAGCCTCCCCTCTGGTGTCTCAGAGAGCTAGAAATTCCCCCTTGTAAACTCAGTCTTGGCACCTTTGAGATGCAAATCCTGTTAAAAAGCCCCTTTTCAGCTTTATAACCCAGGACACATTCTTTAGGCCTGGGAGCCACCCTGAGAGAGACCCACCCAGGAAGATGGAGATCCCCATAGTCTTCCTGGGAGGGCAGGAATCCAACTCAGAGGAATTTCTCATTAAGCTGTAAAATTGCCTTTTTGCTGGGAAAGTGAGAACTTTGATTTTTCCTTTGCTTAAGGTAAATTAGCTAACAGTGGTCCATCTAGGCCTCCCTTTACCCCAGCCTACAAACTGCATACAGTTTTTAGAGTTCAGTAGTGCCTGCCTCTAATCCCAGCACTATGCTGGGGCTGGGGATAGAGAGATGGTTCCTTGGTTAACTGCTCTCACTGCTCCTCTAAGAGGACTGAAGCTTGGTCCCCAGCACCCACCTGGCAGCTCACAAGTGTCTCTCTGCTGCCCTCTTCTGGCTTTCATAGGTACCTGCACATATGTGCACAAACACACGCATGGTAGCATAAATAAAAAGAGTAATTTGAAAAGTTCAAAGCCATCTTCACTTACATAACTAATTCCAGAATACCCCATCAAGAATAAACAACCAAGCGAGCAAGCAAGCAGACTCCCCTCCAGGGGACCTCATTCCAGTACAGCTGAGCTCTGAGTTCTGGCTTCAGGATCTTCACAAGATCCTGAAGCAAAGTCTGTCTTCCTGATAACTCCACCAGGCAACATTCTTCTACTAATTGCTTCAGGGACCTATGAGGAGAAGGCTGTAATTGACCCCTTGAGAAGCCAAGTGGAGTAATTGCGCAAGGTCCTAACCGGAGTGACTGACTACTGAAGCTCAGGCTAAGGTGAGGTACAAACTCTGCAATGCCCTTCCTGGACCACACCAACTAACGGCTACGCTGCCCACATGCATCCGTAGAGCCCCTCTACGCAACTACTCCGTGAAGTCTTCGGAAACTTCTCATCGTCAGATTCGAGGTTAGAAACGGTAATGGGTGCTATGCTACTTGCAAGGTCTTCATTTAAAGATCCCCCTACCGCTGCCTGTGCTCAGTATGTCCTGTGGGTCTGAATGGTGACTGCGGAGCTGCCAGACTAGAAATAAGAATCTCAGGGACTAAAGATAGAAAACACACGAATCCACCTGCCCTTCCTTGTTTGATGGTTCTGCTCATTACTATCTTGATTTAAGCACCAAGGAGAATTTGGCTCCAAACAGCTCCATGAATGACTCTCAAAAGGATTATGGGGTCTCCTCTGATCTTCTCTGTACTCATTTATCCCTGATCATGAACCCCACAAAGTGGCCTGCTGCTGCTACACAATCTAATACCTCCTTTGGCTTTGAGGAAATTATCTCTTATTGCAGCAGACACGTAAAAGCAAACCCTATCAAGTAGGAGTCCAGATGTGATGCTTGGTAGCGTGTAAAATGGCCTTGGCCTTTGCCCCCATCCCTGGGGCATAAAATAAATAGTATTTTTTTTTTTAAAGAGTCATATGGTGTCGGGCACCTTTAATCCCGGCACTCAGGAGGCAGAAGCAGGTGGACCTATGAGTTTGAGGCCAGCCTGGTCTACAGCGTGAGTTTCAGAACAACAACCAAAAAAGAAAAAAAAATTAAAAACAAAAATTTATCTTGAGAGAAAGCTGAAATCAGAAAGCATTTATCTCACCAAGTTCTAGGCTCTTTACGTGGCTACTTCTATGGAATCTTGCCAAGCTTTCTTCTTTTCTCGGTTTGCCTTCTTTTTGGTGTTGGAGATGGAAGGGCCTTGCACCTGCTAAGCACATGCCTGACCACTGAGCTGTTCCCTGACCCCATTTCTCCTCTGAATGTTCCTCTTGAGGTCCACAGTGGCCGGTCCTCAGGTGACATCTCCCACTCGGAGCCAACACTGGCATACCCTGCCCTGCAGAGCCAATCTACACAGCTCACGGCAAGAGATGCTTTGACAGCTAGTCAGGCCCCGTGTCTCCTTGCTTAGATCCTCTGTGGCTTCTTAGCCTGCTCCGAGATCTGTCCAAATCTCTGACAGTTCCATGGGCCTAGCGGATGGGTACTAAGGGAACTAAGGTTCACAAAGCTGGTTCAAACTCCCTCTACTTTGAAATGACCTTTCTGCTACTTTTTTTTTAAACAATCAAAGACAAAAATTTACAATGAGTGAGTCAGAAAGCAAAAAGAGCAACTTGAATTTATGAAAAAAAAAAAAAGCCATAAGATGGAAAATTGCTAAATGTAACTGCCATCAACCTGCTACATAACCGCCCTCCACATTTACATACTAGGAATGCTGTCACTTGCATTTCTCTCCATAAATTAGGAATACACACACACACACACACACACACACACGGGGGGGGGGTACATACATACACATATGAACACACACACAGAGGCACATACATACAAGAGAGACACATACTGACGCACAGACACACATAGATACATATACACATATTCACACAGACACATACACAGAATGACATATACACACACCAACACATACAGAGACACACACTCACATACATACATACATACACACATACATACACACACACACACACACACACACACTTTTCACTTTTCAAAGCAAGGCACGTGGACTGCAGGGCAGAGCTTTCAGCCCTCCTCTTGCTCCAGCCCACAATCTTGATCTCACCCCCTGTAGGGTATTCACCCTTCCTGGGTATTCACTTCCTCCCTATCTTCCTGGGTGACTCCTGTTTCTCAAAGGTCACCTCTTTCATCTATATGGCCAGTAGAGTGCCTCAGCAAGCTATGGGAGGCGCGGGGGGGGGGGGAATTATGAAAGTATGGATCCTCTTGGCCTCAGGAAAACTGGTCCCGACCCTACTTTCCTCACCTACCACCACATCGGGCAGATCTCTAAAGTGGCCCCCAAATAGCATTACCACAAGATGCTGCCTCTTGAGGCCACAGCACTAGCTCATGACTAGTGGTGTCCCCTTCTCCCTGTTTTCATTCATGATTCCTGGCAGTGTGGAAGGCCAGCTCCCCAGGACAGCCTCAGTCACTCGACTCATCTCAGCATCTCCGAAAGCTTTAGCACAAAATTCCCAGTGAACTCGAAATGAATGAATGAATGAATGAATGACTCCTACAAGCGAGACTGGCCAGGGAGAGGCTGCAGCATCAGGTATCAGCAGGCATTCACTAAAGACATCTACGTGACTCTCAAGACCCAATCAGATCATTGCCTGCCTTTCCTGTGATTTCTCATCAACCTCCCAGTGTCCACACAGGAAAATGGCTCCAGTTACATGTGGTTCGGGTTAGTCTCTTTCAGATGATTCTGGAGTAACCACTGATGGACAACCCCTCTGTCAGTGTACCTGCTCTGCCAGGTCCCAGGGACTCAGAGTGCGGGACCCACTCCTAGAGCCCCCATCTGTTCTAGGGAAGGCTCTGGATGTAGTCTATTCAATCAGCTCACCTCCGGATGAATTCTGTCAGGCCTGCTCGGAGAATGAGCTCCCTCTTACAATGCAATGTCCTGCAGTGTGTGTCTTAAGGGGCTATTATTCTATTTTGGGATTTTCATGGTGCCAGTGTCTCATTGTGTCTCATTTTGTGGCTTACTGAGCTGAGTTATCTCATGAAAATTCCCCAAGTATGAACCTCAAAGACACTAACACAGCTCCATCCTGCCTTAAGTCAAGCAGAAAAAAACAGCAGTTTTGTTCAACCAAGAGGTGTGGGGGTGCCTGGATATACCCAGTCTGGGACATAGGCCCTGCAAGCAGCCTGCTGTGCGTGCTGTCTAGAAGGAGGGCACCAGGGAAGCTAATCTGGGATTGACTGATTAATTTGGGCTTTTTTTTTTTTTTTTTTAGATGAGGTCTCATGTATTTCAGGTTGTCATTGAAGTTGCTATGAAGCCAAGCCTGAGTCCTCCTGCCTCTACCTTCTGAGTGCTGAGATTCCAGGCACACACTACCATACCCTGTTAATGTGGTCCTGGGTATGGAACCCAGAGCCTCGGGCATGCTAGGTAAGAATGCTACTACCAACTGAGTTAGATCAGGCCAGGTTTGGTCTGAACTGAAAGGGGGAGGGGTTTAGAGTGGAAGAGGAGAGACGGAGGGAGGTGAGATAGGGAAATAGAGAAAGTGCTAGCTAATGGAGATTTGATTGTAGCCTTTGAAGAGTTTCAGAAACAAACCCATTAGTTCACCTTCACTAACCCCAACAAAGCACTCCTAAATTCCACTTTCTACAGTGGCTGAAACAAATGCTCAGAAATAAAGGGCAAATAGCCCCTGGGGGCAGCAGGTGTTATTGCCCTTGTTAGCACAGAGAACAATACAGATGCTGTTTGGGGTCCAACAGAACCACCGACATCAGAAGCCCAATCTGCCACCAAATACAAATGGGGAATGCACACATTTTATTTTCTCCCAGCTGAATTTCCATTTGTGATGCTGTGCCTAGCTTCCTGATGCTTCCTCTGCCTTCGAATTTTCTCCAGGTCCCTCTCAGCCTCCATTCCTTCCTGCTGATTTACACGACCCAATACGGACCTATGATTCGGGGCAGGCCCCCTTCCTCTGAGTGTCCTTCTCCTTATCCACCATAAAACATCGAAACTGAACAAGAGCCATGTTTTCTGCGTCTCAGATGTTCCAGGAGACCCTCCGTCATACACAGAACACCATACTATTCATTCTGAACAGTAACTAAGTATCGTCACTCTAAGCCAAAACTCAACAGCACCATAAGGCAAGAGCTCTGGGCTACAGACTGTCCTTAACATCTGTCTGCAGAAATCAGAAATCATCACTAGAGGAATGTTTAAATATACTCTGACAACAATTAAGGATTTCTCCAAAACACCCAAAGGGTCTACTGGAATAAGAAATGAGACACCTTCCTTACTGGGGACTTCAACATTATATAGAAGCATTGCCCCACCCCAAATCTCCTACATCTCACTGTACAGGACTGGGCAAAGCAAACCTCACTGACCACCTTCTTCTGTGCACACATATATGTGTTTGTGTGCACGTGCAGGTCTGCATATCCATGTGTGTACATGCATATGAAGGTCAGGGTTAACCTTGAGTGTTGTTTCTTGGATGCTATCAACGTCTGCAGAGATATGCTATCTTAGTAGCCAAGGGTAGGTAGTACCAGTAGGTAGCCAGTAGGCACTCACCCAGTAGGCAAGGCTGGCTGACCAGTGAGCCCCAGGGATCTACCCATCTCCCATCTCTATCTCCTCCCCACTGCTGGGATTACACCATACACAGCGTTTTCGCCTTCGCGTATATCGGTGTACCAACCATGTACATGCAGTGACTGTGAAAAGCCAAAAAAGGGCATTGGATTCCACAGAACTGGAGTTACAGATGGTTGTGAGCTGCTATACGGGTTCTGGGAACTGAACCTAGGTCCTCGGGAAGAGGACCTCCAGCCCTTTTAATATTAGTTCTGTGCCTGGAACTCAGATCCTTATGAATCCATGGAAGCCACTTTACCAATTGAACCATTTCTACTGGTCCTGCAACCACCTACTTTTGTGAATAAAGTTTTCTCGGGACACAGCTATGTTTGTCTGCCTGTGGGTTTTTGTTGTTGTTGTTTGTTTCGTTTTGATTTTTAAAGAATTCTTATCACTCTTTCAGAAAACCTGTGTTCTGTCCCCAGCACCAACATGGTAGCTTCTAACTTCTTGTAACTTCTGGCCTTTATGGGCTCCTGAACATAACTGGTAGATATAAACCAAAGCAGGAAAACACACATACACATAAATATAATAAATAATCTTAAAAAAAAACAACTGGCTATTCTTTGACTACAGCATACAAACCAAAATGGACAATCTCACAAGTCTCACAGTAAATACATTCCACATGGTTTAGGAGATGGTTCTGGGAAGAGGTGCAGAAGGTTTGTGACTGACAGGTGTCTTTCTAGGCACTTGGGGTTAGTAATGTCATTTAATCTTCGTAAGACTCTTGAAATGTCAACACTATTTCTCTGGTTCTCAAAGGAGAATGCTGGTCTTAGGAACCCGAAAATCCCTGCTATAGATATCTATATCTGTATCACATGGTAAGTGACAGAGTCAGATTCTTAACCACATCAACTGTTTCTTGTTTGAAATGTTTGAGACAGTAGCCCAGGCTACCCTCAAACTTACAGCTGAAAATGACCTTGAACTCCCAGTCCTTCCGCATCCACCTTTAGAGTGCCGAGACTTCAGGCCTGTATCACTATGCCTGGCTTACATCTTTTGATTCTTACTCATTGCCAGGCACTGGGTTCTGATGAGAGGATAAGCATGTCCTCATTATTCAAGTTCCTTAACTCTCTCCCAGGTGCCCACCTCCATCTGTGAGAGATGGTAAATAAAATAGAAAACTGAAGGCTCCTCCACAGGGCCATGTATTAAATGCATTGTCTATAGCCGATGGTACTTTGTTGACAAATGACGAGAATTTCAGGAGGTTGAGCCAAGCTGAAGGAACAGCTCAGTGCTGTGTTACACTTGGACTCCAGCCCTCTCCTCACTCTCCGCTGCCTTTACCACCATGGTGCAAGTATCTTGTGACACATGTGCCCACTGACAGTGTGTTGTGTTCAAGACAGGCTGGGAATCAGGGGAGCTAAGGACCAAGGATGAAAACCTCCAAAACTGTGAGCTAAAATAGGTCCTGACTCTCTTTTAAAAAAAAAAATTATAGACAATTATAGACTCTATAATTACAGACAATTATAGACACTCAATTATAGAGGGTGTAAAACAACACCCTCTAGTCACAAGTATCATATATAAAGGGATCTCAAGAATGCACCAAGGTTGGGGAGACAGAGCATCAGATGAGATAGAAACCATCTTGATTATTTGACTGGGAACTGACCACACCACATTACTCCACTCTGCCATCTCTATGGCAATTGTCACTGCCTTTCCTGATTTATTTTTTATTTTTTGACAGAGTCACACTATGTAGTTCTGGCTGCCCTGGAACTCAATATGTAGATCAGGCTGGCCTTGAACTCAGCGAGATCTGCCCGCCTTTGGCTCCAAAATGCTGTGATAAAAAGTATGTGCCACCATATCCAACTGAAATTCTTAATTCTAAAATAATTGGTTTCACTTAAATTCATTTTAGATTTGCAAAATAGTCCAGACATCATATATATATATATATATATATATATATATATACACATACATATATATATATGTAGATAGATATAGATATAGATATAGATGTTATTAGATGTGCTTTATCATTTGAATTATTCTATGTAATAAGGTTCTGTAGGCATTTTAATTTCTGCATATATGCTTGTAAGCGTCTATAATGAATATTCAAATACCTAAGACTCAAATTAAATAAGATACAAAGTATTAAAATCAAATGGAAGCCTTATTTTCATTAAAAAAGATTTTATCTTAAATATTTACATATATATGTGTATGTGTGTGTGTGTATGTGTGTGTATATATATATATATATATATATATCTGTGTGGATTTGTGCATGTGAGTGCAGGACCTGCAGAGGCCAGGAGAGGGCGTCAAATCCCCTGAACCTGAAGTTACAGGTGATTGTGAACAGTCAGATGTAGGTGCTGGGAACTGAACTTAAGTCCTCTGGAAGAGCATCAAATTCTCTTAACCTCTGAGCAGACTCTCCAGTGTCTCTCCAAGTATCTTCTATCATAAGTTGTATATTGACATTTATGCAGCTATACTTATGTTTCCAACACACATATTTATATTTAGGCTTTATATATTATTTTTCAAATGTAATTTTTTTTTTAAACACACACAAAAAAAAATGAGGCGGTATCTTCCCTTACCCACAATCTCATCATTTTGCTCAGCGTTAATCTCCTACTGGGGACCCATCTGGCCTTCATTTATTTATTTCTATTGTGGAATGTATGTTGAGTAGGCGTTTCGATCTTTACGTGTTCCCTGTTGAACAGTGCCTGTGCATTGTTTCCAGTGTTTACTGTGAATGCCCAAGCTGTTTTGAATGGCTTTACATTTAGCCCAAGTCTACATTCCATGAATGAGCATTTCCTACTGCAATCAACAGCCAGAAGGAAACAACTGAGTCACGGGCACCTCAGCTCCACTGCAGATGCCAACTGCTGCGCCAGCTGGGAATGGCCTCCCTCTGGGGGTTGGGTTGGGGGGCACAGGGACCAGTCTTGTTCCTTTCATTGCACATGGCTGCCATGTCCATCGTCTTTCATGGGGTTAAACTCTTTAGCATTTATGACTCTTTCCCATTTCTCTGTGGGACTCAGCATTTTTCCTTACCGTTCTTCCTCAGGCCTTAGGTGAGCCCCCTGTTCTTGTATTCTGTCCATTGTCTTGTGAATCTATCCTGCAACAGCCCAGCAATTACTGACCTTTCACCTCATTACTGCTTATCTGGAGCACAGACCCAGTCTTGAAATACAGAGAAACGAAGGTAGCCGGGCTTACTCTCAGCTCTGGGAAAACCACAGTACCTCAGGCCTCACCTCGCCAGGCCAGCCAGCATCCCCCATGCTCCCCGCCCCCCTCCTCTCTGGATGTGCCAGCATGTGTGTAATTACTCTGACTTTTGACCCTCCTTCTCAGCTACAATGCAGAACACACTGATTTCCTGGGTGTGGTGGTTTGTGCCTATAATTTCAGCGCTTGGGAGGCCAAGGCAGGAGAATTGCCAAGAGTTCAAAGCCAGCCTGGATGTAGAGTGAGCCACTGTCAAGAAGAAGAGGGGGAAGAACAGGAAGAGGAGTGGCAGGAGAAGGGAAAGAGGACTGAAGCAAATAGCAAAACACAGACTTAATTGCTTGGTCTCAAAGGCCTAACACCCCTGGGAGACGGGATCTTTTTTTTCTTGAAGATTTTATTGGAACTGGGAGGTAGTGCTGTGGCTCCCGGTAAATTCTAAACTTTGAATTCTTTTGGCCAAACAAAAGATCCATTTCTTAGCCTGTTTTCCAGTCATTTCCTACTCTCCCATTTGAGGAATACATTGAACTATTAATGGTGTCAGGGAGGGGGCATGTACAGATATAAAAAGGAGCAAAACATTGATATTTAAACCACGCATGTCCACAAGTGCAAGGGGGTGGGAGGAGGAAAGACACAGGCCATTAGAGAATTCGTTTCTCTCACCTCACAGCCAGTGCAGCATTAAACAGCCTCATACAAATGAAAATGAGTGCAATTCCTTATCACCAGGGACAAAGAACAGCACCGCAGATTTCAAGTCCCCACGGCTATCCAGCTTCCATGCGATGGTTTTTCACTCCCTCCCTCTTTGTCCTAAGGTAACAGATACTCCAGATAGCTGTTATGTCAGTGTTTCTCAACCTGTGGGTCATGACCTCTTTGGGGGGGTCAAACGACCCTTTCAATGAATAAGAATAGTTTTATGGTTTTAATATACAACATGAGGTTCTGTATTAAAGGGTCTCAAGCATTAGGAAAGCTGAGAAACACCGTGTTATGTAGTATAAAGATACCTGCCTTTCATATGCAGGGAAGGGACTGGTGTATGTATATGTTCATATGTGCTGGTGTACTTGGGGGACAGAGGTTGAAGTCAGGTGTCTTCCTCAATCATTCCCTACTTTACGTTTTGAGACAGAGTCTCCCACCAATACAGGTGTCCACCAAATCCACGAGACTAATTGGACTTGGCCCAGGGATCCTCCTGTTTCTACCCCCACCAGTGCTAGGATTGTAGAAGGGTGCCACTATGCCTGGCTCTTTCCTTGTGTGCTGGGAATTGAACTTGGGTCCTCATGCTTGCATGGTAAGCACTTTACCTACTGAGCCATCTCCCCAGGCCCCTAAAGGAAGGTCTGTGTGTGGGTGGGTGGGTGGGTGAGAGGGGACAACAGAGGCTTGCAGCCTCTGGCTTAGCCAGACAAAAGGGTCATTCGGCCTCATGATACACAAATAGCAATTTTATAGAACACCGTCATGAGGAAGCTTCTCTGGGCATCCACATGTTCAGCAGGCTCCCAGCTAGGAATATCTTGATTTTGCCTGCCCCCGATGCCTCCCTGTGCACACAGCCTTCACTGAGCAGACAGCTGGCTTCAGTATGTTCCATGACAATGGGATTGAGTGGGCCTGCCTTCACATTTCAAGTATTAGCAGGGAAATAAAAGTCTAAGCAGCCATCATTTACACGCTTTTCCAATTAAAATAAATGCCAAAGGTCACTGGTTGAGAGGGCAGCCTCCCCCTGCTTGGAGCAAAACACCTTGTACAGTTAAGGCAAATCCAATGGGCCATTTGCCTTCTCACTTCAATAGGACTTGGCAAACAGTCAGGGGTGGTAATGGTCTGCGGGAAAACAGCTGTGGCCAGCGGAAGGGAAATGTGTTCAAAGGTGACCTTAAACTCAGAGACTCTCTACTCAACATGCCCCCCAAGAATGGGCTGTTTGCAAAGCATCTAGACGTATGCCTTCAGTTTCTGGGAGCCTGCACTTAATACCCTACATTCAGCTCCTCTGAACTTGACCTTGACTGTGACCTTGCTGGTCTGCAGTGGGCACAGTGCTGGGTTGAGGTTTGCAGAAAGAAAGGAGTCAGACAGAGCCCATGAGTGGAACCCACCAGCCAGCAGCTTGGGAGCAGCCACTACGGGCAGCAGACACTATAGCAAAGAGTCTTAGGTAGTGATGGATCGGGAAGGGGCAGCCAGGTCTGAGGAGAGCTCGTATGCATGTTAACGAGAAAGCTGAGACCCCAGGAAGTTTCGGAGGGATAAAGGGCATTGGAAATCTAGAAATTGATTCCTTCGCTGGGGTGGGGCACAGTAGAGTTAGGACATTTACATAAATATTGAAGACAACTGAAAGTAGCATGAAATTATCTTAGAATGTCTTTTCTCCATTTCTCCTGCAAAGCTTCCACAAATCCCCCCAACGCTCACAGTGGCTTTAGCCTTTGTCATCAGTACACATCCCTGGTTCTGTTTAAGCCTCCTGGACCTTTGCCTCAATTCTGAGCCTATGCACCCTCCCAGTGCTATCTGTGTAAACCGGCATTGCAGATGCACAGCAGGTACTATGGAGCCTCCCTGCTCCCGTGCCCAAAGATGAATTCTATTGCCCTTTATTAAACAGACACTCCCTGGTCAGAGGTCACCATCCACACGATCTTGAATAATGTAGAAGGTTCTGGGCTCTCATACGACTTTACACCAAAGTCTGTCCCACGTGGTTCATTTTCCCTATCCTTCCTGACCCTTCATCTCTCCATGGTGGTGACAGAAGCCCCTTTCTAGAAGATGTGCTCTGCAGTTGCCTGGCACAGGCCATGCCTGGAATTCTTCTTCCTTCTGAAAGCCACAACCACCAGTTGGGTGGTTCTTCTGTGGCCATTAAATGTGGAGGGAAATGAAGCTATAAGCTGACGTAGCCTTCCTTTAGCTACTCTGGGGTTAGCAAATAGAGAGAAGCTTCCAGAAAACCTAATTTCCACAAATTGCAAAACACATTTTAGAGATGGAGAATGGAAAGGCAGGAAGGTGATTCGCTGGTCTGAAAATGTGATGCTTGGGTTGCGTGCTAACCCATTAGTCCCCGTAGCTCCATCAGATGAGAAAGCAGACATTATCTTTATTATATCTCCGTAAAGGCCAAGCTGCTGCTAATGGGTGGACGGCTGAAGGGTGATTTGATGCAATGGATACATAGCTCTGATGCTAGGTCGGGGCATGGCTGTGCTTGCCCTAAAGACACGCTCTCCAAGGTGACTCTACCCTTACCTATTTCCGATCTGATGATATGTAACTTCACTTTGTGCATGTCTATATGGATACATAGCTACCCCTTTATTCTACCAACTGCACCCCCAGCTCCCCAGTGAAGGCAAACAGCAGACGACTCTGAGCCATGCATATGCACATAGATTCTCCTACAAACATCTATGGAAAAGCTTCATTTAAATCAGGCATAGTAAGAAATTTGCAAAAACAGCAAACAATAAATAGAATAATAATGAGCAATATGCTTTGGCAAAATTTATGTTAAAGTTTCTTCTCAAAATATTTTATCGTAGCAGGGTGTGGTGAGACATGCCTATAATTCTGAGGCAGGAGGATCATCATGAGTTCAAAGAGAGCCAGAGCTACATAGTGAGTTTGAGGCCAGCCAGGGACATGGCAATAATCTATCTCTAAAATAAATCAAAACAGTAAGTAGACAAAAAACTAATTGTATTTTTTTTCTCTGTCCCCCTTACTTTACAGTCTCTCTGTGTTTACACACCAGGGCCATAGTCAGAGCTGCTCTGACAACAGGGATGGGTACTTTGTAGATAACGTGAAGGTTTGTGTATACCTTACAGATTCAGTGGAGAAAGAAGTAGCCACAGTGAGACTGAGCAGGATGTTATGAGACTTCATCAGGCTGATCAGCACGACCTGAGCTTTGGAACTCAGGCCTTGTTTGAGAAACTCTTAAAGGGTTTCTGATTCATATTTTTAGACTATGGTTGACCACAGGTAAATTCAGCAAGTGAAAAATGCAGACCAGGGACTTCCTGTATGTTTGGTTTCGTGCAACCCACACATTCACTTTGCTTTCGACAGATGGGTGCTCATCTCTGAACACGAAGCTGGGTAAGAAGTGTAAGAGACACTGTGTAAAGACAAGCTCGCTTGGGTGTGCATGTGCTCTCTCTCCCTCTCCCTCCTCTCTCCTTCTCTCTCCTTCTCCATCTCCATCTCTTCTATCTCCTCCCCTCCCCTTCCTCTCCTCCATCTTCATCTCTTTCCCCTCTTCCTCCCTCTCCCTATCCCTCCTCCCTCTCCCTTTCCATCTCTTCCCCCCCCCCCCGTCTCCTCTTCCTCTGTCTCTCCATCTCTTCCTCCCTCCCTCCCTCCCCACTGTGTACCTTTTCTGCTTGATCGGACAGTGAGACCTGGAGTCTCCAGATCTTCAGATGTGCCCAGTGTCCTGTGGTCTGGGCTGTGTTCATGAAATGTGGCTCTTCCTATGCTCATGGGTTCTTTGGTTCCTGCCTGTGGCTCCATCTGCCACAGAGGGAAACAATCAAGTCTGAGCTTGTCCATAGATTAGACGTGCATCAGAAGTGCAGGTGGGAGGGTGCTCTGCTTAGACTAGAGCAGGAGGAGCAGCCAGGGGCACGTGCTGCTGAGCCTTCAGATCCAGTATGAGCCGCACAAGCTGAATGCAAGCTTGAGCTTTTGCTGTTTGCTGCACAGGACACTTTCCCTCAAAGGCAATCAGAATGTGCCTGACCCTGGACTTCGATTCAGAGGTCTTTTGTAGAGCTAAGACAGTGCCACTTTCCCTTGCATTGGGCAGTGTCTGTGTACCCATAGAGCCTTCTACCACTTGTTCTTCTTTCCCTTACTGTTTTATTCGCAAAGACAGGCTTGAGAAGGTCATCTCGTTACTCCACAAAGCTAAGGGACAGCACAGACAGAACCCATATTCTTGGCTCTGAAGCTAGGCTCCAGTTTGCTAATACAAAGGACAGGATCTAGTCACAAGTAGACTTGACATGATGACCCAGTTATTCCATGTCAAAAACATTCTGATATGGGAAAGCTAGAGAAACCTAGGAATATGACAAACCATCCATCAAAGATCCAGGTTCCTTCCATCTTCCTGATCTGCCTCATTCAGATTCCCACCCTCAGTCTCTTCACTCAATGTCAGAGTCTTGCGTCCAGAGACAACGATGCTGCACCAGGCCGAAATGAAGCAAAAGACATGATGTGCTTTAGCTATTTGTATCTTAAATGAGGACCACTCAAAACCTCTCTTGGTACTCAACAGAACATACTGGGTTGGACAGCCAACCGTGTCATAAAGGATTCAAGGGAGAGAAGAATTGAAATGGACACGTTGACTCCAGGACAAGACTATTAGCAAGAAATGGGAAGAGTGGACGTTGGCTAGGCAACCAGCAGTCTCTGGCAGAGTGGTCATAAATTAATTTGGAATAATTGATAGCAAAGCAACAGGTAGTCCATCTGTGAAGACTCAGGGTACAACTGATTTCTTTGATCTGAAGTGAGTATCTCCACGTTCACAATGAGTTTACTTTATGTAAGAGATAGGAGAGGAAACTCATCTTCCATGTTGCCAGGCTGAGTTGCTACAGATAATACAAGGCTGTAAGATTCTCACTCAAGGAAGCATCACTATCCTTCCAAAAGGCAGAAAGCAAAGAGGAGAAGCATGACGCCTACACATCGTCTAATGCTTTCTAAGCAAGAAATCACTGTGGCTTGACTTTGGGGGTTCAACAAGAGGAGGGTCACAGAGATGGCTATGATAAACAGCCTAGGTTCAAGTCTCCAGTACCTACATAAAAAGCCATCCACAGCTGCACAAGCCTGGAATCCTAGCACCGGAGTAGAGACAGGAGGCTCCCTGGAGCTCACTGGTCAGCTAGCCAAACCAATGAGCCCCAGGTTAGGTGACAGACCCAGTTTCAAAAAAGGATGTGGACACTGATTGAGGTTGATATGCATATGTGACAACACACATACACCCAACACACATGTACACAAATACATAAAGAATAAAGAAATGTCCGCCAACAAGCTTAAGTAGAGGCGAGAAGATACGGTGACATTAACACCTACTATGGCCGTCTGGGAAAATCACGATGAGATCTTGTAGCACAGCTCTTCTCGGGATGTTGTCTTGTCTTGTTGTCAGCACAGCTTGGGCCGGATCAGGCTTGGGCTTTTTTAGAAGCTGAGGAATCTCAGCTCCAGAGAGAATATCACCTGCCTGGCAGGAGGCAGCACTGCCTCCGAGACAGATCGACAGGACCGTTGGAGGACACGCTAATGAGTGGAAACGAACCCCTCTGAGATGCTTTTCTTCTCAGTGTTCGGTAATTTTCATCCAAAGAATCTCAAGCATATCCCAGAGAACAGGGTTGCTAAGAAAATACAGGAACCCTTAATTCTGGTCATCTGGAAATATAATCACCAGAGGGCTGAAGAGATGGATCAGCAGTTTGAGAGTACTGGACACTGTTCCAGATGACCCTGGTTCAGTGCTCAGAACCTACACAGGGGCTCACAACCACCTATAACTCCAGTTAGAGAGGATTCGCCGATGCCCTCTCCTGCCCTTGGTACACACTCTACTCGCATGGTACACACACAAAAAATAAAATAAAATAAATAAATTTTGTCAGTCTTCAGACATTGGTCCAACAACATCAATGACGACAGCCACAAGGAATTCTGGCTGAGCCACCTCAACAAGGCATGCTCTTCTAAGCAAATTGAACATACGAACTGCCGCAAGCCACAGACTCTCTTCATCTTTGTATGGTGGAGAGGGCTCAGACACAGAAGACTCAGCCAGCCTGATTCATGAGAAACCCCGTCTCAAAAAATGAGATGGAAAAAAAAAAAAAAAAACCTCGACTGTAACGTTAGAGTCCAGTGGCTGCTGAGAACACAGCACCCCCAGTAGTCCTTCCCCTCTGACAGACCCTGGCAGGCGCCTGCTGTGATACTGTCTGTGAATTCCTGGACAGATAACACACTTACCTTCCACACCTGGGAAAGTGTGTTTACATCAAATGGGGCATCGGTGGTTACACCCTGCTCCCCAACCCCTTCCCTGCCTCCTGCCAGGGAATCAGAGAACCTGTTTGCAGGCTTGTGCTCTGAAACCACCATCTTCAGAGAGCTATAAGAGAAGACCTTGACTCTGCCATCCCCGTTCCCTTCAGAGCACCCAACCACACCATACGTCTGTCTCCGTAGCTGAGATTCTAACTCTACCCAGAGCCCTTCCCTTGCTGTTGTTTGTCCTTCTAATAAGCTCCCTTCTCCCAACAACCCATTTCAGGGACCTTCTTCATCCCACTTGCAAGACTTTTCTGATAGCAATTATGGGAGACATGAACTGACCAGTCCCCATCCATACACGTGCATACATGTTCCCACACACTCACATGCAACACGCACACAAAGAGAAAAGGAGAGCTGAGAAGCGTAGTTAGATCAGCATGCGGAGCCCCAGTCACCGATGGAATCTGCAGCCCTCAGGCTCTGCAAGCTGGGCTCTGAAAAGCAAAGAGCCCGAAGCCAAGGTATTGGTGAGATGAAATGGGGCAGAAGAAAGGGGAGAGAGCAGAGGCTTTCCTTCGGACTCTTTCAGTCAGTGAGGGAAATTAGCATTTTAATTTCCCACTTAAAATGCCGACCTCTTCTGAACGAGGAATAAATAAGTTAGCGCATCGTGGCTTGTCGAGATATTTGCAAACAGTTTTGTGAGAGTTTCTGGACTTTGTGAACTGGGTGATAAACATCTCTGCGGCTCAAAACTCATTATTCCTTTGTGAACCTCTCGCATGTGCAGTGCATGTTGCTTTTTCTAACATATGTAAAGCGTGCCTCTTCTATGGTGCTGAGAACTAAACCCGTGGCCTTGTTCATGCTAGGAAAGTACTCCACTACTTAGCCACAAACCCAGCCCTTGTTTTATGTCTCATTGTGACACAGGGTCCTGCTAAGTTCCCCAGGCTAAACTTGAATGTGTGATCCCCCTGCCTCAGCCCCCTTAGCAGGTGGGAGGACACGCCTAGGTCATTAGACCCAGCTAAAATATGCATGTCACACTTATTCTGATATACTTTGATTTTATCTATTGCCTAATCATTAAAAACTTCAAAGTGACAGTATGTTTTAGCTCATTTTGAGAAAATGTGCCAATCTGAAATTCTGACTCCTTTCTATAATTAAGAGCTGTCAGGCTGCAATGGAGGGGTCTTGGGGGAAATTTAATCATTTTCTCATTCTACATGAAATAAATTCTATTTTAATTCCAATGATGAGGCTCTATAAAGAGCCAAACTTCTTTCTGTTACTAGTATGCTTTTGAAACAATGGTTTCAGCTCCCCCAAAGCCCCAGCAGACATCGCAGTGGGCTGCAAGCTTGAGGGAGCCCGGAGCTGAAGGAGCCCAGGAATACACATATGTACAATTGGCAGATTCTGACTCCTATCTCTCCCCCATTTACAAAATGGAAGGGAGAAATAATCTGAATTTGGAAGCTTTCAAAAAAAAAAACTCTTGGAAATATTCCTGTGTTTCCCTCACTGGGCTGTGGAGTCACTGAAAATGTCTCTTGGCAGGGGCGAGAACAGAAACAAAGAATAGGTAAATATTGAGAGAATATGTAAAAATATTGTTGTGTACTATCCCTATCCAAACAGAAGAGGCTCATGGCCGCAAGCGAAATGTGTTTCAACTTGGGGAACCAGCACTAGTTTGGAAGGAAGATAGCTGGCGTGTTCTCGCTTAGTGAACGAGACGTGCCTTGGCTGTGGGAAGCAGTTTGTCTGAACATGCTTCCAATGTGAAGGGTGGGTATTCTGCAGCGAGGATGAAGTACATACGGCCTACACCCAGGCCCAGAAGTCACCCTCAGCACCCACAGAGCACTGGTGGTCTGGACCAAGTGAAGGGAAGTTGAGTATTGGGCAATTAGCAATGAGAAGTGAGAAGATGGGAAGTCGGGTGAGCTAAAGTGCAAAGGGAGGGTACCTTAGCGGTGTGAGTGACCCTTCCCAAAGGCACCACGCAGGGTGCACATACTGACCAAGGGGCTGGACTTAGGCGGAAGAGAGGCGCCATTACTGGCTGTTATAATAAATAACTGCTAGCTCACATTCAGCAGACAAGGAAGCACAGCACAGCACAGCATGGGGGTTCGATTTGTCTCCCTGAGGTAAATGATAGGTCCCAGAGTATGTGTGGCGGGACAAGAACAGATCACACACAGTGAAGGGTTCGCCCATGCAGAATTATGGCTGTAGCTTGGCTCTTGAAAATCCCCTCAAGCTGCTGTGCTAAAGGCCTCGTCCCAGTTGGCGATGCTGTTGGGAAACGGTAGAACCCTTAGGAAGACTTGGGCCTAGTAAGAGGAAATAGGTTACCAGGGTCATTCATCTTCTCTTCTCTCATTTTGCTTCCTGGCCATCCTGACGTGAGCAGTGGTCAATTCCACGTGCTCCACCATGATGCTCCGCCTTGCCATTGGCCCCAAAAGCAGCCAACACAATAAAGCACAGATGGAAATCTCTGAAGCAATGGACCAAGTATGTCCTTCTTCCATCTAAGTCAGTTCTTATCCTGGCACACAGATGGAAAGCTGAGCGACACGCATCCTAAGGACCAAGAAGCTGTGTCTCTGACTACCTGACACCAGGCTGCCCCAGTGCGTACCCACCTCATGGTGACGATAGAAGAACGAAAATGTACATTGGAGGTGGCAATGAGTCAGCAGGAGATAGACTCTTTGGGTAAAGGGATCTGGAACCAGTGGAAGGAGCTTCCCTTAAAAGATCAAGTTTAAACCAATAAGGGAAGGAGAGAGATTTCCAGGCACACACAACCCCAGCCCGACCTCGGTCTCCACAACTCACTTCCTCTAGCCAGGTGGCCATGTGCAGGTCAAAGGCACATTATTATTATCAAAGTTATTGCCACTCAAGTATAAAAAGTGGACTTCCATCATGGCCCCCTGTCCCTCACCCCATGTCTGCTAGCTAGACGTGAAGGATCTGAGTTCCACAGGATGGCAGGCTCTCAGGGTAGCTGGGGCCCCACCTCACTCATGATAATCTTCCCACGATCACTGGCTGTGTGTGAAGCAGAACCCTCTGCTTGTGCTAGACATCTGAGACTTAGGGCTGTATATTAAAGCAGCTCCTGTTGCCTTCTCTAACTGTTATAGAGGGAACATCATGGCTTAGGGAAGCAAAGTCAACCTGAGCCTGTCTGCTTGAGAAGAGGCAAGAACAGGCCAAGAGTGAGGTTAGCTTATTGGAGCAGACTGGCTCAGTGTAAAGTAATTGAAGATGGAGTTAAAACCTGTGTCACGTCTTACAGTTAAAGCCACATTTAAAGAGTTTTTAGGAGTCCTCTTATATATCTATATAATCATGCAATCTACACACATAAGGACACACACACACATACACACACGTGGATGAGTAGGTGTGTGGGTATACAAATGCATTAGCTTATAGTCTTAGGAGTCTTAAGACCTGTACAGACTCATCATTATCAGGGGGCAGCAACATCATTCCCTAAGACTCAACAAAACGTCTCTCTGTGATGGAATTTTCTTCCCTCTCCTCATTACCCAGTCACAGGTGATTTGCCATCACTATATTCTGGTTATGAAAATGCCACAACAATAGAGTAAAACCCTTCTGTGGCTGTGGCTTTTACTCAGTATTTCACCTCTAAAGTTAATTTTCTCTCTTTTATGTGCCTTGGTGTTTCGTCTCCATAAATGTCAGAGCACTATGGCATGCAATACCAATGGAGGTCACAAGAGGGCATCGGATTCCCCCAGAACTGGAGTTACAGTTGTGAACTGGGAATCGAACCCAGGGCCTCCCCAAGAGCAGTTAGTGCTCTCAACTGCAGAGCCATCTTTCTATCCCTCTAAAGTTAATTTTCAAAACCATGGCAGTGACCTGGATCAGGACCGCCTGGTAGCATGGTTAATAATTATTAGGTATGGGTGACTGTCTCATGGGGTACACTGTTCCATTCTCTCTACATCCACAGACTAGAAAAATACTGGTAATAAAAAAAATAATCTTTAATTTGGGAAAAGTTATCTCTGTGACTGGTAATTTACAGACCTGGAGAAAGCACGGCTTGATGGGATACAAAGAATCCAGGAACCCAGGGTGGAGGAGAGCAGGTAGGCAGAGCTACAATCCTGGTGCCCAAAGGCAGGGTCAAGCTTCCCACCCAGACTGGAAAAGGACTTACTCATCTACCAGCAAGAGCAGTAGTAGACAGTCCAGTCTGTGTGTTGCCCTTGAGTATGAGACTCCAGGACTCAACAGCTTCCAGAGCTACCGAGGCCAAGCAAAGTCTCCTGCTTCTCCGTCAAGAACCATTACTCAAAGCCCTGCACTTCTAAAGGACTCCTATGTGCTGGGTTCAGGAGTTCAAAGGGCAGGTGCAGTCTAGTTAATTAGATAAAATGCATCTTGCCCAACACAATGGTAACCACAAGGGTAACCAACTGTGAAAAATGAGTCTTGCTCCTTTTGAAAACAGAAACAAGTCTATTACAGCAGAGGATCCAATTCTAGGCCAGAAGACAGTCACACGTCAGCTAGCCGTGTGCACAGAATTCTCTTGTCCATGGTCCGAACATGCTGATGGGGATAGAATTGGCCCTTCACCTCCTGAACTGTTTCCATTTGAACTTTGGAATGAAAACCCTTGAGCTTTCTCTGCTGTTGACGTTTAAGAACTTGGAAGAATCTAATCCTAGTGTTGGGGAGAGAGAGACAGGCAGATCCCCAGAGCTTACTGGTCAGGCAGCTCAGCCTAACTGGTAAGCTCCAAGCCAGTGAGACAGCCTTTCTCAAAGGATGTAGACAGTATTCCAGATGTTGAAACCTGAACCTTCTGACACGCATACACATATGAACTCACATGCACCAGCACACACACACATACACACACACACACACCACACACAGTTTAGAAATCAGAATTGTAATAAAACTTTCTCAGAATCATGGAAAGGATAACACGTAGTAAATTTGGATTTCCCAAGGCCCTATAACAGTTTCTCAAAAGGATGCAGTTTCTTAGTGGCACATGAGAAATCTTGGCAGGCTGCAGAAATATTCCTCTGACAAAGGTGACACTTTGATTTTAGTGAATGTCAGAAGCTTCGTTCTCTACTGTAAATATATAGTTATATGCACAAAAGTCTGTGATATTTAATACCGTAAAAATATAGTTAGGTTCACCAAGTCTTCAGACTCTGGCCAACAAATCATACCTACTGTAGCAAACCCATTATTTTGTTTGCATAATTCTTGGTTTAAAGTACATTTTAGGGAACTGGAGAGGTGGCTCAACAGTTAAGAGAGCAGACTGCGCTTCCAGAGGATTCAGTTTCCAGTGTGTACATTGAACAGCTCACACCCATCTGTAACTCTAGCTCCATGGGAGCTATCATCCTCTCCTGGCCTCTGTAGGCACTGCACTCATGTGCACATACCCACACAGGGACACATAATTTAAAATAATAAAATAGATCTTTCTTATTAGAGAAAGCACATTGCCTCTGTGTTTGCTGTAGGTTGTAACCCACAGCCACATTGGTCCAGAAGAACCTAAGTATGTATCTTATTAGGTCAGAGTGGGCCCAGCTGTGTATCCTAGTGGCTTTAAACATGTCACATTTAGTGTCCTGAGGACACTACTCCATCTGCTGCTTTTACATTCTCTCAAAAGCCCCCGAACAGTGGGTAATATGCCTGTCTAGTGAAGTGAGAACATGGAAGTGAGAACACAGTACAAGAAATGAGAACTGCCAGCCCCAGGGGTATCATCCAAGGTTAGAAAGGGAATCCAGAACTCAGCAGGTAAGGTGTGATCTCTTCCAAGAGTGACTGAGAGAGTACTTGGAAGAGTCTGGAGTCATTTAGGGTTCTCATGGTGTTAGAAGGAGCAGTTAAAGGAAGAATATAGTCAGGGGTACCACTTGGCACCCTGACACAGACAGGCCAGAGATCTGGAATTATCCACTTAACACTGTCAGCAAGTTGAGAGAAACTGTATTCAGGAAAGATTGCTGAAGGATGTGACCAGAAAGTTTCAGAGGTATCACCATCCCTAAAAGATGACCCAGTGTGCCCATCAGCCAAGCCAGGCTCTGCTACACTGGAGCCAGCCTGTGCCTTTACACATCTCATGGTCTTTGGTTTTAACTATCCAAACAGTTCAGTCAAGAGAGGTGTTGGGCTTCAGCTCCCAGCAGCCCCTGCTCTGTGGTGATGGGTACCTGGGAAGGACAAGGCTCCTGTCACCACATCTCACAGCAGAGGAGATGGAAGCAGCTAGAGCAGAGGACAGTCAAAGAGATGGCCTCCAGCCACTGTGAAGTCCTCAGAAAAGAAGCCAAATGAGGGGGACATGGAAATGGCTGGAGACACACAGGAGCCGCCACCTCTAGATTCCTAGACTGAGCACACAGCAGAGGTTACCCTGAACCTCCAGTTCTTCCAGCTGCTCTGGGTCTCTGCCATGTGTTCCTTTGTTCCATCTTACTTACGAACTTCTACTTGGCTAGGGTCAGTTCAAGCTGCTTGTGGCCCTTCTGTCCTGGCTCCCAGCTGGGACTGAGAGATGACCCCGCTCCCGGTACTGTCATGTCTCTGCAATGCAGAGGTGACCATGTCATGAAAGGGCCACTGTTTCTGCTTTAATTGCTGCCCAGCAGAGACAGCTCAGTTAACAGCACCTGTATCCAGTGATGAACCTGAGCCAGACACTTAGTGTGAGGACTGTGCCAGGGGTACAGAAACACCTGGCAGGGCAGATAGAGAGGGTGGAGACACGGCTCGAAGGTGAATAAACAAAGGAAGCTTGTACTGAGAGTGTCAAAGAGCCAAACAAGGAGGCCACCAGCATTTTGGAGAGGGCCAAGGCTGCTGCCTGATGGAATTACAAGACAAGGAACTACCAGTGGTCCTCTCTTCACTGGGCATGCTCAGGTTCCTGGTGGCATCATCCCTCATCCATCACATAGATGTAGAAGCTGAGCTGTTGTCAAAGGGGACCAGACCATTAGAACTGCAGGCTCCCTAGAAGCCCAGGGCAGCATGGAAAGGCAAGAAGGCAGTGAGCTCAGACACCTGCTGTGACCTGTCAAGCTCACGAGGGGAACTTTCCTATTTATGGTACAGTTTAACCAGCCACCCTTCAATCTCAAGTGGTTCACAGAGCCATGCTTTTACTACAGGCCATGGCTTTGGCCCTCTGGAAGAAGAGAATGGTTGGGCGCTTCCTCTGCCCCACAGGGACAGAGATGAGGCCCATGTGTCACTCACTCAGTGATTGGCTAGTCTGATTTAAAGAAAAGGCTAGAGAGTATCTGCCCCCTGGTCCCTTCCTTACTCTGGTGCCTGAGCCTCTCGGGCATTATCCAGAAAGACAGCTGGCCCTGTCACACGGTGGCTTGGGAATCTGAGACTAGGTGCTACTGGGCATGGCAGGGGCAGGTCCAACTTTTTATGAGGAGCCCCTGAGTTCAAGGTCAGCTCATCTATGACATTCTTCCCGGGGTGGGGGGACAGGCACAGAGAGTCCAGTGCAGATGAAAGAGGGGACCTGGCCCCATTCTTCAATGGGGGGAGTGTCTAAGAATATACAGGCATTTCCAACTTATCACCATCTCATCGCCTCTGCATGAGACTGTGCAGGTCTGATGAGAAGAGACAAGACTTGCAAACATCTTTAGCCAACCCTGCCCCAAGTCTGTCTGTCTGTCTGTCTCCTCCCACCTCGATCTTGCTCTCTCTATTCCTTTCTTTTCTTCTCCCTTTTCTTTCTTTTTGCTGATAGTATAGCTTTTGTTGTATTTTAAAAATAAATGTACAGACTGTTCATTGGTCGAAGCTCTTGCAGTGCCAGATGAGGACTGGAGTTTGTATTCCAGAAGCCTCCATAGATGCCAGGTGAGCATAGCAGCCGTTCTATAATTTCAGCCTTGGAAAGGAGAGACGGGGGATCCTCAGAGCAAACTGGCTAGCTAGTCTAGCCATGTTGGAGAGTTCTGGGTTTGAATAAGGTAGAAGGGTGATAGAGAATGATTCCTGACATCAACCTTAGATCTCCACATACTTGTACATGCACCTACACATGCACGCACATACACACGTGGACACATGCAAAAAATCATGAACGTACACAACACACACACCTGTACACGTGAAAAATACAAAAATAAAAAAATAAATTTGTATTTTATGTCTTCAGTAGGGAAGGGAAAGGAAACTGAGGCTCAACTCACGGTAGCATCTCACCTGGAATATGCTGGGCCCGGATACCTCCGGAATTATTATCCAGGAGCATGCCTCCTAAGTGGCTTCCAGCATGTTTTTTTCTGTATTTATCCTTTGAAGTTTGAGTTCGAGGAAATCTGCTACTTATGTATTTATCAGCGGACTCTCAAAACAAATCAATGCTGGGAGTTCAAAGTGACCTTAAGTTGTCTGTTTGCATTTCCCCTGACGCCCTGCATTTCATGGCCAGCTAAATTGATCTACTGAGCATTGAATCTATTGCCAACGTGTGCTTGAGGCCACCCCTTGCTCTCTGTTTATGCTCTGTAACACCTGGACAAGGAAGGAGCCCAGAATCTGGGGCTCAGTGAGTCTCAAAGACCCTTCCGAGGTGCTCAGGAGGGGCGGCGCTCAGGCAGGTGCCCACGATGCCTGACTTCATGGGCTGCACCCTCTCTTTTGAGCACTCTGTGGTTCCAGTGGGCAAACACAAAGCTTTGTATCTGAAAATGCCATTTTTGGCAATGACTAATGTAACACCGGGAGCACCAGGCAAGGCCACTATCTCTCATACAGCTACCCCCCAAGTAGCAACTTTTGTTCCCACAACTCATGTTGTTTTCTCTGTCCCCATTCCTGGATAAATAAGAACTGGGTTAAATGAGATTCATCCCCCACAGAGGCCCCAGAAGCTTCCCTGACTCACTTTCTAGGGGAACAAAAGAATTGTGGATGAAGTAATTCCCCTTTGTTCCAGCTGGTGCTCATCAGGAGAGGGCAGGGATCCCACTCTTCGGCCTCCTTTCAAATCCTTAAGGGGATGTACAGATGGACAGACAGAGAAACTTTCACCTTTCAAAAGCATTTTCCCGAGTTCTTTAGTGGGAGTATCCTGCGTATGAACGCTGTCACTGCCGGGGCTGTTGGTAGGCACAGACCTACACACAGATGGCGTTGGTGAAACAAGAGGCTGAGTTTACATAGAAAGAAAGGCTTGGGCAACATTGTACACAGCACTGAAAAGAAACCTGTCCAGGTCAATCTCCATCATCTCCATCATCTCCATCATCTCCATCATCATCATCATCATCATCATCATCATCATCATCATCGTGACTGACAACCATCATAATCACCACTATCATCAGCATCACCACTGTCATCATTATCACCATCATCAGCATCATTGTCACCATCATCCTTATTGTCATCACCACCATCACTATCATCCGTAACTTCACCATGACTACCATCATCATCACCATGATCACCATGACCGCCATCATTCTGCTCTCCATTTTCACCATCGTCACCATCAGCATCACTACCATCATTCATTGCCAATGCCAATATCCTCATGCCTACACTTGGCTCGGAGACTCAACCCTTTGTAGCAGACATCTGTCACGTGACCTAGTTCTAACTTCCTCTTCCGGAGAGTACCCTGACTCCCTGATCAGAGTTGCCACTGCCTATACTCAATTGACCTCATTGTCATAGCAAATGCAGAGGCTGCTTCCTACTGGGACACTGAAGACTGCCCTCCCTGCTCTGGCATGGCCATGGGTTCAATGTGTCCTAGGCATGTCCAAGTGATGTTCCCTTTTAGGATGTAAGAGCTTCACTAGGCATTTTCAGGGACTGGACATATGCCAAACACCCATTCTATTCACCAGAGCTCCCCAGATTTTTCAAGAAGTAAATGCCATGCCTGTGAACTGTATCATAAAGGTAATTTTAGGAGTTAATTCTCCTTTAAAAAAACTATGCCTGTCCCCTTTCTACACTTCAGAGATCGTAAGGAATTTTCAAGGTCAGAAGGCTCAGCCAAGGTCATTGCATGGTACAGTAATGGTAGGGAGCTGTTGATGGACTCATGATGGCAAGTGGAAAAGGTACATACCTGTGCCTGCCTCTGTTCTTCAGTCAGACTCAGATCTGTCAACATCCCTCCCCTCCTCAGTTAATAATTCTTGAGTCCCCTAATTACCATCCAGGAAGCCCTTTGTTTAACTTTTTTGTTAGGGTAGCCATGGTAGGATGTGTAGCCTATAACTAGATATATTCTGGGATGCAACATGGCTGAATGAGAGATGCCTTGCTAGTCAGAGATCAATGCAGAGGAGACACAAGGGACTGAAGGAAGCCCAAGGCCAACTGCAAATCAACCCATCATTTCCTAAAGCCCCAAGTCCTCTACAAAGCAGCTTACCAGCAATGGTGGCCCTTCTTGATTGTCAATTTGGCTACATCTGGAATTAGCCAAAACCCAGAAGTTGGATACATACACCTATGAGGGAGTTTCTTAATTAAACCATTCAAAGTGGGAAGACCAACTTTTAATCTGGGTCTTTTGAATTGGGAAAATCCAACTTCGATACAGATTTTTTTGAGGTGGGAAGAGCCCTGATTTGTCTTAGTTCTGCCTTGTATAGGTCTGATGTTTGTCTTCCCATTGAGCTTCCTTGACATTGAATAAATATTTGGCTCAAGCCTCCAGTTCAACCTGAGGACCAGGGCTTCTTAGAAACTCAGTCTCTATAGGTGAAAGATAACAGACCAGCTGGTGTGGAGGGTGAGAAAGGGTCCCCATGTCCATCTTCTCCTACTTGGCATTTGGGCAATTTGAGCCACTGGTGGCTTCTGCACCCTGTGTTCTTCTATGTGAGGGAGATGGGACAGGGAATGGCGGGTGGGATCTCAGAACAAAGGGCATAAAGTGCCTTGGGTGCTTCTGTTGTTTACAAGCAGGAAACATTTTCTGAGATTTAAAAGAACTTGGATGTCAGTGAAATGAAAGCACTTCACTTTTCTCCTACAACAGGGGCTTCAAGACTAGAGCAGCTGAGTGGGATAGATTTTATAAGACAACAAGCCATCTCAATGAGAAGTGCCCCCACGCCCCTCCACACACAGCTCATTAAAACGTATTTATAATTTGGTACCTAAAATGGAAGCCCCACCCTCTCGTGCATTCTCCACAGCATCTCCCCTGAGAACACAGGCACAGATAAGTCTAACCCTATTTATGGAGAGTCAAATGACAAGCTGAGCACATCACTGGGTCCAAGTTTATATTGTCTACTTACATACACAGATTAGATCCAATCAAGATTGCTCATGTTAAGTGTGTAGCAAGCATACACCAAGGCCCCGGGGAACATCATAGAGGAGGCGGCAGAAAGGATGTAAGAACCAGAGGGTGATGAAAGCTGTGCAATGCTGTGTTCTGGGTTTCCTTTTTGTTTGTTTGTTTTGTTTTTCAACACAGGGTTTCTGTGTGTGTAGGCCTGGCTGTCCTGGAACTCACTCAGTAGACAGGGTTGGCCTCGAACTCAGGAACTCAGAGATCTGCCTGTCTCTGCCTCCTGAGTGCTGGGATTAAAGGTGTGCACCACCACCGCTAGAAATGCTGTGTTCTGAACATGACATGACGGTTGCACTCATGAACTCAGCGAAGCTGTGGTTATCTCTATAAGATCAATCTAGTCAAAATTCCAGCATGGATGAAGAAGAAGCTCTCCAGGGCCTACCCCTTACTGAGGAGCTAGTGGCAGTTGAGACCTGCTAGGAGAAGGAGATCATTGCCTTTTGAGGATAATCCTCTCGGTAGGTTTCCCATGCTCCAGTGCATAATCCCACCCCCACGCACATATTGGCAGTGCTAACTGGTCTTACTGGGCTATAAAGGAAAAAGACATGAAGTTGGGTGGTGTATGTTGTAGGGATATTGGGGGAGTTGAAGGGGGGGTGGGGGAGTAGATATATTTCACAGAGTTATATAAAAAAAACCTCAAATATAAAGAAAAAAATTTAAAACCAAATTCATCATTAATGGTTTCTGAATAAATATGCTTTTTCTCTGTATCTAACATCACCCAATCTTTGACTTACAACAAGATCCAACAAACCTACAAGGATGCTGTGTGTTTGCTTCTGAATGTGCAGAGGCCTAAGTCTAACCCAAGGGCCGTGTGGCCCAGCAAAGATGATGCATTTTGATTCTATCGGAGAACTAAGAGAGCTGATCTCACTCAGGACTCCAGGGGACACATTTATTGTATCACAGATGGTGACAGGATCCCAAGCCTTTGTAAAACAGAGAACCACACACGCACAGCTGTTTCCAAAACAGGCTTAATGCAGATCTCAGTTCCTGAAGCCAAAGCCAAGAAGACACTAAGATTCCAGTTCTTGCCCAGAAATCCAATCTCAGCCAATGACCAGCATGAACTTCGAAGGGAAGATGGTATGATTATAGCAGAGGTCCTCATTTCCAAAGCCATGATTTCTAGGCAAAGTACTTCTCTCTATAAACAGCCATCTTTAAAGATATTATGCAAGGCTGGTGAATTTGGAAATTGAAGCACACAGTTGCAGAACATGGGGAGGGCTCGTGGCCAGCTGAAGCAAAATCTGTTTTCCAGACAGGGGCAAAAGGAAATGCAAGTGAGGCCACAACTTCACAGATGTCTCTCCAAACTCCACCCCCCCCGCCCCCCCGCTAATCCCCAGATGCACAGAACAGGAAGCCAAGGTTTTTGCTTCTCAGTTTTAGCCAAGTTCAATCATTAGACAAATGCTGTTCACTAATGTCCTCTGCTTTAGTCAAAATTTAAAAAGGAACCCCCGATGCCAGGTCAAAATCAACTTAAATTTGCAAGTTAAAGCTAAAAGAATAACTTCTTTCCTGGAGCTCAAGAGCCCTAAACAAAACATAAGGAGAAGGGAGTAGAAAAAAGCAAGAGAGGGAGGGGGAGAGAGGGAAAGGAAGGAAGGAAGGAAGGAAGGAAGGAAGGAAGGAAGGAAGGAAGGAAGGAAGGAAGGAAGGAAAGAAAGAAAGAAAGAAAGAAAGAAAGAAAGAAAGCAAAGAAAGACAGACAGAAAGGGGGGCTATGAATCTGAATGGAAGAATAAGAAACTAATCTGATCAGTAGCTGAGGAACTTGAAAACTCACAGACAACATGTGTCCCACAAGCAGTTACACTCATATTCCTAAGGCTCATGATAAAAATTAATGTGTCAGGAGCTGGAGAGATGGTTCAGCAGTTAATAACACCTGATGTTCTTGCAGAAGACCAGAGTTCAGAACTGGTTCCCAGAACCAGTATCAGTAAGCCCACAATGTATAACTTCAGCTCCAGGATGCCCTCCTTTGGCCTCTATGGACACTGCACTCATGTGGCACACACACACACACACACTACACATCTCACACAAGTAAAAAATCTAAAAATAGATGTTAAAAAGCAAGAAAACAAGTGATGTATTGCACAGCAGGCCAAGTTGGTGAGTAACGTCATGCTGTTGGAACAGCATTATTGCCTAATTATCACAGTCAAATTTACCTGCATTTAATATGAAGCTAAAGTCTTCAGTTACATCACAATCTACACAAGGCAAATTCTTCTTACATATTATATCCCAAAGAGAACTCCGGAGTGTATTTCTAAAGTGCACGGTGCGTCTTTTAAATATCTCCTCTCTTCTACAACCTTACATAAGATATACAAGATCCTACCAGATATTCTCCACCCTTTATGCTCTTTATTTTTTTTTAAACACCACATTCTATTTCCAGGAAGCAACAAAGTGGTAATTCTGAGGCTGGTACCACTTTATACTTAGAGCCTGCCTGTCTGGAATAGATTCTGTGTTGGCAAAGCCATGTTCTCCATCCTCCTTGACAACTGTCGCAACGGAGTTTGCAGATTCACTGAAACTGTGAGGTGTTTAAGGATCTGATTGTGAAGTGGCTGATTTGAGCAACCCTCAGTGGCCTAAAGCTTGTCAATAAACCCTTTGCAAAGGCCACGGGATCTCAAAAGCATCCACGGCTCTTCTGTAACAGCCTGGGAGTTCATTAATGTTAAAAGAATGTTTTATGGCCCTGGAGAAATGACCCAGTAGTTAAGAGCAATCATTACTCTGCCAGTGCATCCTAATTCAGTTCCTAGAACCCATATCTGGCAGATAACAACCACCCATAATTTCAGCTCCAGGGTGATCTGATGCCCCTTCTGCCTTCTTCAGGTACTGCATACACATGCACATACCTAGATATACTATTAAATTCTGTTTTGTTTTGTTTTTTTGAGACAGGGTTTCTTTGTGTAGCCCTGGCTGTCCTGGAACTTGCTCTGTAGACTAGGCTGGATTTGAACTCACAGAGATCCACCTGCCTCTTTTTCCTGAGTGTTGGGATTAAAGGCATGTGCCACCACAGCCCAACTAAAAATAAAATAACCCCCCCCCAAAAAAAAAAGAAAGAAAGAAAGAAAGAAAGAAAAAAAAAGGATTATTTTCTAGGCTGCGTAGACAGCCCAGTCAGTAAAACATTCCCCATGAGAACATGGGGACCTGATTTTGATCCCCAGAACCCACTTAAAGCAGCTGAGAATAGGGCTAAACACTTGTAATCCCGGTGCTAGAGGGTAGAGAGAGGAGGGTCCTGGAGTGTCATTGGTCAGCCAACTTGCCTAACCAGCAAGCTCCAGGATAGTGAGAGACCCTGTCTCAAAATAAAACCAAGGTGGACAGCACCTAAGGAAGGACACCCAAGGTTGACCTGTGGCCTCTACTTTCATGCACATACACACGAACGCCCCCACAAAAATATGTTCGTAATTAAGTCACCAACCAGAACCAACAAACTAGTCCTAATATTGCACAATGAGAACAGAGCATGTGAACATCTTCAGGCAGCTCCGGGCTAGAGGCATAGCCCAGCAGCCCAGCTGGACCCTGAGGCTGCCACAGGTAAGACACGGGGACTGGCTCACCTTAGTGTGAAGCGACCCTCTGTGCAGTTCCTGGAGACGGAGATGGGGAAGGTGAGTACATCTCCCTGTCGCACAGTCTTGGGGACATAATGAACGGCCACGTTGCCATCCAAGCGCAGCTCCCTCAAAGGTGGACTGCTGGGGGTCTCGTGAAGAAAGACACTCCCAATTCTGTGCAAAGGGGGGCTGGATTCATCAACATCGTTGTGGCCTGACGGAGCACCGCCACCCTTCCTGGAGTCCTCCTTGGCACAGTCCCCTCGCTCATCCCCTGGCTGTACAGCATAATATAGTTCCACGGGACTTCCCTCTGGCTGCTCCACGGGCCTCCTGCGCCCGGACACCACAGTTGGGGGGCTGAACCAGCCAGGCAGCATCTCCAGCTGTGCCACGCACAGTCCCAGCGCCCCGCCCAGCTGGCAGCTGCCCCGAACCTCCCTGGTCTCTCGGAAAGCAAAGACCCGCAGGCAGGGCAGCTTCTCATCTCTGTGCTCATCCCAGTCTCGACCCACGATGTGGAAGAGCACCTGCACTCTGGGACGGCTCGCATAGACCCTCTCCTGCAGGATGTAGGCCTTCAGCCTCCAGTTAAGGGAGAACGTGTTGGTGAATCCAAATGGGTTGGAAGGCAGCATCAAGTCCTGGGGCACCACCTGCTCGAGAGAGAAGGGCCCGTAGCTGGCGTTGAGCACCGGCAATCGCTTGGACTTGTAGATCAGAAAGGACTCAACCCGCGACTGTAGGCTGGAGTTGCGCATGATGTCCTGGTTGGCCTCCTTCAGGAAGAAGGAGACATCCGCATTGTTGATGTGGTAGGTCACCGGGAGGTAGGTGGGCAGCAGTGAGAACCGCTGGATGCTCTCCAGGATCCCTCGGCCTTCTGTCACTGTTGGGAGGAACCAAGGGCAGGCATTAGTGATCCTGGGACACCAGATTAGTAGACTCGGAGGGCACACTGGTAACCACCCACGGCCCTACCTTTGGACCCATGATGCAATTCTGAATTATCCACTGCTCCTTCTTTGAATCAACTCAGTGTATAGAAAATATATGGAAAGGGGCTGGGGAGATGGCTCAATTGGCACACAAGCAGGTGGAAGCAAATTGGAATTTAAAATTAATTAAAAATTAGCTGAGTGGGCTGAAGAGACGGGTCAGCCATTAAAGGCTAGGCTCCCAACCAAAAAGAAGCTGAGCACAGGGTACCTGCCTGTAAGTCCAGGGTGGGGGATAGGGGGGTGGAAACAGGAGGACCCTTGAGCTCCATGGACAGTCAGGCTAGCTTAATCAGTGAGTGCCAGGTTCAGAGAGAGACACTGCTTCCAAAAAAATAACATGGAAAATTTTTGAAGAAGATATGTGTTATTGACTTCTGGCCTCCATGTACATGTACACACACATGTGCATGCACACAAAAGAAACCATATGTAACTATATATATGTATATACATATGCATGTGCACACAGAGATGAAACAACTGTGTTGTGTAGGTGTTTCTTCTAGACACAAACAGTCCTTCCTAGGAGGTAGGAGGCTTCCACAACTCGCAAAGCATCATAAGAATTTGCAAGATTACAAGACACACCAGGATCCGTCCAAGTTTCTATAACAGAAAACCTTTCCTAGGAGAGAATATTAGCAGTTGAGCGTGGTAGCACACAAGTTCCATCTCAGCACTCAAGAGGCAGAGGTAGGTGGATCTCTGAGCTCAAGGCCAGCCTGGTTTGGAAAAATTAAAGGAGACCATATTATCTTTGGTGGGGGTGTCTGCAATACATGTCTAGACTTCCAGGGACACAAACAGCTTTTGTGGATTGTCAGCCACGTGGCAATCGCTTTGCAGTGATGAAGCTGCCTTTGGATCACTGTGACCTTAACAAACTTTTTGGTTCACCAAGTTCAACTTGGATGGAACTTTTTTCCTTTGTTTGCTAGCACCCTATCTGGAGTAAGTAGACGTTTGTTTACATTTCCCCAGGAAAGGACCAGCACCATATGACTACTGTTAGGTAGAAAAACTTGTCACTTGACACTCATAAACTTTGAAGGTGAATAAGGGAAGATGGAACAAAATCACATTTTTATATTTTATCTAGGCACAATAATACCTCTAAGGGGCTTAAGCCTCAGCATAAATAAATAGGAGGACTGGGGTTCCAATCCCTCAAACTCATATTAAGAAGAATCTGAGCTCAGTGGTGCATGTCTTAAGTCCAGGGCTCGGGAGAGGGAGACAGGAGGATTCTTGAAGCTAGCTGGATAGCCAGGCTAGCTGCATCAGTGAGCGCCAGGTTCAGGGAGAGACCCTGCCTCAAAAAATAAGGTGGAGAGAGATGGAGGAGATGCCTGATATGGACCTCTGGCCTCCACCATTTAGTTTTTTGTTTAGTTTTTGTTTTTTGCTAAAGGAGATACTAGTGGGGGTTGAGAAGGCACTAACATCATCTTACTAGATAAACAATGCTTTTCCCTTGATCAACTAGATAGAACAAAGTGGAACAGGAGTGACCTTTTCACACACAGTCTGACCCCACATCTGATCGTACCTGGTAGCATTTCTCATGTAACCTCACACTCCACATGGAAGGAGCATTGTCCAGAAATAATGGAGGATGAGGCAGAAAGAAGCATTAGTCAGTGATCTCAGTCACATGGAGGCCATGCCATGGCGTGAAGCTGAGGGTAGAGAGAAGAGACTTGGAAACTGAGTTGGTGAGAGTCCTCCCGAGACAGGGAACGAACTGACCATACCATGCCTTGGTTCTTTGAGTAGTCTGTACCCTCAAGCCAAGAATGGGAGGCAGCATCTACTTTTAATTACACCCACATCCTGTGAAGATCATTCTGCCACCAATGAACAAAAAATATTTTTCTTTTCTCTTTAGGGAACACATCCTCCCTCAGGGGGTAAAAAAAAAAAATGCAACATGTTATTTTTACAGTTTGTCTTACTTTCTGCAGTAAAAACCCAGACAAAGAAATTATACAACTCACAGAAGCCATTTAGAGAGAGCTTAGGAACAGGGAGCCACTGGCTTGAGTAGCCCTGACTTTCTGGGAACAGCTGCACTGGCCTTGCTGCAGGCCGCATCAGCAGCGGCCACATGGTGATCCCTGGTTATCCTGAAATACCACTGATATCCCTCCAACAACCTGCTTCAGTTTCAGTGACCCCCTCCCCCCACATGAAAGCACTCCCCGAGGCACAATGCCTTTTCAAGTCTGGACCTGCATCTATCAGGAGCAATGGGGACAGCCAAGAACTCAGACAGTACCTAGATTTGGCACAGCAAACTGTTGGACAGTCAGCAAGGCACCGATTCTCTTTGCTTCTGAGAGTCAATTGAAGTTGCAGTCCAGGTCTAGAACACAGAAGCTATGCTGCATACAAGTTTAGAGCCAGGCGGGGTTGGCAGATACCTGCATTCAATCCCCTCATGCTCATCTGCTCTGTCTGTCTGTCTGTCAGTCTGTCTCTCTCTCTCTCTCTGAGGAGAGGTGTAGAGCTGTGTGTTTAATGAAAGATGCAAGTTTGTGTAGTTAAGTCTTTTATTTTTAATTCCTTAGCATGTATTTGGACATACCGTCTCAGAATATGTTGAGTGCGACTTTGACCATTATCTAACTGGAAGAATCAATCTGTTTTCTTTGTTTTCTGTCTGTTTTTCTCTATGAATTTTAGGATCCTTGAATGGTAAAGTCTCTCTGCCTAGTGTCATCACCAAGCTCAGGGCAGGCCAAGTCTCATGCGTATATTAAGATGAATTACCTACAACTGTTAATCCATGTGTATTTGGACTGATGCAAACAGTAATTTCACAGGTTACAACCTAATAAATATGAAGTTCTTTTTCAAATACCAAAATAGGCAAACTGGGAAGATAGCTCATTTTGGATAAGTTATTTGCAAGTGTAAGGGTTAGAGTTCAGATTCCCCAGTATCCATGTAAAGAAGCCAGGTGGGCATGGAGGTCTGTCTGTAATGCCAGCACTTGGTCACGAAAACTCTAGGCCAATCTGACATAGGTAAATTGGTAATCTCCCTCCTTCATCAAGAAATCCTGCCTTAGTAAAGTGAGCAGCAATCAAGGAAGACACCTATATCAAGCCTGTGCACTCCCACACAGGTGCCCACATACATATCAACATGCATGCATGCACGCACACCACGCACACATACAACACGTAAACATTTTCCTTAAAAAATAAAGATATTATGGATGTTGTCACTGTGACTCTCAACCTGATGGATATGGGTTCGCCGTGGAAACTGACTTCTGAGTGTGTCTGTAACAGTGGTTCTCAACCTTCCTAAGGCTGTGACCCTTTAATGCAGTTCCTCATGTGGTGGTGACCCCCAACTATGAAATTATTTCCGTTGCTACTTTATAACTGCAATTTTCTACTTTTATGAATCACAGTGTAAATGTCTGATATGCAACATGGTCATAGGCGACCCCTGTGAAAGAGTAGTTTGGCCCCAAAGGGGTCATGACTCTCAGGTTGAGAACTGCTGGTCTATAAGAACATTTCCAGAAAAGTTTTACAGAGGAGGGAAGACACACCCCAAATGCGAACAGCACCATTCCATGGGACTAGAAAGGAGAAAAGGAGCACCAGCATTTCTCCCCCCACCTCTCTCTTTCTCCCTACCCCCTTTCTCAGCAGACACAGGTGACCAGCTGCCTCATGTTCTTGCTGCCATGTCTTCCCCACCGTGATGGACTGAACACTCAAACTTTGGGCCCAAATAAATCTTTCCTTCATTAAGTAGCTTCTGTCTGGTATTATGTCACCGAAATGTGTAAAGTCACTCACACAAGCCTAACAAGATGCCTTACCCGACAAAGTTTTATATGTTTTAATGTTCTGGAACTGGTGCCTGATTGGAATTTTTCCCCCGAAACCTGTGCTTCCCCATCTGAACTTCAGCACAAAGAGCAGACAGGCATTTTCTGTGAGTCCCCTAAGAGGAGCTTCCTGATTCCTCCCTCCTCTTGGGTACCATTTCTCACTCCTACCCCCATCAGCTGTCATAATCTCATCTTTCCTTTGTCCACGTCTATTGAAAAAAACCATCTTTCCAAAACACAGACAGTGCACCTCTGGGTCATGTACCCATATTTGTCCTACACAGCACCCTCATCCTCCTCTGTGCATCTCTGTAAGTCTCTACAGACCAGTAGGGTGTCTGCCATCCAATAGGGCCTCACATGATCCCACAGCATTTGCGGTCTTTAGAACAGCATCCGGCAAGTATCAGAAATTTGGTAAATATTTGATAAACAAGCGAACAAATGGCTGCACAAACAGATTGTGCAATTTTCTGTCCTAAAGAGCAGATTATACTTCCCATCAGGATTGTGCAAGCTCTCTTCTCCACAGCACAGCTGTAATCAGGATTGCCAATCCTTTCATCCCACTGAGAGCATGGCATAATCCCACTGGCAGGGATTTAAGAGAAGGAAGAGGAGATAAAAGGACCCTCCCTGGGCCGTGAGATTTCCTCTTAGGGACACCATATGTTACATGGTGCCCCTTGATTAGTCAAAACACATCGGATATTCCCCAGAGCAACTACTTTCAGCAGCCTCAAGCCAGTTTACCGTTCAGTCTAGAAACTGCCAAGGTCAAAAGCTCAAAGCCAAGCAGGGCAGATACCGGCACTGGGCACCCAGACCTCCCGAACCTCCCTGTCGAACATCTGACCCTGCTGCTCAGGGACACAAAACTTAATTGTGCAGCTAATTACATGGTGCCAGGTCAACCACACTGGGTCCTCTGACACTATTCAGAAAAATAGTAAAGCAAGAAAAGGTCACGGCTGGGCACTGGAGGAGAAATAACTCCAGCTTTTGTCTGCAAACCGTGGAGAGGTCTTTCACCCTGGTATTCAACCCACATGCTTGTTGCCTACAAATGCCTTACCAGACTGAGGCTCCTAGGTAACTTTCTTCCTTTCTTCCTCCCTGTCCTACAGCTCTCGTGAGTCTCTGGGTGGGAAGGCTTTATTCCATCTTACAGCTCACAGTCCCTCACTGAGGGAAGTCAAGGGAGAAACCTGAAAGCAGGAACTGAAGCAGAGGCCATGGAGGAATGGTGCTTACTGGCTTGTTCTCCATAACTCTTAACTCCATAACTCGGCTTGCTTTCTTAGTCCATCCAGAACCACCTGCCCAGGGGCAGCACCGCCCTCAGTGAGCTGGGCCCTCCCACATCAATCATTAATCACAAAAAAAAATGCCCCACAGATTTGCCCATTGGCCAATATGATGAAGGCAGCTACTCAGTTGAGGTTTCTCTTCCCAGGTGTGTCAATAATGACAACTAACCACCACACTCCCTTTGTCTTTTGCATGTCTGTGTATGTATGTATGTGTGTGTGTATGTGTGTGTGTGTATATATATATATATATATATATATATATGATGTGTATACACGCATGCATGCATGTACTTGTGTTTGCATGTATGTTGGAGCATGTAGGGTTACATGTGTGCAGAGGCCTGAGGCTGGCATCAGGAGTCTCCTCTATCTAATTCATTGAGGCAAGGTCTTCAGTTGAACCCAGATCTTGCTGATATGGTGAATCGAATGATCCATCTTTCTCTAGGGGATTCCCCTAGCTCGGTCTGAACAACAGAATTACAGTCAGGTCTCCAAGGCCACCCATCAGCTATGTGGGAGCTGAGATACCAACTCCCATCTTCAAGATTGTGTGGCAAATACTTTTCTGGCTGATCCATCTCCCCAGCCCCTCCCTCCGTCATTTCTTCCTTTTCCCCCTCCATCTTTCTCCTTCCTTCCTTTCTTTTCCCTTCTTGCCCCCCCTCTCTATTCCTTTTAATCTACAACATGGCACCCATTTCAGTCCACAGTGCACAGAACGGCCGCTGTGAAACCCACGGTATCCCAATCCCCAGAGGGGCTCCTTCTATCACCTAAGAACACCATTTTATTTCATGTAAAAATAAGCCAAGCGTTGAATAAGGAGCTGAGAACTGTAAAAGCAAATGACTGGCCCATTAGGAATAAAAAAAAGACAGCGTTCATTGGGGCATCACGGCTGCAACTTCTTTATGATGGAATGGAACGTGTGCTCACTAGTGGACTCAGATTTTTTTTTTTTTTACATTTTTGAGAAAATACTGTTTCCTTAACTAATACATTTGAGAAACAAGGAAGATGGCCACCTTGCATAGTCCAAAAAGAACAACTTAAGGGAAATGATTGTAGGTAAAAGACCATCAAGGGTCAGCTGGGAGGTGCAACCTGGCTCTTGCTCACTGTGAGTTCCCGAGAAGCCACCAGGACTCACACACCCCACGCAAAGAACAGCACAGTCCAGGCTTCCTGACACACAGGGATCCGGTTCTGGTTCCTTTTCTAGTGAGTACTAACATGCCAATTGGCACACTGAGAAAACAATTATAGGACAAAGAATTAATTTTTCTGTCTCCTAAGACCAAGAGTATATATGGGGCACCTTGTAATTTTGGTCTTAAATCCAGCAGCCCTCCTCCTGTTGTAGAGAGGTCAACAGTCAACCTGGCAGGACTGTCTGGTGTTTATCAGAGCAAAGGCCTAAGCCAACTGGAGGCCCAACTGTTAACTCATTCACCTCTGTTTTATAGAAGAAATCAGAGCGGTTTCAGATGTGTGGCAATGTGGAGGTTATAGAATCCATCCCTCATGGATAAGACTTGAGAAAGTACCTCACGTGGGGATGCAACAAGCTTTGTCACCTACTCAGTCAGAGATCATGATATTTCCTGAGCCTTGTTCTTGTCAAAGGCAATGACCTAGGATGAACATGTGCCACAGGTCACAATCCATCACTGAAGGAAGCCAGGGCAGGAGCTGATGCAGAAACCACAAAGAAGCACTGCTAGATTGCTCGCTCTATTCACCAGCTCATGCTCTGTTACCTTTCTTATAGAGCTCAGACCCAAGAGCCTAGGGATAGTGCCACCCATAGTGGGCTGGGCCCTCCCATATCAAACATTGATTAAGACAATATGCTCAAGAGATAGAGACACAAGCCAATCTGACCTGGGCAGCTCCTTAATTGAGAGGTTCCATATTCCCAGGTAGCTGGCTCTAGGTTATGCCAAGGTGTCTGCTGAAGCTAACTAGGACATACAACAGGACAAAGGACCCCCATGTGACAGCATCATCAACCCACAGCCATGTCATCAACTTCACAGCCATGGCTCTCTCCTGCCAGGAACATCAGAACCTCGGAACACCCTTACCCATATATCCAGGCTGCAAGTCACCGACCCAGAGGAATGGAAACAGCAGTGTGCCTCTCCCTGGTGGTTCTAACAACTGTGAGCAGAGGACACACACAGCCTGGCACAAGTGCGACTGTGCGACTTCCAGCACAAGACATTATATTATACAAAAGGGTAAAATCCCAGCAGAGATCCAACAAGCTGCAGAAGCAATGAGCACAGTGTTCTTTAGCTCAGAACCTAGAGCCCTCCGGATCCACTCTAGCCTCCCTATATAGTCTAGAGACTGCACTAGTCCATTGGCCATGACTTTCCCTGCTTTCCTGCATGTCCTTCTACCTCACAAGGCACCCTTCCCTGATCAGACCTTAGAGAGAAAACAGCTTCTGGACCATTGCCATGTGAGGGGGCCCCTTCAGGGGTTCTAAGTAAACCCATCAGGAAAGTTCCCTGACTTGCCCCTGCCCAACCAGCCTTGCACCTTGATGCAAAGACTCCATTGCTTTTCTACTTGAGTGCTTCAACAAGGAATTCAGCAGTTCCCATTACTCTCCCCGTGGAATTATTCACATGGTAATGACACATTTGCTGACTCCCTATTCGGTAGCTCCTCAGTGATGGATGAAGGAGGCAAGTCTCTGAGGCCCCACCCGTGGCGTATTTTCCCTGTCCTTCCTCCACAGTAAGTAGGACCTGAGAAGGGAGGTGCCGTTTCCAAATCCACAGAGGTGTCAGGTTGTTGAGGTAGGATTAAAACTGCCCATCGGACCTTCTGAGCCCCAAGCAACGTGACCTTCAGTGAGTCACTGTCTGATTTCGGCAGCTACTTCGTTCTCATGGTCTTTGCATTTTATGTAGTGTTCCACCCAAACAGCACAAAACCAAAGAATGCCCGGGTACATGAACACATGCGCAGACACACACACACACACACACACACAATTACTCACCACACAAACACAGACACACACAAACACATATAGCATACAGGCACCATACCAAGCCTACCACATAAGACAAACTACATACCACATACATACACACCTACCACACTACATGCAAACACACATAGACGATACACCACACCACACACACAAATACAAACTACATACTACATCACACAGACACAAACACACACACATATATACACCATACAAAACACACTCGTAAACACACACAAGGCATCAGGTTGCATTGCCATGCACAATAAACATACGCTTTCCCAGCCCAAGGTCTAAGAGTTGGGCACCCCTGGATATAGCTCACAGAAGTAAAAGGTTGGCCACCCCTAGACCTTAGGCTAAGACTAAGGATGACACGTCCTGGTACCCCATTTCTACTAGTTACTACCCAAATCACCACAGGTGCCAAAGTGGTTGACACCCTGGGGGCATGTTAGTATCCTTTTATGAGAAGACATCAGACAAGCAAACCATGGGCTATTTTGGAATCCACAGAACACAGGTGAGAAAAGACTCAGCTGCGCCCCCATGGCCAACCTGGCCCTAAAAAATGAGCCTCACAGATGGGGAGTGGCATGGTTATTGCAAACACTCTCCTGAGCCACTGGGTTCATGGTTTAGATGTTATCGAAGGGAATTGGTTTTCACTTCTCAGACATGTCCATCGCTTGAATGACCGAGGTAACCCGTGCTTTACTCAAGCCTCAATACACAGGGAAGAAGGCAGCCCATGAAGGATACAGCATCTGCCCGTGTGCATTTCAGTGCACAGAGCATCCTAGTATCACAAGTAACTTGCTAGGATACATATGTCTGAAGACTTTGAGGTTATATATAGCAAGACCAGGGACATTTCTGTCTCAATTCATCCACTGAGCCTTTTATAAGTGCCAGTGTCAAACTGTGCTTGGGAGGGAGGACCCCATGGGATCCATGTCTGTGTAGCCTCAGGAGGCTGAGGCTCTGGGGGAAGGGAGCACTGAAGTGCAGGCTAGGGAATAAATGCTTGCGAGAGGCTTCCATGAAGCAGTTAGTAAGCATCACGAAGAGCTCAGAACAGGTTGGGATGGGAAGGAAGGTGGCCATGCTTTCAGTGATTCTCCTGTCTCTACCTACTACCCCGCCACAGATTTACTGAGATCTCAAACATGCACTGCTGTCTCCGACTCTCATGGATTCTGAGGATTGGAACCAAGTGCCTTACCTACAGTACCATCTCCCCAGCCCTTTACCGTGTTTTGAAACCTGCTGCTCTCTCCCATCACTAGCCCTTCCAATCACTGGTACAGGTTCTAAGTAGTAAACCCAGTAAACCCAGTAAATCTCTGTAGTGTCAACAGTCTCCCAACTCCATAAAGAGCATCCATTCCTCATGTGGAAGCTGTGGGAAGAGACCATGTTTTTTCATTGATGCACCTAGCCATCCCACTGGGAAAAGAGACACTTGGGCTTGACAGAAAGGGCTCCACTCGAATGCAGTTGGTGACCTAAACATGCAGGGGACACTCGAAGGACAACAGTTCAAATGGTTACTTGTAACTGTACTTATAGCTCAAAAGTAGAGCACTTGCCTAGCATACACGAGGCCCTAGTTTCAAACCCCAGGGCAGCAAAAACAAAAACAGAAGAAAACACTAAAATCCAGTGTAGAGTGCAAACGCACCGGCTGCATAGGTCAGGGACCTGCCAGAGAAGTGAGCATGGGAACCCTCTCCATGAGAGGGTAAGACCAGGCCTCACCACTAATCACAGTGAGCACACAACATTGTCACGTTTTGCCTACAAAATATAACAGTTTCTGAACCACAGTGAAGAAAGCCACCAAAAGTCAGATACAAGGGGCTCACAATGGAGTTCCAGGGATGCACAGAGAGTCGCCTGTTTCTGGAAAAGGACAATTCAACGACACACAAAATAGCTTCCATGTCCTGTTCTGTCACCTCAGACCCTGTCCTGAGAAAACAAAAAGTTTCGAGAACATTCTGTGTAGTGCCACGCATAAAGTAAAAAAAAAAAAAAAAAAAATTAACAACCAGTCAAAGATCGGATAAAAGGTCCACATGGCCAATCACACAGAACCCCAGACCTCTGCAGGAAGTGAACCTGGAGTTTTGTGCCATGAATGTGAAACTTGTGACTGACACTCCCAGAAAGACAATCTCTACCTGGTGTTAAGTATTCCACAAGACTGGCTGACCAATTAGGGTATCAGTGACTCTAGAGAAAATGAGCCAAATTATCCTGAGCTATCTTCGTCCCTAAATAGCCATTCATTGCCAACCTCTGTGTCAGATAAAATCCTGGGACTACCAGGCAAATCCTGTGGCAATCTACACACAGACCTCTATCTTCTCCCAACCTGAAGACTGCCAGGGCTGAGGTCTTCAGCAGAGGTTTGCCCACCAACCCTGGGTTTCCCAAGAGAACTTGATTGATTCACAACTCCCTTCGTTCTATAACTTTAAAAACTTCATGAAGCGGTTGCCACTAGGATGTAGAGTTTGGGGTAACCTTATCCTCGTCTGGATTCTCATGATGTGATAAACTGATCCAAAATCAACTATGTGATAAAAGAGTTCATTTGGCTTATAGCTCTAATACAGCATGGAGGGGAGTCGGGGCAGGAACCTGGATGCTGCTTACAGGCTTGCTGCCCATGGCTTGCTCAGCCTGCTTTCTTATATAATCCAGGACCACCTGTCCAGAGGTGATACCACCCACAGCGGGAGGGCTGGGCCCTCCCACATCAATTAACAACCAAGAAAATGACCCACAGAATAACTAGTCCGCAGGCCAATCCAATGGAGGCAATTTCTCAGTTAAGGTTCACTCTTTCAAGGTGATCCTTGCTCTACTGAACATAAAAACCGACAAGCACAGATCTGAATCTGTATTTTAGGTCATGGTCATCCATATTTGATTCCAGAATAAACTTTTTGTCCTATTCTTCTTGAAATGAGAGTTATGGGTTTGTTTGCTGTTGCTTTCCTTGCAGTTACACCTTTGTATAGCTCCCTCTCAACTGGGAAAGAAACTTTTGTTAGTTTGTTTGTTTTTTGTTTTTTTAACACAGGGTTTCTCTTTTGCAGCTCCAGCTGTCCTGAAACTCACTCTGTAGACCAGGCTGGACTCGAACTCACAGAGATCCATCTGCCTCTGCCCGAGTGCTGGGATTAAAGGCCTGCGCTGTCACCACCCAGCCAGAATAAAACTTTAAAAAAAAGAGAAAGAAATGAAGAAATAGAGGCTGTCACAGGTCAGCCACCGGTGGCCCCAGATCCACACCTAAGCATCTTGCTGTGGAGTCACCAGCAAGCCCCCAGGACACAGAGAGGGCAGAGAATCCACACAGAAGTTAAGCCCCAACTTGACTGTTGGTCTCTGATCCATCAGCGAAGTGGCCTCCCTCCCAGAACTTCCCCGGAACCTCTCAGCATGCAGAAAAATAATGTCATTAAGTGACTTTATATTAAAACTATCAGACTGTCATATCTCATCAGTGTTTAAATTGTTTATATTAATGTTTAATTTGTTCGGGGATTGAGCAGCTTAAAAGCGGGCACGCACGCGCACACACACACACACACACACACTCTTCTCTGTTTACTGAAGGCAAAAATCATTTTGAGTTATATAACCCATATACTACATTTCCTGAAATAATTAAAGGAGAGAGCAGGAAAGAAAAGGGGAAAGGAGAAGGTGTGAGAGGAAAAGAGAGGAGAATGCAGAAGGGAGCAGGGACATCTTATCAGGAACAGGACAAGGACCCTTCGCTACCGTAGACTGAAGACCAGGCAAGATTTCCAGCTTTTTCCAATGTATTATTTTTATTTTTTATTTTCCTTTTGAGACAGGGTGTCACTACCTACTACTACCCCAGACTGGCCTGCACTCTCCATCCTTCTGCCTCAGCCTCCTGAGTACGGACACTACAGGTTTGCACCTTATCTCTTGGCCTCAGCCTTTCCAGTTCTGAAGTGAAGGCAGCTGTGTTACATTTTGGAAAATGACTGACATGCATACAAAAGTAGCCTCCTTTACAGACGCACAAAACCATCCCATCAGAAAGAGGGACAACTCCCTCCATCCCAGACTTGCACCCACACAATTCAACATCCTTACTTTATAGAAAGTCCTGCCTGCCTGGTCTGTCCTTTGAAAAGGTCCTAACGCCTACCTGGTTATGAACTGTGCCTGCTCTGTGTCTGCATATGAACCATGATTCTGCCCTCTTATGAAAGTATATTTAGCAGCAAAGAGTGAAGATACTGGTGTCTCTGTGGATCCAGGCCTGTGAGGATGTCGTGTTATAGGTGCCACATAAAGTCATGGTGCCCATGGCCTTGAAGGGCATCTTCCCAGCTAAAGCAAGAAGAACTCTATGGCTCTCCTTTGGTCTGTCTGTCCCCTCCCCCACTCCTTCCTTCTCTTTTCCTTTCCTTTTTTCTTTTCTTTCTTTCCATAGGATTCTCATGCAGCCCAGGCTGGCCTTGAACACCCTGAGTATCTGAGGATAGCTTTGAACTTCTTATTCCCCTGCCTCCACCACCTTAGTGCTGGAATGACAAGTGTGCACCCCCCCTATATCTGCGTTACATGGTGCAGAGGATGGAACCCAGAGATCTGAGTGTGTGTCGAGCTCTGCAGACTGAGCCACACCCCAGCTCTGTACCTCACTCTTTCAGATGCTGCTTCAGCATCTGCATTCGGCTTTCCTTGAACATCTGTTTACCTCTAAATGTGTCTTTTAGGGAGGGGGTTACTATTGTGTGTTTGCAGGCACCTGACTCTATTACATTATTCAGTGTTCCCAGAGTGCTTTGCTACACATGTCACTGTCCCCATTTGACAGGTCAGAAAATCATCACCTGTCATGCCAGTGTGCCGGCATTTCTTCTAACAGTTGTGGCTTTGGACAAATGTCTCAGCCACACTTGTGCCCCAGTCTCTTCATTGGTAATGTTAGATGATTCTCAGAGCTGCTTCACAGTTACTGAGCAGATTCTGTGAGTTATTCCTATAACGGTGATTAGCCAGCACATAATCAACAGTAATACTCTCAGACACGGCAACCTAAGCATCCTGATGAGAATTCACCCAAAGCTGCCTGTGCCCTCCAGACAAAACCTAAGAATAATGGAAGAAAATAAATCCACTCTGGAGCAGTAAAAGGAAAACGGAATGTGTCTCTTCCAATAGGAAAACAAATTCTCTGTAATGTAAATAAAACAAAATCAGGGAGCCTGTGATTGAAGCACTCAGTAACAGGAGTGATTAGCCTTTCCCTGGATCCCTTCTAAGAAGATAAGATCCTCTGTGTGGCAGAAGCAAGGGAAGCTTCATCATTTAGCTTTGCATAGGTCACTCACACAGGGATCCCGATCTGAGCCTCAAGAGCTACACAAGATTCCCCTTATGGAGGGCTCACCTTCACATGCTGAAGTCTATCAACACCAGAGTCGCTCTGAAAATCTGAAGTAAATTACTTACTGTGCAGGAGAGCACTCTCTTCAGAGCCCTCCATTCTGCGGTAGAGAATTCGCTTAACACAGCAACTGTCATTATGAGAGACTTCAATGTTGCACCTGTCTGTGATGAGTTTATTTCACTCTGACAAGGGAAATATCTGGCTCTCCAATGACCCGAGTCTTTTAAACTAAGCTTTCCTGCCTTACCTACCTGCTGCCTTTGTCAAAGGGTTTGATGACTGGTATTTAGCACTCAAATTTTATAACCAGTCGCTGCGTACCTTATCCAAATACAAGGAAGAAAAATGATGTCTCAAGGGGGCCAATGTGGGGACTACAGTGCATTCTAGGAGACAGCATCGTGCTGTTGACATCACCGAAGGGTGGATTTCCATAGATACAGAATACACCATCCAAGAGAAGGCAGAGAGGCAACATCTTTTGTGGCCAACAAATAACAACAGTCTTCTAAACTGAAATAAGATCCTGAAATGACTGTGTTCTGATGTCACAGGGAAGAAGCAGAAGGTGTACTGTCCCCAATAAAGCTGTCTGTGACTCATCAGCTGGGAAGAGCCTTGTAGAAGCATTAAGTCTAAACCCTGGTTAATTACAGTGTGCTGGCAGGTCACACCCAAGGTTCTAGAGCTTGCCTGGCATTGCTTGGTTGGGGTATGTTTTTATAACAAATACTGGTGAAATGGATATCATCACTCAATAACTTCGCAATGTCTTTAATAGTTGAACAGCTTATCTGGCTGAATAACTGTCAAAGTCATCCTGTCCATCAGATATACCTGTCTATCAAAGACAGTTTTTGTCCAAAGACATCCTGTCCATCAAAGACATCTTGTCCATCAAAGACATCCTGTCCAATAAAGACAGCCTGTCCATCAAAGATATCCTGTCCATTGAAGATAGCCTGTCCATCAAAGACATCCTGTCCATAAAAGACATCATGTCCATCAAAGACAGCTTGTCCATGATTTGGTGGATGTTAAAGTACCAAAAATATCTTTGCTGATCCTGAAGTGGTCCGAATGTGGCTTGAACCCTGTCTATCAAGCATGCAGTGAGTGATCTACTGTGCCGGTGTTAGAGTATACACATTGACAAAGTAGAAAGATACTCTGAGCCATAGATTCTGTCATACTCTACATCAGTGGTTGTCAACCTTTCTAATGCTGCAGCCCTTCCTCGTGTTGTGGTGATGACCCCTACACACAAAACTATGTTTGTGGCTACTTCATAACTGCAATTGTGCTGCTATTATGATTTGCAATAAAGATATGATGATGGTCTTAGGCGACCCCCGTGAAAGGGTCATTTTGTCCCCAAAGGGGTCGTGACCCACAGGTTGAGAATTGATGCTCTAAATGCTGACCAGTGGCCAAATCTTCAGAAGTGAGGAGTAACCATGGTGGCAGACAGAGAGATAGCATCACCTATGGGGCATGCCATGTCTTTGTGTGGTAGAATCACAGAAGTGGGAGGTACACAGGAGATGTGACATTGGAGCTGGGTGCTGGCGATCAAGAGAGGAACTGATGACTGCTGGTGGAGTTTTTAGATGGGGGTGGATAAGTGGGGGTATGGGTTTGAGAATGAAAGATGAGCAGGGAATGTTGGCCTCAGTGAAACTCATAGGACCCAGAAGCCCAAGTCTGGCTCCAGCTCCTTCCTTTCATGTCCCTTCTCATGATCCACACACCCAGGACAGCTCTGCCCACAGAAGGACCTGAAGTAATAGAGTCAGAGCTTGCTTTGAGCTTTTGAACTGAATGTACAACGAAGGTGGCAACCTTGATGGTGTTGCTTTCTCTCTGTACTCAGGAGAATCCATACCATCATCAAAACCAGAGCTTGGTGAGAAAGCAGAGGGATTCCCAATGCCAGGACGTGTTCTAGCTATGGGGTGTTGCAGAAGTTTATTTTTAGTTATATATAAAGTAATTGTTTTATGCACTGTGGGGTAAGGGGCTGTCTAGAGTGTTTTGCATTGTTTGCAGGTGTTGGATTTCTCTGGGGGTTGTTTAATTGCTGATGATCTGCACGTGCTATCAGTAGAAGACCTGAGGAGTTCTGAACCGATAAAAACACTTGTGGTCAGACCCTCAGGGTTCCACTGTCTATCGAATATGACACTGGCCAGGATGGTGATTCCCTCTGCTGAGTCTGGCAGTATGAGAAAGCCTCCTTGTCTTCTTTGGTGAGCTGCACAATAAGCATACTACTACAATGGGGTCTGAAAGGGAGAGGTTTGATGAGAAGAACTCAGTGAGCTGCTGTTCATTGCAATCGGTTGTGATCTTCCTTTAAGAGGAACTTCATCAGAGAAGAGGGAGCCAGGATGGTCTATGGAAGTCCAATTAGCAAATGGTACAGGTAGGGAGTGTCTTAGAGCCCTGGACCAGCATGAATTTGTATAGAGAGACACTCAAGAGAGCCTCCTGGTTGAAACGCCTTTTCCCACACAAATCCCACAGAAAAAAAGCATTTTCCATGGTAGCATGGATCCCAGCATTGGTTCCTCCCAGGGTCTGCTCCTTGGCTTACAGTCCCACTAGGTAATTGGAGTGATAATCACACTCCTGGATATTGCGCCACAGAGCATGGCTTCAGGCAGGTCCATCCAAGCTGTGACTCCACAGGCTGCCTACCTCCCAGGACAGCTGTGAATGCAACCCAATACATGTGTAGATTCATCTGGAATCTCTTTCACTCTCAAGAAAATAACCAGGAGAACAACTGAAGAAGACACCCTCATGATGTGCGGTCTATGAGCATGCACACCCATGAGCACATACACAAGTATAAACGATTAGCTGAAAGCGCCCCAAAGCCTGTGACCTTTAAGGTGTTGGGTGAAGGGAGGAGAGTCCCTCATAATAGAAGGGACTCTGTTGTAGCACAACGGACAAGCTAGAGAATTCATCCACCAGCTCAGAAAGCTCCTTAAAACCAGGACAGAAATAAAATGAGCTGTTTTATTTAAAGCAGCATTTGTGTCAGAAACTCACAGATAACTCTTTTTTTTTTCTTTTCATATGCCAACAAACCCTGTTTCTGAGCAAGAGAGTATTTTTACTCTTTAATATGAGAAATTATAATTAATGGGCAGTCCACTCAATGTCACATGGAGATGTTTTCTTCTGGAACAATCAGACACTTTCTCCTGCAAGGACTCCCAAGCCTGACAGCCTGCAGCAATGCAGTTGCAGTAAAATGGGAAAATCTAGGAAACGGTCAGGAGCTGAGAGCTTGGATCTTCAGAGAGCATCACCCAGAGCTCATAGGGTGCATACGGCTGTGGTGCAGTTGGTAGAGGGCTTGCCTACCATGTGTGAAGCCCTGGGTTCAATCTCTAGCACCCCTTAACCAAGCCTCTGTTCCCGACACTTAGAGGTGGAGGCCAGAGGATCAGAAGTTCAGAGTCATTGCCCTGCTTCATAAAGAGTTTGAGGCTAACATGGGCTACTTGGGTCCAGGCTGCAGGGAAGGAAGGAGGGAGTGATGTATTGCTCATAGCTGAGCATATCAGCCCTTTTCACTTCCTTTCTTTCCCTCCCTCCCACCCTGCCTTCTCTTCTCCCTCTCCCCTTTCCTTCTTCCCCTCTCCTCTCTTCCCTCTTTCCTCCTTTCCGTCTTCTACTTCTTTCTCCACCACTTGAAACACACTGACTTAGAACATACACTCTGCAGAGGTTGTAATGTCCCAGGTGCATAACAGAAGGCCTCTGGGAACATTCTCTGTGAAGGAGACGGACAACAGACAGACGGAAAAGAAGGCAAATGGTTTCTCAAGTGTTAGGAGACTGTGGGTGAAAACAGAAGCCTTTGGCAGATAATCAGGGTGGGACTGGGGAAATGGAGAGGGTTAGCACAAACCCTGTGCTCTTTCTTTCTGGCAGCCTTGTAGACACAATCAGCATTTGAAGACAGGCAAGAGTGCAAGGGGGAATAAGCCTTGAGGAGAACCACAGAGCTGTAGAAGCTCCACCCGGTGAGCTAGAGGAACAGCAGGATTCCATGTGGCAGGAAGAGTGTGGCCCCGAAAGGCACTGGGGGCCTTGTGAGACACTGGGATATTTCGAGACTCTAAGCCATTTGGGGATTTTCAAGTGTAAGTTTTGTGGTGATATTAAATTGCAGCCACACAGAGACAGAGCCTGGACATTCTTTCCTGAATGTGGGCCAGAATGCAGCAGATGTAATTTTCCTGGGCGGCCAAAGTGAGGTTACAAAGGCATCCACTCTCTGGTAGAGCAGCCTTGCAACCACACCAGCCAGTGGAGAGGGAACAGGCTGCCTTAGCAACCCCTTCCATGATCACAGATTCATGAGCCTCGTACCTGTGGGTAGCAGCAAGGGGCACTGTGCTGGGTGCGTGTGGGTCTACTGTTGAGCATTAAGTAGCTACACCAGAGAGGAGCAGACAAATTTTTAGCGGACGATCGTTCTGCTTAAGGGATGGAAGGTAGAAAAGGAAGTGAGGCCAAGAAGCTGTCAGAATAATTCAGGCAAGACAGGACAGCGACCTGGTCCAAAGTAGCAGAAGTACAAGTGATAAGTGGCTGTTATATAAACAGCATCGTGTCTTAGGTGGACAAGAGGTTTTGCTGACTGGGCAGATGTGGGGAAACCCACTCTTCACTTTGCTCGTCTTTCCTTAGCACTCTGTTTTACAGATTTATCTCCCTTCCACTGCAGAATGTAATGCAAGAATCGGAAGGTGGGCCAGCAAGATGGCTCAAGGGGTAAAGATGCTTGCCGCCAAGCCCGAGGACCTGAGTTCAATCCTTGGAGATTCACAAGGTGGAAAGAAAGAACTGATTCCCAAAAGCTGTCCTTTGATGACCACGTGTATGCTATGGCATGCATACACACACACACACACACACACACACACACACACACACACACACACGCACATGTGCACACACACACGCATGCACATGTGCACACACACACAGATGCATGCACACACACACACATACACACACACATGCATGCACATGTGCGCACACACACACGAAATAACAAACTAACTAAATAAAACGTTTTGCTGTTGTTATTGTTTAAAGACTCAAAAGTGAAGCAATGCATTAGCGTTGCCTTTGTTCTCAATCACAGCTGTCAATCCGGTAGTGACTTCACAGGGTAACTTATAAGCAGTTTGGCACTGAGGGCATTTTGCCAACTTGGGATTCAGAGAAGACAATGCTGTCCTGCAGGGTGAGACCCAGGGCCAGTTCCTCATGGAGAATGAAACAATTGAGATACATAATTGCCCTTAATGAGTTATCTTGTCCTTTCCATTGAAACGTCTGCTGCACCAGGCCCTAACAAAAATCAACAATGCCAGTGTGTTTACAGAGACCAGAAGGGTATCCACAGAGCCTCCCTCCATTGTCTCTGGCAACCCGATGTTTCCTGGAGCTTCTGGGTCTTTCTCCCCTCCCACAGAAAACCGCTATTCATCGCTTAAGGTTCAGGTCAAGCCCCGCCTCCTCACTTTCCCCTAAACTTTTTCAACAGTTACTTTGTGCTTCCCTCATTATGCAGCCAGCCGTAAGGGTCACAGAACTGCTACGCAGGAGTATTAATTGCTACAGATAACACAATACTTTATCAACCCAGAGACTCCATAAACTCAATCAAAATCAAGTTCGCCCAAACTTATCCTTTGCTAGTTGAACACACCTCTGATAATCAAAGAAAAAAATACTTCCATGTGGTTAAGAATCTGAAATGCCCAGTTCCCCACTCATGGTTTTGATTATTTACCCTCAGTAGATGGAGCTGTTTTGGTAAATTGTAAACCCTTAGGAGTCAGGGCTACTTGGGAGCAGGCTTTGAGAGCCATTCCTTCCTTGGGTTCCTATCACACTCACTGCTTCCTGACTTGCTATGCTGTGAACAGTCTCCGCCACACACTCCAACCACCATTCACATTGAGCCACTCCCCTTTGCCTTCCCCACTGAAACCATGAGCTGAAATAAATCTTCCCTCCCTTAAGCTGTGTCTGTCAGGAACTGAGGCCACAGCAGTGTGAAGGTAACAAAAACTACCTGTTAACTGAAGAAAAAAAAAAAAAAAGGAAATCATTTTGTTTAACTTAGACATTAATTCCTGGTCCCATCAGTTTGTCTTAGGCAATCTATATCCGTGGACAAAACAGCGAAGGCGTGGACTCTAAAGTGATAGCGTTGCATGAAGATTTCTTCGAGCTCAAAGTTAGTCTCGCATTGAAAACATCAGCATAAATTTCCCAGACTAAGCGTCCCATCTCTGAGGAAGGACAGTATGCAAAGATCAGTAGACCATCACACGACTCAGAAAGTGAGCATGAAGCTTGACAGATGGCTCAGTGGTTAGCAGCACTTGCTGCTCTTGCAGGTAACTTACATTGGGGTCCCAGCACCCAACATGGCAGCCCACAACTCCTAATGGTTTACAATTTACCCAAACAGCTCCACCTATTGGGGGAAAATAATCCAAACCATGAGTAGGGATTGGACATTTCAGAGCCAAACCTTAGCCCCAGTAGTATTTTTTCTTTGATTACCACAGGTGTGTTCAACTAGCAAAGGATAAGATTCATGGAGACCCATTATCCTCTTCTGGCCTCTTTCTTTTCTTTTATTTTTGGATTTTATTTTTAGTTTTACCCTTTTGTAACTCTGGCTGTCCTGGAACTCATTCTGTAGACCAGGCTGGCCTCCAACTCACAGAAATCCGCCTGCCCCTGCCTCCTAAGCGCTGGGATTAAAGGTGTGTACTACCTCTGCCCGGCTGCCTCTTTTTCTTTGTAAAAAGAATGTGAATATATAAAAGACAGTAATCTAACAACGGTAATTTCTAGAGTGCTAGGATCAACATTTTTCCCAGAGTCCATAAGAGATTAGATACAGAAGTAACTTTGAAATACCCGTTGTTTTACTATAACATTAAAAACCGAAAGTTTAAGTCCATAGAATTAGAAAAGTTAAACAGTCAAAATATTAAAACCAGGAAAAAAAATATAGATTTCACAACAGTTGTCCATCTAATTACACAGAGATGAGAAACTGGCAAATGAGATAGTGTCACACTTCCGGTGGCCATCTTTATCATCAATGACTTCAGGGCCTGAGAACAGATCTCGGAAGGTCAGGGACATACCATGTTCATGTTTAGTTCAGCCCGGTGTCCAGCATTTACAAGTCCCCTGTGTGATATCTAACTGTTGAATAAAACAGGATAGTTATATAAATTTAGTAGCCCATTGGATGATATCTTAGAATTCAACTATGCGATGGCTGGAAATATTTATGGTGTGTGTGTGTGTGTGTGTGTGTGTCTGTGTTATAAAATATAATATTGTATATTGAAAAATATAATATCAATATGTATCTGTGTCTAGACAATAATATTATATTCTTCACAGCAAATAAAAATCGCGATTCTGTACACTTAGGCAAATGTTCATGGCTGAAAGGAGAAAATAACACAACAGAAAAGCCAATAACAAATTAGGCAGATGATTTAAATACACACAAGAGCTGGATGAATTCCTGAACATAAAGTAGAACGCTAGAAGCTATTCAACAATGAAGCAGGAAAAGCAGGAGAGAGGTGACTCAGCAGTTAGGAGCACTTGCTGCTCTTGCAGAGATCCAAGTTCAGTTCCCAGGACCCATACTAGGCATCTCACAACTACCTGTAAGTCCGTATCCAGGGGATTTGATGCCTTCTTCTGGACTCTGGGGACACAGCACAAATGTGTTAGACTTATTCACACACAGACACAACTATATGCACATACATACACACAAAAAATATTGTTAAAAAATAAAAATCATTGAAAAAATTAGACAAAGCTGCAAGCTCCATGTAAACACAATTCAAAGATTGGCGAAAAGAACTGTGGTCCTCCATGGGAACAGTGAGAGCTGCTGGGACAGGAGGATTCTGGGGTACAGGAACATTCCATGCATATATCACGCAATAACTACCCACTCCTGCCATTTCCTATGCAGGCAATACACTCCAAAACCCTAGTTTAATCCACACACAAAGGCAGAAAGAGAGAACAGACTCCATAAAATTGCCCTCTGACCTCTACATGCTCCTGTTCCCATATTCTCTCTCTCTCTCTCACACACACACACACACACACACACATACATAAAGAATTTTTAAAAAGATTCAGTGAAAATCCACTCAACTTACATATACACATATATTTTTTAAAGTAAGCATAAAAATTAAGGATATTTTCATATGACCCTTTTAAACATCCCCAGTGTTATTTATCCCTCCTTCATCCCTCCTCTCTTCCTCCCCCCTTCCTCATGTTAACCCCCCCTTTTCCCCATTTCCCCCTTAATAGCACATGTGTCCTATATCCCCATCCCTACAGCTCCTTCACCCTCTTCCTCCCATGGTCCCCTCCTTCTACTTTCTGAAGAATCTAGAAGGACCTAGGAGACAAACTTCTAGGTATGTATTGTAAGGAGTTTCTCAATTGTTTGGGATATAATGACCAATCCTAAATGTGGCATTATCCCATGACCTGAAGTCCTGTAATAAGTTAAAATGAGAACATGAGCGGAGACCCAGCATTCACCTCTCCCTGCTTCCTGACTGTAGATGCAATGTGACCAGTCACCTCAGTCTCCTGCCACCATGTCTGCCCACCATGATGGACTGCGTCCCTCAAACTGTGAGCCACAGTGAACCCTTCTCTCTTTAAGTTGGTTTTGTCAGGTGTTTTACCACAAAACAAAGTAGCTAATATACAGTCTCGTCTTGACTCTAAGCCATAAATCCCCTCCTTGAGTTCAGAGACCCAAAGCAGGCAGAACATGAACTATGAGCAGCAAAGGGCAACTCCTGTCTGGTCCAACTGCCCAGCATTCCAAACTCAGGGAGAGCAGACTAGCATCGCACACCTTCCGGCCGCACTCACTCTGTCACTGTGTATACATCTTCTCTTCCTTTCTCTGGAATCCACTCCTCTCTAGTGTGTTTCTTTTTTCTTTCTGGTAACAGACAATCTTAACGACGCATTGCATTTACTGTTATTTCTCCGAAGAGAAATGTGCCTTCCAGAAGTCACCTTCCTTGTAGCTTTTCTCATCTGTAACAGTGTGATACTTCCTCTTTATGAGACAGGAGAATTATTTCCTCCTGATGTGGATTCCACATAAACAGAAGTAAATATTATTGCACCAGCTATAGACAACAACCTACCCGGAGAAAAACGTATTTTTGTGCCTGAAATACTGATTTCCTCAAGTACTCTCGTAAGAACTTTGAACATAGTATGAAATACTGGATTATTCTAAAACAAATAGACTGCACTACCTTCCAAGGAAGCAAGGAGAATAAAATGAACCAGGGGCCATGTTCCTCGGGAGCCATTGTCGGATGAGAGAGACGGCAAATCGGCAAGGCAGCCTCAGCAATCACGTGTCAACTAAAACAAGGGCAACTTCCAGAGCTGAAAACAACACTAAAACTTTTCAAGGTATCACAGATATACATTAAAGATAAAACAGACTGTGGTTGGGGAGTTGGCTATGTGAGCATGGGGGTCTAAGTTTGGAACCCCAGCACCCACATAAAAGCTGGGTATGAAGGAGTGTATCTTTGTCCTAGTCACCTTTCCATTTGTGATGACCAAACAGCCAGACAACACATATGAGAGAGGAAAGAGTTTATTACGGCTCAGAACTTCCGGTCACAGTCCATCACCATAGGGAGGTCAAGGCGGCAGGACCTCCACAGCTACAGCTAGCGACATCTACAGTCAGGAGCAGAGAGAGAAGGAATACACACCCGCCAATCCTCAGTTCACTTTCTCCCTTTTTTATCCAGTCTAGGACCTAAACCCAAGGAATGACGCCGCCCACAGTGGGCTAGGCCTTCCCATATCAGTTAACATAATCAAGACAATCCCTCACAGATGTATCTACAGGCCAACCTAATCTAGACAATCTTTCATGGATTTGATTGATCTCCTTCCCAGGAGATTCTAGATTGTGTGAAGTTGCCATCGAAAACTAACCACTACAACATTTAACCTCAGCACTAGTGTGGTAGAGTCAGGTGGATTTCAGAGATTTGACTGCCAGCCAGTCTGCTTGTAACAGTGAGCTCCTGGTTCAATGAGAGACATTGTCTCAGAAAAAAAAAAAAAAAGATGGAGAATGATCCAAAAAAGACATATGGCTGGCCTATACTGTCTCTCTTTTTCTTTCTCTCTCTTTCAAAACAAAATAATAAGTAAGAGTAAAATCATTTAAGCAAAAAAGCAATGTCCCCCACTTTATAATAAAATGAAGATTTAGGAGAATACAGTGAAGAGTTGATATATTTTGTGGCATTAAATGGACCAAAGATATGGTTTCTAGGACAGCATTCCTGACACTCCGGTGTGGGCCATTCCTTCGTAGGAGTGACTAGCCCATTAACACAACAGGACATTTAGCAATGTCCAGGCCTTAATTCAACAGACTCCTTGAGTGCCATTTCATATGGGACAACCAAAAGTGTATACACAGGGTGTCAGAGATTCCTTGGTGGCCAGATCTCATAAGGGTGACAACCACAGACCTAAACGAAGCACGGGTTAGCTTTCCAGTACTCAATGACTGATGGTTTGACACTGACCAGTAGGTGACATCATTAAAATCTTGAAAGATTTCACTGAACCCTGATTTTCTTACAGCTTCTGAGTTAAGCAATCTCCATACCTATGCCCGACAGTATAGTAACTGGCCGAGTACACCTCATGTTCTAAGCATCTTACCTTCTTCCCAGTGTCTCCTGGGATGGCAACGTTAGCCAGGTGTCACAGTCTCAATTCAACTTAATTCTTAATGTGTCCTATTTTCCTTTCTGTTGTTGTGAAAAACACCATGACCAAAAGCAATTTGGAAAGGAAAGGGTTTATGTCAGATTACACTTCCATGTCATAGTCTGTCATTGAGTGAAGTCAGGGTAGGAACTTAAACAGGAACAGAGGCAGAAAACATGGAGGAAGAAATTTGCTGGCTCACTCTCACACATGCCCATCTAGCTTTCTTATATAGCCCAGGACCACCTGCCTAGGGAATGGTGCCACCCTCAGTGGGCTAGACCTTCCCACATCAATCATCAAGACAGTCTCTCACAGACATAGCCACAGGCAAATATGATGGAGGCAAATCATCAACTGAGGTTCTCTCTTGCCAAGTAACTCTAGGTTGTGTCAGCTTGACAATAAAAACTAACCAGAATATGTTTCTCCTGCTGATTTCATCATAGATATTTTGCAATACTGTTTTGCTGTAGATTTGTTACTATAACTGTGAAGAGATCATCTGAGTTCATATGTATATTTCAACTCAACCTGCAGTACAGACTCCAGATGCAAACAACCTGGAAAGTTCTATGACCATGAAAAGCCACTTTGAAAAAATACAGTACAAAGCACAGTGAAGGAAATTACCCAAAACTCCACTCTGACAGGATCAGCATGACTGCACTGAGGCCCAGGGCCACCTGATCTGTAGAGTGCAAATTGGCATCACACATTTGTTGGGGGTTCATCTCTCTGGTTTGTAGCCATTGGGAGAATGTCACAAAGACTCATTTGAAACCGGGAAAACTGAACAGGAACAAAAAATCTGTCTCCCTCTAATAATCTCCAAAGGCATCCATCACACAGCACGGCCTACAGCATTTCTGTAGCCAAAAATGCATGGTATCGATCGGCTATTACGGAACAAGCTAAGCGGATTAAATGGCTCTTCCACTCATTCCTCAGAATCGTATTTAATTGTCTCAGCTCTAAAATTCTACTGAATACCAGGGAAAATCAATGAGATTAGAGATCTCCCCACTAAGCCTAAGTGGCCGTGCCATCCCTTCCTCTGCCACGAAAGGAACGAATCCGCATCGTCTGCCTCACGTGCGCACCTGTGCATGCCTCCAACCAAACCCAGAACAGACCTGAGTGCAGAAAAAGGGGGAGAAGGAAGGAAAAAGAAAGGAGGAAGGGAGAGAGGAAAGGAAGGAGGGAGGAAATCAGGAAGGAAAAAGAGGAAGGGAGGAAAGGAGAAAGAGAGAGAAGAGACCGGAAGAAGGGAGGGAGGTTAACGAAGAAAGGCTGGGAGACGGAGAGCCCATAGCTGACCGTACTTGTGTAACAAGCACCCAGCATTTGCTGTGTGGCCTCACACTAAAGACTCTGCAGACCTACGAGGAAGGAAGGCCCTGTGCCTTTGCGGCGAGATGTGGAATCGCACCCACAGGATAGAACGTCCATCTTCACCAGAGGCTCTACTTGGAGACATCACTCTCCTCGTGAGTGACTTCCTCAAATCTGCTCATTTTCAGTGCTTCACAATAGAAGAAGATCCAGGGCAGGCACCAACTCCAGGCACACACTGGGTGCCCTCTAGGAAAGGAGCCATAAACGCCCTATAAGCTGCCTTATCTGCAGGAGTCATTGGCACAGTCCCCGTAGGCTTGTTCAGCTCAGCTATTGGGGGAGGTGGTTAGAATGGATGGTGAGTTTCCCAGGTAGGTGTACTTACTTGTAACAGAAGCCCTCAAGGCCTTGCCCAAGACATGAGGGGTAGACACACCTCCCTAAACCTGCCCTAGCCTGGAGCTAGACATTCAAGCATGAAGCAGAAACAGGCCTAGCCTCCTCCCTCAACATATCCTTAGGTGGTGTAACCTTCGAGTCCCTGCCTCCTCCCTGCTTCACCCTGCTCTGTGCCGCTTGCTCCTGCAGCTGGCCTTTCTGAACAATGATTGCGTACACCCACATCCAAGTCTGCACTAAGCGGGCACAGGCGCGAGTGGATCCTGGGAGTCGGGTGGAGTGGGGGGAACTCCCAGATCCTGATGAACTGCTGGGCCAGGCAGGATTGGGATGAGAGAAGTGAACAGAAAGATGGGAGAGCTGTCCACTCTCCCCACGGACCACCAGGTATGAGAGGAGCGCGAGTGAACGCGTACAGGCCATGCTGGTGTCTCTGAAACTGTGAAGTTTCGAAGTGGCTTTCCTGTAACACCTGGGCCACATTGTGTGACAGCTAAGGTTGTATTTTGAGTTTCAATTGCTGTGTCTGGAAGATCTTAAGAACAGGGATGCCTCTGGCTTGTAAGGACCATTTACCCAAGGACAGATGACTTTCTGAAGCGCTGGGGTGGGGGGAGGGGCCTTGCTCATATAGAATGACAAGCCATATGTTTTCACTTTTATAAGCAAGCTTGGCTGACCAAACGTCATAGGATGTGCTTGATCACATGTAGGCAGGAAGTACATCGGGATGAGTGCTTGCCCCCAACTGGACAAAGGTGGCAAGTACATAAACTTATGGGTTTTGCTTTTTAAAGCCCTTTGGCTAATATATTTCTCAGCCATACTCTTGGGAAGCCTGAGTATGGTCCTGGTCAGTGTGCATGACCTGGCCAGAAATTAATGAATCCTCATACTTTTTAAAATTTATTCGACTGGGCTGTGGTGGCACACTCCTTTAATCCCAGCACTTAGGAGGCAGAGGCAGGCAGATCTGAGTGTTGGAGACCAGCCTGCTCTCCAGAGTGAGTTCCAGGACAGTCAGAGTTACAACAGAGAAATCCTATCTCAAAACAAAAAAAAAAAAAAAAATGGTGAGGCTGGTGAATCTCTGAATGACCCCAGACCCATGCCAGTGGAAACGTATACACAGAAAGCTGCCCCTTGGAAGGCAGCACTTAAAGTTTTCATTGGCAATCATGTCTCATGCATAAAGTGAATGTTCAATACACTCAGAAGGTAGCCTTCAGGATGGCAACAGCCACAAGACCTCCTAACACTAGGCCCTGCAGCAGTGACTTAAACACTCCCATAAAATGTCAGCATTCTCTAAGCAGATCCCCTCTCTTTCCACATCAGGCTAAGCCCTAGTGAACCCTCCCCACTGTGGCTACCATGGGACTGGATCCCTTGACCCTAATATAACCCTGATTATTTCATCACTAACTCCCTTCATCAAGATTTCTCCAAACATCCATTAGAGGCAGTTACCGTGTCTTCCTAAGATTTGAGTTGTTCAGTACTGGGAGAGAATGCTGCTAACTTTCATAGTTTAAGCCTTTAAGTTAGTCAGGTCTTCGTTCAAAACCTGCTCTAATTCATTCACTGAACACTCACACCTTTAACATGTCTCCCATCCTGACTCAGTACCTCTGCTAAGCCCTGGACATTCAACTGAGAAAAGGTAGGTAGCTGTTCACTACAATAGTATGTTATTCTTCCCTGGTGCGTGTGCGTGTGTGTGTGTGTGTGTGTTTGTGTGTGTGTGTTCTTCCATGTGAGCACCTGAGCTGCTCTTGCACAGACAGGTTATAGCGATCTGCAGGAAATCCAATCAGTGAAGATGGATCCCATACACTAGATCCTAGAAGCTGTTCGTGCCTAATTAAGTTGCTTCTATCTGCCATTTAGTCACAGCAAGGAGAAAAGTGACTAACAGTACCAATGGACAGACAGGTGCATGGCGAATGGAACAGGAAGATATTTGGAGATATTAAGAGATGATGCCCCAAAGGCCTGCAACTCTGTGGGATGCTTGGCCTCCACTTTCTTGAAAATCCAGTTTGTGATGTCATGTAGAAAGAAGAGTTGGGAAAGCACCACCTGGGGAGTCCTTCCTACACGTCTAAACCTGTGTATGAAGGCATAACTGATAACAGAACTGTACATATCTGATGTTCACAATGAGTCTAGACAGCTCATTGCGCCAGTACCATCAGGACGGCTGAAGTAACAGGCACCCAGCAGGTGCGCACACACCCAGGGGTCAGGTGTCCCTTTGGTTTTGTATCTGATTTTTGTGGCAAGGTCTCAACATCAACCTGAGGTCTGCCCTCCTGGTGACTTTCTACTGTTTTGGTTTCATTTCCTTTTTCTTTGTGTTTCTTGTTTGTTTTGTTTTCCCAAGACAGGGTTTCTCTATGTAGTTCTGGCTGTCCTGACACGCACCCTGTAGGTCAGGCTGGCTTTAAACTCAGAGTCCCCTGCCTCTGCCTCCTGAGTGCTGAATTAAAGGTGTGTGCCACCACTGCCTGGATACTAGTGACTTTCAAGGCACACAGTACAGGACTGGCGGCTGTGTGAGGTGATGGACACTGAATTTCCAGAGCATCCTCATCTGTCATCTCTGAGGCTCGACACCCACTGAACACAGCTTCTCAGTTAGGGGGACACAAAGGAAGACAACAAGGAGAGAGGAACAGCGGAAATGAAGCCTCTCCTCCATATGGGACCTCCAAGGCTGTGAGTCAAACGAACCACTGCTTTATAACTTGCCTGGCCTAGGGCATCATGCTAGTGACAGCAGAATGAACTGAGAACACTGGGGAGACGACTCAATTGCAAGCATGAGGATCTGAGTTTAATCCCCAGACTCATGTTTAAAACCAAAAAGCAGGGTACAAGGGTGTGTGCTTGCAATTCCAGTACTGACACTGTGGGTCAGCAAGTCAGCCTTGCCTACTGGGCAAGCCTCAGGCTTGTGAGACCCAGTCTCAAACTAAATATGTGCCTCCACCCACCTATGCACATATACATACAGACTTACACACACACACACACACACACATATACACAAGCACATAAATACATATACACATAGACATATAGATAGATAATACACATATACATATGCACTCGTAACATGCATGCACATGCACACATATGCATGGATATATACACATACATATACACATATACATACATATACACATATACAAATACATATGTACACATATATGCATGCACATACATACACACATATTCATATGTGTACTTTATACAAGTACGCATACATACAAGCACACACATACATACACATACACACTAACATGCATACAAATAGACACATGCATACACAGGCACACACACATATATACATATAAACGTATGTATACAAACATGCACGCACACACATACACATACAAACATACATGCATATACACATATGCATAGTTAAACACACATGGGTGCATAACACGTATATGCATATATACATACATGTATATATACACACATACACACAGAGAGATGCACATACACATGCAAGAAAATAAACCGATCCAAGGAGCAGTAAACGGACACTAAGTCAGACATCCACCTCTAGATACACTGACAAACTACACTGAAAATTCCCCAGGACTGAGACCAAGCCATGGGGACAAGGTGCAGAAGCATGGGGCTGACTCAGTTCCTGTTCCAGACACCTGTTTGTGAAACAGTGACCAGGAGGGTGTGCTGCGGACCCTCTGAGGCCCCATGGCCCTGCTCCACCATGCCACTTTTAAGGATTCTTCCTCGACATCCCTTTTCACAGCCCACATCTCACCCATGGGTGTGAACAGTGAACAGTTGTGGTGCTTGAAGGAAATTAGTGCCTGCATGTGACTCATTAGTTCCCCCAAAAAAATAGTTACTATCAAGAAGAATGCATTCGTTAGCCACTTGCTACTCATATGCAGAAGAAGAAAAGCCAGTCATTGAAAGCAGTTCTGGGATGGCATCAGAAAGCATCAGAAATTGGTGCACAATGACTACCAGTGCAAGGGGGAGTCAGTCCTCTACAGGGCAGGAGGATGAAACTCGGGGAGCCTGTCTGACTGTTGATGGGCTGGCAAGTCCTTGTGGTGACCCTGCTGGATCATGGGGACCACTGAGACAGCTGCTCCTGCAAGGACCACGGAGCTGGGATTCAGCAAACGCTACCATAAGTCTCCCTTATGACTGAATGCCGGTGCCGCATCCCCGGGATGTCCACAGCCTATTTACAAATAGAAAATTGTCTTTGGGGTGGCATTTTTTTTGTTCTCTGTGTCTGAGATATTGCTTCCTTGAAGCTCTGTCCTTGAGACAAAAAGCAAGTAGCGGCAGCTGGCCTCAGAGACATTGCAAAGGACGCCAGTTCTAGGAGCATGAGGAGGGCCCTGTTCATCCCCAACCTAGCAAACGGCAACCCCAGCACTAAGACATTGCAGGAGACAGGAAGCAAGAGCCAGGAGAAAGGGATGTCCAGTGGGAATTGGCAGTCTCATTCTTAACCTTACGAAGGCAGATGTGTATGTAGCTACATTACAGTGACCGCCAATGAGAAAGGTTTTTAAAGTTCAATGCTGTGAAGTTTCAGTAACAAACCTCGGAGGAGAGCAGCCTGTCACATGCAGGCCTTCCAGGTCCATAAACAATTAAGGTTTTTCCGCTCCGCATTTGATTGTGGGAAATACAGCTTAACACGAGAAACAGTGCTCAGTGCATGCCTGTCTCCCGGGGAGCCCATGATTGGCCCTCCCTCTGACTCTTTAAAGTAAATTGCTATCTGTATGCACCTGACACAGATCCATGCCTCCCAGCCTCCAGCTGCCCCATCCCTGGAAGCTCTGCTCTTTGAAGCATCAGAATGTCATCAATTGTAGTCATCTCCTGACTTGCAAAATAGGAATCCACAGGAAGAAGAGAACCTGTGGGCTGGAGGGGCCTGACCGAATGAGCACAAGGCTTTTGTCTCTGGAAGACCCCGGAAAGCCACACTGCAGTGCATACACAGCCCAGAGAACCTTTCCAGGAAACCCTCACCAGTTCAAGGGTAAAAATCTGTCCTTCTGGCTGATTATCCAGCCTCCTCTGCCTCCCTTTGCCTCCAAAAATCTTCCCACAAGCCCATAGTTTCTCTTCCCCTTTTGGATGAGTCCTAACCTGTTCTCGGTGGTTTTGACAGAGAGAATAATGCCTTCCTTAAAAGTGTAGAATGAGTACATCAACATCTGATGATGTTGCTCAATTGGTAGGGTGCTTGCCTAGCACGCATGAAGCCCTGGGTTTGATTCCCAACACCAGATAGACTGAGCATGGTGGTACATGTCTGTAATCTCAGCACTGGGGAGGTGGAGACAGGTATAGCAGGAGTTGAAGGCCACTCTTGGCTACATAATTCAAGGCTAGCCTGAGCTACATGAGACCTGGTCAGAACGAAAGGAAGGAAAGAGGGAAGAGAAGAAGAAAGGGAGGGAAGGAGGAAGAGAAGGAGAGAAGAAAGAAAGGAAGGAAGGAATAAAGGGAAAGGAAAGAAAAAAGAAAACAAACACATATATAATGTGTATAAATCCTAGGTCCAAAAAATCATGTGTTTCAGTTTCCATGCTTTAAAGGACTTTAAAGGTAGCCTTGAGATAGGGAGGGGTCCTGGGCATAAGGTGGGCTCAGTGGAAGCTACAGAGGTCTTCCTGAGCAGACATGACAGGAGCTGAGGTGAGGAGGGTGCTCCTAGAGAATGTAGCCTGTAATCAACAGCCCAAGTATTTCTGGAAGCTGAGCAAGGCGAGGAGAACAGATACTTCTTCCCCAGGCCTTCCAGAAGGAAGCAACCAGACTACAGCACAGTGGCACCCAGGTTCCTCTGACCTCCAGAACCATCAGAGAGAGAGAAAATGTGTGCCTACTTAAGCTAGGCTGCTGGCAATTTGTGGTGACCACAGGAGAGTGATGGGTTCTTAGCACCAAGTCCATGTTCCAAAGCATATGGAGCAGATTCCAGCTGACAAGAACAGTACTTCCTATACATGCTAGGAGGCGACTTAATTTCCTAATTTCAAAGTAGACATAGTAGCTTGTTCCCGTGAGTCCATAATAGCTTGTGTGCTTGTGTGCATGTGTGCCTGTGTGTGTGTGTGTGCGCGCACACACACATGTGCATGTGTATCTATATTGTCTGTGTGTGTAGGTCAGAGGTTAACCTCAAGGGTCCTTCTCACTGCTTGGCCAGCCAGCCCCAGGGATCCACAAATTACTATGTCTCCAGCTACCAGGAATACAAGTATATGCCAGCATGATTTAGTTTTTTTCCATATGGTGATTACACTTGGGACTTTGCACTTACATGGCAATCGCTTTACCACTTCCCCAGCTGACAAATCACGTTTTGAAAAACAGGCCAGCTCACTATGTGGCCCCTGGGCAAAGGAATGGAGAGAGATGGCTCAAACTCACAATCCTCAGATCTCAGGCTCCCAAGTGCTAGGATCACAGGCCTATGCCTCCACAGCATACCCACTAACCATTTTCTCTGAAAGTGCTTAGTGAATACCAGAAAGGCGATGCTTGCTAAGGCCACTGTATCTGAGACCATTTTCAACTGCTTCATAAGGCAAAGCTGACAAGGGAAAGGCAGCCGTGGGGGCACCTGCTTAGCTCTATGAAGACGGCATTTCTGTTAAAGGTAAGGTTTCTGCCTCAGAGTCATAGGTGCCTAGAAGATTCCAGTATAACTATTAGAGGTGACAGGGTAGGAAGTTTTGCATTGCCCCCAGCTAGAGGAAACAGGGTATAATAGAACCTGGGATAGGGTCCTGTGTCTATGTAATTGCAAAAAGCACCCTTGAGAGCAGAGGGTTTATGCCATCCACATCTTCAAGAAATCCAAATGTTCTGGCTCTCTGTCACTGTTGACAAAGCAACTTGGGGACAAAGAGGGTTATTTGACTTAGGCTTCCAGTGACAGTCCATCACCGAGGGAAGTCAGGGCAAGAACTCAAGCAGGGACTTCAAACAATACAGGTTCAGTGCTTGTTGGCTCACTCACCCATACTCACCTAGCTTTCCTATGTAGGCTAGGGCCACTGCCTAAGGAATGGTGCCTCCCACAGTGGGCTGGGCCCTACATCTCTTGCCAATCAAGCCAATCCTTCAAAGACATAGCCACAGATCAACCAGACAAAGACAGGAAATGCTAACTGACACTAGGCTTCTGGGAGAGAGGGGCCTAGGATACTCTCAGGCACAGACTCTGGACTGCAGACCTCAGACCTAAGCAGAATATGCCTAAGCTTCCGTATGATGAACACCTTGCTGGTCTTACCCCAGCCAGATCCTAGGCAGAGACAAATGGGTAGACAGTCCTCAAGAAGGAGAATCTGAGACTCCTAGGGGATTGGATAGAGCAGGAAATCACAAGAGTTCATACCAGGCATTCTTCAAAACCAGCCCCACAAGGCCAAATTCTACTTCACAGTATTTGCTCATTTCCACATAGTCCCTTGTGACTGTTACTATATTAGTTATTCTTCTTATTGCTGTGACAAGAGCAACTTACAAAAAGAAAGGTTTACTTGAGCTGACAGTCTGATAGACTGTCCATCGTGGTAGAGGAGGCACTGCGGTAGGAGCACGAGGCAGCTGGTCATGTTGTATCCAGTCAGGAAGCAGAGAGAGATGAACACTGGTGCTCAGCTCACTTTCTCCCTTTTATTCAGCCCTGGATCCCAGCTTTATAGACTGGTGCTGCCCACACTCAGGGCGCATCTCCCCTTTCCAGCTCTCTCGAAACACTCTCAATGACATACCGAGAGGTTTGTCTCCTAAAGGATTCTAAACCCAGGGGCCTGAATGATGATGGTTCAGTGGCTACAGAGCAATTGCTCATCTTTCAAGGGACCCATATTGGGCAGCTCCCAACTATCTGTGACTCCATCTCCAGGGGATCTGATATCCCCCTTTCCAGCCTCCTCAGGCATCTGCACTTATGGGCACATACCCACACATAAACACACATGCATACAAAGAATTCAAAATAAAAGAAATATTCTTGAAAGAAACAGAATCACAACCACAAAAAGAAACAGCCGAGGTCCTTGTTAGAAGCTTCCAGGTGAACTCGGGTACAGATCTTGAGGCTCTCACTAGTTTGGCTGTGGCTATTTCCTAGTGTACTGTCCCCCGATCCAGCCACGTCCCTCACATCCTCTGGTCTTGTTGGCTTGAAACTGAAACAGCAGGAACCAGAATGTGCACGTCCATGCCAAATTTCATCTCTGGCTGATTCCTCCATCTCCCGATGTCTTCATTTCAGAGTAAACAACAGCCAATCACGCAGGGCTGATAAGATTAAATGAGACAGTGTCTGGATCCTGTGCATACAAGTAAGGGCTGTGACATGTCACCCAACAGTGCCACCGTTGAGAATGTTATTTGTTTCGTCCAGCTGACGGGTTTCTCAAGACACAGAACACAGAACATGCTTCGGAAGTAATTTCTGAAATATACAAACACACACAAAACAAAACGAGTTGACTGCCAGAGGGTGACACCGATATGAAGAACTCTCCGCGGAACTGAGCTTTCTGAAATCAACCCCCTCCGTGCACAGACAGACCCACCGCAGTCCTGCTGAGTGAAGATTACAGTGGAGTTCCAAGCAACCGAAAGGCAGCTCCTAAGTGGGGCAGTTTCAGACGGGGCACATTCAGCCAATGACCTGTTTTATAAGCTGATGCCAGGAGAATGTACGAGCTCCCTGGGACAGGAACGAGGTAGGGATGGGTGGGACAAGCCCATGAACCACCTTCGCAGGTGGAGAGGCTGCATACACAGAGGCTAAGAGAAACCAAAGGTTGAGCTGATTAGAGAACACCTTGGAAAGGGGCATAGCTGAGGAGAGAAGTGTTGGAGGTAGGTTCCAAGCCAGAAAAAAAAAAAAAAAAAAAAAACACTGCAGGTAAAGGTCCTTATCTTATCTTCATCACCATGAAAAGTCACCCTGAGCTGGGTAGAAGGTTCCGAGTTCAGTGCAGTGGCTGGACTTTGTCATGGTTCACAGCTGAAATGTCCTAGTGTGCTGAATGAAGGCTTGGTCTCCAAGTTGGTACTGATGGGAAGAGATGGAGAAGTGGGCTTTAGGTCTTTTAGATATGTTAAGGGAAATCACATCTGAAATAAAGGGTGGGGCCTCCATGCCTCTTTTTTATTTCTGTACCAGCAGGTAATCAGCCATGTCAGCACATACTTCAAATAATAAAGTATGACTTCACCACTGACCCAAAGCAGAAGACCAACTGACCATGAACATTCCCTTCTAATGGGAGGAATGAAGCTCATAAGACTCAAGAAGACCATACAACTTACAAGTCCCAGGAAGTTCCAGAAAACTACTACATTTACAAGACCCTTTCTCTAAGCAAGCAAGCAATGCAATCACTGGGGAGAGTCTCCCCACTCTCTCTCATAGAGCTTCCTACAAGCATGGCAGGGAGCTCCTGTGATACAGCTTTTATAAATTGTCATTTATGCTGGAATAGGATTTTGGGTGATACAGATGCTTTAGAGACACCAATGCTCATTTCAATAATCCCAATTCACTCACTCACGAAGCTAGACTTGGATGGAGTCATTTCTTTGGTCTGTCATTGGTGCCCTATCTAGGGTGAATACATGTCTGTTCATGTCCATGTGTCTTAAGAAAAAGTCACACAGTAGTAGGTGTCCATCATAAGATTAAGAAACAAGAACGGGTCCATCTCAATAAAGAGTTCAGATTCTGTTCATCAAATCCTGGCTTCCTGCCCTACTGCCTTCAGGCATCAATGTCACCCACCTGCTTTCTGCATTTTTTTTTTAATAATTCTGAGCTTAAGAAACACGGGCCAGTACAGGCTGATGAAAGATGGGGATGAGAAGTGACTGTGAGAAGTAGCTGCAGACACACAGGCAAGACAAGGCTGGCCCACAGCCACACATCTTAGACTGTTGGCTGTTGTTATGGCTTTTCTATCGAGCATCAGTTGATTTCATTCCTAAGAAGGTTGACAAATTGATCATCATTATCTTCGTATGGACACAAACACATAACATAGAGTTCAAATCTAATTCCCCATCAGGTCTCAAATGGAAAGTAGCAGAACTGAAGCTCCACTGGAGCTACCACTACCACCCATAGTGCCAAGGAACAATTGGGGCTCACAGCCTCTACTCTCAGATGCTCATTCTAGCCCGCCCACTCCACGCAGGTCCAGCCTGTGTGTCCCTCCACCCTCTGTGAGTGCATTAGAAGTTTGAACTTCAGAACTTCTGTTTACAAATGAGTCTGAGGAACCCCTCCTTTCTCAAACAGGTCAACCTTCTTCAGGACACACAAACAGCATGCAGATCCAGTTCACTCACGTGCAGACCCTCCGGTTCACTGTTCTATCATCTGCTAGTGAAGAGAGTTAATGGATATTTCCCAACCTGGATGCCTGGTTGCTTTCCTGCCTTCGCTGTGTGGGTTATGGCTACCAGGCCTAGGCTGGTGAGAGCAAGAGAAAATCTGCTGTCATCATTCCCTGACTTAGAAAGTTCTTGGTCTGTCGCCTTGAAGGCCCACAGCAGCTGCTGTCATAGGATGCCATTTTAGAGAGTGGAGAGAGTCCTCTTCTATCCCTGCTTTGGGAATCATTAGCATAGCCGGAGTTGAGTCTGGTAAGTGCCTGTTGTGGTTTGAACACGGCATGTCTCCCACAAGCTTATGTGTTTGAACACTTGGTACCAAACTGGTGACGCTGTTCTGGAAGGTTGTGGAACCTCCTGAAGGTGTGACCTTGCTGGAGAAAGGAGATTGTATGGGGGACAAGCCTTGAGGTTTGCTAGCTTGGCTCCATTATCCTAGTCACACTCTGCTGCCTGACTGCGGATGCAATGTGGTCAGTGCCCCCACACCTCCCCACAGTGGTAGTCTGTATTTCTTCCTACGTTTCGAGTCTAAGTAAACTCTTCATCCTTCAAGTTGCTTCTTGCTTGGTATTTGATCATACTGATGAGAAATTTAAAAAAAAAAAACTAATTCAATGCCCTTCATGCATCTTTATTGTTTTACTCTCTGTGTTGTCAATATAAAGGAACACAGAGGGACTGCACTGGAGGCTACTGTATGTCTAGGTAGAGGTAAAGACCCACATTCAGAGGATACAGGAATGGGCTACATTTCGGAAATGGAATTCGTGGTTGGCTGACAAACGCTTAAAGTTCCATCCATCTATCCATTCAGCCACCCACCCACCCATCCATCGATCCACATCTGAGGAATGGATGAGAGCCTTTCCCCATACCACCGCCTCCTGGTCCACAGCCTCCCAGATATTTAATTCGAACAGGTGCCTTCTCCATGCCAGACCTCTAAACGCTAGTAGGGCACAGAGGTCCCTTGGGAAAATGCTCACCTGTGGACTGCAAAAGTCAAGGTCACAGACCTCATGGCTCTGTTCTGTACACCTGCCATAAGGAACTTCTTGGTGTTTGTGCCTTGGATATGTGATGTCAGACAGGGCCTGCAGATCCTGGACCGTGATTCCAGCTACTTGGGAGCCCTATCTGGGCAACTTAGTGAGATCATATCTTTAGGATCGTAGGTCAGTGGTAGAGAGCTTGCATGAGTGAAGCCCTGAATTAGATTCCTTGTGCCTAGAAAAACAACAAAAGTGCCCACCTCTGTGTTTGTGGGTGGGATCTGCATCTGCAGATGCAGCTTCTCTCCAAACCTGGAGTGACTTTGATTTTTCTCAGGAAAATTCCTGGAACTTGAGCAGCAATTCCCATACAACTCTACTGAGAATCAAACTAGTTTAGTCAGGCTTTGCTCTTTCCCATCAGCACCCTCCTGACAGCGTCCCTTCCTGGGACCTTAATTAAAACTAAGCTCACCAGAGACACCAATTCATACAGAATTAATCTCTCATAATGTCTCACCAAACTTTATTATTGACTCAGCAAAACCCTAATTATTTAAAATGATAATGCAAGGAATGTCAGCTTGCACTACTCTGTTGGTCGTACAACTGTGAAAATTTTTCAAAGGGTTTTGTCCCTTCCTCTCAGAGGTGGGGGAAACCCAAGGATGACTATATTTAATAAGCCATAAAATGTCAAAGAGTGGGGAGGTTTTGCTATATTTTCAATGCTTATATTCAGAATTTTGCCTCCACCCCTCTACATACCTCAATGTGCATAGAATGTCATCGGATTGTAACTCAAAATATCCAAACACAGGAATCTCTGAGAATGTGATACACAGGTGAAATGACTTCTGTAAATTCTCTTCTCCTCTCATACTTGAATGAGAGGCCAAGTTATTGCAGGGTGGGCTGCTCCCAAAAGTCTGTGGAGTGGACCACTGAAGCAAACTATGGATGGATGGATGGATGGATGGATGGATGGATGGATGGATGGATGGATGGATGGATGACAGATACTTGGGTGGATGGGTGGATGGGTGGATGGGTGGATGGGTGGATGGATGGATGGGTGGATGGATGGATGCTTGGGTAGATGGATGAGTGGATAGGTAAGTGGGTGGTGTGGATGGATAGGTGAATGGATGGATTTGATGAATGGGTGGATGGGTAGTCAGATGAAAAGGTGGATGGATGGGTGGGTGGGGTAGGTAGATGGAAAAGTGTGTGAGTAGATGGGTGGATAGATGAATGGACAGATGGATAGATGAATTGATGGGTGGGTGGATGAATGGAGATGGATAGATTGGTGCATAGTTGGATGGATAGGTGGGTGAGTGGTTAGAGAAGCTGTGGGGTGTAGTTATACAAAGCAGGAACACATATCTTCAAGATACCCTAGGGACAGAAATAAAGTCAACACTCATTGGAGTCCGGCTGCCATTTGTCTGTGGAATGGTGTGGGTTGGACCAGCCTGACTTACTTCCCACTTTATTTGATTCCCACCAAAACTACACCCAGAGGAGGAAGGGCAGTGCTCCCAAAACAACTTGGTGAGAAGTCGCAAGAAAACAGCATTTTCTAGGATGAGTATGCAAAAGTCACAGATACCCACTACCCTGAAAGAAAGCTCCATAAGCACTCAGGACTCAAGTGCCTGGTGAGCAGAGCTTGCTTATAGCAAGAAAAGCTGAACATGGTCTTTTGAAAGACCCGAGATGGCCGCTTAAATGTCACTTCTCTGTGAACCAGATGGACTCAGCACTTCTGTCAGCTCAGCTAGCCTCAGAACACAAGTGTAAAGCCCTCCCACAGTGCCTCTGACCTGTGCCTCACAGCGACGTCCAAGCATCCCAGACTCACACCCAAAGTTAAAGTCAGTGTGCAAAGGGCTGCAACATCAAAAGAAATCCAGAAAATAAAAGCAACGGGGTACCAAGCCACCCAAAGAACTAAAGTAAATCAGAAGAGACTTTCCCCTTAAATTTATATCCATTTAGTCAATTAGGTATTGGACCTCAGCAGGTTTCACAGAGGTTCTGGTAATAACACCCCAGACCACAATGGCCTCACTTCTGGAGATCAGCAGGCATAGTTATTTAAACAATTTAGGATAACTGAAAATGATTTTGTTTTCTCCTTGGAAAATACTAGCATAGTGACAAACTGAGAAAAGGCACGCACACTCACACACAATTAAGTGACAGTAGGTGAGAATGGGGACACTTACCGTCCATCACCAAGAGGAAATGGAAATGTGCATTTCCTGTGTTCCCATGACACAATGCACAGTGGTCCAACACTCAAATACAAGTGAACCTCTGTGCACTGAACAAACTCAGCTGACTGCAGGGTAGGGGGATGCTTTTCAGGACTACCTGATACTTTCCCATAATTCCTTTCTTCTCTTTACCATCATCTTTGACTGCATTCCTTCTACTGAAACCACGCTACACTCAGATATCTCCAGACCTCAAAGAGTCCCTTTAAGGTGTACATCAAAGACGTATTCTTAGCTTCTGATATTTAAAACCTGAGATCTGCACTTGGGGGCTGTGTCAGTGGATAAAGTGCTTCCTGCACAAGCATGAGGACCTGAGATGTGGTTCCCCACCACGCACACAGGAGCTGCATGGGGGTGGGGGTGTTCTGCAACACCAGCAGGGCAGTGTTGCGAAAACAGCCTAGCCAAATGGGTGAGCTCCAGGTTCGGGGAGAAATCCTATCTCAAAAAATAAGGTGAAGCCAGGCATGGTGGTGCATGCATTTAATGCCAGCTGTCTGGAAACAGAGGCAAGCAGATCTCTATGAGTTTAAAGCCAGCCTATTCTACATAGAAAATACCAGGCCTTCCAGGAATACATAATCAGACATTGTCTCAAAATCTCTAAGGAAATGCATAGGTTAGGTGGAGCGTGACAGAGGAAGACACTAGACATTGACCTCTGGCCTCCATACACACGTAAACACCCATACATGAGCCAGCAAATACCAAGGTCCATTTAGCCTTAAAGATGTTAGATTTCTTTTTTTTTTCTTAGATTTTTTTAAACATATCAAAATTTTATTCATTAATACAAGTTTATCTTTGACTCAGGCCCTTCAAAATAGCAAATAGCTTTTTATAATACTTTATTCATAATCTAAATTTGATACAATGTATCTCAATAATTTCCTCTTCCCATTCCTCCTTGTTCTACCTCCCACTCCTATACCCTCAAAAAAGAGAGAGAGAGAGAGAGAGAGAGAGAGAGAGAGAGAGAGAGAGAAAGAAAGAGATAAAAAGAAAAGAAATGAGAGAAAAGAAAAAAAGAAGAACAAATACAAGAAAATTAAGGGCTTCAACACGGCCTTTGGAGGTATAAGGCTACCCTGATCATGGACATTTACCTGGTCTATGTTAGTCAGAGATCAAGAATGACAAAATTTAACCTGAAGCTGGGCCTCATTGCCTAAATCTGAAGGCACCTAGACACTGAGCAGGCACCCTGTTATCCCTGCAAGCATCAGGGCATCCTGCAGGCCCCCCAACATCCCACAAGCCTCCCAACATCCTGCAGGCAACAGGGTCTCCCTCAGGCACCAACCAGAACCTCCCACATACATCAGGGCATCCTGAAGGCTTCAGGGCATCCTGAAAATACCCAGGAATCACACAGGCACTGGGGCAACCTGCAGACACCATACAGGCACCTGGACACCACCCAGTACCCAGATATTTCTCAGGCACTCGGACACCCCACAAGCATCAGGGCATCCCACAGTTACTTGGACATCCCATAGGCACCAGGGTCTCTTGCAGGCATCTGGATATCCCACAAGCACCAAGACATCCCACAGGTACCAGATACTCTCTTCAGTACCAGGATATCCCACAGGACATCCTGAGGGCACCCAGGGCATCCCACAGACATCTGAACCTCTTGCAGGCATTAGGACCTCTTGCAGGCATCAGGGTACCCAGCAGGTTCCTAGACATCCTGCAGGCACAAGGGCTTCTCTCTGGCTCCAGACCATTCTGCAGACACCCGGGCATCATGCAGGCACTGGGCCAACCTGCAGACGTCTGGACAAGATATTAGATTTCTAAGACTCACATGCTTTCTCTCTTCAATTCTTGAGGTTCTTGTCTGCCTTCCAATTCTTGGGTTTTGAATCATCAGATTTAACTAACCTTATCAATGGACATTTGGAGAACAAATCTAGAAATTTCCAGAAAGGCAAATTTGAATTTTCTCTCTCCAAAACATCACGAGCCCCTTTGGATACAGTGAGGTGAGGGAGGCCCTGAATTAGCATCCTTTGTGATGCTCAGTTCCCCTTCAGCCCTTCTTGTACTTCATTCTCCTGGATTCTCCTCCCCACGGCATTAAGTCAGGCCAGTGATGTGGCAGCTGTGTAGAATGTAGGAGGATGTCCCTACATGTTTTATTTTGTAAGTAATACACTATTTATATAAATTCGCATTACATTTGAGATTATAGGCATCTAGAGAGAGTGTAAAGTACCCAGGAGGAAGTGTGTGGAGTATATGTAAACACCATACAGTTTTATATGAAAAACTAGAGCGTTGTTGATGTTGTTACCCAAAGTGGCATCTGGAACCAATCTGCATGGACACCTGGGGACAACAAGTACAAGCGAAGAAAAATGCCAGGAAGCAACTGCCAGGAAGAGCTGCTGAGAGAGGGAGCCTCACCCACCTGCTCCTCTCAGCCACCTCCCGGGAAGTCTTGGCAAAAGACAGACAGAATTTCTCTCCCACACCCATTCTGGATATGCTGGGAGTCCTCAAAGCAGAATCCGTTCCCTACATCTCCAGGTTAAATACCGAAACTCCTAAAACAGAAGAGTCCTGACTCCAACATGGCAAAGAGACAGTTATTGCATCAGGAACTCTGAGAAACGGAGGCAGCAGGCTAGGCCTCAGGACCTCAGAAAGATGGGGTGCTGGCTCCCAAAAAGCTAGACTCTGATGGAATCATGGCATCTGGATGAAGACCCATGTAGTAGAATGGGATCTGAACTAAGAAGCCAGGCCTGGATCAGAGCAAGAAGAGGGGAGGGATGGGTGGGAAGGTGAATAGATGGGTAGGTGGGTAGATAGGTAGGTAGGTAGGTAGGTAGGTAGAGTGAATAGGGATGAGTGGATTGGTGAGTGGGTGGATATCTACAGGCAGCTATGGATGAAGGCCACAAGGAGAAAAGCAAATAATCAGGAATAGATCCTTCAATCAGGACTCAGACCCCCCTCAAAGGACAAAAAGGGGCAGAAAATTCTCTAAGAGTAAACCTATAGATAAATGCTTCTATGTTTGAGTAAGTTGCCTGAAAAACCACAGCCAGCAGGGGATGCAAAGAAAAGATGGAGGAGTTCAGATTCTGCCTCCTGTGCCCTGTGGGCTAGACAAAGACTTAGAGACACCCATTCCTTCATGACCAGAGACATCCTGTAGGATCTTGTGTGAATATGCTTGAGGGTGTGCACACGTTTGTGTTGGGGGTGGACATGTGTGAATATACATACATGCCTGCACATACATGCGAATGCCAGAGGGCAGCTCCAGGTGTCATTGCTCAGGCCCTACCCACCTTTTTTTTTAAGAAATATTTTTATTTATTATGAGTATTGTGTGGGAATGTGTTTATGATATGACCTTGAGTCTGAATGAGGATATCAGAACCCCCTGGAGCTACAGTGACAGGCATTTGTGAGCTGTCCAATACAATGTGGGTACTGGGAACCAAACTTGGACTCCTTGCAAAAGCAGTATATGCTCTTAACCACTGATCCATCGTCTGTCAAGTCCCTCTACTTTGTGTTTTGAAGCAGGGCCTCTTACTGGTCTGGAGCTCAATGATTAGGCTACACTTGCTGGTCAGCAAGCCCAGGAGATACCTCTGTGTCTGTCTTGTCAGTGCTGGGACAGTGCCATACTGTCATCTCTAGCTTTTTCTTGTTGTTAACATGGGTGCTGGGGATCAAACTCGGTTCTTCATGCTTGTGTGACAAGCCCTTTATCAACTGAACTAATCTTCTTATCCTCGCCTATTATATCTTCAAAACATAGAAAAGAAGCGGGATTGGGAAATGTGACTACATCCTAACCCTCATAACGCAGTAACCTGAAGTATTTTCCTGTAGCAAGAATGTCCGCAAAGAAACGATATCCCAATCTTGGAAACACAGCCAGGTGTGGCTCTTAACCTTTGAAGGACTGTCTGCCTTTGAGCATCATTTGAGTCTCCAACGTGACTATATTCATTGCTGAATGGGAGACTCACTGGTCATGGTGGCTTGAGGCCCCACTGGGGGACTAGAAGTCAGACAGGTCCCCAGTAGGCTGAAGACAAGGATTTGTTCCCATAAGAGGGAACTATTCAGAGGAACTCTCAAAACTCTCATGGAGGGGGTTAGAGTGTTGTGATAGAAACCAATCAGATTCCTCTTCTTTATGCAATAATATTAATAACAACTAATATTTACATTATTACCTATTATTATTATTATCATCATTATCCAATACTCTGCAATAGTCCAAACCAATCAGTTCTGAGGAAGAAAGGGAACTGATCACACCCCAAACAAATAAAAGTTACATCTCTGCTATGCAACTTTTTTGGGGTCCCCGCCCTCAACAGAGTGACTTTGTGTGCTTTGCTTTGGGTGTATGTGTGCATGTACCTCTGCAGTCAATAAAACTTGGCTGAGCACTGAGGCCTTGCCTTTTCGGCCTTATTATTCTTTAAAGTGACAGAGGGTTTCCTGAAACCCTACATGACATCGCCATGACAGCATCACTCGAGATACTCCATCGAGCTGCATATTGATTAGGCAGCTCATCCCAGGCCCTTTGGGTCCGCATCACCATGTTCTTAGCTCTCTTATTGAAGTGGGAGTATTAAACTCATGAAAACATGTTCTTATAAAAGCATACTATTTCCCGTTTTCATCATCGTTGTCCCCCCATTTTATTTTCTTTCGGATAGTATCTCACCACGTAAGCCAGTATGGCTTGGAACCAGGAATCCTCCGGCACGGAGCTTCAGTGCTTTTGAAAATGAGACTGTGACTTAGCAGTGGAGACCTGGATCCAGATCAGCAGACTGTAATCACAGTAGCTGGGGCAGCCGCCGTCAGCTTCACAGCCCCCCTCCCTCCGCCATGATCCATCCACAGTCATCAATTCTGCTGCTCTCAGAGGCAAATGAAGCCAGTGGGTGCCTGGGTCGCCAATGTCTCCAACTGCCTGTCATGCCCTTTCTGTTGCTTCTGACTTCTGTCAGGTGGTAGTTGGAAGGAGAAAGCAACTCTAGAATCGTGTCTCTAGCTTATTAATTTGAACATGGAAAGCGGAGGAGAGAGTTGGATAGAGGATACTGCCCTCCACACCCTGACCTGGTTATCTCCCTTCCTGCCCCACGCCCACCCAACCCCCCAAAAAAGAAAACACATATTGGGGAAAATTCCCTACCATACTGGGACTCTCCAACAACCTGAAGGCTTCTGATTTTATTTCTGTCTGAGCCAGATGGTAAAGTCTGTAGAATCAAGGCAAGGGCTACGTGGACCCATCTGGACAGGCTCCTTCCACTCTACATAATGAGAGACCCGAGGCGGCTGACTCATGAAGGCAGAGGGTGGAAAGTGGTGGGGGGCAGATCCAGGCGCCCTTCGGATCCAGGATGAAGAGTCAGTTATGTGAGAGGACTTAGCTCTGAAGACCACACATGACCTGGCCAGCACTCGGCCATACTCTTGTGTGTACAGAAATCTGCCATGCAGGAAGACCTCACGTAACAAAGGCGAATGCCAAACGGGACGCATCTATTCGACTGAACATGAGTGTTTAAAAGGATAAAATTCTGTCCTGTGTCAGAGTGAGGATGGGCCTTGGGGATGGCGAGCTCCTAGACCCAAATACAAGTACTGTGAGCCTCCCTATCCCCAGGAGATGCCCATTGAAGTCTAGTCTGTGCAGACAGGAAGCTAGGGATGCAGCTTAAGAGTAGTTGCCTGGCAAGCACGAAGCCCCTAGTTTGATTCCCCTGCTCTGTTTAAATTGAGTGTGGTGGCACACACATGTGATCTTAGTATGCAGGGAGTGGAAGCAGGAGGATCAGAAGTTCAAAGTCTTCCTCAGCTACGTAGTAAATTCCAGGCCAGCAGGGGCTATAGACTCTTTGGGGGGAGGGGGAGAGATGAGGGCACAGGATGGAGGAAGGGAAGAGAAGAAGACAGGGAGGAAGGGAGGGAGGGAAAAAGGAAGGAAGGAAGGAAGAAAGGAAGGAAGGAAGGAAGGAAGGAAGGAAGGAAGGAAGGAAGGAAGGAAGGAAGGGAGGGAGGAAGGAAGAAAGGGAGGGAGGGAGGGAGGGAGGGAGGAAGGGAGGAAGGGAGGAAGGGAGGGAGGAAGGAAGGAAGGGTGGGCACTGCTAGGTGTCAGGTGGGTACAGGGAAGGCTGCAATCCAGTGGCTACTGAGATTTTCTGCTCTGAAAGAAAACTCAATCCCCACCAAGCTGGACATTGTTGTGGCTGCCTGGCACTATGGATACACCTGAAGCCACCAATGTACACTTAGAACTGATCACAGAAGTATATTTTATGATTTGGGGAACAGGACTAAGACCTTAAAAAAAACAACAACAAAAAAAAAAAAAAAACCAAAACACATGTTCAGAGGAACCACTTTGTTCTGTACCAGAAGCATTCACATCCTGCTTCCTTGTTGCTTGCTAGCTTCCCAGGGTGGCTGTCTCAGAACCTCCATTGTTCAGTCGTTCATACCCTTTACCTCTCTCCCCTTCGCCTGTGTGTTGCAAAGTCAGGATCTGACCTTACTCTCCTGGTGGGGTCACTGCCTCACTTCCCCCTTCAGCACCCCCATCATCTCCTCTTCAGGGGATGCTATTCCCCTACAGATGCCTGGCTCTACAGCTGCACATGTGTGTAGTAAAAAGAGAAGGGAAGGAACATGACAGTAGTAATGAAGACAAAAGTAAGTCAAAGCGAAGAGTCATGGGGAAAGAGAATAAAGCCTTCTTAGAGCCTGTGATCCAATTTGTCTTTTATGAATGTGAAACATGTCTAAAGTTTAGCATCAAAAAGAGCTAAAGATGCAGCCTCGGATAGTAGCATACACCACCTGTCATCATTTCAAAAATTAATAGTGTCCGTGGGACGATGGGACACTGGGACTAATGCATCCTGTAGTTGCCTGTTCCCTTTTAACTCGGTACTTTCTGCAGAGGGTCGCTGCTCAAAGGTTGCCAATTCAGTTTGTTCTACGTGTTTGTCATTTCAAATACCAGCTATATGCCAATGACTCAAAAATGCAGAAGCCCAGCCAAAATCCTGCCACAGAGCTCCGGACCCCCAGATCCTACTGCCTACTCAGTAGTGCTGTTTGAAGTCTGCTGGCTCCACCAAAGCCAGCCACGTGAGCCTGCCCACCTTAGCTGCGCCACCTTGCCTCCTGAGCAGGGATCTAGGACATGTGCTGGCCATATTCTTTATTTTTCTTTATTTTTATTTTTTAATATCATCGCATGGAGAGGGCTTCACTATTCATTCCTCTCTATAGTGGTTCAAGTCATTCCTTTCTGGTTCCTTCAAGAATTTGTGACACTACTCGGTGCCTGCAGGGTTACTTTTATTTGGCTTTTCTAATTGCAAACATGATCACGTCCTTGCCGGAAAGCTTCGGATTCTTCCAACATTTAGGAAAGATGCAAAGGTGTCAACCTGGACCTCAACTGCCTGCTGCCTCCACCACGTCAGTCTCCTTTGCGGTTTACCGTTTATCTTCAATGGCACCGACTTCCTGCCTGCCTGCGAGCCATCATCGTGAAATGCTATTCCTCCATCCGACATGACACTCCTCCCTCTGCCATCTGCGTAACTACCTTCCATCCCTTAAAATTCAGCTTTAGGGATGGAGAGAGAGCTCAACCGGTGAAGTTGCTTGCCATGTGAGCATAAGGATCCGAGTTAGACCTCCAGAACGCCGTAAAAAGCCAGGTGTGGTGGTACACACCTGCAATCCCAGTGCTGGGGAGACAGAGGCAGGTGGAACCCTGGGGGCTCCCTGGCCAGGCAGTCTAGCCTTACTGAGTTTCCAATAAACATGAAAGACTCTGTCTCAAAAACCAAGGTGGATGACACCCGAGGAAGGGCCTTCCTCCCCGAAGGCTGACCTCGAGCCTCCACACATGTGCGTGAACCTCTGCACAAACCCACAGACACACTCATACACGTGTGAATAAATACAATTCAACTGAATTCACCCAGGAAGAAGAATTTATTTCCCTCAGGCCTAAAGCAGGCTCTTCATAACCTCTCCAAGAAATTGTGCCTTCTTCTTAGTAAACTAATATCAATTATTGACGTAGTGATTCTTTTTTCTAACTTGGTGCCTGTTTCTGACGCTCACTAGACTCAGTATTCCTGGGACATCCAAAGCGCCTGGCAATCGATGTTCATAACGCGCATTTGTTTTGTTGGTGGGCAAAGGCACGGATAGAATGTATTACAGGTGGTGCCAATTCCTCTAATAACAGAGATGAAATTTATTTGGCAGCTTCTGTGCTTGTTTTAAAACATTCCAACCTAAATATTTTATAGAAGAACCCAGAATTAGAAGCATTGGAATTTCTGTGCTTGGTAACTTTTTTTTTTTTCAGGACATTTCAGGAATATCAGAACGATGCATAATGACCTAGCTTAGAGTCCAATGAGGTGATCCCCCAAGTTCACAGGCACAAAAAAAAAAAAAACAACAAAACTATATCACATCTGAATTCCTCCAAATTGCAGGCTGACTGTAGTCCTTAGTGCAGGTAGATGCTTCATTAGAATAACAGATTTGCTAAAGTTTGGCCGCCAGTCATCGCCATACTCTCACCGGAAGTGGGAATTAGCACTGGAGTGACAGCTCAGAGGTTAAGAATGTGTACTACTCTTACAGAGGACCTGAGTTCAGTTCCCAGCATCCACACTACGTAGTTCACAACCATCTATGGTACCGGCTCCAGGGGATCCAGTGCCCTCTTCTGACCTCCACAGACATCTGTATTCACCTGCATATAACCACACATAAACATACCTTACAAAAATAAAACAAGACTTCTGAAATACTGTAAATCAGTGCAGCCTTCATGAGAGAGAAATTGCCTGTCAGGCTCTGTGACATCAGAAGAAATGGGTTCTGCTTGCAGGACAAAGACTGGTCCAGATGCTGGTCCAGGCTCTCGGGATCTGTGGGAGGCGGGCAAGTCAGCCCTCTGCTCAGCCTTCCATTAAAGAGGGTTATTATAATTTCTTGCCCATCAAATAAGACAGCAGGAAACATCCCACTTCTAATCACACACCATAATCCCAACATGTCAGCTATTATCTTCATCTGCCCCACATCTCTGAGTCCAACCTACGAAGAGAATCAGAGACTGTCAATCCTGGGTGTCTGTCACCATGGTTACTGATACATATCCATGACAGTTAAACCTTGGGGCTAAGTCCCTTTCAGAATTTGACCCACTGTGAGAACCAATCTGAGCTACTCCTGCCAGGCTTCCAAGAGATGACTGTGAAGCTCATGTGCAGCTGCCAGCCATAACACGTCCACCCTTTGGAGCTTCCAGAAGTACCCCCCACGCTCCCTGTGAAATCTTGGTCAGATACTGGGACTGAATTTTGAGCAATGAAATAGACAAAAGTGGCATGAGTTGCCTCAACATTGGCTTTTAAAACATCTGTCTTGGGGCTAGAGCCACGGCTCTGTGATTAAGAGCACTTGCTGCTCTTGCAGAGGACCTGAATAAACCCAGCAACCGTGTCATGGTTCACAACCATTTATAACCCCAAATTCAGGAGCTCTGGTACCCCCTTCTGGTCTCAATGGGCACCAGGCACACACGTGGTACAGAGACATACGTGCAAGCAAAGCGCTCATATGGATAAACTAAAATAAGTATTCAACAAAAATGTAAAACTCCGTCTTTGCATTACCTACTCTTACTACTCCTGTTGACCTTGGAAATATGAATTCTAGGAGCCTTCGACCAGACCACAACTGGGGACTTCCTTTTAAGAAAGCCTTCTACTAGAAACTCACATGAAGAAGCCAACATGCCTAAAAGATGAACAGCTAATGGGTAAAAGAGATAATATTGTAGGATTTGTTCTCCCAACATAGCCACCACCATACTTATACCAAAGTACATGTAATCAAGTAGCAAGCCTGACGGGCAATCTAGATTGTCTACTTGATGGGATCTAGAATCAACATGGAAACAAGCCTATAGGCTTGGGTGTGAAGGAGTTTCTAGACTGGGTTAGATGGGGTGAGAAAAAAATAAATCCATCCTGAATGTGGGCAGCACCATCCCACAGGCTGAGGTCATAGACCGAATAAAAAGGAGAAAGTGAGCTGAGCGCCAGCTCGCTGTTTCCTGACTGTGGGTGTCACATGAGCAGCCACCTCCTGATCCTGATGCTGTGCCTTCCCTGCCATGATGGACTGTATCCCCTCAAAGTGTGAGCTTAAATAAACCCTCCTTTCCTTCAGTTGCTTCTGTCGTCAGGTGCTTTGCCATAGCAATGAGAAATGCAAGCGATTTGGGCTGGACTGATGGCGCTTGTTAACAGTGCTTGCTCCTCTGGCAGAGAACCCAGAGTCAGTTCCCAGCCCCCACATGAGGAGGCACACAACCATCTGTACTTTAGCTCCAGGGGAATCTGCTGCCCTCCTCTGGTCTCTGTATGCGATTGTACTCACATGCATTCTGCACATGCATAACAAAGAGTATTAAAAATAAATCCTTTTTTTAAAAAAGAAAAGCGGCTGAGCAAATAAATAAATATGTAGACTCCCAGACAATAGTCATATTATACATTAAAAATCTGAAACGCTTACCAAAATTTTAGTTAATTCTATCTTACTAATGAACTATAAGCAGATTTTACTTTATTCTTCATATTTTTTGTATTATGTGATTACCTCTTATGCTATCAGTAGCTTTTGTAAACAATTCATATTTAATGTCTTAGTAATAGTTAAACATCTTGAAAAAAAAAACACATCAAAGGAAACCCAGTCAAATTCACTCTAGGGTTAAACATTTTGCACTGAGCCCATCAGTTAGGATACTGGCACACACTGATAGATCCTGCCATGCAAAAGCAAGCTCTAAATAGAAGAGTCCGGGTGTCAAGGTGAGCACTTCAGATGCCATTCATATTATTTTTGGAGACAGGACCTTTCACTGGCCTGCAGCTTGACAAGGAGGCTAGGTTGACTAGGCCCCAGCCCCTCACTGGGTGATTCTAGGCAGGTGCTCTATCACCGAGCCATGCTCCTTCCCTTCCCGGTGAGCCCCTCACTGGGTGATTCTAGGCAGGTGCTCTATCACCGAGCCATGCTCCTTCCCTTCCCGGTGAGCCCCTCACTGGGGGATTCTAGGCAGGTGCTCTATCACCGAACCATGCTCCTTCCCTTTCCCGTGAGCCCCTCACTAGGGGATTCTAGGCAAGTACTCTACTGCTGGGCCACATACCCAGGCAATTAAAAAAAAAATTGAGACCACATTTCTCTGTGTATTCATTCAGGCTGGCCTTGAACTCTCCACATAGCCCAGGCTGGCTCTGAATTTTGACCCTTCTGCTCCTGGCTTCTGAGGCTGAGGTTATAGGTATATGTCACCAAACTTGATCTGATTTATTTTTTTTTAATGTATCTTATATCAACTTCTAAAACTTAAGAAACTTTAACGCTCAATGCCTGACTTTTCTTTTGAAATATAAACTCAGCAACATTAAGGGTGGGAACTAGACTGTCAACAACTGACTGACCTTCAACTATAAGCCCCCTGCCTTATATCCATCCAGCCAGCTGCTTTACACCCACATAGCCTATTCTACTGGCCAGAGTGGATAATGCTTTCTTCTAAGCCAAGCTCTGAGAGTATTTTTTGCTGTAAGGATTTTGGGTTTTGAGATATATGCCTGTCCGGAAAATTTTTCCTGGTCAAACAGTCAAAAAAAAAAAAACAAACCAACTTTCCAAATGCATAAAATACTTGAGCCCCCTGTGCTTGTGCTGTGAGCCATGATAATTTCATTGTGTTTTCCTTTCCTTTGAATCCAAAGAATTAGAAGTTCACTTCGCATCTAACACAACCTGCCTTGATCCCCCCGCCCCCAGGCTGGAAAGGCATGAAATGAAATTTCTGAGGCCCAGTGTGCTGCCTCTCCCCCTGGAAGCCTACCCAAATCCAAACAATAACACCACTGTAGGGTCAAGAGAGGTTGAAAAGCAAAATTATTTCAACACAACAGGAAAAGAATTTTAAAAGAGCTGAGCAAATTGCGGGATTTTCTCCTCTGGCTGTCTCACGTTATAACAGACAGGTTACAGAAAAGTCTGGCAACAACCAGGCTCTAAGAAATCAATGTCGTCTGCTTGGTGGGAAAGAAGCTAGTGTGTGTATGTATGTGTCTGTGCACATGGCACCCAAGTACATGTGCATAAACGTATGAGCTCGTGTGTGTCCATGTATGTATGGACGTGTACACTTGCATGTATGTGTGCACATACCTACATGTATCTATGTGTGCATGTATATGTGTGTACGTAACTACATGTGTGTGCATGTTCACATATGTGTAAATGTGTGTGATCATCCATGTCTTTTGAGACAGCGCCTCTCATTTGCCTGGTGCTCACCAAGCATGCAAGGCTGGTCAGTGAGCTCCAGGGATCCATCTGCATCCACTTGCTCAGTGCTGGGACTGCAACTCCATGCCACCAAGCCCAGCTTCTTTACAGGGTCCTAGGAATCACATCGTGCTTACGAAGGCACGACTCTATGGTGGGAGCTATCTACCAGGCGTGTTCTTGACATTTTCTCCATATCAGCTCCACAAGTTTCCAGTTTCTCTGTACCCCTGTCAGCATCTGTGATGTCCCATTTGTGTGTGTGTGGCTGACATAGCAAATCATGGCTTTAGGTAAGCCACTGAAAGGACAGAACGAGGGGGGCAACAACAAAAGATCATGGCAGCCGCGGGGACAGAGCCTGGTGTCAGCGGCTAGCCGCAACCTCCCTAGACGAAGCTGGGAAAATGCATCCCCATTCAGTCCCACCACAGACAAACAGGGCCGCCCACTGTTCTTAACCCAGTGCAGCCTCACACCCACGAGGCAAACACAGATCTATTGAGAATTTTCCTCACGCCGAGGCTCAAGTGGCTTTGCTTTCGGCTTGGCAGCCTGTTTCTACCGTTCCAAGGTAAGGAGAAAAATCACATGTTTCCAATTATCTTTGAGAAGCTCTCGCACACTCCTTGAGTACAGACAGCAAGTGTAGGACATGGGGCCTGTCTGTGCAGCAGTGGCTGGGGGGGTGGGCGAGACAGCAGACTCAGAGCTGGAAAAAGGAAACCTGGTGTTATGTAAGAACCATGCTGTGGGGACTGAGGAGGGAACACTTACAGGCTGGAGACCATGGCCCCGCCCTAGGTCTCCATTCAATGGACATTCCTGGAGACTCCTGGAGTGCCTGGAAGGCTCCCTTCCAAGGTGGTTTTGTCCAGAGCAGTGACAACTCTTTTGTCACATAGGAGGAAATGATGAGAGGCCTTGTGGGGAGACACTTCTGAGTCAATTTTGCTGGGGATCATTAAAAAGGGATGCTGACCATCCCCACTGGAGGAGGCCACACTAGCCAACCAGTAAGGCTTCTGAATCCCTGAAGGCTTTATTCTGACAGCACCCACTGATCTGAAAAGACTCACAAGGTGCCAGCACACAGCACAGAACCCCTGGGGTGGGGGTCCCGTTTCAGCTCCATTTATGCACCACACTGAGAACAGTCTTTCACTCTTTCTACTAGAATGACCCTCGGGATGCTTTTCTGAGAACTGGTGAAGCCCTTATCTTGGGTTCAATAAAGTACCGCTGGCTTCTTATTATGTTCACCAACATTGAGGCACAGCCATTCCTGCATCACATACATCTATCTCAAGCTCCTTCCAGGGCTCTGTGAGCAAAGGCTGGTGCAGGAGCAGCTACATTGAAGGTGTGTTGCTCTTTCCCAAACACACACCCATAGCCACTACCTTTCAATACACTGATCTTGTGAGGGATTGCTCCTCCCTGCCTGGCATTTTAGGTCTCCAGCAAACAGGGTACTGATCGTTTGTTCCTGAGAGGGAGTACAGGACATGAGTTCAAATCCTAGCTCTGGTATTCACCCTCTGGACAGTCTTGATCACTGTACAGTGTGTGATGTGATCAGCGGAAATCACAGACAGACAGGTGCAGGCACTGATCAGTCCACAACCATGGAACTACCTGCAAAACCCCGGGCACACAGGCACCCCGGAATAGTCTTGTGCTCATGATTGTTGCTAAATTCCTTAACACCAAGGTGTTTCAAAAACAATAAAAGAATACAAAATCCACCTTGCACAGCTAAAGACTCAGGACACAGCCACAAGCAGAGAGAAGCTTCCACAAGTTCAGAGTGTAGGTTATAGAATGGTTAACAGTGGTGTACTCCAAGCACCCACACCCACAGACATACACTGTTGATATGAAAGTTCACTGCATTATTCGGCTCATTTTATTTATTCATTCATCTGTTCATGCATTTATTTTTACATGTGCAGGCAGGTGTGTACGCGTACGTAGGTGTGTGTGGCTGTGGAGAACAGAAGTCAATGTCATGTGTCTTCGTTGATTCCTCTCATCCTTATCTTTTGAGACAGTGTTGTTGAACCTGGAGGTTACTGCTTCTTCTACACTAGCTGGTCAGCAAACCCCAGAATGCTCCTGTCTCCTCCTCCCCAGTGCTGGGGTTCCAGCTTAGCCATACCTGGTTATGTACAGAGATGCTGGAGACGGCACTCAGGTTCCTGTGCTTGTCCGTAAGCCCTTGACCCAATTGAATCATATCTCCGGCCCCCAGCCTCATTTACCAGATAGGGAAACTGAGGCACATAAAGCATAGAAGAATCTGCCTGTGATCTATGACAATGCATCATGACACGGTGCTATCTCCCCCAGAAGTCCCAGCAGCATTCCGGGGTACAGCTTTACCAAAGGGTACTCTTTACAATACAGACAGGAGGACTACAGGTTGACACAGACTTCATTTTTTTCCTCAGTGAAGTTTATAACCATTTCCTTGTGAGATGCTTGCTATACATCTATCTCAGCCTTTCCCAGAGGTGCACCGTACAACCCTAACAGAACCAGCCAAGTCATTTCTTAGTCAAAGGACTTAGGTCTGTTACATATGCATGAGAAATTCAGTTCAAGGCTGGAGAGATGTCTCAAGGCTTAAGAGCATTGGCTGCTTTTCCAGAGGACCCGGGTTCAATTCCCAACACCCACACGGCAGCTCACAACTGTCTATGACTCCAGTTCTACCTTCACACCAATGCACATAAAATGAAAGTAAATAAACATTTTTTTAAAAAAAGAAATTCAGTTCATATAATTTGAGGCTTTCACATGGGGGAGGGAAAGCACAACTTTTTGAGAAAACAATTTATATTTATTCTTAATTTAATGAAGTAGATTCCATATTTAATAAGGAGTTTGGTCTTTTAATCTGGAGGATTTGATGGCTGGGGTGTAGCTCAGTTGGTAGACTGCTTGCCAGGCATGCACAAAGCCGTGGGTTCAATTCTCAGTATCACATAAACTAGGCACGGTGGGGCATGCTTATAATCCCAGCACTGCGGAGGTGGAGGCAGGAGGATCAGAAGTTTGAGATCATCCTTGGCTACACGGCAAATCTGGGCCAGCCCAGGCCGTGAGACCCTGACTTAAAAATTTGCAAAAATAACTACACGGTATAGGAGGAAAACAAGTTATTTTCGAGAAAGCTATGATGAGACCCTTGGATCTCCGCTGTACAGATCCCAATGCAACCTGGGACAAGAGCTTCCTACCCAGGGCACAGCTGTTTGAGTTTCCCATGAGCCACCATTCTCGGGCTCTCTGAACGCACCTCTGGAAACATAACTGTCCAGCCACTTGTATGTGTGAGCCCGTGAGTTACTGTCTCTATTTCTCCTTGATAACAGACTTTACGTGTCTCTCTAAAAAGCAGGACAGGAAGTAGAGGGATGAAGCCAGCCTGAAAGACGACATTGAAAGCAGCTCAGGCTGGAGGGCCAGCTGGTCCTCTAGTTTTCCCAAGTCTGGCTGAGTCCAGGTCCCGGGACCCTGCGGGGCGGAAGCTGGGTACATTTGAGCAGGGCCCGCTGTAGACATCTCTGCTCACCAGTCCTCTTTCTCAGGGTCCTCAGGGCACTGGGAAGTTGCAGGCGCTGACAGAGGGCACAAGATTCATTGCTGATGCACCGAGGGAAAGGAAGCCAGGGCAAACAGAACCCTTTTCATCCCTGTGCGGCGGAGTGGCGCGGGGAAGAAGTCAGGGGTTTGTTAGAGCCAGCCTGGGGGAACACAAGCCACTTCTCTGGGCGGCAGCCACTTCTGGTTATGCACGCATCCTGGATACAAATGGCCTTTGGGGAACACAAGCCCATTCCCCAGGGGAAATCCGTCCTCATGAAATAGCCCAACGAGAAAGGCACAGCCATCCCTTCATCTGATACCGAGCCAAGGACACAGTGAGCAGGTGACAGGGTGTGACAGAGACAGACCACAACTGGCAAGTGGACTAGACAACTCGGGGACCCCCTGTGTTTTGTGAAGACATTGTAGGGGAAGCTATGTGGAACTGCAGGTTATGGTGTGGTGTGGTACTGGCCTCAGGGGACCACACAGGAGGACACACCAGCTTCCCAGAGGTGACTGGTTGCGGGGGAGAGATAGAAGGTGCTCAGTCTAGGAAGAGCCAGCACAAAGGCCCTGAGATAGGAGTAAGTGTGACTTCTTCCCAGAACAGAGAGAAGATTCATGTGGCAGCAGGAAGGTATGCGGTGAGCATCCTAAAGATGGGCAGAGACAATTATCTGGACCAAGGAGAACCTAGAACAAACTAAGCCTGTGGATGCCAGGATAGTTCCTGGAACTTAGTGCAGACACCATGGAAATCAGCACGGAGGGTGCTCAAAACCCTAAGAAAAGAGGCCTACAATATGACCCCCGCCTTACCACTTCTGAGCGTTTATCCGACAGACACTTGCGTGCTTATTTTTATTGCCACACTGCCCGCCAAGGGCTACATTATAGAAGCAATGCAGGCGTCCATCAACAGCGGAACGCAAAAAGAAATGATGGTACATCAACACAGTGGAATTTTGCTCAGCCATGAAGAACAAGGTTGTGTCATTTGCTAGAAAGTGGAGGCACCTAAAGATCATATTGTGCACATGAAGGCAGATCCTACACGTTTTGTCAAAGTGTATGTCACATACGAAATGTGATAGGAGCAAAGCTGTCTGGTGGGAGTGAAGGGAGCTTACAGAAAGAATGGGGGTAGAATGGTAGGATGGAGGATATGAGGGATACATGCTCAAAAGACATTGGCTACTTGCATGAAGACGCCCTCTCAAAACCCAGTACCAAATACAGAAAGTATACACCAATAAAAAGTAACTCCTGTGACATGAAATCTGTAGGAGAATCTGCACACAGCCCATCTCCACAAGGCAATGAGACCATTGTGATATGCTTAGGGCTACGAAGATGACACAGCTGGTAAAGTGCTTGCCACACAAGTAGGAAGAGCTGAGTCCAATCCCTACAACTCATACAAAAGCTGGGCTGGTGGCATACCTCTGTAATCCCAGTGCTGGGGAGGCAGAGACAGGCAGATAGATCCCTAGGGCCTGCAGACGAACCAGTCTAACCTACTGCAGAAGCTCCAGACCAGTGAGAGACCTCATTTCCAACAAAACAAAACACGGTAGTTTATGTGAGGAACAACTTCCAAAAATCGCCTCTCGCCTCCACACAGGTACACACATATGTGCGTGCATGGGTGTACACACACACACATATTAAATAAGTAATGCATGTGCAAGTAAATAAACACACAAATATGTTTTCTATCTGTCCTCTGTCTACAATGCATTTTTTTTTTAGAGTTGATAAGTGAGGCAGATCCTCTTCCTGGGGCACTGGGCCCAAGTCAAACAGTATTGAGCACTGTGAAAATGATATTGATGCTAATGTCAAATTTATTATAAGTACTCATTCGGATGCACATGTTCCTTTAACTGAGCTCAGGCACCGGGGGAACAAGGTGGTGTTTGGTTTCCTAATGGATAGCCCATCCGTCGTTCCTTCCCTGGTGGTCAGGCTGCTTGGAGTGAAGAGCAATCAAGCAGCCAAGGGAACTTGTCCAGCGCCAGCAGCAGTCATCTCTGAAGACATCTTGAGGAAGCAACACACAGCTGCAGCTGCTTACTGCTCAAGAGCTGTGACAAAAGAGGGTTCACCTGCTGCCGCCTACAGCTGGCTGCTGCCTCCATGTTGTCTTAGTTAGGGTTGCCATTGCTGTGAAGACCCACTGTGATCACTGCAACTCTTCTAAAGGAACACATTTCATTGAGGCAGGCTTACAGTTTGGAGGTTTAGACCATTGCCATTCTGGCAGGAAGCACGGTGGGAAGTATAGCGGCATGAGGTAGATATGGTGCTAGAGAGGTAGCTCAGGGTTCTCTGTCCTGGCAGAGTGACACTGGACCTGGTTTGAGCATTTGGAACTTCAAAGCTCACCCCCAGTGACCACACTTCCTAATAGTGCAATTCCCTAAGGGCCTATGGGGGCTGTTTTCATTTAAACCATTACACATGTGGTGAGGTGGGTGAAAGCCCAGGCTTACGAAAGCTGCCAAGAACCAGGTCTCAAAGGTGCTTCTCTTGGCCTACTTACAATTCCTATCAAGGTGGAGCCGAAGGACTGCAACCAGCCGCAAACGACACATCTGTGTACCTACATTGAACTGCATGCTGAGGAATCAGTCCAGGAAGATGACCATGACCATGGTTTAATGTGGCATTAGCAAGAGAAGAAAGTGCTGACTTATCAACATAGCAGCTCAGCCACACACAGGGTTCTATTGTCAGTTGGCTTACCGTCTATCCGGAAAGGACTTCATTATCTGCTGTGAGGCATTTTACCCAACTTCTGGCCCCTGCCTGCCTATGTATCCATTTAGTACTTTGTAACCTGGGCTACCCTGCCTCTCCTCTTCCTTGGCTAGACACCAAGACCCACCATCTCATGAACATGAGCTACATTTGTGGTTTGAAGGGAATGAGGTCTGCATTTACATCCTCCAAGGGACGAAAAAGCAAAGCCATGGAGAACAAGCAGAGGAAGAAATCCCATGGCTGTGTTGTGTCTCAGGCCCATCTAAAGGATCAGTGGTTCCAGGACCAGGTCTGCTCACTACAGGGAAGCAGAAAGCCGGCTGACTTTAACACTCTGTGGGAGAGATACCCAGGGTCATCACTTAAGAGATGGTAAGTCAGCTATTCACAAGGCCTTCCAGAAGCCCACAAGGGAGGAGGAGCTCAGCCTTCCAACAGTATTGGTCTAGGATTCGAGATTTTTTTAAATATTTTATTTTAAATTGGGGGGGCATCTGAGCACATGAGTGCAATGCCTGATAAGGCCAAAAGAGGGTGTCTGGTCCCCTGGAGCTAGAATTACAGATGGTTGTGAGCCTCTATGTGGGTGCTGGGAACCAAACCCAGGTCCTCAGGAAAAGCACCACTGAGCCATCTCTCCCGGCCCCATTGAAGATGTTGTTCGTCAGTTTTTCTGATCTCTTTGGCAGTAGGGAGGTATGGTTTTGAGACAGGGTCTTATGGTTTTCTGCTTGTTGTTTATTTAAACATTTCAGACTAACGTACAAAGTAATGGATTTCATCATGGGAATTACTATTTAGACAATTACTATTTAGACAACTGGCCTGGAATTTCCTCTGTAGCCCTGACCTTGAACTCATGAACTTTCTACTTCTGCCTCCTTAAGGATACTGTGATTATGGGCATGTGCAACACACCTTGTTCAATGCTGTCTTCTATCAAATATCAATTGCTCACCTTTATCCCAGTCTCCTAGTGTCATCTAATTTCTTTATAGGATCCTTAATAATGACCATTGACTGGCTACCAAAGCCCCCTTGAGATCCTTTCCAAACCTCCAATAGAGACGGAATGACCCCTCACATCCACTAAGCCTTGCTGTGTAGCTACACAGCACTGCAAGGAACCTCTCCTTCCAGCTCTCACACCCTGATGACCCCTCAATGTCACTCGTCCTTCACTTTGGAGTCACTCTTGTTAATAAAACGAGTGATGACTTGAACCCTAAAACTTTGATAACAGGGTAAGGTGAGTCTGATCAAAGAGACAGCTGTTAGGTGATTGCCACGTGAACTAACAGGAGGGCCCAATAGACAGTGCAGACACACTGCAGAGACAATTCATATACCGAGCAGGATGATCTGGACTAGCAAGATTGCACCGCACTATCCAGTAGGTGGACAATTTAAAATGCACACATTGTTTTCAGGTGATGGCTGACTGCAGGGAGTTGAAATCAGCTGAAGCAAAAATGGGGAGGAGTTCTACTGCCCACAGAGGAACACATCAGCTTCATTCCTGATAGTCTATAGAAATCCGTCTGGCTTGCTCTTAAGATTTTCTTAGCTATTTTTTTAAATGCTTAATCCATTTTTTTCTCCCCATAGCAGCATGCCTAGTAATAAACATATTTAAGTTAGACACTTATGAAGCCAAAGACCAAATTCCTTAATTATTTATGGGAGTTCTCACACTTCTTAACTAGGAAAAAGTAGCAGAAGCAGAGATGACTTAACAGATCCAAAGCTCGTGTGTGAGACAACAGGCTTCAAAGAAAAATGTCATTTGCAAGGAGGAAGAAAGAGGCATCGTTTTTATTATGAAGCCCGTTCCCTCATTAGTTTCTTTTAATCAATATCTCCATGCTCGAGTAGGAAAACAGATCTGTGCCTTTGGCCAGAGTTCCCAACAGCCGCACGGGGCTCCGTGATCAGGCCTTGTTCATTAACAAAGGCATTCTTAAGTATCTGTGCCCTGTGCACTTAAGTTAGTGGCTTTGAAAGTTTTAGAGAGAGCTAAGAGCTGCGACCAGCTGGGGCCACGAAATGCGCACCTCTCCCAGGGGAAGGATGCTATTGGGAGGCGCTTCTTACTGTAATTCTGTGACATCGATTTTGGCAGAATATAAAGGGTGTGTCCCCCAGACAAGTGACCAGAGCTCACCTGACGCTATGCTTGGTAAAAAGAAAGCTAGGCAGTGTCTACCACAATGATGGGACAGTCAGGCCCCACATTGGCCACTGTGACACTATGGATACTCTATATATCACTGAGAACTTAGAAATTGTCAATCAAGACTGATGTTTGGTACACACCTTTAATCCCAGCACTTAGGAGGCAGAGGTAGGTGGAACTCTGAGTTTGAGGCTAGCCTCATCTACATAATTGAGTTCCAGGCCAGCCAGAGCTATATAAGTGACACTTTGACTCAAAAAAAAAATTTTTTTTACTCAACTCACACCTTAAAAAACAAATGGCCAGGTGGTAGTGGTACACACCTTTAATCCCAGCACTTGGGAGATAGAGGCAGGCAGATCTATGTGAGTTCAAGGCCAGCCTGGTCTACAGAGTGAGTGTCAGGACAGCCAGAGTTACAACAGAGAAACCCTGTCTTGAAAACAAACAAACAAACAAAAGCAAAAATCATGTGAGACAGAGATCAGGAGAACATCTATGAGTGAGACTCAGTCTGTAAATCCCACTTCTTAGCATTGATCTCAGTGTCTCTGCAGATCACAGTCTATCCTCTTCCACCCTTGGGTCACCAAATTTCCTGGCCCACCCTGTGATTCTAGCTCTACTGTGGGGATAGGGCTATAGTCAGCACCCAAACTATGGCATGCCTAAGCTCCCCACCTTCCACAGGACACATACACCTCTACTAACTTCCAACGGCATCCTGAACATCCAACAGAAAAATCTCAGACACAAGCACACCATAAATAGGATCTAATGTAAAAACCAAAGAAATGAGAATAGCTTCCTAAAAAAAAAAATACCACTTTGTTTCACTCACTGCATTTTTTAACAATGTAGGGAAAAAATGGAATCAGTTAAAAAAAAAAAAAAAGGACAAACCAACCCTTTTCTCTTTCCCTCCTACTCTAAAATAACATGGTTAGCAGACATTGCCCCCTTCGAATTGCAAGTTTTGGTTTTGGGTTTTTTTTTATTTCACTGTGCAAATAGCTCCCATAGTCCTGATCATGCTGTTCCAAGCCTGAGGCTCAAACTGCTGACACTATGTGGGTTGGGGGTACATATCAGGGGCTTGGTGATGTTTATCTCCAGCTGTTTGTGGCTCCTGGGAGACTTGTCTGAACACTTGGCACTATCTGGCTGCCATTGCCTCAACTCTGTGACACCCCTGGGTCCAGTTACCAGCATTTTAGAAAATCATTTGCACGTTGTCATTGCATGGGGCTAATTTTAGATAGTTAAAGACTTTTAGGCTAAATATACGGTTTGATCTGGAGACTATGAAAAGCAGAAACTTGAACTCTGATCCTGACATGGTGTCCTCTTTACTTATCTGGTATAGGACATTGCTATTACCCTGGTATTATGGAGCTTAAATTCTGAATAGTATTTTGGTTTGTTTGTTTTTTTTAATCTTGGAAAACCAGTGTTCCAGTGGTCTGAATTATCTTGATCTCCTTTATTGCTAAAATTTGTAATTGTGAAAGAATTAGGTTCTGGATTTAAGAGCTGAAGGAAAATGGTAAATGATCTAACTCTCTCTCCCCCTTTCTCTTCCTTCTCCTATTCCTCCCTAATTCCTCTTCTTCCTCCTGGTCCCTCCATTAATTTTTCCTCCTTCTCATGGGCTCCAAAAGGCTAAACCACACCAGCTTCAGTATGTACCAGCATACAAATATACTCGTTTCCTCACTTTGAGCAACAATAACCATTGTCCCTGGGAAAAAGAAACAAAACTCAACCAGTTAACTAGCAGAGCCCAGAGTCTTGACCTCCTGCCCCTGGGCTCCTAGGGGAGCAAGCAGGCCTTGCAGGAGAAGCCCATGCTTTCCTGTCCTTTGACCTCCCATGGTTTAAAGCGTTTCTGAGAAGCCAGGATTAGCCTGTAAAAGCAGAGGCATCTCACAGAAGTTTGGATATCACCTGTCCTTAGGAGAGAGGAAGACACAGTGACCTGGTCCCAGGCCCCAGTGGAGCCTTCAGGAAGCAGCAGCCTCCTCATCTGGGATGCATCTCCGTAGAGACCCACTCACACCTGGCTTTGTCCTGGAGCTAGCATCCCTGCCTACTTCCACCAGCAGTCAAGTTGTTGACCCCGCCAAAGGGCACATAGTGACACAGTTCTTTTTCAGGACTGTCCAACTGGAGACCCACTGCACAGATAAATAATAGAAAGGACAGGATGGTGGACTGTTAATACTCCATCTTGCATCCCTTAAACTAAGCCCGTGTCTGGGATCTGTCTTTGACCCACAGGGAAGGGACAGCAGTAATCACCTTTCTGGGGGGCTCATGTTGATTTATAGGAAACTCAGCAGTGCTCAGCTAACAGCCCCCAAGCCAGGCATTCAGCTTGAGCAGAATCCCACAGACCTGGATTATGAGGGACTGGGGGGGGGGTTGAGTATCATTAGCTCCTGGACCCTTAGAAGGCAGCTGTAGGTCTAGGAGTGCTGTGCATGCTTTAGGGTACATAATTAATATCAAAGAGGCACCTCATAGGAAGCTATTTTAAAATTGCATTTTTAACCTGTTAAATCCTGAGTGTAATGTCTCCTCAAGACCTCACAGACTCAACAACACAGATATCCCTGCGTCCCTGTGTAGATCTATTCAGTCTCTATCCTCTCTGGGAAGTAGCTAAGCCATGACCAGCTGGCACAGCTCTGGGGAAGAGATCGAGTCCATGTGGGTCCCGGCATGTCTTTGGTCTAAGAGTCTCGGGAAACAGAATTCTCGGCAGACTGTTGTCAGTGCAACACCTCAGTTTATTAAAGCAAAGGTAGTTACATTTATAGGAAAAAAGGCAGGGAAGGGTCCTTGGTACCCAGGGATGGGGCCATTAGTTAAGACAGGGATACTAGAGTAGCCCCATTTGCATGTGGGGGCTCATGTCTAAGGGTCAAAGTCCTGAAAAAGCACCTTCTGCCTAAGGTGTGCTCCCACAGACAAAAAGTAAGACACCTTATCAGAAAATGGGCTCAGCCCTAGGCTCCCAGCTACAGCGTTCAGATAAGCACCAATCAGGCCACATTCCACTGCCAATGAACTGCTCTGAAGCAGGCAGCATTTAGAATTTAGCTGGGTTTTTGCCAGAGGTAAGAAAATGGGGAACAGTCGAATGCCTTCCACTCTCAGAGTGAGAATTCCAGGGTTCAAAGTACGTGTCAACCGACTCAGCTCTAGGACAGCCCCACATCCCTATATATAAATGTGGGACTGCTTCAGCTGTCTTAATCTCTGTGTGACAGCATCATTGATATATGCGCCATAGAAATACTTCTAACAACCAAATGAAAGAAACCCCGTGAAGCAAACTAAGGTAATTTAGAGAAATGTCATCTCAGAGGCAGATTTCTCAGTGTGACAGCTAGCCATTCACAAGTGTCTCTCACATGTTTCAAAACCTATCATTTTGCCCAATACACATTTATAACTTTTATCCGTTAGAGTTACTTTAAGGGGCCTGGAAAGATGGCTCAGTGGTTAAGAGCATTGGATGTTCTTTCAGAAGACCCAGGTTCAACTCCCAGCACCGACATGGCAGCTCACAACTGGAGGTACAGTTTCCAGAGATCTGACACCCTCACACAGACATTCATGTAGGCAAGACACAAAATGCACATAAAAATTAAAAAAATAAATGAATAAATTATAAAGAGCAAATAAATAAAACTACTTTAAAAAGTTATCTCAAAACACAATAGTTTATACAAGATATAAACCTCCTGTCCCCCTCACAGCCTGTGCTGGTCTAGAAGTTCTGACACTCAAATATGTGGCTTTGATCTCAGGTTCTAAAGAGGCTGCACCACTCCCCACCATCACATCTACATTCCGGCTAGCAGGAGGCAAAAGTCTGGGGAACACGCATCTTGATGTTAAAAACTAAAAGTTGCACAAATCATCTCTCACACTGAGTTATATGGCAGCCATGAGACAGAGCAGTTGTATCCCGGTGCCCAGCTCAGACCTAGAAGCCTCATCTGAGAGTGAAGAGTCCCAAGACCACAGCAGTTGCATCCACTCAACGTGTCCTGAGTGTAAAATAAAATTAAAATAAAACACCCATGTTCTCAGCAAAGCAACAAGGACCTGAAAAGTGGGAGGCAGGAACATCACAGGACCCCAAACCCCAATCCCAGGAAAGGGAGCACATGTGGAAACGAGCCAATGGGATGCTTTTCCCGGACCTCTGTTCTTTCTTTCTGTTAGCTTTGTTATTTACTTTTATGTTTGTGTATGAGCATTTTGCCTGCGTGGCGGGATGCCTGCAGAGGCTAGAAAAGGGTGCCAGGTCCCCTGGAACGGGAGTTACAGACAGTTGTGAGCTGCCATATGGTTGCTTGGAATCAAACTCAAACCCTTGGAAGAGCAGCAAACGTTCTCAATAGCCAAACCAGCTCTCCAACCTCTGGGACTTTTGTTCTTTGCTTGCAAAATGAAATTAACCACCTTATAGGAATCGTCCCTGGTGCAGAGGCATCATGGGAATTAACTGGCAAAGACCATTAAGGGAGTAGCCGGTCCCCATATCCTGCGTGGGTGCCACCCACTGGGAAAAGGTCAGGCCAGGGGAAAGAGGAGTCCCTAGAAGCAAATGTTCTCTATACGTCTGCTCATGTGACTGCCCAGAAGGGAGGCTAAGGATGGCACCCAAGCTCCTCCTGATCTTCAGTGTCCTGACAGGGGGGCAGGCACTCTCTCTATGGATCAGTCCAGCTCTTTAAGACTTCAGAGTCATAGATAGGTGAAGTCCTGTCTAGAAAGTATTGCCCCAAGCTTTCAAGTAGCCTGGGTCTACATCTCTGAACAGGGTCCTCCCCTCTAGGGCCCTGAAACCAGAGTTCAGTACCAAGGACAGTACTTTACTAAAAAAAAAAAAAAAAAAAAAAAGCCCTCTGTGTGGCTTCTATGGTCTGATGCATTCAGAACTCTCAAGTATATGAGACCCCACCCCACACTCCATAGCCTTGAGCCAGAGGCTAGAGAGAGTTCATAATGTTGTAGAAAAAGTTCCTATGTTCAGAGGTACAAATGATGACTAGGATGGCCACTACCTTAACAACAAAACATTCCTGTTAATATATTGCTTTTTTGGAGTTACAGGTGGTTCAGCCACCATGTGGGGTGCTGGGAACTGAACTTGGGTCCTCTGGGAGAGCAGCCGGTGCTTAACCACTGAGCTGTCTCTTCAGCCCCTGGGCCTTTGGGCCTTGGTTATTTACTTAGAAAAATACAACCACATTTGTTATTGGGTTGATAGGTGACCAAACCAGAATTATATCCCTGGTTCCCACTGGAGGGACCAAGTGTACAGTGTTAGCAGTGAACGGAGTTGAAGAACGGGTCTCACCTACACAAGGTCTGATGGCACATCCCCTTACACTGACGTCTGGCGCATTCAGTCTGGAATTCTCCTGAGTCAAAACCTCTGTATTTGGAGTCTGTGGAAAATGAAGGCAAGGAATGGTCCAGGCGCTACCAACAGGAATGTCCCACTGCAGACAGGGAGGGCCTGCAGGGGCACCTGCTGTGATGTCCTCCATCAGCTGTGCCTGGGAACCAAAAGGGAGGCCTCAGCGAGGAGGAAGCTGTCGGTGACCCAGATTCCAAATGAACTTCAGTCTGCACTCGTCCTGTTTGTCCCCACACCAGACCCGCTTCCGATGCTGGAAGCCATGGCTGGCTGCTGAGGGCCTCCCAGGAGAAACTATGTTGGCCCTCGGGCATAATGTTGTAGGAAAAAAAAAATCTAGAAATGCCAGCAGGGCTCTCTCAGGAAGCAGCTCACTCACTGCAAGCACACGCAAGGTCAGGTGCTGTCAAGGCCTCATTTCTTAACATATTTGTTTTGCCAAATTTTAAATTAACTTGTGAAAAATCCATTTTACTTTCCATTACTTTTTTTTTGTTTTTTTGAGTTACGTCTTCTCATAAGGGTGGCCTGTGAAAGATCAGCAGAGTCATCTGTGCTCCTCGGGGCTGTGTCGGCTCTCCTCGGCAGGTGCTTGGCTACCCTGCCCGTGGCATTCATCTCTCTTCTGGTTCTCTCTCTCTCTTTAACCAAAAGTGAGATGAACAGAAAAGCACCCAGCTCCACTCCCAGTGTGAGTGGGGACAACACAGAGATCCATCTGTAAAACCCTGGGATGGGGTGGGGTGGGGTGGGGTGGGGCACTGTGGCAGAGCGCTAGCCCAGCATCCTCCAAGTCCCTGGGCTCCATCGCCAAGATGACATATTTTTCCTGCTAAGTCATTGGCCTCTAATCCTAGCACTTGCAAATAAAAGCAGAAAGACGGCAACTTTGAGACCAGCCTGGAAGACGTATCAAGAATCTGTCTCAAAAATTAGTTAAAATTAGAAACTGCCTTTGTGCGTTTCATGTGGTCTCTGAGCTCTTCTTGGTGAACCATACATGGGGCTACCCACTCTATGCCAGAAGTATTTCTGTTCCCATCAATGCACTAGGAGCTCCTACAATCTTGAGCCTTCATGTTAAAATCCAAATTCTCAATATGAAAGTTTCTTATACCAGTAAACCAGCAGGAACCAAGAAGAACCAGTAGAAACCAGTGCCCTTTTTGGGAACATTATAGACTCCCTCTCCCCGGGCTCCTTTCACATCCCCATCTCCTCTCAGACGCCAGCTCAGTCCCCTCCAAACTGAGGGCAGGACAGCAGCTCAGTCTGCACTGCACCCATTTAACATGAGCTGCCTCAGCCCTGGGGCCCATTGGCTACCCTAGCGGACCCAAGGGCTCTGCTTCCTCCAACTCCATCGAGACTATTCCGTGAGACCCTAACAGCCCCATGACCCAGCAAAAGTTCTTACCAGCTCTGGGGAAAAAAAAAAAAAAAAAAACTTCATTTTAACAGTTTCTCAAATAATTGGAATGACCATGTTAGAATAATAAATTCTAAACGTACGGCTGACCCAATGGCTAGTGGGTCATGGCACCAGCCACCATGCCTGATACCTTGAGTTTGATCCCTAGAAACCATGGAACGGTAGGAGAGAATTTACTTTTCCAAGTTGTTCTCTTTCTCTGGATTCCACCATACAGACATGCACGTGCATAACACACACACACACAAATAAATAAATATAATTTAAACATCTGAGTTTATTTTCAATGGAAAGAGATTTTCAGGCTAGCAATTGTCATTGGAAGCCAGAAGCACCGCAGCGTTTAATATTTCATCTTGACATCTGTGGTCCCAGGACGCCTCCACTCCTTCACTACCGGAGATGGAAGCGTAATGTAAATCGCTTACATTTCTTTAATTTCAATAGCCTGCATAATACTGTTCACCAAGACACAATCAAATTAGGAGTGTCTTGCTGCAAGAGGCAGGATGGACCAGAGGCCCAGATCAGCCAGCCCAGCTCATCAGAATCACAAAAGCTTACATATTGATATGAGTTGCTGGTGGAACCGAGATCTGAAGAGAGATTGATCAAAAATAAAATGAGAATATGACTCCTGGCAAGAGACCCTGACTTATCAGAGGGATATTTAATGTATGTCTGCACAGGACAGCCTATACAGTTATGGGATCTGCTTTATCTCTTCAAAGATTAAACACTGATTCCAGAACCAAGTGGTGGAGCGAAAAGAAAACCATTTATTCTGAGTCACTGTCAAGGAGGAGGTGGTGACGCGTTTTCAATGACTTAAAAACTGCCACTGCCTTGAACTCTTCCCTCTTTAGAATACAAAAGAAACATTTTTAATTTAGATTCCGCCACCCTCCCTCCCCGCTTTCCAATCACATTCCTGGGAAGGAACCGCCACCGTCACAGATCTGGACTCTCGCACACATTTCCAAGAACCAAGGTTATGATGTCTCAAAATCTAATTACCAAACAAATCTCACATTTCAGCCCAGCTTTGAGGGGGCTTTAGTCACTGATGCTTGGAAACATGGCTGAAAAGAATCGATTTGTCAAGCGAATATTCTAACAGCCATCCACAGGATGGACAGACAATCTATAGATCTCTGTTTTTGAGAACTGTGCTCAACATGCCCCTTGCTTTCACTGAGCAAGAGAGAAAACAGGAGGAGTTGCAGAGCCAAATACACTGATGTCCTCCCTTCTTGCACCAGATGAAACCTGTCTGTGGTTTTCAGAGACAGCAAAAGTTATGGGGATCCTGGGTTGAATTCTTAGGGTGCCACCAAAGTCCAAGATGCATGTTACCTGAGAAGAATGCACAAGGAGGGCAAGGAGAAATGCCTCGGTTGGTAAAGTGCTTGTCATACAAGCATGAGGACCTGCTAGATCCTCAGAACCCACGTCAAAAGCCTGGCATGGTGGCACACATTTGCAATCCCAGTGCTGAGAAGGCAAAGGTGTGGGGATCCCTGGGGCTTCCTAGACAGCCATCCCGGCCTACTTGGTGAGTTTAGGCCAGTGAGGCATGTACCTCAAAAAGAGAGAGAGAGAAAGGAAGGAAGGAAGGAAGAAGGAAGGAAGGAAGGAAGGAAGGAAGGAAGGAAGGAAGGAGGAAGGAAGGAAGAATAACTAAAGGATGACACCCCAAGGCTTGCCACTGGCTTCCACATTCACATATACACATAAGCTCATGCACTCACCCAACCCTAACACACACACACACACACACACACACACACCAAGAATGACACCTCAGTGATTCTGTAGTAGACAAAACCTGTCTCCGTGTAGCAGATGGTGTGGTGGACAAAACCAGTGTTCATGGGAGGAGGGTGCAACAGAAGCCCTGGCTCCAGACGCCATTCAAATACTGCACTGTTGCTTTCCGGTGCCAGCTAGAACAAGCTGCTCAGCCTCTGAGAACAGGAAACCCTGCTCTGCAAAGCGGGATAAATGGATGCAGGGCTGCTGTAGGGATGAGAAAGGACATGGGAGGCAAACAGCTATGGGAATAACTCAGTGCATATGTATAATTCCTTTTCTGTTGCTGTTATAAAACACCACGACTAAAAGCAGCTTAAGGAAGGGTGAGTTTCTTTGGGCTTCTGGTTCCAGAGGGATAGAGATAGTCCAACATGGTGTAGAAGGCATGGCGGCAAGAGCAGGACGCTGCCCGATCACAGTTCCATCCACACAGAGAATAGAGAGTAGGACAAGGCCGTAAACCCTCCAAACCTACTCACAGTGATGTGTTTCTTCCAGTAAGCCTCCACCTCCTAAAGGGTCTATAACCTTCCCAAACAGCTCCACCTGCTGGGGACGAGGTGTTGGAACACATGCACCTGTGGGGGACATTTCTCATTCAACATGTGCACCACCCCTTCACCAAACCACTCTTGAGCCACTGTTTACTTATTACTGGAACCCTGACAGGGTGTCAAATACGAAGTTGAGAGTAGATAGGGTCCCAAAGAGGGGCATATAGGCAGGAGGGAGACAACTGACATTAGTAAACTCACGGCATCAGTAAATTCTCAAGTTCACGAATAACACTGGTGAACAGAACTACAAAAAAACAAAAAGAGAAAAACATGCTTCCTAGAATGAGAAAATCTACAGAGAAATCTCAGCGGATGTTGGGGAGGGGTGCTCAAAAATATTTCCTTCAGTTAGTGAGGGTAAGACAAAGACAACACTGAGATCTTGAGAAGGCAAAGAGGGCAAAGAACTTATTTTGGGCATTTATTTTCTGAGTACAAGTAATCATATTTAGCCGGGCGGTGGTGGCACACCTCTGAGTGAACTCCCAACACTCCGGAGGCAGAGGCAGGCGGATCTCTGTGAGTTTGAGGCCAGCCTGGTCTTCAGAGTGAGTTTCAGGACAGCCAGAGTTAACAGCAGAGAAACCCAGTCTCGAAAAACCCCCAAAAATAAAAAATAATAATAAATAATAATTTTAATTATTAGTAATAAAATAAAAAAAACAAAATTAAAAAATAAGTTATATTTCAATTTGTATAGTAGAAAAAATACAGAGAAGTACAGAGGAAAAATAACTATCACCGTAATTTACTGCCAAGAGGTAAAATAATAGCCACGTCCCTGGATATTTCCTTGTAGAATGATATACATTAAATTGTATTAAATGTATGCACACAAGGCTACAGAGATGGGTCAATGGTCATGTGTTTCTGTGCACCACTGCTCTTAAACAGGACCTTAGTGTGGTTCCCAGCACCCACATGGTGGCTCACAAACACCCGTACACTCCAGTTCCAGGGGAATCGGATGTTCTCTTCTGGCCTCCAGGGGGCGCTGCACATACATGAGGTACTCATACCCACACACATGCACATACATAAAAATTAATAGCATACATGCTTTCCTAATTTTGCATTTGTACTTTCGGATGAATTTCAGAATTCTTTTGCTGAAGTGGGTTTAAAGAAAAGGCCACTTTTTGGATCCAAAAGGGAAAACCGTAACTTCAGAAAACTACATTATGAGGTATTGAGCTTCTTAATATTTTATGTGTGTTCCTTCTGGCTGTGTGTCTTATGGATTTTAATTCTGCTGCCCAGTTCCTTCAGTTCTGCACATGTTCATTACGTTATTTCTAAATCATTTATGGTTCTGTTATTCATGGATGAAATCTATTTTCCCCACATTATTTGAAAAATAATTGTTGTTATCATTGGGGAAATTATGATCGTGACATTCCAGTAGATGCTGGATGGTCTTCTAATTATCCAGAGAGAGAATCGTATCCTCTCTAAATAATGATCTCCCTCCTATGTAAATAAAAAGCATGCATACACTCCAGGTATTTCTGGAAGACACTGAATGCCATTAACCTGTGGGACATGTGATACGCAGGCTGCTGGGAAATCACCTTGATTCTTTGATGCTCAGACAGAGCACATCTATTTGACTATTCTAACCTGTACACTCCTGTTATTTTTTTGCTAGGGAGATTTATCCATGAATAGTGAGTTGCTATTTTATAATGTTCTTCTCTATATTAATTTTTTTTTTTACATTAAAAACATTAGTAGGGCTGGAGAGATGGCTCAGTAGGTAACAATGGTTACTGTGAAAGCATGAGGACCTGAGTTCGAATCTCCAGCACTCGGGTAAAGAATTGAACACAGATGAGTATGATTGTAACAAGGCATTGATGGGAGACAAAGACAGGCAGATATCGAGAGTTCATAGGACAGGAAGTCTATCAAAACAGAGAACATCTGGACTGACGAGAGACCGTATCTCAAGGTGCTAAGGTGAATACGGATAGAGGGAGACACTCAAGGTCCAGTTATGACCTCTGCATGCATGCATATAGGACTGTGTACCTGCACACTTGTGTGCATGCAACACACACACACACACACACACACACTCAGACACACACACACGGACACACGGAGAGGGGGGGAAGAGACAGACAGACAGACAGAGACAGAGAGACAGGGAGACAGAGAGGCAGAGAGAGACAGAGACAGCGCATCAGACACCAAGCAGAACAGGTGAATTACTCTCCCTAGTCCCTACCTGAATTCAAGCCTTCTCCTGTCTCATTGGATTGCCTCTAAGAGTTTCTGGACCATCTTGATTATCTCTATTTATTTATCTATTTATTTATTTACCTATCTATTTGTATATTTATTTTACATGTATGAGTGTTTGGCCTGCATGTATGTCTGTGCCCCACATGTTCACAGAGGTCAGAAAGGCATGTCAGATCCTCTGGAACTGGAGTTACACCTAGTTTTGAGCCACCAAGTGGGTGCTATGAACATGAGTCCTCTGAAAAAGTGGCCAGTGTTCTGCCAAGCTGTCTCTCCAGCCCTGTGTTCAATTGTTTTTTTTTTTTTGAGACAGGTTCTTGCTATGTAGCCCAGACTGGCCTGGAATTCTCTGTCTTCCTGCTTCAGCTTCTGAGAGCTGGGATTCTAGGCCCATGACCCCTCACCTAAGCCTTGTCTTTCTCCCCAGCAGCATGCAAATGAATGCACATCACACTGGGTGTGATGGGTCCGTGTCCCTGGATACAGGAGGGCTCCCCAAGGAAAAGCCACAAGGTCAGCTGGTCCCACCAGATCCCAGGAAGCTCTTCACAAAGAAAAATGGCATGCTAGTAGGAAAATATGCCCCCCCCAATTAAAAGTATACTACACAGCAGGAGGCTGTGGGCCTCATGCATAAAATGAGGCATGACATGGTACCAGCAACAGGCTTCCTCACTCTTCAGAGGTGCACCTGTGCATTCCCTGAATAGAAGAGAAGGTGCTAGAGAGTGGGAAAGCTGGGCAGAATATCAGGGTTGGGAGTCCCTACTTCCCAACACACGCCTGCTCTGGAATTCCTGGTTTCTGGCTTAAAAGGACATTACAAATTGGAAACCTGAAGGTCAAATCCAATCCAATCCTGTGCAACACTAGAAATGGCTCTGTCACAGAAATGCACGATACCAGCACGGGAAGCGCAGGTACAAGGACTGCATCTCCAGATGAGTGACTGAGCCAACTTCCCTGGATAGGGCACGCAGCCTGCAGTTCCGCCCCTCCTGTGACCCCTGCTGCAGGGCCATATCAGCTGCCAGCTGCCACCGATCAGCAGGGGGACTTGTAGAATTCCTACCCTTCCCATCCTTGGTGCTCACACTCCTCTGCTCCTCTGAGGTTCATAGGTATTTCCCCATCTCTGCTGAGGAGCACCAAGGCCTCAGCATGGAAGAGCAGGGAACCACCACATGGTGCTGCCATGCCCACCTGAACTGGAGCACTGGTTGCTGAGGGTGGCATTTGCCCTCCCTGGGACTCTGTCTTCTCACATTGCATGGACTGACTCAACCTGCAATGCTCTTTTCACTGTCGCCTGTCTGCGCAAATTCAAGCCATTCAGAGACATTCTAGTCACAGCCCATGTTGCCAGGACACAATCTGCATAGCCTCTATCCAAGATTCAGAGCTGAGATTGCCCCTGATGTGGCAACTCTCAGAAGGCTGTCAGTTGACCTGTCCAACCCTAGCACAAGGCTCTACAGTGCCTGACTCTTTCCCTCCAAGAAAACACGGCTGTATAATTTAACGCATGCCTGGAAGGAATTTGCTTCACAGCTGAGACCTCGGTGGAACATAAATCTTATAATAGCCTCTCAGGATTTTAAAGAGAAATCAGTGGGAGCAGGGTGCGTGTATTCAGTCCCCAAGCTCCTAAGTCCTGCAACCTTGCATTAAAGCAGTTGGGCAGGAAGGTGCAAGGAGAGTGATGTTTGAGAGCTGAAGTGGGGTCTGGGGAGACAGCTCAGTCAGCCAGTACTCACTTTGCAAACATGAGGACCTGAGTTCCATCCCCAGGCTCCACACAAATTCACGAGCCCGGGATTCAAATTCAAAGCCAAAGTCACAGGATTACATGCTTGTAATCTCAGATCTGAGAAGGTGGAGAGAGGTAGATTTCTACTGAGCTAGCCTGGTCTACTTGGCAAGCTCCAAGGCAGTGAGAGAACCTGTGTCAAAAGAGAAAGCTGGATGCCATATGAGGAAAGATAGATGAGGTTATCCTCTATATCCTCTAGCCTCCATATGTGTACGTACACACACACACACACACACACACACACACACACACACACGGTAGGAGGGAGATAAAGCAGCATGCAAGGCACCCAATTTGTTCTTCAACACATGACATCAAAGGCTCCACACGGACCTGGGTGGGTGTCATTGAAGCCCTTGCCTTCTCTGCATGGGGATACCAGACACGAACTAAAGAATAATCCTGGTGTCTCTATCCTTGTTAATAAGACTCAGCAGGGAGCTTGCAAGGTCCAGTCCATTGAAGGTGGCTAACACTGTACAAAGGCCTGAGCATTAAGACAGCCATACCTATCACCCTGTTTGCAACTGAAGCTCTAGGTTTAGTGTGCTAGGACTGTTTATTAAAGGGACTGGAAATTTATTTTTACTATAAGAGAGAAATATGTGTATGCACAAGTTTTCTTAGGCTTGCGAATTTGCTTAGCTTAATTGTTGTTATTATTGTAGGGGATTGAGACAGGGCCTTATGCAACCCAGGCTACATCAAACTGTGTACCTAAGGATGACCTTGAACTCCTAATCCTGGGGCCTCTATCTCCTGAGCCCTGGGACGACAGGTGTGCACCCCCACGCCTATTTCATACAGAGCTATGGATGAAACACAAAGCAAGCCCTCTCCTGGCTGAGCTAATCCTCAACCCACACTCCGGTTTTCTCGGTCTCTTTTCTGTGCCCCCAGAATACTGAAAGGCTCAGCTACACAGGACACCTGTTCAGATGTCACCATAAATAGCTACAGCGCTGCAACAGCTGTTCATGGAGCTGGAACCAGCCAGTTCCTGGGAACAGGCTATCCCCCACTTGCCCAGCTCCCTTCCCCTGGCCCTGTTCTGCCTTCTGCTGCCATCTGGCCAGCTTATGAGGCAAGCATCAACAGTTTCCCCCTGAGAGTCCTTCTCCAAAAATGCCACCGCACACTTTAGTCCTTCCAGGGAACTCTGTCAGGTGAACAAGTTCCACTGACACCCCCACCTCCATACTGAAGTCCCCAACAGACATTCTCCATGACGGCCTGTGGCCTGGAACTTTCCCACGGTGTGCTCACACACCACAGCTGTCCACGAGGGCTGGGAGCGGCTTTCATACTGTGTATTTGTGATGTGCAGAGGGGAAGTGGTTGCTGACAGTGCAAATCTGTCTGCAGGCTCTCCTGGACATCTGCCCGAAAACAACTTGCAGGTCAGGAGAGGCAGCAGGCTGGACCCACTCAGATTAGGCTCTGGGCAGAGCCAGATGTCAATGGTTGCATTTAAATGTCACAGTTTCATTTCTGTTGTTGTGATAAAAATACTCTGACCAAAACAGCAATTTGGGGGAGCAAGGAGCTTATTTCAACCCACAGTTTCAGGTTACACACAGTCCATCATTGTGGGGAAGTTGAGGCAGGAATTTCAAAGAGCTGGTCACATCACAACTGCAGTCCAGAGCAGAGAGAAATGAATAAATGAATAAATGCATGCTCACTCTCTTGGTGGGTGCTGAACTACATTTCTCCACTCTTACATAGTTCAAGACTCCCAGCCTAGGGAATAGTGCCACTCAGGGTGGGCTTGGTCTTACCATATCAACCAACTTAATGAAGACAATCACCACCAGACATACTCACAGGCCAACCTGATATAGAGAGTCCTTCATTGAGACTCTATGCCTAGATGATCCTACGTTGTATTGAGTTGTCAATAAAAGTTAACTCAAGTTCAGCTACAACTGGTCAGAATCTCAGCATCATTTCCCTAAAACTCCCTCACACTGTTCCATTCTGGCTGTTTCTAAAGCAATTCATGCCACCTGAGATAGCACAAGCTCAACCACTCAGCACCAGGAAAGGGATGCAGATCAAGGCTGAACAGTGAACTCTAGAGCAGGATGAGGCCTTGGGAGTTAGCCTGAGAAAAATGTACAGAATGTAGCTATTTTTGCTAATATAACACTGACTGATGGCTCTGACCTCTTATTTATTTAATGTAATATTATTATAAAATATAGGGCTCTATTTAGGAAACAGCAATTTAGATTCTCAGCAAAAGTACAGGCTGAGTATCACTGCTCAGGAGAGGGCTGACTTCAGTCTGACCCTGCACACTCAGCTCATAGTCCCATCACCGCCGCCTCGAAGACCCTGCTCTTCAAGCCTCCCAAGAGCATTAGACCCAGAGAGAAGATGCAGATAAGGTGAGGCGAAACTCCAAACTGCCATGACAGAATATGAAAAAACAGAAGTCTGGCTCAAAACAGGCCACTTATGAGACTCAGAAAGAGGAAGGACAGAACACAGCCAGGTTCTGTCCCTATGTCAGGAACAAACACACAGGGCTGAATAAACATGGCAGTGACCCTGGAAGATAGGCCCTGGAGATGGGGATAGAGAAAACCGTACAACACTCAGAGGGGCAAGTGAGGGAGAAGGGTCCAGAGAAGGCACTGGGGTCACACACTGCCATGTGTCATTGTTCTGCATGCGAAGAGTGAAGGAAAGACTTGGGAAGAGAAAGAAGAGGTGTTCTAGATGTGGGGGAACTGGAAAATACTGAACGCATTGTTTCCAGGTCTGATAGATCATGAGCCAGCAGGAATGGAGGAAAGATGAAGCAGAGGAGGGAGAAGGGTAGAGAGAGGAAGAAGGAGTGGGGGGGATGCAAGCAGGGAGGTAGGAGAGGAGAAGGGAGAAGAGGGGGAAGGGAAGAGGGAGAAAAAAGGGGAGAAAATGTGGAGGGAGAAAGGAAGGAAGAAGGAAGGAAGGAAAGGAGGGAGGGAGGGAAGGAGGAAGGAGAAGGAGGAAAGGAAGAAGGGAGGGGAGTGGGAGAGAAGGGAATAGCTGTGGAGAACTGGATAATAGAGCAAAGTTAGCAGCTTTCTCTAGACCACTTCCCGAAAGGTAGAGACAACAAATCTGCTCAGGCCTTCAAAAACAAGTAGAAATGGTCACAGGAAAAGTCAGCAAATCCCCGAAGACGAAGTAAGATTGAAGAAATGCTCGGCCCAAAACTCCAGCCATATTTTTAAAATAGGAAGGACATAACACCCTCAAGCCAGTTGCTTGGAAATTCAGAGTCTTCGGGGACATCTTGGGTCACGTTATAAATAAAGCCACCCTGTGGCTGGCTGGCACGTCCTCACTCAGTGAAGGAGACCCGTGGGCACACAGAGAGACCAAGGGAAGAGCGGCCAACAGAGTGAAGTCTTCCCCGATGTTCCTTCAGCCCCCAAGGGGCTCACCCACAAAGCGGATCTGAGTCCCTGGGGAGATGTTCTTTAAAATGAATCTTTCAGAAGAAAGGCCAGTGATAAAAAAGAAACAAGCTCCTCGCTAGCCTATGTAGGACAGACAAGCAGGAGATACGAAAGAGGAAACTTGGACCAGAGCGAGGAGAGGGAGCAGAGAGCTGCTCAGGAGTTTAAAGGAACAACACGTGAGCAGGTCCACGTTAATAAATCTGGAAACCTAGAGAAAATAGGAAACTGTACTTTCCAAAAACATGCATCAAAGGAGATGCAATTATAATACAGGGAATACTGTAAAAATTATGACTCGCTATCAAGGGGCCTGATCTAAGGAGAAGCATTGGTATTAGAAGGGAAGACACAAAGACCCCAGCTGACTCAGGCTGGAGTGGGCAGTAGTGCAGGTCAGCAGATAACAGCAAGACCTGTTCTTAAGACTCAGAGAAGAAGCCAGGTGGTGGTGGCTCATGCCTTTAATGCAGAGGCAGGGGCAGGTGGATGGATCTCTGTGAGTTCAAGATCAGCCTGGCCTACAGACTGAGTTCCAGGACAGCCAGAGTTACAACAGAGAAACCCTGTCTTGAAGACAAAACACAAAAACTAAAACAAAAAAAAAGACACAGAAGAGAGCCTCTGCCAATATCAGTCTGGCATCCCAGGTCTCAGGGGAGGGACAGAGAGAAAATAAACGAGAGAAATATAACGTCAGAAAAAGGAGAGGATCATATCATTATCCGGGGACCAAACAAACCTTTATTTATTTACCTGTTTGTTGGTCGAGACAGGGTCTCACTTACTGTAGGCTAGACTGCTTTGAATTCCCGTTCCTCCTGCCAGATCTCACAAGTTCTAGGTTTACAAGTGCACACTGCATGTTTGGGGTTTTTTGTTGTTGTTGCTGCTTGTTTTTGTTTTGTTTTTAAGAATGTTTAGAACAGTCTAAAAAAACCTGAAGTATTATTTCTTTATATTAGAAAAAAGCAAAACGCTAAGTGGCTGGAGAGATGGCTCGGCAGTTAAAAGCACGCATCACTCTCCCAGAGGAAAAGAGATTCCATCCCTAGAATGGACACAGCAGCTCAGGATGGGATTTCACTCCAATTCCAGAGGATCCTTGCACATCTTGCCCCTGCGGGCACCTCACACACATGGTGCACAGGTATACATGCAGGTGAACACTTGTACACACGGCATTCTAAAAATCTTTTAAAAATAAAAATATATTAAGAAAGTACTCAAATCGTATTTTTTAAAAATATAAATAATGTTATTTTTGTGGAATTTCGACTAAGTACTACTCTGTGAATAATCAAACAAAATTAAAATATTTACTAATTTTTCATTTACTATATTAATGGAAGGAATGTGTGTGTGTGTGTGTGTGTGTGTGTGTGTGTGTGTGTGTGTGTGTGTGTGTGTGTATCTATGATCTTGGGTCATGTCTAGACGTTATCGTTAAAGCAAGTCAAAAATACTCCTAAATAAAAACTCAAGCAACATAAAAGCAATAGAAAAAGAAGCATGTTGACTTTCATGAAGGATCCAGTTGAATTAACAAAGAGACCCTGGGAAAAAAAATTACAGCGTCTAACAAGGAGGCTGGGGACAGAAACTCAAACCAATAATGTCTTTTTATAAAGCCACAGCCCTTCTGACAGGTGATGCAGGAAGATTTCATTTATAGTTCCCAGGACAAAAAATAAAAAATAAAAACACTCATGAGTGGACTCAACAATACTCTCCCCCCTCCCCGCCAAGGATGGTACTTAGGTTTGGCCTGAGAAAATACTCTGTTAGGTCACCAGAGAAAAGACCCGTATGCAAAAGCACCTGAGCAGTCAGTGGGCTACCTCCTCAATGTCACCTGGCTCCTACCTCACCCTCCGATCCTGTTCAGGCTCACACCTGCTGGCTATGTGACCCTTGGGCTCTGGTGTCTCCCAGGACTCACATTCACAGAACCCTTGATGACCAGTTTCCAGGCACCCAGGGCACTCAGTGCCTGACTGTGGCACACACATACTCCCTGCCCTGTACTGTCTCCCTTCCGTGACAACCCAAAGACTCCCCTGTCGTCATCCCAGAGTCCAGGGATGGCGACCGTGTTGCGATCATCTCCGAATGCGTCACTTTGCTAGCAAGGCTGACTTTGCAGAGGATTAAAGCTGTTTCTGGTCTAACTGTGTTGGGGGTCATTGTCCTAGATTCTCCTGGGAACCCAACCCAACGTCATCACAAGAGAAAAAGACAGCCAGCCTGAGAGTGGGAAAAGAAGAGATATGGCTGACTTCTTCAGGAGCGGGCAGGCAGAAGATAGGACCCTACTCCTACATCTCAATGAAGTTGGACACCACCATCAGCCAGGTGGACCCAGGAAGTAGAGTCTATCTGTAGAAGAGCCTCACCTACCTTGGCCTTGGGTCACCTGGCAGAAAACAAAGTCAAGAAGGACACTTGAACAGTCTAGCCCACACAACAAGGAGTTTATAAGCACATGTCATCAGCAACAGAAATACACACTTATGAAACAACCTTCAATGTACATTCCACCCCACTGGTGTGTCCTGGGGCTGCCTCATCTTCGAAGTCCCCAGTCACCAAGCTCACCCCTCTATCTTCTCTCTCCCATCCATGGTATTTTCTCCAAATGAGCCTCCACATATTGATCAAGAGTCTTTTATGGAGGTGAAGATCCAGGTGCTGCTCTCCAGCCCACACAGGCTTTCTCTGAACCACGTGACATCATTTCAGAAAAGCTTTTCTTTTCTTTTTCCCTTAAATTGTGTGGAATGGATCATGCCATTATCTTCTGAGATTCCAACATGTTCTAGCATTTTGCGTATCCATCTTTCATCCTTCCCAGCCTGCTCTGGGTCCATCACAGGCCCAGAGGCTGCAGTCTCAAGGACCACAGTCACTGGTGTCTCCTCGGTCACAGTCACCTGCTCCTAGCCTCTGCCTGGTGTCCTTGATGAGTCTCCCTGAGCTGGTATACCCTTTGCTCTTGGAACCAAGAGGCCACATGCAGTTGTTTTTCCCTTCGGCTCCCAAAAGAGGATCTTTACCTCTTCACAAGCTCTTCTCCTGGGTCACTGTCTGTAACGGGTAACCAAGGTGGTCTTACGGCTGTCTCTTTGTCTCATTCCTCCCTGGAAAAACTCCTTCAACTTTTTTGTCTGCCTGCCTGTCTGTCTTTCTCTGTGCATGTGTGTATGCATATGTGTCTGTGTGTGTCTGTGTGCATGTGTATGCCTGTGGATGTCAGAGCTCAACCCCAAGTGTCTCTCCTCAGGAGCCATCCACCTTGATTTTTGAGACAGGTTCCCTTACTGGGACCTGCAGCTCACCCAGTAGCCAAAGCTGGTCGACCAGCAAGCCCAAGGATTGTTCCTATCTCCACAAGGATTACAAGTGGATGCCCCATGCCAAGCTCTTTACATGGGTTCTGGAAATCAAACTCAGGACCTCAAGGTTGCTTGGGAACCACTTTACCAACCTGAGCCATTGCGCCCCCTTCTTGTCCCTCAGCTCTCACTCAATGCCATCTAGCTCACACCTCCGAGGCTGTCAGTGTGGACTTCAAAGAACGTAAGAACAGAGACCACCTCACTTCCCAGCTTACAGTCCCTGGCTTCCCACCTCACCATGATTGGTATCATCTAAAGTGATTGTCACAAACACCCTACTGTGTACACTGAAATCCCCCAGCCTCCCGGAAGTTCCCCATCCTCACCCTCTCTACTACCAATCCCAACCCACTCTGGCTCATCATCCCCCTTGTACAAGCTCCTGCCAAACTGAGGACCACAGTAAGGGTCCCAGTGGCTCTGATACCACCTTCTCATGCCACCCCCAGTGAAATGCAAACATCATCTTCACAGTCACAATTGCAAACAGGTCCATCCTGAGCCCCTCTATCACTGGCTGTCTGCTGCTAAAACTTTATACTCAGGTCAATTTGTAATGAATATTTTTTTTCTTGTTTCTGAATGTGTCTACCATTACCCCACCCCCCTCCACCAGCAGTCTGAGGCCCCACGAGACTGGAATCTTCTCGAGACATCATGAAGTGCTGGCGGATTCGCTGTGAAGATATTTTAGATGTGCAAAAGGATGTTAATTGTGGTATAGTAATTAACCTGGTGCCATCTGCTAAACAAAGGTTAGTGCATACAGGCAGCGGGTTAATATGCAGTCTTGACGGGAACAACTTAGCTCTCCATGTTGCAAATTAGAAAAAAGAAATTCACAGAAAGTGAGGATCTCACAAGGTTCCATAGAGCAAAAACAAACAGCAAGTTTCAACAGGACAGATACACAGCTCTCCCAGGCACAACAGCATCCTGAAGTTAGTGTGTGCAGTGTGCCACTGTGTTTCAGCCTCAGAGATCTGCCCTCTATGCACAGAAATCACATCCCCAGCCGCCACACACTCTGAAGGTGACTCCTAACTGTTCCAGAAGCAAGCCTAGCCCAAGAGGACCACATGCTCTTCCAGAAGGACATGGAGCCCACGTTTCAAGTCAGCCCACTCTGGCTAGTGGCATAAAATAGCTGCCAGAGATTATTTTTTTCCAAACTGGTATATATTCATTGTACATGACACTATGTTATATAAGAACTTTAAAAAAATGATTCGTGTGTGTGTGTGTGTGTGTGTGTGTGTGTGACGCGCACATAGGTACCTGAGGAGGGCAGCAGAGAGCAGCAGATAGATACCCAGGAGCTAGAGTTACAGGCATCTGTGAGCCATGCACCTGAGCACTGGGAAAGGAACCCGGGTCCTTTGCAAGAGCAACCAATGTTCTTAACCACTGAGTTACCTCTCCAACCCCACATGAGGACCAGTTTCATACAAGTATATATTGCACATTGAACCCACCCTCTCTCCTTCCCCCCCCCTCCCCTAGCCTGTTAGTCCCTTTTATTTCCCTAGTCAGGTCTGTTCTTACTTTCACATTATATAGACACACAGGCTTTTAAGCTTCTATGTAAAATCTAGAATCCACAACAAAAGAAAACATAATATTCATCTTTCTGAGACTGGCTGGATTTGCTTAATATAGCTAGCTCTAGTTGCAGCCACTCTCCTGCAAACACCATCATTTATTTTATGACGAAATAGAATTTCACTGAGTATAGGTATTTCCTCACCCATTCCTCTGTTGAGGGACACTTAGATGGGCTCCAGAGCTCAGTTATGATCAGTGCTACAGTGAACATACATATAGGTGTCTCTGTGATGTGGTGACTTATAGTCCTTTGAGAAAATATCTTGGAGTATTGTGCCTGGGTCACACAGTAGGTCTATTTTCAGAGGCTTTTTTCCTTAATGTTGATCATGGTTAACATCTTATAAATTCTACTTCTGACATTTTTATGTAAAAGGGTTCTCCTGCACGTATGTCTGGGCACCATCATGCCTTGTGCCCGTGAAAAACACGAGAGGCCACTGGAACCCTTGGAACTGGAGTTATAGATGATTGTGAGCCACTCTGTGAGTTCTGGGAATTGAACCCAGGTCCTCTGGAAGAGCTGTCAGTGCCCTTGACCACTGAACCATCTCTCCAGCCCCTATTTTATTCTGATTTCCACAGTGACTACACTGGTTAACATTCCCTCTAGCAGTGGGTAAGGATTCTTTCTGCTCCCCGCCATCAGCATGTGTTGTTACTGTTTTCTTAAGGAAGGGGGAGGAGGGTGGAATCTCACTATAGTACTAATCTGCATTTCCCTGGTGGCTGGTGAAGTGAACACATTTTAATATTTTCTCTTGTTTTCAAAGGTGTGTGTGCCCTGCCTGCCTCTCTGAGTAACTGAAAAAAAAGTTTCCCTCAAGTTGGTTTTAACCCGTTTACTGAGTCCTTTTTTCTCCGCCTGATGACATTCCAAACACCAGTTATTTTCTGCTTCTGGGACGTCTGTTGTTCGAATTGTCTTCAAGGACTTTGTTAACAATTAGAAATTAAAGCTATTTTTCTCTGGAAAATATAGACAAAAGCTGTGATTAAGTAGCTGTGTTGATTGAGGATATGTCAGGCAAAGCTTAGTTCTCATCTACATCCAGACAACCAGAGATGTTAGGTCGGCAGCTAGAAGCCAGGTGGCGCGCTATTTGTCTTCCTTCTTTTCTCCATTACCACGGTGGATGGTGCTCACTGGTTATGATGGTTAGTGTCAACTTGAGAGAATCTAGAATCTCCTCAGAGATGGACCTGGGGGAGATATTCCTTGATCTCATTAATTGATATGGGAAGGCCTGCCCACTGTGGGTGCTGCCATTCCCTAGGTGGGATCCTGGGCTGTATGAGCAGAGGCAGGGAACTGAACATGTGATGAACATGCATTCATTGCTCTGTTTCTCATTGTGTACATGTGTGGTGGCTACTTTGAGTTCCTGATGCCTTGAGTCCCCCAGCATGAGGGACCATACCCTCAAACTGAGCCAAGATGAACTCATCCTTAAGTTGCCCTTGTCTGATTGGTTTATCATAGGAAAATGAACTAAGATGCACGTGAGCGATGCCACTGCACTGGGGTTGTGCTGCTAACCTGTCAATTACTTCAAGCAACACCTGCCTGCAGGTCACTATGACCAGGTATGTTTCAAAAGCTTCATGATTCAACATTTCAAAATATTTTTTTTTCTAGGGCCATTTCTGCCTTTTTAAAAATGTTTGAGACTGTAGTAGGAGACAGTTCAGAATGAGTATATGTACTAACGTGACCATGATAAAACTCCAGTATCATACTGTAATGTTGACTGACATGCATCAAGATATCTCTTAACATGGGTCCTCAACTGTGGTGGAATGGAACATAAAGACATACCAGTTCCTTTCCAGATAGGGAAACTGAGTCATAGCTCACTAAGCAAGCCAACTCAAGTCCCTTGCTTCAACTCTACAGGGATATTTTGTGACAAAAAAAAAAAAAACCCAACAACTTGTTTTACTATCTTCCTGCACAAGAGAAAGGCTCAATATTAGTTACAGGAAAATGAGTGTCAAATAAAGCACACAGATATAGAAAAGCCGAAATAAAAAACAAGTAAATTCTACCTTTGAGCCTACAAAAAGAAGATGAAGATGATGGAAGGCACAGTTAAGATGAAATAGGAGAAAGGGCTATTTGTAAGCACATCTTTCCAAGTCTCCAAAGAAAGGCAGGTTTCAAAGGCAGGAGTCAAAGGCTGGCTTTGAATTCTTCCTGGTGTCTCCGTATATTTGATGCTTTTTTGCTGGTACGAGGCCTCTGATCCCAGCATTTGCTAAAATGAAGTCAGATGACGTCCTAACATGTGAGTGAATTATTCTTCTAAAATACCAGCATAGTTCTTCTATTGAAGACAGAAATTCTGGAATATAACCGCAAACAGGAACCTAAATAGATAGCATATTTCAAATAATGAGTCAGCTCTTACTGCAGCCATCCAATTCCACCCAAGAATAGCACTTGGCTAATTAGCCAGGAGTCAGCTTAATCGCAAGCTGACATTCATGAGAATAGAAATGGATTGTATGAAAAAAAAATTGTTTACGGCTTGCAAAAGAATGGTTAAGGCTGGTAATGTAGGAAATTGGTGCAGTGGGCTCACTTCTCATAAATATGCAAGGGCTGCAGTTAACACGCCTTGCAGAAAGCACCACAGCACCTTCATATTTTCATGTACTTCTATGCACACACGTGTGTGTGTGTGTGTGTGTGTGTGTGTGTGTGTGTGTGTTTGTGTTTCAGAGGACAAACCCAGGTGCCATTCCTTGGGTACCACACTATATGTTCTGAGCTCAGAGCAGGCCGCGCTGGCTACCCAGTGAGCCCCAAAAATTCACCTGTCTCCACCTCCCAGAGCCAGGTTTACACAGCACACTGCCATGCCCAGCTTTTTTTTTTTTAAATATGAATGCTAAGGTTTGAACCCAGGTCCTCATGCTTGCAAGGCAAACACCTTAGTGAATGAGCCAGCCTCATTTAATGTGTATCGATTGATGGCCCACTAAGTGCCAGGTGTTGTGCTAGGTTCTTCACACACTGAGTCTCAGTCTTTAAAAGCCTGGGGAAATAAAGCCTCGTCTTGAACCCGAAGCACTGACTGTTTTTACCCAGGGTGTCTACCTGTCTACCTCGACCTCAGAACCCGTTTCTTCATTTACTGGTTGTGAGCCCAATGGGAACATGAGAGGAAAAATACAGGGTAAGCTGGTGAGCTTGACCCCCATGTGAATGCTTTCCAAGATGGCAGGGGGCCTTCCGTCAAAAGGCAGCTTGGCTGCCTCTGCACAATTCCTGAATTTGTATAGATGACAGGAGAGCAGAAGGTCCCATCGCTGTCATTCCTAAGAAGCCACTGAAATTTACACGATACCCCATCTTCTCCTTCCTTTCCTGCTGGGTAGGTCGACTCCTGTCTGCCTGGAGAACGTGCTGAAAGCCAATGAGAACGTAGGCTTTTGGTGTTTAACAAAAGGACTCATCTCTCTCACCCAACCCGCCCCATGTGGCCAACACTGAGCTCCCATCACAGGGAGAAAAGATCAACAGAGAAGACCTGGCATCTGGCTTCACTTTTCTGTCATAAAATAACTGGACACCCTCCCCCTTTAAAAAAAGGGGCTAGGGAGATTGCTGAGTCAGCAAAATGTTTGCCCTATAAGCATAAGGACCTGAGTTTCATCCCTAGAACCCATGTTTTGTTTTGTTTTTTAAAGTAAATAAATAAGTAAATAAATAAATGAGCCAAACATAGAGGCAAGTGCCTGTAATCCCAGCCCTGGGGAGGTGGAGACCTGAAGATCACTGGGGTTCACTGGTCAGTCAACCTGGCTGAATTAGTGAGCTCTGGGCCAGCGAGGGACCCTGTCTCCAAAAACAAGGTGGCTGGCGTCTCACACTCAACACTCAAGGTTGTCCTCTCACCTCCCATACCCACTGCGCCCACACACACATGTGCACGTGAACACACATTCACACACACACGCAGAGACAAATAAAATAACAGGACAAACAAAATATGGTTAAAATGCAGCATATTTAACTAACTTTGATCTGAGCGAGGGAAATTCCTCACTCTTCAGTATAATCATATTCATTCCAGTCCTCAATTCTATCACGTGTGGAGATATAAGCTGCCCCAAGTTTGTTCTGTAGCATGCAGGATGTAGTGGGAGCTCCTTGTGTAGACTCAGAGCCTGTAGACGAGCAGCAATCTGCTCATCATCCTGTCAACGTCTCAGGCAAGGCTAAGGGAAGTCTCATGGCTGATAACCATGGCATGTCATGAAGAAGGCCTGACATGTCACACGTGCTAAGCTAGCAACCAACTGAACTAGTTGCCACTAACCAAACTCAATTTTTTGTCCTGGAACCTACTTGCAAAGAAGCTTATTTAGAGGGTGGTTGCAGGACTTTTTTGCCACTTCTGGTAGTAATGCTATTATAATCATCACACCATCACCACCATCACCACCATCACCACCATCACCATCATCACCACCATCACCACCACCATCACCATCATCACCACTACCACCATCACCATCACCCTCATCACCACCACCACCATCACCACTACCACCATCACCATCACCCTCCTCATCACCACCACCATCACCATCATCATCACCACCATCACCATCATCACCATTACCACCATCACCACCATCATCATCACCACCACCACCACCACCACCACCACCACCACCACCACCACTACTATCACCCTTTTCATCAACACTATCAAGTTACACGTTCTCTCCTTATATTCCACAGGTCTCTCCCATCCTCAATGATGAGAATATTCCCCATCCAAAGCATTGTACTGTGATGGCTGATGCTATGCATTCTAGGTTGAGGAAGAGGGACTGCAGCTGCCCACAGAGCCAAAGTGACCACCAACCCCAAGCAGCGTTTGCTCTGGAGGATATTTTCACAGCACCAATACCTACTCTCATCTGTCTATTCACAGAGAACCTAGCTCTACCCCACCCGGAATCTCCCCGAACCTCCCACTCTCTCTGAAGCAAATGCAAACCCCTTCCCATCATGGTATTTCTCTGCCTCCGTCTCTCAGATCTCAGCCACAGCTGAGATCAAGCCCTTCAGCTACCAGAATCCTTCCAGGACCTCCTCTTAAAGACTGTGGTCCCTGCATTGAATCAGGCGCAGCAGCTAGGAATGCTACTCTTGTTCCTTAGCACAGCTCCTCAAAGCCCTGCCCATCACTATTCCTTCTGTACTTCCCAACTGCACTATAAGAGAAGAAGGGATGCCAAAGAGTTCTTGTGCATCTGAGGGATGGGCATATGGAGTCGATGAGGCTGTTACAGTATACAGCTAAGGCCATTACAGTGTGCAGAGCCAGTACACAAGACAGGTGTGCAATATGCAGAAACACACCCAGTGTAGGTCTCCCCACTTCAAACTCGGGGTTAGCCACAGGTTATTTGAATACTGTCTTCTCATTAAAATAGAAGAGAGCAGAACCCCATTCAATTCAGAATGCATCTACTTGGGCATTTATACTCAATACCTTCGATAGGACTTTGGGACTTCACTGTGGAATTTAATGACTCTAGCATGAATGAGCTCATGTTCTGAGCACAGAGATGTGATTACTATGCATGTAGAACCTGGAGGAAAAGGCAAAACTGAGTTACATGACTCTCAAATTTTCATTAATAAACCCAAAGGAACTGAAGAAGGCCAAAGCCAAGTTCGGTTAAATCCGAGGACAGTGAAGATGACCCCAGTTCTCTGATCACCCCCATAACCCTCTTTTCCTCTTCTATCTGCTTCTGGTTTCCCATCCCATACTTCTGCATAAACTGTTTGAAGAACGAATCTGAAAATAACCATTTATTCCCTAGCCAAAAAAAAAAAAAATTCCATGATCAAAAAGCATTAGAGAGCCACTGGACTCAAGGTATAGGCACAGAATTTCCTCCCTAAGAATCCCTGAGCCTTCACTATAATGCTGCATACTGTGAGCCTGACTTTCCCAAATGTGTCCCAGCACACAGAGTGAATTGCATGCGTAATCTCACATTATGGAATGATGTGGAAAAGGTCACCTCAGGTTAGAGGGGTGTTCAAGTTTTCAAAGAGCTGCTCTTCCATGGGATCCGAATGTTTTTTTTAGACAAGGTCTAGCTCAGGCTGGCCTCAGAATCCCAATTGAGCCATGAATGATCTTGAACTCCTGGTCTTCCTTCCTCGACCTCCTGAGTACTAGGATTACAGGTGAGTCCTACCACATCTGGCTTATGTGATGCTGAGGATTGAACCCAGGGATTTGTGCGTGCTAGGTAAGCATCCTACTAACCGAACTATTGTTCCAGTCTCAGAATTTGGATTTAACAGGGGCAAAGCTACCCAGAATCTCCAGCCTGACTCTCAAGTGACACATCAAAGGCATTAATGAATCTTCTGGTCCATAACTTCAGGTGATTGACATCTGCTCTCCTTTCCAACCCGCGAGTTGACTGGAAAGGTGGTCACAGAAGAACATTCCACAGCAGACACTGGTCTTTGTGTGTGTATACGTGTCTATCTGGTCTAAAGAAATGTAAAATGGTGGGGGTTTGGCAGGTGACTCGATGGGTAAAGTGCATTCTGAGCAAGTATGAGGGCTTGAGTTCAGATCCCCAATACCCACACTAAAAAGCCAAGTGTAGCCAGACACGGTAGCAGGCCCCTTTAATCTCAACACTTGAAAGGCAGAGGCAGGTGGATCTCTGTGAGTTCAAGGCCAACCTGGTCTACATAGTGAATTATATGCCAGTCAGGGCTATAGTGTAAGAAGACCTTGTCAAAAGGAAGAAAGGAAGGGAGGGAGGGAGGGGGAGAAGGGGAGGGAGGGAAGAAGGAAGGAAGAAGGAAAGCCAGTAAGTCAGTACCAAGTTCAGCGAGAGACCCTGTCTTGAAAAATAAAGTGGAGATTGAAAGAGGAAGACACCTGACATCAGTCACTGATCTCCACACAGACATGAACAGGCGTGTATACAAAACACACACACACACACACATACACACATCACGCATACACCCCTAACCCACAAAAGAATAATGAAAAAAAAAAAAAAGAAATTTGGAACATTGAACAAGTTTTAGCTGAGGACAAAATGGAAACAGAATATGGCATAAAAATACATCTGGGATGTTTGGGACTGGGCTACTCAAATCTTGATGTAAGGGGCCCTGCCTTGGGAATGGTCAACTGCAGACACCCAGTAAGGCATGAACTTGCATTTTCAGCTGACTTCCAGTCACAATGGTCACTGGCCACATTTCAGCAACAGAGATCTAGGCGATACTGACACACACTGTTCCTTCGGTAGTGTGACAGCTGCTTAATGAGCCAGAGTGTGGGCTTCCTTTATGGAAGGGATATTTCAACTCTCACAGTGTCGCGGGCACCATGCTAGCTACTGAGGACATCACAGAGCAGAAGACAGATGTGGTCTTTGGACTCGCAGAGCCAGTTCAGTGGGGAGGCAGAAAACAAGCACATCAAATGCACAGGAAGTGGGAGATGAAGACAAGCTCGAGTTTTGAACAGACAAGCAAGTGACACATCAGAGGGTAGAAGTGGAGGGGTCAGTCATCCAGGAATGGCCAGGCTAGGAGATACTGGGAATGGACATTGAAGCTGGAGGGGGGATGGGCCAGAGAGGAAAGGAGCAAAGAGAGCAGAGCCAGATCCTGCTAGGAGGACCCACGGGATGAAGCCATTGATCCCACATGGACCTACTGTATACTCCAATGAAAGGACAGATTGTGGACAACCAAGATGAGGCAGAGTCCAGAGGACACCAGGCAAAAGCCCCTGGAGTCATCTCCAGAGAGACTCAAGATATATCCAATGCCTCGTGGGGACCAGCAGTCTCTTTAGAGAGAGACTCTGCTCTTAGGGCTTAACTGAGGGGCGGTCACGTGGGCACCTCTACCTGACACAGACCCAAATTCAAGATCCACTTGTTAAAAAAAAACAGGCGTTTGGCAAAACCATATCTGTACACAGAACAGAGATACTGTGAGTCCCTTGTCAGAAGCAATAGAAGCTCTCCTGCAACTGGGAGTTCTCAGACACCTGGCGGGACCCATCCTCACCGACAGCAGCCCTTAGGGAGACAATTCTTGGTGCACATGTGCCCTTAAACCATAATGCTTATTCAAGGGCCCTGGGGTAGGGATTTATAATGGATTGCTTGAAGTTTCAGCTGGCCCAGGAGGTTGGTGGAGAGGATTGGGAACTGGAGGTGAAATGTGAAGCTGTCTCACCACCTGTGTTGCCTTTAGCCTCTTCCAACGTCTGTGTGTTAATAGATGAAATGGGACCAACACCTATTTAACAGGACTTACTATAACGTATGAGGCAGAATACCTGGATGGTTGAAGAAAGCAGCGAGTGTATTGCAACGTTCTCATTCCTATCAGAAGCTGATTTAAGCCCATTGGAAGGACTGATATTAGTTGCAGCCTCTCTTTGAGGTAAGGACACGCGGTTCATAGGTTCATTCATTCATTCCTCAATAATACAATGCAAAGATGGGAATACAGAGAGAGGCAGCAGCTTGTCTGTGATCACACAGCTGCCGGGAGCTGCAAGGGGTCTTGGTAAGAAACCTGAAAAGCACAGGAGAAACAGATTTGACTAGATATTCCAATCCACAGACCAAGAAGGTGGCCCCATCAGCAAGGGGTTAGCCTCATAAGCATGAAGACCTGGGTTCAATCCGAGAAACCCACAGCAGAACCACACCATGGGTGGTGTGTGCTTGTGATTTCAGCACTAGGGAAGTGGAGACAAGACGATTCCCAGGGCTCACTAGTCATGAGACCCTATCTCAAAAAATAAAACAGGGTGCATGGCACTTCCGGAGCGATATCTGAGGTTGTTTTCTGGCCTACACATGCACACTCAAATTTCAATTTGTGAAATGGAGTCAGGAAGTAATTAATTGTTTTCTGGAAAATACTCTGGACTTTGTCCTGCCAGAGCTCTTCCAGCTGAGAAGATCCAGCCCTGTCTGTCTGTCTGTCTTTCTTTCTTCCTTTCTTTCTTTCTTCCTTTCTTTCCTTCTTTCCTTCTTTCCTTCTTTCCTTCTTTCTTTTTTTTCTTTTTAAGTTTCAATTATGTCCTAATCCACCAAAGGGCAACACTAGGATGTATTACAGCTGGATGCTTGAGTCACCAGAATTTGTCTGCTAAGACCCTAGACCCCAAGAGGGTGGTTGTGAGGGTGAAGTCATGAGGGTGGGGCCCTGGGATGGGATTAGCGCCATTCTGAGGAGATAGAGACACAACAGCATCCTCTCTCCACCACATGAGTGCACAAGGGACCATCCACCTGTAAACAAATCTAATGACATCTTGGTTGTCTAGCCTCGAGAACAGTGATACATGAGTGTCTGTGACTAAGCTGAATAATCCATTTCATCATCTATAGCACCCAAGGACCCTGAGACCCAGGAGTCACATGTTGGCCTGGGCCTGAATTATGGGTCCAGCTGCCTCCTCCTGACCATCCCTCCAATCTGAGGTGTTTCCTCTACAGCTGAATACAAATGAGGAAGAGAGTGAGTCTGTCTTTGAGGGATGGGACCTGGTTAGCTGGCTGTTTTCTGTCAGTCCTTGGCAGCTGTTTCATGAGTTGGTCATTTGTCCCTTTTGCACCGATTGGCAGTCATTTCCTCTGGGCAGATGGCAGCTTCTCTCTGGGTTCTTTCAAATGTCTTAGGAGTCATAACATGGTCCCTTTATTGCTTCTATCTCAGCCTCCCTTACCCTGGAAGTGCTCCCTTAATCTGTCTCCTGCTGATGGTGTCTCCCATCTATTCACTCACTGTTCTGTCCCTGGAACCACTGGAGAGATGATGACTCTGTTGGGGCATGACCTGCAGCTTGTTGGTGACTCCATGAGGAGCACTATCTGAGCCCCAAGAATGATGTGCAAAGGCTGTGGCCATTCAAATGAGAAATATCCTCCACGGGCTCAGGTGTTTGAACATTTGGTTCCAGTAGGTGGCACTGTCTGGGGAGGTTGCTGGAGGAAGACTATCAATTCAAGTGGACTTTCTGGGTTTATAGCCTCACTCCACTTGCCTGTTCTCCCTCTCTGTTTCCTATGTGTGAGTGGGATGTGAACAGCCCACTTCCTGCTCCTGCTGCCATGCCTTCCAAGCTGTGATGGACTCTGTCCCTCTGGAAACAAATGCCAAAATAAACTCTTCCTTCTTCAAGTTGTTTTTGGTCATAGTGTTTTATCACAGCACCAGAAAAGTTACTACATAGAGGCCAATGTGATCATCTAACTTGCTTTCTCAGCAGAGACAAATACAGCCAGACAGAGAGGACTTCAAAATAGCATGGCCTAGGGTGGAGAGCCCAGTCAAGCACCGCCAGCAATGGAAGTGTTCAGGGATGAGCTTGTCGTGAGCCACTGGCAGAGACAGAAAGCAGCATTCCAGAGGAATGGAAGAACCCTTGCACAATCTGGTTGTCCAACAGGGGAATTCAGAACAGCTTGAAGATGTCTTTCTTGAGGCACTGGGTGACAGTTCCATCATGAGCTGAGAGGGACTGCTAATAACTTTATTGTAAAACTTAAAGTATGGTGAACTACATAATGTATTAAAGGATGATCTGGTGTGGTTTAATGTGAAATGTCCTCACAGGCTCCTGTGTTTGAACACTTCATCTCCAGCAGGTGGCACTATTCATAGAGTTGCTGTGGAAGCCTGATGAATAGAGCTAGGTCGCTGGCGCAGGCTTTGAAGATTCAATCTGTCTCTTCTTCCTGCTCACAGCCTCTGCTGCCTACTAGCTGTGAAGTGAACAAGCAGTAGCCCCACACTCCTTCTGCCATGTACTCTACCATGGTGAACTGAAATCCATCTGAAACCATGAGTCAACAAAGCCCTTCCTCTCTTAAGTTGCCTCTGTCAGGTATTCTGTCACACTGATTAGAAAAATAACCAATGCAGAAATGTACTTAATCATCATTAATTGGTGTTTAGAAGGAAATACAACATTTGAAAACTACCACTAAACGGAGCGAATTATCCCTGGAAATTTAAAAAATCAAAACACTAAACAGAGCAATTATAACTGAATATTCCTCGGGGGCTTCTCTGCATGCTTAGCCTCCTGAAAATCTACCTATACCCTCTGAGACACGTGCTGATGCCAATTCCATTCTAAGGATGAAGAAACTGAGGCAGGAGAATGCAAATCAACAGCGCACAAAGACAGCCAGGAGCAGGACTAGGTCTCTGTAAGGTGGTCCATGATCTCCAAGGTTTTAGAGCTTTCTCTGAGAGAATGTAAGTGTCCACATGGCTCCTGGCTCATCCCTTCCATGCCTGGCTCTCCTGTAAGCAAAGAGCAGACTTTGCACAATATCTAGCAATGCCAGTTTGGCATTATGGTTTATTAGGCTGAGTCCGCAGTTGTTTCTGCCCTGCCTAATTATCAGTTGTTAGAACCCGTGTTCTGAGCAGGTGCTGCTGAGGAAGCCAAGCTTGCTTTGTTTCCTGCTGTGACATTTCACTAAATTAAATCTTCAAGCTTTCCCCACCACGGACAGAGACATCCTTAACAGATTACAGAGAGCCTCAAGTGGAAAGAGGCGTCTACAGAAGTTCCTTGTTTGTCGTTGGAAGAAAATGGAAGAGAAAAGTTAATTTTTGACCCTCCCTTCCCCCCTCAACCCCCTGCACCTTCACCTCAATTAAGCGCCCTCCACAGTAACAGATGTAAAGTGCGAGGAATGATGCCTTTAATGTGAGCCTGAACCAGAAAGCAGATCCATTTGGAAATAAAATATGAATAAGCGGCTTTCTGTACTCACTAAGTGATTAAAAAAGTAATCTTCCCGAAGCGATGTGCCATGTATTTGTTTATATTAATGTTAATAACTCACAAACTAATGATAAATGTATGATAATTTATTCTAAGTGAAACGAAGTGTGCCCCGAAGACAGACTCCGTAAATGGAAGCTTATGCTCATCCAAGTATGGGGCAGGAGCATTAATAACTGGATTCTCCTACTGCAGCAAAAATTATAATATGCAAATCATATGCAAATATGCCCCCAGCAACCATATGGAGGCCCCAAGGGAGTCTGGGAAGCAGAAACCCTTGGTTAGGCTCTGTGCAATGACCTTGCCCTCTGGGGCAGGACTCAGACTGCCATTGTTCTCAAGTCATGAGACTCCATTAACTTGCTTTTTGGGCATATTTAAGATTCAGGATTCTTCATCTCGCTTCTCTGACATAAATAGAATTAATAAAAGCCACCTAATGTCCTATTACATCCATTTAAAAATCATTAAGCCAAACTATGCCTGCGTATTTAGAAATTATGTAATTATTAACTTCGTAAATAATACAAACAATTCTAATTTATCCATGTAGATAGACCCAAACTCTATCACCACTCCTGTGGCCTCTCCCTTACCCATCGCTGTGATTATCCTCTGATATGTGGGAGGCCCGTGAGGCTTCAGTCACCTGGATTAAGTCGGGAACCCCTTGATACTCCATCTACAGTGGCAAAGGTGAGAGAGCAGAGAAACCAGGTCTTCCCAAGAAATACTGGAACTGCACTGTCAAAGAGAACACCACCAATGCCAGCCTCTACATCCCTCCAGGTTCTCACACCAACCAAGAGGCTCAAAAACCAGAGGTCCAATTGCCTTCACTCTGGTGTATTTTAATTAATAGGTTGTGAGGAGGAACTTGGGGTGGCCTTGCTAGGCAGTAGGATCTCAGAGCCAGGGCTCAGACATGAGGCTGACCTCAGACAAGTTATGTCATGGCCCAGCTTCCACTTTCCAAGTATGAAGTAGAGATGAAAAAGCGATCTGCTCCATCTATTGTGTCCTCAACATGTCCTTTTGGTATATAATATCCACACATGTCCTTCATATGTGTTCCCTGGATATAATTTTATATATATATATATATATATATATATATATATATATATATATATATATATATATAATCTCCCCTTCGATGTGCCCATTTTCTAAGTAGCTTGTTCAATTACATATATGCTTTTAATTTATATTCCATATATGTGTTTAGAGTCCCTTAATTCTCCCAGTAACTGAACAGAGTAGATGCTATTATATTTCTATTTCAGAAAATACAAATAAATCAGTAGATATACAGGTGATAGATAGATGGATAGATGGGTGGATGGATGATATATAAAGATAATAGATAGATGAACAATCTATCACTACATGACAGGTATAGATTGAAAGAAGGTAAATGGATCAATATTTGACAAATGGATAGTAAATAGATGACAGATGATAGATGATTGAGAAATATTAAGTAGAAAAAGATAGTAGATAGATGTTATGATATGTTGATAGATGACAGATGACAGATAATTGATAGATATGTAAATGATAGATCAAAGCTTCTTCACTGCTACATATGCTCAAATCATTAAACCATAAAGAATTCAAATGTTCTTTCTTTTCCTTTTACTCTCTCTCTATCCCTCCCTCTCTCTCTCATCCTAGCTCTCCTCACCCTACCCCTCTCCCCCATTGGCTCATCCTTTGAGGTGTCTCTGCCAATGGGTTCCTTACTTCTTGAATTCCCACCGAGTCAGCTGGTCTGGTTTGTTCCCTGTACCCATACAAACCCTCCATGGACAGGGATGACCTCCCTTGCCAGCCCCTGGACAACACATTGCCTCTGGAATGAGAGTTGGTCCTTGTCCCACCTGGAATCACCTGACAGAACTGGTCAAAGTTGGCCGTCCTGTGCCACACCACAGGGTAAGAAAGTGAGGCAGGTTCTGGGCCCTGTGTAACTGGGTCACCTGAGTGGACACTGTCCTTCCCACAAGTCACTCAATCCAATACATAAGACAAGGGTGCCTCATACTGAAAGTTGGGAGTCTTAGAGCAGGGGCAAGTGGGCAGAGGAGCCTTGCTGCTGAATTCAGTGGACTCCTCTTGAGGTAGTGCATGTGGATATTTCTAGAACATGCAGCCCAGTAGTCTCCTTTACTTGTTATTCGATGTTCCGAGAAGTATTACAGGGATAGTGTTTAAAGCAGTAGCTACCTGCTTTCCACTTTGGGGCAAGCAGTCTGCTCAGAGCCCAGAGACCTCGCCCCAGTGCACAGCGCTTTCAGGGACCACTGGATACCAACCAACCTCAGACTTCCAGAAAAGTCTCCAAGCTGCTGGTGTATGGTTTCCATAGAGGAAGAGTTTGCATGGTGTTGTCAGAGAACGAAGGAAGAAGGGGAAGAGCTGTTCTCCCAGCCGACAGATCATGGGCCACACACAGCAGAACAGAGCCAAGGGCAGCTATAATTGTACCAGAAACAGAATCCTAAACTTGAACATTGTAAGGATTTTTTTTTCTATGTTTGTTGTTGTGACCTTTGTAGGCGATGACTTCATGTTACCCAAAGGTTGGACATGCCTGTGAGTCAAACCCTTTACAGAAAAGGCATGTTCATCCTTGCAGTGAGTCCTGGGGAGCCAGGTTCTTGGAATAAGCACCCTTTACTGCATGGTATTTGCCCACCATTCAATGGCAGAGCATGCACAAAGCAGGATCAAAGCCCTGGGATTCATCCCCATTTTCCCATGTCAGTTTCAAGTGGATATTATGCAACATGATTGAACTTGACTCCACCTAGACCCCTCAGACATTGCTCCAAATGAATGGTCTTCATGTTGGGGTATTAGTAACTAAATTGTATTTTAGTACGTGTGCAGGGGTGAGTGTGTGTTCATGTGCATTCAGGCATGTGTGTGTGGATATGTACATATGAACTTGCATGCACTTGTGTATGGAGGCTCTTGGGAGCCCTTCCTTGGGAACCATCAACCTCTTCTGATACAAAGACTCTCATCAACCATGGAACTGACCGAGTAGTCTTGGCCAGTGCTCCAGGACTCCTCCTACCTCTGCCTCCCCAGTACTGCGATTACAGTGAGAGCCACCACGTTCGTATTTTTACATGGTGCTGAGGATTCGACCCAGGACCTCATGCTTGCGAGGCAAGTGCTTTACCAACCGAGCCATCCCCTCAGTCCGTAAGGGAGCTGCTTGTAACACAGACTCTTGAGGACATCACATCCTCACAAATACCACCTTGTTCCTTTCTCATCCCTTCCCTGCAGACATGACCTCAACTGCAGCCCTGGTTTTGCTTTCTCTCCCCTACCCCATGAACTGCTTCTCAGCCAAATAAGATAACCAGGTTCAGGGATGTCAGCTGGTGTCCCCAAATGCCTGCACACCTAAAAATAATATTGCAGATCTACATATGGAGCTGAGTCCACAAAGAGGCTGAGGCCAGAGCGATGATTAAAAAAGCCTGCATCTGACCATGGTGAGCGGAAGCCACGTGCTCTGCTCTGCACAGGCTGCACACCGGGCCATGCGACCCCTTGGGCATCTGAGCCCAGGGGGTGGAACCTTCAGCTCTTGGGCATGCTACCAACAGCCACTCGGGCTGTCAAGCATGCTACTGTGGAAACTGAAATTTGATGGACGGGAATGGTATGCCCAGGCCTTATAAAATGCATGCTGCTGATGGATGCAACTGAACCTCAACACTGGGGGTGCTCACGGAGCACATACCCACTGACTGAGTGAGGACCCCTGTGTTACGAGATGTGTTACAACACGCATGTATGTTGGAAAGGCAATGTTATGTGTGTCACATGAAGCACCCATGGGTGAAGAGAAACAGTACCAGCTTGAGGAGTTCAGGGGCGGGCAGACAATAAAGCAAAACTGAGCTTGGCTGAGTTAACCGCAGCCTGTCTTCAAATTGGTAGATTAACTCAATTTTGAGATTTATAATAGACACCACCAAAATACTGCAGTCTTGAAGAGACTTGTGTTGTCTAGAGAAATGCAAAAATCCCTGACATGTAGACTTATCTGATGAAATGTGTGTTGAATGCCAGCCTCCTCTGAAGTGAAACATTCCCTCCAGAAAACAGGAGAGGCTTCTGGGACTAGAGGGGTAAATACATGTCATGTGTGTGAGGAAGTGGAAACTGAGAAGATTCTCCAAGGTCTCTCTCTACCTTTATGGACACAATCAAAAACTGCTCGGGGAGGGCACTTGCTCACCTGTGGAGCTGCCTGCAAGCTGCACAGAGAGCTTCCGGGTTGCAGCTTTTGTGGAGTCTTCATCCTTTTAGGGTGAGCTTTGTGACAACGAATGGAACAGCTTCTGAGTCGTCCATGCCCCTGTGGAAAACCCCTCACCCATGCTTCTGTATGTAACCTCACACCAGGCCCCTGTGAGAAGCCCCTCACGCATGCTCCTGTGAGTCACCTACCCCTCGTGTTCCTACGACCTACCCCAATAAATCATCGGTTTAGCAGGTTGGACTTTCCTACAATCATTACTTTGGTCTGCCGTCAGTTCCCTTTCTGAGGTGAGTGGAAGTACGCATGTGTTGCGCCTCCCCCAGGAAAGGTCTCTCACACGATAACCCAGCAGGATGCTGGCCATGTGCCAGATGTTCCTGTAATCTCCCATGCTTCCTTTGCTGTCAGGTGAGGAGTGGGACAGCCAGCTGTGACCAAGTGCTGAAAAGGGCCAAGCCCCTGGTCGTCAACAAACTTCACAGTCCAGCAGCTCCCGCCCCTCCCCGCAAGAGCCCAGGGTTAGTAGAGCTCTCTACTGCCAGGGGGTAGAACTACAGTTCCCATCAGTCAGGTCTCAGAGTTCAGGACTCTACCATCCTAACCTAAATATGTATCAGGCACAAGAAGGAAACCTGTAGTGCTTAGTCTGAGATGTCACGGTACTCACAATGTAGACAACCCTCCTAGGAGGCAATTGAATATCAAGTCAACTGTAGGACAATTTCCTATCTATCACGTCTAATACGGAGTGAGTGCACATTCCACATTTAATATCACTGCAGCAGAGCCTGGCTATAAAGAGAGATTTATTTTTTTATGAAGTCCTTAAAACAGTCCTCTTTTCCACAACTGCCTCTTCACAGTTGGGTGAAGCCCTGTCCTAGGTGACCCCCTCCATCTCTGCAGGTATTTGAGGTCTGGGCCTTCATGAGCTTGGAGTCCTCAAGAGACATGGGAGTTTTCCACCCACGGGGTCTTCACACTGTTTCATACTGTCCAGTGAGGTGTTGATTTTTAATTTAAAGAGTCCTTATAAATGAATGAACTGCTTATGTCTCTGGGTATGGAGATGATGATGATGTGTGTGTGCATGTGGATATGCACAAATGAATAAAATTCAGACAATGTAAACTAACATAAGAACATTCCACATTTCATAAATGTAAAAATGTATAAATTGTCTCTTTATCCAGTAAAAGTGGTGTTTATAGAACAATATACTGTCTCTGCTTTCCTTCTATGTGCATACAATAAACACTTCCCATGAGCCATTCAAATCAGGAAAAGGCTCCCCAAGCCCACAGAATAAAGATGAATGACTGTGGTAAACTAGTAAACCACTCCCTAGATATGACTGATACTTGCAGATTAACTAAAGCAATGTTACTATCCCTATATCGCTACAAAGGAAGATTTGGATAGCATGCTAAGAGACACTTTGAAGCCATAGTTCTTAACAGGCCAATTAAGATAACCATTAAGGGATCTAGCCTTCTAATTGATTGCAATTTTTGCAAAGCAAGAGAGACAAGGCAGAGGGAAAGCAGAGTATGTTTCTGACACTGTGTTCTTAACATACAGGAGGAAGAAACGTGGTCCAAAGACACCTTTCCTCCCAAAATCATAAACATGGCTGGAGTATGTGTCTACCAACCCTTTATTCCTATATATGATGTGCTTTTGTTGTTTATTCTCCTCTCTCTTTTTAAAAAGTTAATTTTTTAAATTTTTGTTTGCTTGCATGTGTGTATGGGCACTCCAAATGTATGCAGTGCTCATGGAGGCCAGCAAAGAGCACCAGATCCCTTGGAACTGGAGTGGAAGATGGTTCAGTGGCCACAGCACTCTTAAAGAGGGCACACTGGAAAGGAGATAGTGTTGCCTAATCTCACACTGACTTTGTAGGTGCTGCTGGCTGTATTCACAGAACATGCCCGCTGTTCCCTCTTGGCTCTTGGGGCTGAGGACGGAACTCAGGGCCAGGAGCATGCTAAACACACGGCGACCCCCACCGGCGCTTAGCAAAATGCTTCTCAACAATATCCACATTTGGTGTCTTCCTAAAAGATCTTTTTCCCAAGTGTTTTGGGTGGGGATGTTGTTGTTGTTTGCTTCCTAAATACTCAAGTAAAATTCAAGTCTGATGCGTTACCGAGGAGGCACAGGGGCTCTGGATGGCAAAGCAAAACTCAGACTTGCAAATGGGCTTCTTAAGTCATTAAGTTTACAAGGATGTAAGGTTATAAGAGTGTACAAATGCTTTTTAAATGTTTCTGTAGTAAAGTCGGTTATTGTTGGTTTTTTTTTTTTTTTTCCAACAAGAGAAGGAAGAGAAAGGAGAAGGGGGAGTAGAAGAAGCAGGGGTAGGGGAGTAGAATAGCACTTTTATTTGATCCTCTTCAGTGAGGCAAATTCCTCAAACAGAAGCATTCAGGATTTTACAGAGGAGGGAGGAGGGGGAGGGATAAATTCCCACTCTCCTCTTGCCCAGCCCTTGCTCAGAGTGGAGTTTTCCCCACCAAATGTAAAGCATCTGGCATCTTTTGATTTGTTGCTAATATTTTTATCCCAAACTATAACTGAAGACAATTTATTTCCCAGGCCTAGGCCCTTGTCTCCCTCCAAATGAATGGGCTACAGCACAGGGTGGCCATTCTTAGGTTTCCTGCCTCTTTGCAGTCCATGAAATATACATGAAATGGTTCCATGCCACCTACAAATGAAAAAGTCAAGTAAAATTTACAGTTGGGAGGCAGAGCTCGAAGGGGCCAGGCAAGGCTAACTTAATACATCTGTCATGTACAATTACATACAAAATGCAATTCAAAACATTTTACCACCCCACCCCCTGCTTCAGATGAAAAATAGACCAATCGCCCAGACTTAAAATCAAACAGCTGTCCCACCAAACAAAGATGTTAACCTAGAATGGTTTTACTTGCCAGTAAAATCTGATCATTCGACAGGCCTTTCAAGAACATTTACTCTCTCCATTACAGAAATTGCTACACTGGCGTCCTGGCCTTAAACAAGGGCCATTAATCAGAATTAAAAGCCTGGGGGGTGGGGGGAGTGAGAGCTCCCAAAGTCAGGAGGTCAATACCATCATCAGTAAATCACTCATTGGCTGGGGGTGGGGTGCTCCCCATTCTTAGGTATCTGAGGGGGAAATCTATATTGTCCGGAAGAGACTGGACACATGCTCTATGGAGCACAGACTCACACACAACAATTAAATTAATTAAAAGAATTTCAATGTGGCAATGAGGAGTTGTCATAGTTAATCTTGAAAAGGTGGTGAGTCCTGACCCAAACCACAGTCAGTCACTAGGAAGAAGAGAGAAGAGGAGTTTATTAGGGGCAAGAGGATTGCTTGGCATTAGAGGCCATGGTCTGGGCTACCTGATGAGTTCCAAACTGCCTGGACTGCAGAGTAAGACTTTGTCTCTAAAAATCCAGACAAACCAAAAGAACAGTAACGACCTGCATGTGTTGACTGGTTGGGAAAACGGAGCAGAGAGAGGTACAAGGTTTCTCGTGCTTCTGCAAAGAACCCTTCACCTCAGGCTCCTAAAAGCCAACCTAATGATCATCAAATGGATCATCAGTGGATCGTCAGATATAAATACAAAGGAGATCAGCAAAAGTGGAAGGAGGAGGAGAGAGTTATGGCTGACAATGAAAACACATTATAAACACATATAAAAATGTAAATGAAAAAAGAAAAAAGACAACAACAAAATCTTTCTAGACAACACATGATGGAACATACAGTATTTTAGTAAAACTATTAGAAAAGGTTAAAAATTATATATATATATATATATATATATATATATATACCCACACACACACACACACACACACATATATAAAACATATGTATATATTTGCTATATTAAACTGGGCATGGTACACAAAGCACCTGTTTAACTATGGTACACGCAGAACACACTTGCTTATATACATTTTTTTTTCATTTTATATGGTTTGCCTGCATTCATGTCTGTGCACTACATGTAAGCAGTGCCCCTGAAGGCCAGAAGAGGGCGTTGGATATCCCAGAGCCAGAGTTACAGACGGTTGTGGGCCGGCATATAGGTGCCTGGAATCAAACCTGGATCTTCTGGAAGAGCCACCAATGCTCTTAACTCCTGACTCTCTTGTGTATACATTTTAGAGTCTCAATAATGTCACCACAGTTTTCAAGGACAGAATCAAACTTGCTCTACTTGGGAAGTATCCAACCTCAATACAAAGGAAGAAAGACTCCTCTACTTATGGAAATCTATTTATAAGATTAAAAACAGAAAGTAAGAAAAAAAAACCCACCACAGGTGGGAGGTTCAAAGCCTCACTAGAGTTACCTAATTAGACCGGATGGCTTCTTATTTCACGCACTCAGGGCTGGGAGATGGTGAAATCCCGGTTTAATCAACCCTTGGCCCCATGGATCCTCAGAGAAAACTTTTTCCTCAAAGCCATGAACTTCAGCTGAGAATTTGTTAATTTTACCCTTTGTGAGCCCTCCCCTCTGATATCGTGATAATGAGGTGCGCGGAAATGTTAATGTTAGCTGGGATTTTCATTTCAAGTCTTTCTCAAACTTTTGCCCTCAGATCTTTCTTTTTAATGGATGAAGTTGCAGAGAAATGCAGATAGAAAGAAAAAGAGAGAACACCAGAAGCAATCGGAGGCGAACAGGTCAGTATTAAAACAGTAACTGTGTCTTGACGGAAATCCCCGCAAATACGCAAACAGCTGCCTTAGGCTCCAATGGTGAAATTCATACTTGGCGTCCCAACACAGCCATGACCCCTTCATTCTACTGTCCAAGCTTCATCAAGGAGGGACTAAATCCATCCTGCAAGGACCAATAGCAATGGGAATCCGAGTTTAAACACCTGCTACCAGTAAGTGGGGGAGTCACATTTATACCATCCACCAAAGACAGGTGCCATCTAATTTTCAGGACAGAAGTGGTTTCAAGTCACATGGCTACTCTGCTGGGTCATCACCGAGCACCCCCACCTATGAAGAACAGAACAAAGAGAGCCTGTCTGAGAGTCTAGCAATAGCTGGAAATATCACTGAGTTGCTGGCTTCCTGTGGTCTCTCCAAACAAGTGCAAGTTCACCTCTCAGGGCTTGAAGAACTGAGGAGACCAGTCACCTCCTGCAATCATTTTATCTCAATATCTAAGAAGGAAAAAATATGTAAACAGGCCAAGGAAAATGAACACAAATTTGAAATTCATGCATACGGAAAACAATGCCTACAAAGAAATTATGTTCTAAGGCTGGTAGTCCAGGGGTGGCTGATAACACAACCACCTCTTCCTTCTGAGGAGCTTAGACATGGTTCTTGGCTGGTGATGGACTGTGTGAAACAGCCTCTCCAAACAATAGAAGATATGACATCTGCGTATTGACCTGAAACAAATGGTGGCTATTCTAGTTTCATCTCTGTTTCTATGATAAAATATCCTGTCAAAAAGCAACTTAGGGGAAAAGTGGTTTATTTCAGCATACAAATCCAGCTGCTGCTGGAGTCACAGTCCATCACTTAGGGGCAATCACAGTAGAAGTCCCTTGGGGCAGCTGATTATATCACATCCACAGTCAAGAGCAGAGAGAAACAAATGTACTCATGGTCACTTACTTACTTGTGCACAATTTCTCTACTCTTATACAGTTTAGAACTCCTGCCTAGGGAATGGTACTGCCCACAGTAGACTTGGTCTTCCCACATAAATTAACAATAGAGACAATTCCCACAGACATGCTCACAGACCAACCCAATATAGACAATCCATCATCAAGACTCTCTGCCCAGATGATTCAACTAAATCATTGTTGATATTTTTTAAGTAATATCTGAAATTAGATGTTTCTGAACGAGACGAGACATCTTCAATGGCATATGACTTTGGACAGTCTGTAGACCGACCTCTTCTTCTATGAGGACAACTACTGTGGTTTGACTATAAACTGTCTCCCACAGGCTCATGTGTGAACAGTCAGTATCCAGCTGGTAATGCTGTTTCAGAGGTTGTGGAACCATTAGGAGGAGGGGCCTCCCTAGAGGAAGTAGATCGCTGGGAACAGAGCTTGAGATCTTATACCCTTGCCATACTTCCTGTCTGCTGACTCCTTCCTATTCATTCTACCTGTTCTCTCCTACCCACATGTGCATCAAAAAGGTATCTCAGCAGCACACTCATGGCACCAAGGAATCACCTGACTGCCAGGGCTTCCCCTCCATGATGGACCATATCCCTTCAAATAATAAGTCAAAATAAAATCCTTCCTCCCAGTAAGTTGCTTCTTGTCATGTCATCTTGTTACCAAAATTAGAGAAGTAACAGAACACACAACAGACCTGCCTGATCACCAACTCTCAGAGTTATTGTCAATCTCTGCAGGAGTCTCCCTCTGAGCTCGAAGATTCCCCTTCCCATCTGACATGGGAAACACTCCAAGACAATCCCCTAATGGTTCTGCTGAGCAAACTATCACGGAAGCTTCATCATGATTTTTGTCACAAGGGTCCCTGGAGGATCTTCCCTGAAAATATGCAGAAGCTAGGACACACAAGTGACTGATCTTAATAAACGCAGGCTCTGTATCTGGGAATGTAAGTACTGTGGCTTAGTCTTGAGAGAAAAGTGGTGGGCTCTGTGATGAGTTTGTTCTAGCAGTAAGATATTAACATCAGGAGGCTGTTTCTGTTTATTTGTCTGTTTTCAGTGGGAAAATGTAAAGAGATCTTAAGAAGATACGGCAGGGTCTGGAGAGATGGCTCAGTGGTTAAGAGTGAATGCTGCTCTTGCAGAGGACCTGAGTTCAGTTCCCAGCATGGGTAGCTTACCACCACCTGTAACTCCAGCTCCAGAGGATCTGATGCCCTCTTCTGATATCTGTGAGCACTGCATGCTCACATAAAATAGATACACGTACAGAAAAGACACATAATTTTAAAATTAAAACTTGCCAGGCAGGGGTTGCACATGCCTTAGTCCCAGTACTGGGGAGGCAGAGGCAGGCGGATCTCCATGAGTTCAAGGCCAGCCTGGTCCACAGAGTGAGTTCCAGGACAGCCCGCATTACAACAGAGAAACCCTATCTCAGAGGGGAAAAGAAGAAGAAAATTAAACCTCAAAAATATTAAGGTTATAACTCTGGCTGTCCTGGAACTCACAGAGATCCACCTGCCTCTACCTCCCAAGTGCTGGAATTAAAGGTGTGAGCCACCACTACCTGGCTTATCTACAACCTCTTAGTCAGAGCTCCTATACACCAGGTGGACATGTAGAAAACTCATTAGAGATTAAATATCTTAATTTCAGGAAAAATTGGACTTATCTTTTCAATGGGCTTTATCTCTTTAATTAGTCACTTCAGATTCTCAAATGTCTCAAGATAAATCATGAAGACTAAAACTAATTTTGAGAGGCCATTTGAATTCTTATTGAGAAGCGTTTGCTCTCGAGACTCTTGAGTCTGAAGAGTAGAGGCCAAGTGCTTTCACAAAACCTGTGTTTGCAGGTCCCGGAGGGTGAGACATCCACGAAGACGTGAATTCTTACTCAGCACTCACCTGCCTCTCGACTCTCAAGTTTCCCGTTAACACCCTCTCCGTTGGCTGCCAGCCAAACACTTCCCATTCCCGCCTCTCCCATAATTACCAATTATCATCTGGGGCTGACACACGCAGTCTCCACCCAGAACGGAGTACGGACCTGGTAATTAAAAGGAAATGGCTCTAGAGAAGAAACGTTCTACACAATTTACAGAGGTAATAGAGTTTATAAGGCCACGAGGCCACCAGCATCCCTCAAAACCCAGGCTATAGATCACATGTACGTGTGCGTATGTGTGTGCTCACTCGGGTGGAGGCCAGAGGAAAACATCAACTTTGCTCCTCAAGTACTATCTGCCATTTCTTTTGGCCCAGGGGCTCTCACTGACCTGAACATCATCGAGTAGACTAGGCTAGCTGGCCAATGAGCTGCAGGGATCTCTCTGACTCTCTTCCCAACACTGTGATTCCGACAGTCTACCACCATAGCCAGTGTTTTGACCTGGGTTCTGAGGGTCAAACTTGCAAGGCGAATGCTCTACTGACCAAGCCACCTCACACTTCCACAGGCCAGGATCCCAAGGCTTACACAGTGGCATGGTCCTATCTAAACCCAGATGCATTGGATTCTTTTATTTTCCCATATGGATGTGCAATTTTTCAAAGCACTATCTTTCCAGAATAGGAGCAATCTCTTATCAATATTACTAAACAAATGCAAGCAACCATCTCTCTTTTCCAGGGAGAAGGCAAACTTGAGTTTGAGTCATCTACCTGAAAAGGGGAGACAGAAGCCTTGGGGTACAGTTGGCTTTGACTCCACAGAAAGCAAATCCACTAACACAAATGACTGGGCTTGAGCCTTCTGAAGAGAGTTCTATGGAAGCAGCTAGTCCATGACAAACACCTTCCATACATTTGCTAGTGACTCACAGAGCTGTGTGTTACCTACAGGTAGCTGTAGCCAAATGCCTTCCAGGAAACAACTTAAGAGGGGAAGGATTTATCTTGCTAATGACTTAGGAGAGTCTACAGTGGCCGTGGTGGCTCCGTCCGATGTGCACAATAAAATGAGCGTATGGTGGAAGACTGCAGGCAAAGAATCAGAGCATGCGACAGAGAGATTAGGACCAGGCACAAGCTCCAAGTGACCTGCTTCTCCCAGCTGTGTCCCATCTCCCAAAGGGTCCACCACTTTTTCCTCGAGTAACAACAGCAATATCTGAGGACCACACTGTCAGCTCGGGAGCCCATGGGAGACACTTGGAAGTCGGCTGATAACCTCCTCTGACAGCAAGAACCTACAACACTTAAAAGGTCCCTGTCATTTATAGAAGCTGTCTTGAGTAGAAGCTGAGGGACAGGTGGCAGGGAGAGGCCAAGTCCTGTGCCAGGCATCTCCTTGCAGACATGGTGCTAGACATCGTATACACGTCACTGCACCTGGACCTAATCTGTATTAGTGTGCCCTGCTATGCAGATAAGGAAACTGAGTCAGGGACCTTGGCTATGTGAGTACCTGGCCAAGCTCTTGGTTTCCCACCACACTGCCTACTTTGCCAAACAGTTCTCAACAGCCTGAGGAGGAAAATAAAGGTCTCAGATGTATAGCAATGGCTTCTGCCTCCCACTGATAGGTGGCTCGGCTAAAATTCCAAACTCCCATATAAAGCCATAGGAATGAAAACTGACCCTCCAGAATGAAGTTCTGGGGCAGCTAGTGTGAGAACCAAGGGACTGATGACCACAGTCTGATGCAATGGCGGGCCTACCCCTCTCTGCTCAGGTTGACAGTAGTAGAGCCCACGCCTTTCTTAGGGTGGGGAGACAATGCACATGTGACTCAGAAAGTGGGCAAGGAGTCTGGGTAGAGGCTACTCTAAAATGCCCCTAGCAACTGAATCCTGACCCTTTCTGTCCTCTGCAGGTGGAGTGCCAGTCACTTACTTTAAAGCTCATAGGACAACTCACCAGGCAAAGACGGAACACTGAAGGGGGACAAAGCAGAGAAGAAACACATGCTGCTACAGCTTCAATATAGTCTGCCCCCGGAGGGACATGTTTTGAGTGTTTGGTCCTTTTGAGATGCTACTCAAAGGGCCTCAGAGAGGTCAGGTATGGCCTGATTAGCTGGAGTAGGTCCCTGGAGGCAGGCCTATGAAGGCTGGTCCCACCCATGGATCTGACCTGCCCTCTCTGTTTCTCTATCCGTCCTGATGTGAATTCCACTCACTCCTACTACCAGGGATGTAGATGCCCCTCCCTGGTGTCCCCAAAAGGATGGACAGAAATCCCCTCAAATCCCTATGAGACAGTGAGCCAAAATAAATCTGAGAGTAATTCATATTTTTGCCGTGTCATGGGAAAGCAAAAGTACTTACTACACCAGGCAGAGTCAGCACTGAGATTCCTGGGAGTGTCACCATCACTCCAGGGGTTAGGGTGACAGGGGGAGCCTGTTCTTGTAAGGTTGTGTTAATCTGTGTTTGTGCCATTGGAGGGGGCTAGGTGTGAATAGGATTTTCTATGGACACGATCCCTGCGGGAAACATGAAGTTCTTTGTAGAGCTGAATGAAGACCTGCAGGGCACAAGTGGTGTCAGTGAATGGCAGCTTCCCTAGAGGTGGTGTGTGAGAGTTTCTTCAGATCAACACCAGGCTGAGGCTTTGTGACCAGCTCAAAGCCTCCTGTGGGGCTGGAATGAAATCACACTGGTGCCCCTGACAGGAAGAACAAGGCCGCATGGGGCTGATGGCAACATGTCTTGAAGTTATTGACGCCCAACCGTGAGTCATCTGCTCTCAGAGATCACAACACAAAACACAGTGAAACGGGCCTTAAAAAAATTACTTACATTTATCTATTTTATGTATGTCATGGTATTGGGGTCAGAAGACAACTTATAGGATTCAGCTCTCTCCTTCCACCATGTGGGTTCCAGAGACAGACTCAGGTCATCAGGCTTGGTAGCAAGGACTTCTTCCTGCTGATCCCTCTTGATAACCCTTAAGTTGATTCTTATTGTTTTGGGATTTTTTTTTTTTTTGAGATGGTTTCTCTGTTATAACTCTAGCTGTCCTAGAACTCACTCTGTAGACCAGGCTGGTCTTGAACTCAGAGATTCTCCTGCCTCTGCCTCCCAAGTGCTAGGATTAAAGGCGTGTGCCACCATCCCCGAAAGTTGATTCTTTTAAGAGATAATTTTTGTCAAGAAATGGCTGTTGTTTATTTTATTGTTGTTGTCTGTCTGTCTGTCTGTCTGTCTAAGACAGGGTCCATGTAACCCAGGCTGTCCTCAAATTCACTATGTAGCCAAGTATGACCTTGAACTTCTTGTCTTAAAACCTTCCATCTCCTGAGTTCTGAATTATAGCTATGCACCACTACACTCAGTTTTTGAGGTGCTGAGGATCAAACCCAGGTCTCTGTGCATGCTGGGTAAGCTACCAAGTGGGATACATCTCCCATCCTCCACCCCATCATTTATACTATTGGTCCTAGCAAATCCCACAGGAAAAAAAGGTCACCTTCCCTAGAAATGATGGACACCCACCCATCTGAGGGAGGAAATGGACACTGGAGCTGGCATTGGCCTTTCAGGAGAAGCAGCCTTTATGAGAATGTGACAGAAAGCTTTTCACCAAATTCTGAGCCTAGCTGAGCACAGAGACAAAACTGAGCATTGAAAACTTCTGGAAAGTTAGGCCAGGCGGTAGTGGCGCACACCTTAAATCCCAGCACTCGCGAGGCAGAGGCAGGCGGATCTCTGTGAGTTCGAGGCCAGCCTCATCTACAGAGTGAGTTCCAGGACCGCCAGAGTTACAACAGAGAAACCCTGTCTCAAAAAAAAAAAAGAAAGAAAGAAAAAAAAGAAAACTTCTGGAAAAGTTAATCAGGGAGGAATTTCCATGTGTCCCTAATCCAAACCCAGGTAAAGCTTTCCCCCACATTGAGTTTAAGTAGCTTCTCAATTATTTGAAAATCAGTTGGCTTGCTTTTCATGTTTAGAATTTTAGAACCTCCTGACTCATTATGAACTATTTTTTTTAAGCAGTAAAAACAGAATCTCTTCTCTCGGGCGGCCATCATAAACACTAAATTGAAAAATTGTTCATTTACCACAAGTCGTCGCATTGTTCATTAAATTGCACACATGGCCACACTAACACTGTTCTCAGTGGGAGATAATTGTGATTTTAGTCACAGGAATGGCTGTGTGGGGGACTGACAATAACTGAAAGTTTATTTGTAACAGCAAAATATTGGACACAGTCAAATGTTGGAGTTAGAGAGTGCGTGTGCGCGCGCACGCTTGCGTGTGCACACATATATGTAGTACTGCTTCATTTCAGCTGTGTGTCATGTGTGTACCACAAAACTCCAGAGGAGACATTCACATTCCAGTCAAACATTTAAGGAAGGAGCCAAATAAGTCAGTACCTCAGGCTTTGTAAGCCCCTGGTCTTTGTCATAGTTATTCAACTCTTCTGCTTCAGTAAAAAGAAGCCCAACATGCCAGTGTAGGCAGCTGGCTCTGCTTTAGTAAGACTTTGTGTTTGGACATTAAAAGTGAAAGCCCATATAATTTTCCCTTCATAAAAAGAAATCATAATTGTATTTTGAATTTGTAAGCATTTTTAAAAAGTAGTGGGTTTCCATGATGCAATGGTTATCCTGTTCCCCTAACACATGAAAGGTCCCAGTTTTAAAATCTTCATGGTTTGACAGACCACTGTCATCTGTAAGCCACCCAGCTTACAAACAAAGACAGTACTGGCTTCTTGCAATGAATTAGTTGCCTGTATTTTAAGTACCAAGTAATTTCCCATTAAAAATATGGCTATACCTTTTCTCTGGGAAAACCTGGCAATACAACATTTCCCATCACACATGGGGACAAATGCTTGGCACTGAATGGCAGCTGCCCTTGAAAAGAGCACACAGCCCCTAGGGCACATGGGTCTCTGCCTGCCCGTGCCTATCTCTTTCGGAATGTTCGGTTGCTTCTATAAGCATTCAAGATACAGACTATGAAACACACCATGCAAACACAGACAGACATAAAACACTCCAGCTGATTCTGTCCTTTTGGGTCAGGCAGCAAAGCTCACTGTGCCCATCCAAAATGCAATGGGAGACTCCAGAGAGAGACCTCTTTCTTTCCAGACATTTACTGATGTTCTGAGACCAGACTCTGGATTCACATATCCCCTGCAGAAGGCTGAGAAGATGTAAATGACTTTGGGTCACTGAGGGAAAAGCCATTACTGTCTTGTAGAAGACTCAACCTCAGAGGCCACTGCATAATCCCCTTAGAGCAGGAAGATTTTCTGCATCAAACTTCATGATCTCATCTACAGTATCCTTTGTCTAATGACTTCACAAATATATATGCATATTTATATTGTGGGAATGCAAATAAGTACATCACACATGACCTGGTTCCATCTATCTCATCCCAGTGGCTCCTCAAGAAATGAGTTAACCATCCTACTATGATAGTTCCTCTTCATAGTCAACTTGACTGAATTTTTAATCACCATGGAAACATACCTCTGGGTGTGTCTGTGAAGGTGTTTACAAAAAGGGTTCATTAACCAAAGAGGGAAGACCCATCCTGAATATGAGCAGCACACATCCCATGGTCTGTGGTCCTGGACTGAATAAAATGGAGAAAAAGTGAGCTGAGCACCAGGGTTCATCTCTGCTTCCTGCCTGTGGATGCTGTGTGACCAGCTGCCTCATGCTCCTGCTGCTGTGCCTCCACCCCATGATGGACTGTAACCCCTCAAACTGAGAGTCAAAATACATTCTTCCTTCCTTCAGTTGCTTTTCTCAGATTATTTGGTCACAACAACAAAAAAGTAACAAATATACTATCCTTCGTTCAATGTTATATCTGAACCATTTTAGAAAACTTTAGAGTGTTCTTAACTTTCTGAATATCTTAATTTCTATACAATTATACCTTGACAAAGTTTTGGCCATTCTAGCAGGATCCACCTAGGAAAGCTTCCCCCATTCCACAGTGTTTAGAAGGCTGACCTAGAAGTGTCACAGCAAGCTAGAGCTCCTGTCTCCCAGTTTCAAAGCCCAACCCTTGTGGGGGAACTCACACTCATCCATCATCCTTGCTAGAGACCTTCTGGTGACTTCTGGGCCCAGCAATCCAATGGGAGCCAAGAGCTTTTGACTCCCAATATGTGGGGCATGGGCTAACAGTGCTCTGCACACTTGTCTGCTGACCACCCAGCTGCCTTCCCACCCAGCAGCCTCTGGGACAAACTTTCACCCATGACCTCTGCACTCCCCATTGCCAACAGCATGCTGACATCCCTGAGAGAACGTAGAAATAAATCCAACGGAGGATACTCTGGCAGAAAGCAATTTATCTGAATTCCATCAAGGGGACTCAAATGAGGGATGGAGTCTGTCGTTCAAAAGCACTCTGCTAGCTGTTTAAAATAAAACTACTCCACATTAATACTTTGTGGACACGTGAGGAGTCAGGCCAGCCTCAGCTTTACACACAGAGATGAGCTTATGTGGAAGATATCAACGTGCCATGTTGGTGGGCTGCAGAACACACAGGGTGATGAGACTAGGCTGAGGGGCTGGTGCTTCCTTCCCAGTGGGTACACAGTGTAAGTGTTCCGGGGGATAGGGAGCATGGATATGGGGTCTTGAGGCCACTCGCCAGTTCATTCTGAGAATCACAGAGAAACATGGACTTGTGCATGGCTATGGACTTGTTGGACAAATGTGAGCTGTCACATGAACACGGCCATAATTGTCGCTTGGGTGGAGGTATGAATCACAGACCTCCTGATGGGTCTTTACTGAGTTTGTTACCAAGGAGATGGGAACACTGGGTGGCCATGTTGTGACTCTGACCAAGAAGAAAGGACAGTTGTGAGCCATGGCTGAAAGAAGCATCCAGGCTATAAAAAGGTCAACTTGTGGGTCCCAGATAAGAGCTAGTTTCTTCAGAAAAAAAACAAAGGGACACCTGCCTTCCCATGGAGCACAGACTCTCCCATCAGCATACGACTTGTGGCTTCCCCATGACAAGTCAGGCTCTTTGTTCTTCCCCTCTGCCACCGCACAAGTAGAACACGGTCTACCAGGTACTGGTGGATGAGAGTGTGGGGGAAATCATAATCCAAATGTTCAACACCCTTGGTTACAGGGTAATCACATGTCAGCCTGTACACGTGTCACATGTGTACCCTGGGGGCCGTGGTTTATGATACTAGATTCTATTCTAGAAGCTTGCTAAGAGACAGCCTTCAGAAATAAATAGAAGATAATAAAAAAAAAAGAAAAAGAAAAGGAACCACGAGAGGAGAGCATAAAAGGCGCTACATGTATTACCTAGCTCTTTTACAACGGCCATTCCGCAGTGTGCAAATACCTCGCGCCATGGTTTAATATGGCATTTAGACTGCTGGAAAAGTTTAAAAACTAAAAACAAATATATGTTGTTAAGGGGAAAGGAGGCTGTGGTGGTGAGCAGTGGCTCCCTGAGCCACCATGGGGATGGGGTGATTGTAAAAGGGCAGAGGGCACGTGTCATGTGACAGGAAGTGTCTACGTGCGTGAATGCGTTCACACAGCTCTGTGCGTACTTGAAAGAATCTCCAAATCCACACTTAAAACAAACTTGGTTTTGAAGCCAGTGACAACTTAAGCAAACAGAGTTGAGTATTTATAAAAGTTCATACCCACTTTCTCTGTCTATGTGAGCATAGCCCACGCGCAACATGAAAGGCCACCCCAGCCTCCAGCAGAACCTCCCAGAAGCTACAAGAAGGAGTCAAATCTCCTGGGTCAGCATCCAAGGATGTTATATGCATGCCAGCATCTAGCTGGGTGGCCACACACCTCCACTTCCAGGTCTGCACCAGCCAGAGAGACTCAGGAGAGACCAGGTGAAGGAGTTCAAAAGCCCAGGGCTGAGCCAATCTCCCAGAGGCCCTCTGTCCAGCTTCTCGGGGCCCAGTGGCTCCCCTAATCCATTCTGTACCCTAGATTCTGGCTATTATGTGGCAGAAGAAATGAAGGTCAGAGGTCAAAAGACAACTATCTGAGCTCCACTTATCTCTGGGAAACAGATTAACTGGTATCACCCTCATGACTACTTCTGTGGTGATTTTTATAATGAAATGCTTTTTAACGTTTAATTTTATTTATGTGTATATGTGCATGTCACATGTGTGTGGGTGACCATGAAGGTCACAAGAGGGTATCAGATCCCCTGGAGTTACAGGATAAGGTTGTAAGCTACCACGTGGATGCTGGGAACAGAACCTGGGTCCTCTGGAAGAGCAACAGTGCCCTAAACCACTTAGCCATCTTTCTACTCTCTTGACTTCATTTATTTGGGGGGGGTATATTTCTAATGTAAGTATCCTCTAGATGGACACCACTGTAAGCTGTAGAATGAATCCCTGGATCTCACGTGGAGCTCTGTATCCCACTTTCCACTGCAACACCTTGGGCTACCTGTCTCTTCCACTTGGGTGTTTCCAAGCATTAAACTTTCTCAACGAGCTGTAACCACAGGTATAGCCTGACTCTAGTGAAGTCTAGGGAGTCGCTTCAGGAGTTATCAAACTTAAGTGTGTGTGTTGGGGGGGGGGGTGTCACGGGGATAAAATCCCAAATATACAAGTCTAGAATACTAGCAGAGATACAGGAGTCAGGGACTCTACTCACTGCTGAAAGGTGGCAACCATGTTCAGAAATAAAACTCTTGACCTTGGGGTTTGCTCCAACTCCAAATATCTGGACTGACCATGTGACAAAGATGTCACCTGACTAGTGACAGAGATAATGTTGAGCCACAAGTGTCTATACCTGCACAGAGGGACACAGGTAGCACAAAGACCCCCTTCTGAGACATACCTGGTTCTACTTTTGAAATCATGAGTGTCTAGCTATTCATCCATCTTGTAACTTCTACATGGGCCTCAGCAGCTATAACAGGAGTAACCTCACTAATGAGTTGTTACAAGGTTAATGTGGAAGCTCCATTAATGCTGGTCTCTTATATTATTTCCTTATAGGAGATGTTCTAGGTCCAGAAGAATGAGTCCAGTTTGAACAGGAACTGAGAAATGCCAGGCATTCCCAGCATCACAAGGTAAACTTCCTGATCAGGTAAACATTGCCAGATGTAACTGGCAATCCACCTCCACAAAGATCCATATAGAACCCAGCTGGCTGGATCCCCACCACACCAGCTGGGCAGAATCTTTCTTCTAACTGGGAGCAATTCACTGTAACATCTTCCAACAGGCCACTCTTGCTTCTCTTCACAGGGAGGAGGAAGAAGAGGAGGATAAATACCATGATGTGTCACTTTTCTAGAAGCTTGTAGAGGACTCGGGTTTGGTTGCCAGCACCCACAAGGCAGCTCACAACTGTCTGTCACTTCAGCTCTAAGGGAATCCAATGCCCCTTCTGGTATCCTCAGGTACTGCACACATGTAGTGCACATACATCCATGAAGGCAAACAGTCACAAACGAAAGAACAGAAATAAATCTTGTTGGGTTTTTTGTTTTTTTGTTTTGTTTTAATCTGAGCCTCATGTCCTGCCTGAATGAAAAGAGAAGGATGCCAGGAAACACGTGTGCTCCATCCTCATAGAGGAGAGATGCTTCTAGGCCCTTCCACTCATTGCATCAGATGCCTACAGCTCTGACTGTCTTCAGCTCTCTTTCCACCTCACATCTGAGATCTGATGGGCGAGGAGGCCTGGAGCAGAGCAGATATGTTACTCTCATCATAATTAACAAAATGGAGGGGAAGATGGCTCACCAGGAGGGAGAGGGCTGCAACGATTGTCCTGATCATACCATTTTGCTGATTTACTGCACTTGGACGGGGACAGACACACAGGCGATTAAAAGGAGCCAGCCAGCTGTCGTCTGTGTGATTACAAACACAAACAATGGGGATCTAAGCTGATCTGTCAGAAGCACCAAAGAACTCAGCAACAGGAGCGTCCGAATCCCTGCTCTCTGCAGACAGTCACTTCAAGGGTCAGACCATGAACCAGCCTGAACCTGCACCAGAAAGAGGGGATATCCCACTGACTCTTTTCTGCCTACTCTCACAGGATACCTTTTGCAAAAGGCCCAGTGTGCAAGTGAACTATAGGATCAAGTGCCACGTAAGTAACTTTCGATGGCCTGACTTCTCAGGTGATGTATCGTACGTGGAGGTGGGGGTGGGGGGTTCTTTTCAGGATGCTTTTGACATAACTTTCAAAAGGTCCATATTCTTGGCTGGCCTAACTGTTAATGAGATAGTAGATCCTAAAACTGAACTGACTGGAGCAAAGACAGCCTAATGGCAGCACTGCTGAAGAAAGTCTCACACACACACACTAGCCACCAACTATCAAGGGCTCCTCAGGGAGGGTGGGACCTCAGGAGTACTTCTCCTTCCATGATGCTATCAAGGGCTCTGATCTTGTAGAAACCCATACCTTCCCAGGCCGTGGTCTTCACCCTCCTCTCTGTCACATTGGGAGCTACCACACATACATGAGAACGTGATGTGTTCTGCCTCTTACGAGCCATTCATTTCCCAACTCTGGGAATTTGCTAAGAACAGGAGTCAATTCTCAAGTCACAAAACACCCCTCCCCTGATGAAAGAGTTTGGGGGACAAAATGATGATGCAGTTAATGACTCTGGGGCCTGGACTAGAGGCTTGTTGAGAAGACAGATTTTCATATTACATTCACCACGCAAATTGTATGCAGCCTGATTCAGCCAGTTGATGTGAATACATGCATCAAAGCACTGGCCTCTAAACTATATGCAGAAAAAATGTTTGCAGGGATGCAGAGATGTCTCAGTGGTTAAGAGCACTTTGATGCTCTTCCAGAGGACCTGGGTTCAGCTCCCAGCACCCCACAGCAGGTGGGTCATGACAGATGTGTCTATATGTGTGTGGTTTATATGGTGCATGTATGTGTGATATGTGTATATGTACGTAGGTATGTGTATGTGTGTGTATGAGTGTGGGTGCATGTATGTATGCATATGTTCCGATATATTTTTGTATAGGTACTGATGTGCATGCATATGAGAGTGTGTGTGTGTGTGTGTGTGTGTGTGTGTGTGTGTGTGTGTGCATGCATGTGCGTGACTCCAGTTCAAAGGGATCCGGCAACTCTGGCTTCCATGGCAACTGTACTCTCATGTACATAACCACACACATACACATAATTAAAAATGAAAACAAAACTTTTCAAAAATTGTGGAAGAAATAAATTTTACTTGTCGAGTAAAAATGTTTTAGAATAATCATGAAGTGACGGTGTGTGAGTTGCTGGGATCAATTCCCAGCATACGCGCGCATCCAACCCCACATACACTTTAAGGACTATGTTTCTATCATTTATACTTCAAGAAAACAGGGCAACAAAGGAGCAGGGATCAGGAAGCCCCCATGCCCAGATGGCACCCACACATACCCCTGTGGCTTCCACACAACTGCAAAGGGAAAGTGATGTTCACCATTTCAGATAGCTGAAAACTCCGGAAAATAGTCCACAACATTGGCAGCATGTGTGGCCAGTGTCTATGACCACGCAATTGGACGAGATATGTCTACCAGCTGCTCTAGCACAGGGTCAGAGCTGAGCAGCTAAATGGAGATGGTACTGTCCCCAAGCCAGGCCATTGTGCTGTGGATCTCTGGACAAAGAATGACAAGAGGGACCTGGACATGACGCATTCCCCCCCACACACACACCTATAAGGCTGCACATAGCCCACAGAGCTCTTGGGCCTTCGTCATGTGACATGCTGTTCATGTCATCCTAAACTCAACAGAAACTTATGGAGTCCGGCATCCAGGGTCCAGGTGTAATGCAGTTTATTCCAGGGACAGAGCCATGTAGGGTTGCACATACTTCTTTGGATACTTCCGCTTTTCTTCCTTTTGGGGTGTGGCCCACATCACACTCAGATATATTAGCAAGTTCTAATTAAAGTTAGTGTGAAAGTCGGGAGCTAGGGACATGGTATATACCTCCAGTTCACAACTCTGAGAAACAGAGGCAGGAGGATAGCTGAGACTCACTGACTAATCAGTCAATGAGAGACCTTTTTTCAAAAATTAAGGAAGGAAACAATTGAGGAAGACAACTGACATTGACCTCTGACCTCTACAAGCATGTGCATGCGTGCATACGCAAATTCACATTGAGGGGAGACGCAGGAACAATCAGCCAGGGCAGCTGAGAAGACAGGTGTCCCTCGGTGTCTTTGTGGTGTGGGCTGCTATTCAGATAACACAAGAGCAAGCATGTCTTGGCAGAGTGTGGGTGAGGCCGGGAGTAGCACAGGCTTCCACTAAAGTAGGCGAAAGCCATCTAGGCTCCAATGAGCCTTGGAGATGCCAGCTCTGCCACTGATTTTCAAAAGACACCAGAAGTCCAAATGTATGCCAAGTCTCTTCATTTGAAAATACTGACACTCCCATTCAAAAAGCAACAGAGGCTGCTGGCACTTGACCTAGCACGGTGTGCCTACTGGCAGCGTCTGACCTACAGCTGCCATTTTGTTCTCGCCAGCCTGGACAGGTCCAAGTTCCAGAGTAATCAACATTGCAGTATCCTTCCATCCAGCATTCATCACTGGAGTGTTCACATACCCTCAGGCTCCATCCTCAGCGTGGTTAAAACACTCAGGCTCCCTTCAAGAGAGCTGGCACATACTGCCTGGTCTCAAATGATTCACCACCAGCTCCAGAAAGCAAGAGACACAGAAGCCAAACACATGAACAGAAAGACCAGGGGGAGGCCCCGAGATCGCCCGTGGGAACTTTCCCTGCCAAGGAAGTGAGACACTAGCAAGGTAGATCCCATACCAGACCCAGTCACCTACTGGTGCAAATGTCATCCTTGACATCCTTGCTGCCAGATGCAGCCATTTAGGACAGGGGACACCCAGTGCCTCAATGCATCAAAGCCCCCACAGGAGGAGAACAGCCCTTCATATCTCACTCTTGGATACTGTGACCTGTCTGGGAGCATAACTGAGCTGGAGTTAGAACCATGACAGAAGGGACTACGCTGTTGGCTTGATCCTCCTTGCCAACATCTCATGTTGTATCAGTCACAGCTCTCCCAACCACAAACGAGGCAAACACATTAATTTAAATTTAAAACACAACTGACTGGTTCTTGTAGGTAAACACCTTCGCAGTAAAGCTATAACTCCAGGTATGGCTGGATCAAGCCCTATACAAGGCCACTCTAGATGTTCCTGGCAGCCCTAGCTTGCATCTTTTGTTTTGTTTTGTTTGTTTTTATGACAGGGCTTCATATAATCCAGACATGCCTCTAACCCCCTATGTAGCCAAGGATAATGTTGAGAATCTTGAATTTCTGATCTTCCCTCTCTGCCTTCCAAATGCTAGACTTACAAGCACGCGCCACTGTGCACTATTTAAGTGGTGTGGGGGACCAAACTCGGGGTTTTGTGCATGCTAAATAAGCACTCTACCAACAGAGCTACAGTCCTAGCTGTGACTTAATCATCTGTACTGCTACTGGTCTCCATAAAATGTGATCTTATCTCCTTTTAAAGTCTCCAATGAAAGGACCAAGCCTGTGTCTCCTCTGCTAGGACTAGATCAGATGCCAACCTCTGACTCACTGTGGTCAGGCACATGGAGGAGGTCCATTGGCTCTCTCCTGCGCCTCCTGAGCCTGACCTCCCCATGTGGACTGCTATGGGGGATGGCTCCCCAGAAGGAAACAGGATGCTGTGACCAGGAGCTGCAGTGGAGGCTGAATGTACAGGTGAGATCCTGGTCCTCAACAAGGCAAACAAATCCCATCCAAGGCCCACAACAAGCCTAAAATTTATGAACTAAGAACACACCCCCCAGGCCACACAAAGACAAAGCGCAAAGCAGAAACTATGAAGCCCACCCCAGAGCTGAGACCGAAGAGAGAACCTTAATAAGTCTGGGACCTAAACATGTTTGGAGAGCCACACTGTGTGAAAGAGAACTGCAAAGTGGCTGACTTGTGACCATTCCTAAATCCCACACATGGCAGGAACACATGCCACATCAGGAACACAGGGAAGGGCTATCCTTTGGCTCAGCAGAGACACATCCAAATGTGTTAAGACAGAAAAAGGCCTTCCTCTGCCTCCTCACAGAGCCTGAGATGGCCTTGGGTCAGAACAGCAGGCACAGGAAACAGCTAACAGACTGATGCTATTGGTTAAATGCACAGACAGCTGGGAGCTGAAGCATAATCTACAGGCTCCCCAAAGAGCTGTCTGTGTTGACAACAAATACACAGGGTCTCACTATATAGACCTAGCTGGCCTGGTACTCCCCATGTAGACCAGGCTAGCTCAAACTCACAGAGGTCGCCCTCCCCCATCCCCAACTTTGGGATTAAAGGCATACCTCACCATGCCTGGTATTCAACAACTCTTTTCTACAAAGCTGACTCCCTGATATCCACGCTGGCGCTGAGGTAAGTAATTCATCCTCCAAGCACAAGGAAGCCACTCTAGCGTCCCCATAGTAACTGTTCTCCGTAACACACACTCAACTAGGTGTAAAGCCAAAACTGTGCAGAGAGACCACTCAAGTGGAGAATCTGGGTTGTAGGCTGCTTCGCTTTCTCGAAGGTTCTCCGAGACAGCCAAGACCCCACGCGTATCCACAAAGTTCAACAGACAAGACAGAAGCCTAGGACCATTCTTTATCAAAATGACATGAACTGCCCATTCTAGAAAATTCCTACCAGGAACATGGAACTGTGAAATGGTAAAAGTTGGTTGCTCACTGGTTGCTTCAGGAAACTGCCATAAACTGGTTTGCCTAAACAAGTAGTCGCTCAACTGGACTACAGAGATTTTTTTTTTTAAATAAAATTAAAAAAAAAAAAAAAACTGTATCAAGAGTCTCATTGTCCCCTCTTGGCCACGTCTAGCTGAGCTTCATATTGACAGATCAGCCTTAAGGGCAGCTGGGCTCAGACCCTCAAACCCCAAACAGACCTCCTGACATCTGTCCTCTGACACCTGCTGAGGCTCAGGCAGCTCTGTCCTTTATTGTGAAATGTAAAAGCTCGCTTTGCTTAATTAAGAAGCGTGCTCTGGCTATTGGGAGACAAACAGTTCAGGCTCATGGCATCTCTTCCATCTTGTCTGCTCCCTTCCACAGTGGTCAATGGCAGCCACTCAGCAGGAAGGACACAGGGCGACACAGAGCTCTGTCCAGCTTCACGCAACACCCATGGCTGCAGCTCATACCCCAGCTTCCTCATTTTTCTCGGAAGCTCTTCGGCTGGCCTGGGGGAACATCCTCTCCTCTCTTGTTACTTCATTCTCGAGACAGCGGTTGTCGGCTGAGTGGCTAATAGCTCAGCTTCCTTGCCTCCATGTTCAGCCTTCGGCTCTTCCTGTATCTCAAAACCAGTATATGAGATGGAGACAGTTCAGTGGTCCAGAGTGTTTATTGCTCTTGCAGGGGACCCAAGGTAGGTTCTGAGCACCTTACATGGATACCTCATAGTCACACTTAACTGCAGTTCCTGGGTATCTGACACAGTCTCCTGGTCTCTGAGGGCCTCTGCAGGCATGTGCTGCACACACACTTGCAGACAAAATGAACATACATATAAAATACTTTTTAATTTTATGTCCATTAGCATTTTGTCTACATGTATGTCTGTGTGAGGGTATCGGGTGCCTTGGAACTGGAGCTACAGACAGTTTGAAGCTGCCATGTGGGTGCTGGGAATTGAACCTGGGTCCTGGAAGAACAGCCAGTGTTCTTAACCACTGAGTCATCTCTCCATCCTAAAGTAACTTTTTTAATTAAAAAATGGAGTTAGAGAGATGGTTCAGTGGTTAAGGGGCACTCACTGTTCTTGCAGAGGATCTGGATTTGATTCCCAGCATGTACAAGGTGGTTTGCAACCACCTGTAACTCCAGCTACAGGGAATCCAACAAGCAAAACAATCTCACATAAAATAAATAAATCTAATCTAAAAAAAATTTTAAACACACACACCAGAAACACAGTATTCTCAAAGTCATACCCAAAATTACAAGAAATGCAAACTGTTAGGCCCCAGTTAGAATATATAACATGTTAAGACATCATACCCAGCCACAGTCCAAAGATGGCAACTGGTTAAAATGAAAATGTAAGAAAACATATACTATCCTTACAGCAATTTTTAACTCTGAAATGTTTATATTAAAATGAGAATAAAGTTCTAAGTAAGTGGTAAGACCAGGAAAGGGATACAAAATGTATTTATGAAGGAATCCGTTCACCCAGTATGCATAGCAATGCTAAACATGTGCAGCTAACAGCATAACTCACCGACTTCTGAGAAACATTAAAATCCAAAATTATAGTTTGAAATGCCCAAAGCCTTGCCTTTCGGTCAGGTCCAGGGAGGAAGGTGTGTGAGTATTTTGCCTGCAGATATGCCATGCATTATGTGCATGCCTGGCACCCCCTGGAAGCCAGAAGAAAGTGTTGGCTTCCCTGGAACTGGAGTTACAGGCTCTTGTGAACCACCATGTGGGTGCTGGGAATCAAACCCAGGTCCTCTGCAAAAGCATCGAGTGTTCCTAACCAACTAGGTGTAGAATAGTTGTCCAATATTATGAAGTGCCCAGCTACCTGACACGTACAAGAGAACCCTTCCCAGAGACAGCAATGGCATCCTTGTCAAGAGCACAGTGAGGATTTAGCAAGATAGACCCTATTTTAAAACAATCAGGAAAGGCCAATGGTATACTTACAAACCCAGAACTCTGGATACTAAAGAGGGAAGATTGGGAGTTCAAGGCACCGGCCTAGTTACACAGTGAGATCCTCTGAGAGAGGAGAGAGGGAGAGGGAGGAAGAGGGAGAGGGAGAGAGGGAGAGGGAGAGGGAGAGAGAGGGAGAGGGAGAGAGGGAGAGAGGGAGAGAGGGAGAGAGGGAGAGAGAGAGGGAGAGAGGGAGAGGGAGAGAAGGAGAGAGGGAGAGAGGGAGAGAGAGAAGGAGAGAGGGAGAGAGGGAGAGAGAGAAGGAGAGAGGGAGAGAGAGGAAGAGAGAGAAGGAGAGAGAGAGAGAGGGAGAGAGAGGGAGAGAGATGGGGGTAGAGGACTTTTTAAATACATACATTTATTAACAAAGTATACTGTCTGAGCAAAATGGGACAAACTGCAAGTTTACAGCAGACAGGTATCTGGTCCTTGTTGTAGAAGCTTATTTTTAGTTATGTTTAAAATAATTGTTTTATGCACTGTTGGGTGAGGGGCTCCCTAGGTCTTGGCATTTTGTATTGTTTGCAGGTATTGGATTTCTGAGAGGAATGGTTGTTTCCTTATGATCTGCACCTGAGAAGATCTAAATCAATAAAAACACCTGAGCTCAGATTCTCAGGGTTCCACTGTCGAATACGGCTCTGGCCATGACCGTGGTGGTTCCCTCTGCTGAGGTCTGGTAGCATTTGCACATATGAGAATCCTTGTCTTCCTTGCTGAGCCACCCCAGCAGCAGCTGACACCTACAGGTCCTACCTAGCAACTTAGGCAGGGGCAGGGGAATGGCAAGGTAAGGATTGCCTGGGTTGCAGAAGCAACTCAAGACCCAGCTTGGGCAACCTGGTGAGGTTCTGTTTCAAAAAGAAAAAGAAAGAGCTTGGAGATGTAATGAAGCTCCATGGGAGGGAGTCTGCATGGCATAAGTAAACTCCGTGTTCAATATGCACCTAATAGCACCTATCTAAAAGGTGACTAGGAGCCCTCAAACACACCAGTGTAAACCAGAGCCATCTACATCTGAGTCAAAAGCAAGCCACAGCTGACACTCGAAAAATAATCATAAACTGCACGAAATAAAATTATAACAAAGTCTGAGAGACACAGCTAAAACACTGCCTGTTGGGAAACACAGAGGTTTGTACAGGGAAAGAAAAAGCTCAATAAATTATGTGAGGGTGCTTATGAAAGAACTAAGAGGAAAAATTCAACACAAAGCCAGAAAATAATAAAGATTTGAACAGGAATCAATTAAAAAGTGACAAAAACTAAAATAAAACTCAATCGTAAGAAAACCCCCTAAGAAACAGAAAACTGGCTCTTTAAAAAGACAGACAGAATCCATAAACTCCAGCCAGGCTGACCAAGAAAAGGAAGAAAAGAAGCACATTGTAAATGGCAGGAGTGAAATAGGACCTGTCACCAAGGTCTGGAAGACAGGAAAAGGCTAGCGAGGCCTCCAACAGCTGATTTCTATCTACTTGACAATTTAGGTGACACAGAACAAATTGTCAGCAGGCACTAACTAGCAAATGTCACCCGTTATATAACAGATCCTTTAAACCATCCTAGAATGATCAAAGAAATTTAATTTACAATTTAGAGCTTATGCAAAAAGAGAAAAAGAAAAGAAAGAAAAAAAAAGAGCCGAACCCAGATGGCTTCACCAGACAAACCAAACATTTAAAGACGGATGAACTCCAAATGTGAATGGGGCCGAGTGGGAAATGCGTCTTCACCTCACTTCTGAACGCGAGTTCTATCCAAGTACCAAAATCAGACACAAAACGGAGTTATTAAAGTGCTTGCCTTGCCAGGTCCTGAGTTCAATCTCAGAAGTTGTGGTCTTAAAAAACAAATAAATAAAGCCCAGCCTGGAAGTACATGTTTGTAATCCCAGCTCTGAGAAGATGGAGACAAGGAGGATCCCTGGGACTAGCTGGCTAGCCAGCCTAGTACGTAAGTTCCAGGCCAGTGAGAGATCCTGCTTCATGAAACAAGGTAGACAGAATGAACTAGACGTCCACTCTAGTCCAGGAGTGTGCACACACACTCTCTCTCTCTCTCTCTCACTCACAGAGAAGAAAATATCCTGAATTAAGACACAAATGCCTCTATACATTAACAAATTAAGATATTTAGATAGATAGATAGATAGATAGATAGATAGATAGATAGATAGATAGATAGATATAGAGATACATAGTTTGACCGTGTGGCTCATTCGTGTTTCTTCAGGACTACACATTGGGTTGAAACTTGAAAATAAATTAATGGAATCCACTATATCCAATGAAGAACTTGGGACAAAAAAAAAAACAAAACAGTTAATGCAACACCTGGACCTGATGATGTTGAGCACCCTGTATCGCGGAGCCTCTTAGCTGATCAGAGAGACACAAAACATCCTCGTCTCTACAAACATCTACAAGAATCTAGAACAAGCAACAGATTTAATGGCAGGAAGTGGAATGCCCAACCTTGTGGACAGGGCAGGGGATGACTGCTCCAACTTAATGTCATTCAGGAGGTTGTAGCCAGTGCAACAGATGAGAAGAAAAGACAATGTAAACAGCAAAGGACTTCACAGATGACTCAATTAGCCATGGGCAACATTCCCAAGTGCGTAACAGAAAAGTCAACTAAAAATGAGTTTAATGGGGTTGGAGGGATGGCTCAGCAATTAAGAGCACTGGCTGCTCTTTCAAGGACTTGGGTTTAGTTCCTGGCACCCCCATGGTGGCTCACAACCATCTGTAACTCCAGTTCCAGGGAATATCACCCCCTCTTCTGGCCTCCATGGGTACTGCACCCACATGATGTACATATATACATTCATCTACAAAAAACAAATCTTTTCAAAAGAATAGAAATGACAGTCTTACAATAAATAATATTGGAGTGATTTATCATTCCCATACAAAAAGGTAAACCTTGTCCCATTTTGCACCAAACACAAAACAATAACCAGACATGAGTCACAAACCTCAAAGACACCTGTAACTACAAAACTCCCAGAGGATGACTTCTAGATACCTCAACAAAAGCAAATTTTTCAAAGAAGAGAGGAATAGGCAGTTTTCAAAATAAGAGAATCCATTCTATCATGGGTATATTAGACAAGATGATGAAAAAAAAAGCTATTTTCAAGTCATACATATGATAAAAGTATTATACACAAACAGTACCCAGGAAAGATGGCCCAAATTAGTTGCCTACTTTAAAACAGTAAAGGATTTGAACAGACATTTTACAAAGATGATCTGCAGATGGTAAATGACCACACTAAGCCCTGTGCCACTCCATTAGTGATTAGGGAAATGCAAATTAAAACCACCACAAGGGGCTATTATACCCATGCTAAACCCGATATGGTAAAATTCCAGGGTGCAAACAACAAGTGTTGGCAGGCACACAGATCAGCAGGAGATGCCAAATGGTCCTGCCGTTTGCAAAACAGTTTGGCGGTCCCTTTAATGTCAAACACATTTCCCATATGTCCTAGTTAGCAGTAATCGTCAACTTAACACAGCCTGGAGTCATTTGAAAAGAAAGCCTTCATTGAAGAATTGTCTAGATGAGATTGGTCTGTGGGCATGTCTGTGGGAATTGTCTTATTAATTCATATGGGAATGCCCAGCCCACTGTGGGTGGCACCATCCCTAGGCAGGTAAGCCTGACTGTATATGGAAGCTAGCTGAGCCTGAGTGAACCAGCCCACAGTGTTCCTCCACGATTTTTGCTCCTGCTCTGATTTCCCTCAATAATGGGAGTATATAACCTGGAAGTGTAAGCCAAGAAAACCCTCCCCTCTTTAAGTTGCTTTTGGTCACTGTTTTATCACTGGAAAAGGAAGTTAAAATAGATCCCTAACTATTTAGAGATAAAAGAAAAAGTGTATCCATGCCAAAACCATACAGTGGCTTCCTGGGTAGGGGGGAGGCCTAATCAAACTCTTGAGTCATCCCACTCAGAAATGCAAAGAACCGCACCCACATTCAGCCACCTGGAGAAATACCAAGAGCATTGTTGTGCTGGGGTAAGTAAATGGGACTCTGTGGATAACATGCAGCAGGACTCTCATCTTGCAAAAAGCAAAATGATCAGGACAGAGTACATGCTCCCAGGGGGGAGGGGGAGAGGCCTGGTACCACACCTGGAAAAGGTAGGAAGGTTCTATATTTTGATTATGACATTTTGATTATGACAGCCATTAGATTGTATGCATTTCTCAAAATTTCCCATTAAGAAAGTGCATTTTAGAGCTAGGAAGATGGCTCAATTTGCTAAGTGCTTGCCTTGCAATCACGAGGACCAGAGTTTATATCACCAACACTCACACGGAAAGCTGGGCACAGCGGCACTCGTGTCTCTAATCTCAGACCTGGGAGAACAGAAGGACCCTTGGGTTCAGTGATTAACCAATCTAGTCAAATCACTGAGCTCCAGATTCAATGAGAAACCTTTTGTCAAAAGATAAAGTGGACAGTGATTGAGAAAAACACTCCACACCAACGTCTGGCTGTCACATGCATGCGGCATACATGTGCATGCGGGCACAGGTCCACGCACAAGTATACACACAGTGTGTGAGTGGTACTGTGTTCAAACTATGTTTCGGTTATGCAATACCCACCCCCACAGACCACACAATTCTAGTGGGCAGCCAGAGCTTTGCATGCCCTACACATTAACACATCCAATCGTGATGGCTCTCCTCGTGATTCTGCCTCCTGCTTCTCAGCCTTCATCACATTTTAAAACTCTCCAGGGGGAGCCACTCAGACACCAGGTGTTCACTGGGGCTTGGGTCCTGGCATGTTGACTCTGATGTATAAGCCAGGCTGAGGCCAGGACTCTAAGAACAGTGGTTCTCCAATATTTCTGGTTCCACAACTACCCCCAAAAGCAAACTTCACAAACTCCTGCATCCACTTGCATTTTTTTCCCCAGAATGATTTCTAATTGTCCCCATTGGAGTTTCAACAGTTGCTAGGAATGAGGTTTTGGGCTTATTGTAAAATCTTGACATTTGAAGGTTCAGCACTTACATCATTCCTTTGAATGTATCTATTGGAATATAAATAACAGACACCCACCATCATCCATTATAAAATCAAGGAGAAAGTCTTCGTTAACAATCAGAAATATTGTATTGTTCCACTTCCCCAAAAAATGCTTTAGGAACCTTTTTCTCCCTCGCAGTTTCACCCTAACCCAAAAGACACGTCTAACCTTGACAGGCGAGCATCTGTCATATTATGCCTTCTTAAAAGAAAAATTGATGCTTACATAGCCAGCTCAAACTTCTTAAAGTTGTTTCTCACTGTAGGCTTCTCATTATTCAAAAATCTCATTAAGGGGCTGGAGAGATGGCTCAAGGGCTAAAAGCTCTGTCTGGCTACTCTTACAGAGGGCCAGGCTTTGATTCCCAGCTTCCTCATGAGTGGCTTATAGCCACTTGCAACCCCAGTTCCGGGGGACCTGATGCCCTTTTTCTAGACTCCACAGGCACTGTATACACTGTGCACAGATAAGTTTGCAGACAAACTCATGTACATAAAATAAAAAATAACAATTTTTTTCCATTAAGTTGATGTGGGTATGGTGATCATTATGCAATCAAACCACAGACATACTACAATTTAATAGAGACTTTCATGTTTAAAGAAAAAAAAAAAAGAATTGGCTTCTCCATTGCCTACAGCCCTATAACTAATCTGTGTAAGTAAAACAGATCATGAAGCAATACCCAGAAGTTTCTTGAAATTAATAGGAAAGCAGTGAGGGGTGCATGAGCTCAGGAGGTCTGCCCCTCTCCAAGACTCTACAGACAATAGTTGCTGAGGAAGAAGATCTTCTTCAGTGATGTGGACCCTGGTAAGTTGCCCACAGCCCAGTAAATAATTCCCCACCCGCCAGGCAGGTGGTAGTGTGAGTCTTTAATCCCAGCACTCGGGAGGCAGAGGCAGGCGGATCTCTGTGAGTTCGAGGCCAGCCTGGTCTACAGAGTGAGTTCCAGGACAGCCAGAGTTACAACAGAGAAACCTTGTCTTGGAAAACCATAAATAAATAAATCCTCACCCATGCTCCTGAAAGCAACTATAATGCAATTTACTGGGCCACCAAGAAAAGGCATGAAAGTTGGGGGGGGGGGGTAGAGCGTAGGGATAGAAGGAGGAAGAGATGGAAAGTGATCATCAGGAGACAAGAGTGGCTAACAGGACGAATTTGATCAAAATGCATTATATATGCGTTCAAAATTAAAAAGAAACTGTGCATCCGAAAGGAAACACATGTCTGCACAGAGCCAAGGGCAGGAAGTGAACCACTAGCTCAGGATTCCAGAAGCCAGGGTGTGCTTGTATATGTTTATTTCCTGAAAGAAACTGGATACAGAAAACCGTCATTACAGGGCATACAGCAGCCCAAGTCCAGGAATCGTATCAGTAAAAGAGAAAGACACGCCCTAAGAGGCGGCCCTGCACAGACTGATGCCCTCCCCCATCCGGAGATGGGTGCCCTTTACACATGGACCAATATGGGACGACGACCAACCAGTGTGCTCACAAATCCAGAGCAGCAGGAGAACCCACATATTTTTGGACCCACTCCTTGCCCCAAAACACAACCACAGCAAGTCACCTGTTGTTCCAAACTCACCTACAACAAGAGTCTTTTCTGCCTGTTGCTGGCCTGTCCCTATGCAGGTCCCCTTGCCCTGTGGCTTATCTGTTTTACATCCCTTTGATCCACGGGGTTTTTTTTAATTACAAAAGAGTAACTGAGGCTGAGGAGAAGGCAAGCCTGATGACATGAGTTCAATCCCTGGAACCTTTGTAAAAAGTGTGTATCTGTAACCTTAGCCCTCCTACACTGAGATGGGAGGCAGAGAAGGGTCAGTCAGAAGCATGGAAGTCGGCTATCATGGAGTGTGCCGTGTAGTGGCTGCACACACACGCACACACGCACACACACACACGCACACACACACACACACACACACACACACGAATTAAGAAAGAATAGCATCCTCTTCCTATCCAAAACTGAGGTAATCCCCCTCTCAAGGACCTACATTCTAAGTGGCAACACAAGTTACAGCACTGAAGAAGGTCCTGCCAAGCCATTCTGGGGAAACTGGGAGAGTGAAACCATGACCTTTGACCCAACGGCACTCTGCAAGCTTTTGTCAAAGTTTGAGTCGTAGGCTATCTATAACACTGGCGTGTCTTCCAAACCGATTTCCCTCCCCATTTTGACGTTACACTTATCTGAACTGCAGGCAAAACCTAACTCCCTAACGTGTACCACCTAATTAGGGAAATCAAGCGAGACATGTTCTTGGAACAGATACACGGAATTCAGCGCCGAGAGAGACGGGCTTCTTTGTAAACTGCATTCGCAAGACTGTACGTCAAAACTGCTGCCCCTACCCCTTGTTGATGCGGTCCTACCCAGAATGTTAATCACATTACTCAAACTGCTTTCTCTCCCGTAGAATTCTCTGCAGCTCTGCAGATCTTGCGTCTCGGAACACTGAATGCCTGTAAAACAAGCGGTTGTGTGTTTTGATGCTTGCTTTTAAGGGAGCATAATGCAAATATTTATTCACCACAGTAATTTGCATTGTGTGTGTCGTTTTCACATCTAATTAAGGATTTGGAAAAATTACAGTCGTTGGAAACAAAAGCTTACATTGCATTTAAATACACATTCAAAGGATGGAGTAACTTCTCCGTTGGGGGTGAGATTCCAAAGTGGGACTCATCTCTGAGGCTGAAACAGGGAATCGCCTGATAGGTAAAAAGCTAGGTTGCCAGGTACAGTGATTCAAACCTTCAGTCTCGGCACTCAGGAAGCAGAGACAGGCAGATCTCTGAGTTCAAGGCCAGCTTGCTCAGCTTAGTGAGTTACAGGACAGCCAGGGCTACACCAGGAAACTCTGTTGAGGGGGAGGTAGTGAGAGAAGAGAGAAAAGCTGAAGGCATAGCTGTAAGAACTGAATGTTGCTGTCCTGTCTGTCAGTGACATCCACTCTCCCTGATATTGACAGCATCCCTTCCCAGGGTTCCAATGAGAGTCCTAGACAGAGCTCAACTCCAGCTTTGCAGGACTGACTGCCCAAGCTTCAGCCCCTGCTGCCTTCACCTGCCATCTTTTTTTTCTTTTCTTTCTTTCTTTTTTCCCAAGACAGGGTTTCTCTGTTGTAACTCTGTCTGTCCTCGAACTCACTCTGTAGATCACGCTGGCCTCGAACTCACAGAGATCCACCTGCCTCTGCCTCCCGAGTGCTGGGATCAAAGGCGTGGGCCACCACAGCCAGGCCACCTGCCATTTCTTACTGAGAACAGACCCCAGTCACAGAGACAAGTTCACAGAGCAAGAACTTGGGCTCAGACTTGGAAGGCATCTTTAAAGAAAAAAAGCTTTCTGTTTTTCTGAATGAAGGATAAGGAGATGTAACTCTGAACTAGGGCATCCTTTTGCCTAAAGAGCAGACAGTGGCCTGTGTGAGACTGAGGGAAAAGACCAAATGCACACTGGATTCCTCAGACCTCACTGGAACACTCTGACCAAACCTTGCCTGATATCAACGCTTTTTCCCAACATCTCAGCTATGTGAACCAAAGAGGCTACAACCGGGATTCTCCAACAAGAAACCAAGTCTTCTCAAACTGATCTTCCGCCCAGACACGGACTCACCTGATACACTCTGACCACTGTTGCTTTCAGCAAGTTCAGATTTTTCTATTGTTCTCATCAAAATATTATCAGGAGAAAAGCATCTGCCTAATCAGTGAAGCCAGATGGAATTCTTCCAATCAACCCGTCATTCTAGAGAGTTCCCTTACACCATGCCTCTCAGATCCTGAAGAAAGGTGTACATATCTGAAGACCTGCAATGATCCCTCTGAGGTAACATCCCCTAATGCTAAGCCAGGGCCACAATATAGATGCCTTTAAGTTGATTACCAGACACTTCTTCCATAGGCCTTCCAAGCCTGTGAGCAGCTACCTAGAAACACCCACATAAAAACTATCATTGACCAAGTGGTCTCTACCAGACCAGACCAAAGTAAGAGCCCTTGACATCTCCTCCCATAATCCTCTTGGAGAGCAAACTGTGACAGGAGACAATCTGTCTATGTTTCATGTCTTTATGTTTATTAGCATGTATCGGTTACACATGATGGGTTTCATTAGACATTTTCATACGTTATATTCTTGGACCATCTCCACTCCCCCAATTCCCATTCTCCTCCTACTCCAACTGTTCCCCTTTCTATTCCTACCTGGTCCCTCTTCTGCTTTTGCATCCTCTCTGATCCCTCTCCCCTCTGTGTATATATTTCTTCTGGAGATCCAATGAGTATCTTTAGGCTCGATTACCTGAACAGGTGGAAGAGATTATTTACAGGAGCATGGGTCCTGTTACCAATGGTTACACCACTGAAGAAAATGTCTCTCTCAGGAACAGTTAACTGCCTATAGATCCCCAGGGAAGGGAGGAGCCTTGCGAACCTCTCGACCTTATCTCTAATTATCTTCCTATGGGTCCTGGGCTAAGAATAAACTCTTGAGGCCTTCTCCTCACCATGACAGGATGGTGACAGGCTCGCTCTTGCTGAGGTCTTGTGCTGCTGGTAATCACAACTGCTATGAAATCAAGAGTGTAACAGCGATGTCCCCAGAGACTGCTGTGTGACGAGGGCAGGACGTAGGGACTTTAGGAGGTAATTGGATCATGGGGGCTCTGAATTCAAGAGAAGACGAAGCCATTGTTGGAGTCACAGCTGAATGGGAGGGGATGGAAACTGGGCCTATTTGGAGGAAAGAGGTATGCTCTTGAAAGGTCTATCTTGTCTCTGACCCCTTCCTTTCTGTCGGTCTGTCTCCTGTCCACAAGCTGAACCTCTTTTTCCCCAGCACAGGTTCTCCACCATGATGCACCCTCTAAAATCAACAGTGCCGGGCAGAGCCACAGACCAAACCCTGAAGTAGCAAAAGCTTGTCTTCTCTAAGTTGATTCTCCCAGATATGTTGTCACTGCAACAGAGTGCTAACTGGTGTCAACAAACCATTCGAACAGGAAGAACTCTTCTGCGGTCTCCACACTGGTACAGGGAGAGCCGGGGGACCTCCCTCCAGCTCCAGACGCCAAGATCCCTCTGGGTGAGACACACAGATAGTGCTGACACCTGAGATCTGGTCTGGTGGGTCCTCGTGAACAGTGGCTTCAGCTGAAATAAAGACTGAGCAGGAAGCAGAGCAAAGTGTGGGCCCCGCATGAAGTCAGCCTCCAAGATGAAGGTAACGATACAAGTCTGTTGATTTGGGGCAGTCCTACCCATGGTGGAGGGTCCAGGCCTAGGGCTACAGCTGAGCCAGGGATTCTGGGATTTAGTCAGAATAAGAGCACACTGTGGCTGGGAGTTTCCAGTGGCAGCAACTGCTCCCAGCACCCAGAAAACCTGCACAACCTAACACGGTCCCTCTACCAGAATGCGATATGTCATGTGGTCGGCAGAAACAAAGCCAACTGGTGGCAGAGGAAGTTCAGAAGGGTCTTTAGGGGAACTCAAGATGGCAATCTTCTTTACACATGAGGAAGCCATTTTTCTCAACTTGTGTTACACAGCCTCACAGAGCCATGAGGACCACCCATGGCTCAGGCCCTCCCCTACCACCACCATTTACTGGTAATCTCCTGAGAGGTGATTTTAACATCATATCTAATCAGAGGCTGCTTTGCTATGTTTATAGTTGGTCCTCAAAAATAACTCTTGGGTAAACAGAACACTAATCTGGAACTACAGTGAGATTCCCTATAGGAGATAAAACCTCAGAGCCAAGCAGATCCTGCAACTGAACATGGGTAGGTTATCCAGGTATTTAGCCATCAAGGGGCGAGAGGGTGGGTGGGGGATGGGGGTGAGGGTCTTGAATTTGATGGAAGCCAAACGGAAAAATACTCATTCCAAGCAAGAATGTGCACCTGTGGCTTTGAATCAGGGGCCTGACTTCAGGATGCCAGAAGGAAGCATGGTCTTCCCAGCTGCCTAAGTACACTTTCTATTCCCTGAGAAAACACAACTTGTTTCCTCATAACCCTGAAGCCAAAGTCTCTTTCTCTGCACAGCCTGCCCACTGACAACCTCGCATGGAGCATCCTCACAAAGCTCGCCCTGCAGACACCAGGACCACAGTTACAGATAGATCTCCATCACACTCCAGGATCCTTCCAATTTCCAAGCCCTCACCATGAAAAGCAAGCATCCCAGAGCATAAAGCACTGCATTTCTTGGAAAACAAGAGTCTCATCACCTGTGGGCACAGCTCTCTGTGTGTGTGAGTCTAAACTGTACTCACAGGACATCAACGATGTCAGCTTTGGGAGTCACTGGGAATGGCAGTAACTGACCATGGCCACACCTGAGGGTCACTCTGCAACTCAGGTGCCTCCCCAGCTCACAGCTTGGGGTAGGGGTGGGGATCCAGGCTTTCAGGAAAGAACTTCAAAATAAATGCAGTCTACAGTGACCAAGCAACTATAACTCAAGAAAGTAACAAAGTCGTGCTGTACGTGATAGCAAGAAGCTACATTATATAATTGCCCAGTGAAGGCAGAAAGCCCTAAATTGTGGTTAAGGCATTAAATTATATTCAGGATATATTTTTAAAATGTAAGGACATGCTTATATAAACACATGAACTTAAAAAAAAAACTTGAAAATAAGTTACTTGTACATCCTATATATAAGCGGTTTAAGAACTCACAGAAAAACAACCAGCAAAAAATATATAAAAATGCAAAGCCATCAGGATTGGGTAGTGAGGCTGTTTCTTCTTACCTCTCATTTTGAAATAATTTGAAGTAACTTATCACAAAATTAATAAATAAAAATAACTTCAGGGCCTTGAAAATGAGTTAGCAGTTAAGAGAGCTTAACTGCTCTTCAGGAAGATCTGAATTTGAGTCCCAAACCCCATGTCCAGACAGCTCACAATGGCCCATCACTCCAGCTTCAGTGGATCTGATGCCCTCTTCTGTCCTCTGAAGGCACTGCACTCATGTGGCACATACACACACCTCTGAAGGCCCTGCACTCATGTGGCATATACAGACATATATACACACACACATATGGAAACAAAGTAACTCCAGTGGGATAAAGTGAGCAGACAGAAGAGAAAGAACAGAGTTTAAAATAAAAGAAAGCCAAGGATTAATCTTATTAGCAAGACCAAGAGCACAAGTGTCTGTAATTACGTATAGCAAGTTCAGCCCTGAGAGGCCAAAGGTAAAGAGACACCAAGTCTTGTTGTGGAAGCCACAGCTTAGAGCCAAAAAGCCACTTAGTTAAACTGAACAGTTATTTTTTTTCCTGCAAACCTGACTACAAGCAGTAACTCCACACCATGAGGGAACTCTCCTGGCAGTCAAGGTTATAAGTTGCTTTTTTCCTGCAGACAAAGTGACCAGTTATTTTTCCAGCAAACCAGACTCTAACTTAAAATCTGTAAGTGTTTCCTCAGGGTCAGCACACAGAAGCTGTCTTCTAGAACTGACCTAGGTTGTATCTCATGCTGGCAGCCAAACTTGGTACTGTAAGAGTTACCCAGGTAGTGCTGGTTTTGAAGGCATGAAGGGGTCATGGAGAGCTGCTGAGGTTTGGCACTATGAGAGCTAAGAGAGGCCACTGGTAAAGGTCCAGCCTCAGAAGCAGCTGAAGACCCAGATTGAAGGGATCATTAAAGAAGTTGAGGCGTGGCACCTTGAAGAGAGCCCAGGAGAGGCTACTGGTGAAAGTGCAGCCCAGTTGCAGCAGAAGACCCAGATATTCTGAAGATGCCAGTACCATGGGATGACTACCAAGAATAGCAGCAGCAGTCTGTAGCCTGGAGAACAAACTGTGTGCGTTGCAGAGGGCAGAGCCTGAAAAGTGATCCAAGCCTTTGGAGGAACTCAGAAGATTGTGAGTGAATTACAGATAATTGGACATTGATGTTTTTCTGCTGTCCAAAGACATTTTGTGAAAAACATAATAGATGTTTGATTTTATTTGGTCCTGTGTATTAGCAACCCTCATGATTGTTCCTCTTGTAAATAATTTTGCGGTGAGTATTCAATTGTATTGTAGAGATGAAGCAATTTTTTATTGGCTTATACAGAAAAGGGAAATTGTTGTAGTTTATTTCTAGTTGTGTTTAAAATATTGTTTTGTGAACTTTTGAGTGAGGGTCTGCCTAGGTCTTGCCTTTTGTATGGTCTGCAGGTGTTGGATTTCTGTAGGGGATGTTTGATTGCTTATGCTCTAAACCTGAGAAGTTCTGAATCAATAAAAAACACCTGAGCTCAGACTCTCAGGGTTCCACTGTCAATATAGTGCTTGCCACGACATTGGTTCCCTTTGCTGAGGTCTGGCAGAGCTTCCATGTATGAAAATGCCTCCAGGTCTTCCATGCTGAGCTACCAGAGCAGCATAAAACAAACCCTGGATCACACAGAAAATCCACCATGTTCATAGGCCAGGAAGTACAAACCATAGCTCTTCCCTGGGTCTGTCGCACAATCAAATTTCCTTCCATGCTCCTTAATATCATTCCCTCCTCCCTTTCCCTCTCCTGTTCCTTCTTCCTTCCTTCTTCTCCCTCTCCTCCCCTTCTCCATCTCTCCTCTCTTTTCCCTCCCTCCTCTCTGCTTCCTTTTTCACCATCCCCTTTTCTTCCTTCCCTCCCTTTTCCCCTCCTCTTCCCCCTCCCTCTTTCTGTTTTCCTCCCTCTAGTTTCTCTCCTCCCCATTCTTCATCATTCTTCCCTCCTTCCCCTCTTCCTCTTTGTCATTTCTTACCACTTTAGATAGTCCCATGAATCCCCCAGACTTCACTTCCGAGACTGTAATATCTGAATGCATTTTTTCCCATTGACCATTGGAAAGACTTGATCAAAACTGCATATCCAACCTTCACATTTGGGCTCTGCTCCTTCCCCAACCTACACTGGGGCTTCAAGGTGCCCTTGGGGCTGTGAGTTAATCCTGAGATCCCAGAACCCTAGAAGCAGCCTTTCCTTCCCCTACTCTATCTTGAACCCCAACTACAAAATCTACACAGAAGGCCAATGCCTTCCCTGGGAGACATTCAACAGTAACAAGCTCATCAAAAGGTCTCGTTCATCTTAATAAAACTGTAGTTAATTTTTCCCCTCTTCTTGCTGGCCAGGGCTAGGCTAGTTATTTCAATTCCTATGGCCAGATTCTCTTCTGTAGGATGGACAAGATGTTGGTGAGGTTCTCAGTAGTGAATAAAAGTCAGATGTCTAGGACTCTGCCTGCCTCAAAGGTAAGCAGAAAGACCACCTTATGTGCAGCTAGCACTCAGTAAATGAGAAGACTGCTCTAAATGTGACTTGTGTTTAGTAACGCTGGACTCTGCAGCCTCTGGCCACTGCTGGAGCCCTCCTCTGGTGTCTGCCCACCTCCTCCTACCCCTGAAGCCCTGGAGACAGGCACATCCTTCCTGGCAGAGGCCATGCAAATGAAAGTGAGTGAGGTTGTCTTCCCAAGTCAGAACCATATAACTCCCATAACTGGCCATGTTCACATGAGAGACTGCAGTGTCTCTTCCTGTGCTTCCCTGGCCTTAACTTTGATTCTCTTAGTGCACATCTGCACTTCCATTGGCCATCCAGAAAAACAGCTGCAGTGCCTGGAACTGTGCCTGAAGTTGTCACCCACTTCCCTGGCACATCTGCTCTGCTGCTTCAGGGGCCTGGGGCAGGTTTTCTCCACAGGCTTGGAAACACACCCAAGGTCCCCTTCCACTGTGACACTGACTTGAAGGGACACTACCTTAAAAGCACACCCACATCTGAACCCTCTCTGAATTTCTACCCCTTCCCAGGGAAAACCATCTTAATAAAGAAAGTAGACGGAGGGCCAGAAAGCCACATGTCTGGGAACATACCGGTTTCCTAGACTTTCCCTCTTCTGATGCATTTTGGCTTTTGAGTTTTCTACCCTAAGCTTCTGGTTGGAGCAAGAGGCCGCAGCAGCCGTGCCGTCCACCCGCCTGCTGCTGTGCTGTGCACCAGCTACGCCACGCACCTGCTGATGAGACGGCTGCAGGGCGCAGGGAGGCAGTGGTAGACAATAGAAGGCCTACTCTAAAACAGAAATATTCTACTACTATAGTGACCTGAGATCGTCACACATGCTTCCAATCTCAGTTGAGAAAGTACTCTCCCCTCCCCCACTCCCACCCATGTGGCTTTGTTAAGAACAAGCAAACAAAAAAAAATAACAACACATGTCCAACACTGGATGGATGCAGAGGTCCATAACAATGACAGTTTAATGTCACCCACATGAAAAAGAACCCTTAGCAACCTCTCTGTCCTCTTGAGTGTATATCTGAGTCTCCTTATGGCCACATTCTTGGGAAACAGGTAAAGAAAAAAAATAAGTAAATAAATAAAAAAAAATAGACAAGAAATGGGGGTTTGAACCTTCTTCCAAAAGCTTTCTTTTCTGTGGTGGCTCCCATCTTCCCTGTTCTGAACACGTGTCCTTGATTCCATTCTGAAACATTTGTGATGAGGAGTGTGATCACTTTCAAGAGTGAGGGCTCTCTATCCTGTATAGAGTCTTAATTTCTGGGACTATGGTCAGGCGTGGGATGTCATGCTTTTCATAGTTTAAAAAAGGCCCGTTTAAAAACCAACATTTTTTTTTGTTGTTGTTGTTGTTTGATTGTTTTTGTTTGGTTTCCCTGAGACAGGGTTTCTCTTTTGTAACTTAGCTGTCCTGGAACTCACTCTGTAGACCAGGCTGGCCTCAAACTCACAGAGATCTGCCTGCCTCTGCCTCCCAAGTGCTGGGATTAAAGGTGTGCGCCACCACCCTTATAAAACAACAATTTAAGAGGCTGGAGAGATGGCTCACCAATCGAGACTGCTTGCTGCTCTTGAAGAGGACTTTGGTTCCAGCAGCTCACAACTGCTTGTAACTCCAGCTCCAGGGGATCTAATGCCCTCTTCTGGCACCCATGGGCACTGCACTCATGTGCATGTACACTCACATGTGCACTCACATAGACATAGACACACACACACACACAAATACACATACTTTTTAATATTAAATTATTTTTTACAAAAGCTAGCATTTAAGATGTGAGGCTTCTGTTTTAATTCCTCCTACAGCGGATTTTGTAAAGAGAGGACAAACTTGCATAAAGATACCCTTAGTTTCAGGTCTTATGTCATACCAGGCTGGCTCTCCGTTCTTTTTGCCAAGCACCGACAGTATCATCTCCACAGCTCACCCAAGCTCAATTCTGGCATCCAAAGTCCAACTCACAAATCCATATGCTCACAGGATCCCACACCCACCTCTTGTGTGCAGGAATACCAGGCAACTTGTCTTCGTTCCATGTGTTCCTCCCTCTTTCTTGTCAGTTTCCCAACACTCTCTAAAGATCATCTAAAGATCATCTATTCCTTAATTCTGGAAGAGCAGAGGCCACCTGTTGACCTTGTGTTACCTGGGAAGCCATGTGTACAAGTTCAGGGGACATACAAACATACCCATGAACCTCTATCTTCATCCGAAAATTATGATTATTGGTATGTATGCATGTATGTATGTATGCATATATGTATGTATGCATGAATGCCTATCAAAGCCAGGACTACTTTGGATATCATTCCTCAAGATGCCATCTTCCTGGTTATTTGATAGAGTCTTCCAGAAGCCCAGAACTCACCAATTCAGGTAGGCTGGTTGACAGCAAACCTAAGGGAATCCACTCTCTACCATTTCTCCAGCACTGGGACTATAACCACATATAACCACACGCCTGTCACACATGGGTGCTGGGGATAAACTGGGAACCCTAATGTTTACACAGTAGTCACTTAACTGACTGAGCCATCTTCCCAGCTCCATACTTTTCAAGTAGCTGTCTTGGGTGGCCCCCAAACCCATCCTAGACCATCTTGTAACCTCTCCAACAGGCCTGAAATTAAAGTCTAGATCTCAGTCAGTTTGGAGTTTTGTTTCTGATCAGCACTGACAAAGTGTGAGACAACTAAACAGCATGGTACATTTCTAGAATGTCCTGGGCTCTGAGCTTACACTCAAGGGAGATAGACTCTGGATTAAACCCTCGAGGGTCATTCCTGCTGGCTTAGAAGTACAATCACGCCCAACACAGAGCACAGCTGATAGAAGTGGAGACAATGGAAGTCAGACCCTGCAGCTCCCCCTTGTCAGGTCCTAGACAGTTATCCAGCTTCTGAGCCTCAAGCTCACTGGTTTGTCTGAAAGTCTGCAAATATTATCTGGATAAATCTCTCAGCATGATTCCTGCCATCAATAATTGCTATAAAAAAAAAAAAAGAAAAGAAAAAAGAAAGAAAGGAAGAAAGAAAGAAAAAATTGCCATTATGACTATTGACCAGTGTATCCCTGTAGCTGTTTGAATTACTGGAAAAGACACTGAGCCTTTTACTGCCAGGCAAAGGTTCTTCTGGCAATATTTTATACTCTTAATCGCACTTAAAAATTTTTATTGACCCTCTGCAATGTCCAAAATGCTATGCTAAATACTGAAGAGAAGTCAAAGATAGAAAAAAAAATAGATATTTGTTACCCTAGAGGAACTTAAAGTTTCTAAGAAGGGCTGCAAAATGGATTTTGAATGTCACACCTATGGACTGGTAGAAGGTGGGGGAAATGTCCCAACCTCTCAAAATTGTTAGCATTCAAATCCCTGGGTCCTAAGAATTTGAACACCTCACTTGGAAGTAAAAATCAGGATGAGAGTAAATGAAGTAATGGATCATGGGGTGGCCATAAAAGCAACTGCATGTACTCTCACATTAGGGAAGGTGGGGAAATGCACATGATACACAAAGTGGGAGCCTCAGGTGGGAACAGGGGGATGAGAGATGCTACAGGGAAGGAAGCATGAGGAGAAAAGGAAGAGGGACGGAGGAACATGGAAGCAGCCTGCTGTGTGCCACTTAGCAATCTAGAAAAATGGGTGGTAGACACCCCAATATGGCTGACTGGTAGCCACAAGATGCTGTGAGAAGCATCCTCCTCAGAGTTCCCTGGTGCTGGGCTCCCAGCCTCCAGAATTTCTGCTGTCTGGAAACATAACGTTAGGGACTGCTTGTTATAGCAGCCGCAGACAGCTCATATTTGCTTGTACCAAAATCCATCCTTGTCTCCTCGGTCTACCGTTCCTGCTGGTTTTCAATTGTTCTGTTTTGTTTTTAAGTTGAAGATGACCTTGAATGCTTTTCAAAAATTTTATTAGCTTTATGTATACAAGCATGTATGGGCATGAACATGGCATGGCATGTGTGTGTGGAGGTCGGAGGGCAACTTGTGGGAGTCAGTTCTCTCCTTCCACTTTTTGTGTTCCAGCAATGTCTTTGCCTACAGAGTCATCCTGCTGGCTCCGTTTCTTGTTTTATACCACTCAACCTCCTCACACAGCACATGAAAAAGAGACCACCAGGTTTCCCATCCATGGATCATTTTGAAAGAAAGTGATGTTGGTGCTATCCACTCAGTTCTCCCTAGCCCACTGTCCTCCCCCTTCACTCAGCAACATGACCTCCATCATTCCTTCTGTCCCATCGGTACCAGCTTTCTTTAGCCCATGGTCCAGACTCTCACCTCTCACCTCTTGCAAAGGTCCCTCGCCAGGTTGTTCCCACAGCTGACATCAACCAGCAGACAGAAACTTCCAGACAGTCAATCTAGTCACATGCTGGTGCACCTGCAGGTAGAGACACTGCTCCTGTGCCTGCGAGTGCTAACTCAGCTTCCTTTGGGTATGTTTTCTCTCACTGCTCCATATACCGCAGGCTCTGAGAAGCCAGACTAGAGGCCTGTGTATAGCCCTTGTGTCACTACTGTATTCTCTGTATCCCATGTGGGGTGAACTGAGGGGGAGAGGACTTTATTATCATGAATTAGTAAAGGGCAAGGACGACGGAAGCTACAAGGCAAAAGGAAAGGGGGTTGCTGAACAGAGACACCAAGGCTAACATCTGCCACTTAAAACACAGTAGCTTGGGACAGGTTGAGCTTGAGAGAAATGACCGTCATAAACTTCTTCAGAGTGAGAACTCTAGAGGACCTGGGCCTGTATCCCCAGAAAACTCGCAAATACTTCCTGAATGGGCTTGGGGGTCACTGAAAGGTGTTCTTCAGTATTTGTTGAATGGATTAATGGGTAAAGGATGGATGGATGGACAGAGAGAGACAGATTTACTGGATTAGATGGATGGTGGTTAGGATGAACTGAACTGGATAGACAGATGGACAGACAGAAGACTGGATGGATGATGGACGGACAAATGCATGGACCGAATTGTGCAAATGGGTCGATGAATAGTAATAATCAGTAAAATAAACAGATGATAAATGGATGAACTAGAAATACTATAATGATACATGTTTCCATAATAATGTATTTTTAAATAGTTAGTACAGTCCTTTCTCTTGGCTCTTTAAGAGTGAGATTCATGCTAACAGACCTTCGAACTTTGAAATACTTTACCATGTAAGTTGTTTTTGTTTTAGAAAATCAGTTCCTATTGTGTAGCCCAGGCTTGCCTGGAATTTATGATCCTCTTGCCTCAGCCTGTGGCCATTACAAGCATGCACTGCACCTAACTGCATATAAGGTTTTTTTTAAACAAAATCATATTCCATTTGTACCATTAATTCAAAGAAAAGAAAGCTTCCTTCCTTCCCAGTCCCCAGCCTTCTAGTTCTTACAGCACTTGAACATGAGAAATAAAGCCCGTTCACATCTTTCCTTCTCCCATGTCTAGATACACACTCCCTTGCTATCCCTTCTCCACACACTAACAGTGACCCCTTCTGTGGGACAATCACTATAAACTGAGGTTCTCTCCTTGCCACTCAAGGCAGGAAGAGCTCAACCTTCCTCTAGCAGAGGCTGCTCTCACTGCCCAGAGGCTTGGTCCAAAGCAGAAGGGAGGCTCTTCACACAGACACTCTCCATCTAGGATGAGAACTTCCTCCCAGGACTCCAGGATGTCCCCTGTACCCAGAGGGCAGCAGGCAGAGCACTGGGCATCATGATGGCCAGGCACAAGTGCAGCAACACTGCAGAGGTTCCTCTGCCAGCCTCAAGGGCCTCAGCTTCTCGCCGCCGGCATGTGGCCGAAAACAAAGCGCAGAGTGACTAGTGCGAGAGAAGGTGGGCACGAGTGGCCTGGAGCGGCCGCTTTCCAGCTGCTGCATTTAAAACCCGCCTTGGTCACTGGCTGTCTTCAGTCTGCCCACAGATTTTTCTCAGCTAAGTGTCTTTATACCTGCCTCCTTCGAAAAGCCCAGGGCTGTATACTCATGCCTCTGCAGGCAGCAACTTCGTTTCCAACCAGGACTCCAGTGTAAATGCAAGATATGAGCTCCCTGATCACACAAGGCCACTTTCCAGAGAAGTTTGAGGCCTGCAAACTAAGGTTGACAGCAAATTGTGTGTTTCAGATCATGGCCCCCTAGATCCCAAGGAGACAGAAACACAGAGTATTTTACTTGTGTTTGAATCTCCGAAGAGCCATTAAGGGCATGTTTTCAGTATTTGCTCATGAAACTGATACATAAAATCCAAGGTCACTGGGCTGATTAGCCAAGGTCATAAGCACATGAGAATATGTGCTCTATTGTATCCAAGGTTCCTATGGGGGGAAAACAGTAAAAACAGTAACACAACCAAGTAGATACTTAATATTTGATACTAACTCCATTTTTTCTCATTCAGTTCTAGACAAGTTAGACATTTTCGAGTGTGCGTTTACTTGACTGAAATTCTTTCCAGTGCAGCCCATACTTGACTTCAAGTAAATTAGGACCTGTGGACATGAGTGGGGAGATGGCTCTGTGGATAAAGTTGTCTGTGGTGCAAAGCTGAGGGCCTAAGTTCCAATCCCCAACACCTATGGAAACGCTAGGTAGGCATGGCATCGTGACAGACTCAGAGGCAGCAGATCTCCTAGGTATGTTGGGTCGGGAGGCTAGCCAGAATCAGTGTGTTCTGGCTTCATCAGGAGATCATGCCTCAGTGCAAAATGGAGAACAATCAAAGTAGACACCTGATGTCAACTTCCACCGCCACCCCACACGAATGCGCACACACATTCCCATCTACCCACACATACATGTGCACTCGTGTGCTAACATGCAAACTACATGCACACGTGCTTGCTACACACATAAAATAAGTTTGTAGAAAGAACTTATAGGTAATATCACACAATTTGAGAGAAGTAGAAAAACATGGAACAAACATTGGGCTGTCCTTGGGTTTATGTGATGCCTGCCCCCACGAAATGCGTTTTTACACAGTTTGATCCCACCGCACCCTCCTCATTCTTCCCAGCTGAGAACCACGGCTGAGTTACCTCACACGTGCGCAGCTAGGCTCACAAATGCGTGATGGTTCCCCGCACTCTGATTGGCTTCAGCTGTATAACCGAGGCAGGCTGTCTCCAAAGTCCATGCACAGAACACAGACTCTGTCCCACATTATATGACATTAACATTATTGACAAGCCTGGTTCCGGCCATTCAGAAAGGAGATGCCCCCCGACACACACACACAGTACCTTGTTTAAGGACAAGTTCAAAAGCACCCAGGGAAAGGTGACGCCGGTCATCACAGCTCCTCATAATAAAGAAATTAGCAAGGGAGTGAAGGAATACCATTGTTACTGTGGAGTCCAAAGCCACTCTGTATCTTGCTTAATAAAACCTTGTTATCATAGAATAAAAACAGAGACGTCTATTCTTATCCAACCAAGCGACAAGGATACAGCACGCCCCCCCAGTCATACTGGAATGGCATCACAGCCCTGAGGGCAGGCTTTTAACCTAGTGCCTGCCTGTTTCACCAATTTCTTCTTTGGTTTCCAGTGTATTCCACATCCCCAAAGCTGTGGCTCCCAGGTGTGGGGCTGGGGGAGGGGTTGCCTACTCCTCATTAGCAGACTTAATCCCCTTCCACAGCACTTGAAAAAACAGTAGAGTAGGTAAACACCAAATCCCCTTCTCAACAAACCGTTTCCACACAAAAGCCCAGCAAGTGATCTGCCTGACTCTACAAGATCAAACCCATTAGTTTCCCAGATATCAGAAAAGCCAGAAACCAAAAATCAACATATCCTTAAAAGATTGTGCTTGTCAACTGGCTAGGAAGTTTCAAAGAGAGATGTTGCCTGATAAATATTCACAGGAAAATATGTTTACAGGGTTTTTCCAGACGGCAAAGAATCTTGACTTTTGCTGTAGAAAGGCGAGGGGGGAACTATACCCACAAATAGAAACCACCTGGTCAGTCAGGAAGACGTGTAGGGTCCCATCTACAGTGTCCTGTGGATATTATTTGCTCTCCGAGGCATTGGTCCCAAGCTTCCAAATTTGCTTGTACCAGGCAAGGTTTGAGGGAGATGGTAACAGAGCAGGTAAATGGGGTTGGAGGGGCTTCTTGACTCTGCTCACAGCCCCAACTCAGAACCCCCACTGGAACAACTTGGGTCACACAGACAGCAGAGCATCCTGTGAAGATACTGTTGCCACCACAGCAGCTGTAGGAGGCAGACCCAGGAGACCCTTCGCTGAAAGGGACTCGGGCCAACTTGTATTCTTAGCAGCCCCAAGGTACAGGAGCTGACATTCCCGGACAGCAGAGCTGTTTAGGTTTATTACCAAAAAGCTTAGGGCTAGTTGGGAAGTCTACTCCAAATTCTAGGAAGCTTCCAGCTTCTTTGATATCTCGTTCTGTCTACCAGAGGTCACAACCCATCCTTACTTAAAACACCTGGAGGGCAACACAGGCTTCTCCTTTTCCCCTTGTCGATTAGACACGCTCTCCTAGGGCATCCCAACCAAGACTTGCAAGGAAATCACTTGCTGCCAAGGGGACTGCCCCGGACCTTGGCTCCGCAAGCCTCCTGCATACATACATACATACATGCATACACGCATACACACACACACACACACACACACACACACGCCTCTCCGGGCCGCCCACATACACACACACAAACGCATACACTCCCAGCAAAGTTAAGTCCCCAAGGCCCAGGTAGCCCCAGCGTCCTCACCTTTGGAGAAAAGGGCAGCCAGGCTGATGAGCACGGGAGACCAGACGTGCCACAGCGTCCCCATCTCAGACGGGCACATCCTGGAGACTAGGAGCGCGGGTCCTCTGCTCCTCCGTGGTATCCTCTGGCTGAAGGAAGGATATCTCCAGATCCCCGGAGAGCAGAAGCTGAGCTGGATAGCCAAGACGCATCTGGCTAGGGACCGGAGCAGCAGGGCGCCCTGAGCCAGGTCCCCACAGGTCCTGGGCCAGGCCGCTCGGGCTCCGGGGTCCCGCAGCGCAGGCCGAGCTCACCTCAGTGCTCCTACTGCGCCGAGAACTGGCTCGTGAATTGAATTTCACTCTACGAGGGGGGTCTCCGGTGCGGTGTCCCCAAGCGCAGTGAGCGCTCCGGGGACTCAGGCTGGGCGGCTGGGGTGGGCTAGCGGGCGCGGGCGGCGGCAGCGGGGTTGCGAGGCTGCGGGGCCCGGGGCGCGGGCAGAGGCGGCGCGGGGGTCCCCGGGCGGGTGGCCAGGCGCGCGTGGGGACCCGGGGCGCGCGGCCTCGCCGCCCCCATCCCGCGCCACGGGGCTCCCGAGCGCGCGCTCCGCCGCCCAAAGTTTTCGGGGCGCTGAGGCTCCACCCCAGCCCGGCCCGGCTCCCCACGCGCGCCCGGCGCACGGCCGGCTCCGGAGACGCGCTGCGCCTGGGGCGGAGGGCGAGCGGCGCGCGGACGAAGAGGCGCGGGCCCGGGGCGGCTGCATCCGAGCGCACCCAGCGCAGTGCTGCCCGGGCGGGCTGGGGTTGTTGCTTCCTAATTTCTCTCTCTCTCCTTCTCTTGCTCTCTTTCTCTCCTCTCTTTTTAAGCCCCACCCTTCCGGAGTGACAGCTGTGAGCCCCAATCCGCAAAGTAGGTCCCACCTTCCTGATTGCGGGGCGCCCAACCTCCCTGTCGCCCTCTCTGTGTGCGCGAATGGAAGGGGGATGCTCAGAGGAGACGGACAGCCCGCCAGCTCTGAGGAGCCTGCACTGAGAACGGCGTGGATGGCCACGTTCACAACAGGTGTCAAAAGGGCATCCTCCCTGCCTTCTCAAAGCCTGGGACTGCAGGCAGCCTTCTCAGGCGAGGACAACTCAGGATCCTAACATAAACTGAAGTGTCCCCAGTGACCTCCTGAATGTGGCCCTGGGATCGCAGAAATGGCCCCCAAGTTCCTATCCCTAGAAGATTTCCACCTTGATTGCCCTCTGGCCTTTGGGCAGCAGAGAATTGATCAGTTTAGAGTTAAGACGTTGCACTGATAAAGAAATAGGCCAGGCTCTCCACTGATGCTTTCTGAGGCCTCTAAGATAAACTCACACCAAGATTCCTAATTTCTATTCTAGGGTTCTGAGACCAAGACCTTTCTGCTCCACGAAGCAGCTAGATCTGGGAATTCAGAGAGAAACCCCAGCCTTAATCCAACAGGTGAATTCACTTCTGCGAGTAAAAACGGGTTGTGTTTGTTACTTCTCTTATTACTGTCACAAAATACTTGGCCAATACAACTTAAAGGAAGAGGGGTTCTGTTTGGGCTCACAGTTTGAGAATACCGTCTGTCATGGCAGGGATGGTATGCGAGTCGGTTAGTTTTTTGTCCAGTCAACATAAGCTAGAGCCATCTGGGAAGAGGAAACCTCAACTGAGAAAATGCCTCCCTCCAGTCAACCCTGTGAGGCATTTTCTTGATTAATGATTAATGTAGGAAGGCCCACAGTGGTGGTGTAACCCCCGGGCAGGTGGTCCTGCGTGCAATAAAAAAGCCAACTGCAAAAGCCACGGAGAGCAAGCCAGTAAGTGGTGTTCCTCCATGGCCTCTGCATTGGTTCCTGCCTCCAGGTTCCAGCTTTGACTTCCCTCTATGGTCAATTTAAACTCTATGATGAAACAAAACCCTTTCCTCCCCAAGTTGCTTTTGGTCTGTGTTTCACCACAGCCACAGAAGCCAAACTAGGACAGCATGGCAAGAGGGGCATGAGCGGAGGCAGCGGGTCACACTGCGCCCATAGTTGGGAAGCAGAGAGAGATGAAGGCTGGTGCTCAGCTCACTTTCTCCTTTTCAGTCCAGGGCCTCAGCCTATCCACAGTAACACCCGAATTCCGGGTGAATCTTCCTTTTAACTTAAACCTCTGTGGAAACGCCCAGAGGTGTGTCTCCATGGTGACTCTAAACCTATGACATGATTAACAGTCACAGGACTGGCAGAATCTGGCTAAGGGGAAGGGAGATAATCTGGGAGCGACATAAATATCTCCAGGCTTTGAGGATTTCCAGCTTCCTGACTTCCGAGACAGATGAGAGGAGCCCAGGCTGTCCTGCAGAAGACTGTCTTTCTGTGCATCCTGGTCTTTGGCATGCCAACTTCCTCGATTTCTTTCTGTTTGTCTTTCTGGGGTTCTTTTGTTTAGTTCTCAAGCCGTGTGTGTGTGTGTGTGTGTGTGTGTGTGTGTGTGTGTGTGTGTGTGTGTGTGTGTGTGTTCTGTTTCCTACAAACTCTACAGGGTTGGTGATACGAAGAACCTGGTAGTCTACCCATCCTGAGCTTTCTAACATGTAAGCCAGCCCCAGCCTCCTGAAAAGCTGTTCGAAATGACTGGTGTCATCCCCGAAGCTGATGTGGCCCAGACGGGCGGCGTTCCACGCTGCCTGATAGATTGTAAGCTGACAGCCATCAGTATGTGACACCCTTCCTTTCCCAGACTGATGGGGAAACTGAGGCTTCGCCCTTGACACACGTTTCTCTCAGTGACCCCTCGTGTCTCACCCAGTCTCCCCCTTATCCCTCAGGAGCAGCTCCAGTTGTGTACATTCAAGAATATTTTTTTAAAAGATTTATTTTTATGCTATGTGTGTGAGTGCTTTTGCCAACGACTCTCCCTCCGACTCGCTTCATGGGGCTGTGGGAATGCGTGTACCCACTCTTCTACAGATGATCAGCACAATACATGGTGGGGAAACCTGTTCCTAGGAAGACCTCAGGAGAGTTTGTGGCAGCCTACATTCCTTTATCATTACAACTTCCCAAACTTCACGATATGGTCATGAAGTCAGCCAGGGATAGATCAGCCCATGGCCTCTTTCATGAACTGAGACAGCAGCCGGGAGGCACACTACCCTCTAGAGAGAGCACCTATGTAGTGGAGGTGGATCCTGCCCGTCTATAACTCAGGCCGACCCAGCACTCGGGACACTGGACTTTGCAGCTGACTGGATATGAACGCAGGTGCTGAAGATCTCTACGAAGTTGAGGCAGCCAACAGTCATCTGTGCTTCTCCACTCTGCACCTGGCCTGCTGTGGCAGTCTCTGTGGCTGGTGTGTTCAGGAAGCCCTGGCTGCCGTAGGCTGGTGGCGCCCTCTTGAGTCTGCAGCCCAGCATGGGCATGAGAGACAAGCAAAGCCTTCTGCTGGTCTACAAGGGAGTTTGGTAGGAAACCAATAATCGTGTTGAGTCCCCACAATCCCCGTTCTTCCCAGTGACTGTGCTCTGATCTGCACTGTTCTTGGCTCTTCTTTCTGTCCTTCCCCAAGTCACGTCCTCCTGGGGCTCCAGGTGTTTGAGACTTCCCACATGGCCCCTAAGCGAGCATAGCATGGGTCTCCATTTCTCATCAGGGACTGATTCCCAGATCGGACCTAGGAACTTGGATCCCAAACAGTCTCCCTGAGCTCCTGTGCAGGACTGCCTAGATGATTCCTACTTGCTGCCTCTGGAGGCCCGACCGGGTAAGGGTTCTCTCTGGTGGTTGGCACTGTAAGACTGCTGTGCAAAACCCTAAGTTTTCCATTTGTCCCTAAACCTGTGACAGAAACTGTCTATGACCCCCTGAAACTGGCTGCTTCTGCCTGCTACAGAACCAGGCCACACTATGGCCCTGGAGATATGTGGCTAGGCCCAAAGCCTGCAACTGGGAGGCTGCATGTGGCTTTCAAGTAGAGCTCGGGACTCCTCGGCGTGACCTCCAGCCTTGCTGTTCTTCCCAAAGTTTCCATCTGAATGCAGGGAGAGCACCCAGCTTTTTATTTTACCACAAAGTCTGTGTTTGCTTGGCACATGTGTCAATCAACAAATCCAATGTGATTCCATAGGGCAATAACCAAGTGGAGGCTCCCTGGACAGCAAGAAATGACTTAGAACTATGTTCAGTTGGAGGCTTGGAGTCGGTGTGTCAGGATGGCACATGCACTACCCACACAACAAAGATCACCTGAGTGCCCATGGCATCCTGTCAGAGAGCCATGACAGCAGGCCTTAACAGAGGAAGCCCATTTTTTTTCCATCTTGCTTACTCCCTCTGATTTTTTGGTCTCTGTCCTTTCTGACTTAAGGTCAACCAGATCTCCTCAGACAACAACCAATAAGTAAGTGGTATGCTTCCAGGAGGATCCCACACCATCTACTACTATTTTCAGAACCAGGGACAGTGGGAAGAATGGCAGACAGCCTCAGAAGTCTGATGACACCGGGAAGTGTGTTTGATAGTGTCATTTCGATGTCAGGAGCCAACAACCCTGTTTGGAGTTTTTACCTCTTCCTTGGTGAGTCTGGAACAGATACTTTGTGAGCTGAGGGCTGGACCTGGGCCAACTTCTGTGAAGCTCTTTGCCGGCATAAAAGGAGCTACGAGGTCAGCCAAAGCCCAGCCTTCCCAAAACAAGACAGTAGCTGCCACTCATCCAGCCAATGGGTCACAAGCACAGGCGAGCACAGACACTGAGGAGGCCTGAGCCGCGATCCCATAATGAGTCCAACGTCTGACATGAGTCAGAAGGATCAATTCGTTTCCCTGGCTAAGCATCTGAATGGCTTGATTGCTTTTGTTCATTCATAAGTCAAATCTTCTAATGGGCCTGAAAAGCCCCATGCTTTGGGGGAGATCTCATGACCCAGTGTGCATGCAGGCTTATGACAAAGCAAAGTACCTACCTCGTTCTCAGGCCCACATCAAAAATCACTAATGGATATGCAAGGAGATAATCCTGCCCTAGAGGAAGGAAGGCTTTACTGCCACAAAGAGGGACGTTTCAGCCACAGATTTGTGAGTTTCTGACATCAAAGGCACTGTAAACATGCCACGAAGTGGTCATTCACCAGTGTATTTTCTATGGCCCAGTTTGGAGTGACTAAAGGGAGATCTGAGGAATAAAAATATTGAAGGGATAAGGTCGGGGATAGCTCTCACTTAGAAGAACTCCATGTCTGCTTAGCACAAGCCTTCCAGCTCCACCAAGTTGATAACAGCGGCTCCAAGGCTTCCTTGTAAACTGACTTCCCTGTACAGAGTCAGTCTCTGAGGGAGATTTGAGGATGCACCTGCTGGCCTCTTAGTTGGCACCGACCTGACACCCCAAGCCAGGATGGCCCCGCCTCAACAGACACTTACATGTCTTCAGGAAGACTCTCTCAAGTCTGCACCAGCTTTTCAGTTTCTTGCGCAAGGTCTGTGTTTGCTTGGCGCCTACGCCGATCAATACTGGATGCATTCGATGTGATTCCGCACAGCCCGTTGCTTGTAAACTCCAATTTGACTTGTCACACGAGCGACGTCAGTCTCAGAAGAAGAAAAAAAATTGACTAGTGACTAATGACTCACTCAGGAGCAAGTTCTCCAGGTCTGAAGATAAAATAGATGCAGTGACCAAGTGATACTGCATCTGACGTGAGGCTTCTCCTGGGGGAACAAGGATGAGCAGCCATTCACCCCAGATGGGGTGCCAGTGGCAGACCACAGAAATGATGCCCCCCAAGACTGGCACGCTTGGCGATTAGTGCGCTTATTGGGTTACTTCGGGGAGCACGGTTGACTCAGGGAGTTACGTGGCTGCAAAGCATAAGCAACAACCCCTGAAATCAGCGTTGTGAGAACTCCCGCTACAACTTGTAGACCAGTGAGTCTCCATCCCCACCCTCACCCCCAGTGGCTGCTCATCACTAACGTGCCCTCCGAGAGGACACCTCTTGGGTCTTATAACTTTCTTGTGACTTGTGTGAGCCTTCTACTTCCTTCCAGGAGAGACTGTTTCAATCCGGAGGCAACAGCTGCACTCCAGTTGCCTATGAGGGAGGAAGTATAAAAGATAATTTAGACATTTCCCCACATTAACAACAACAAGAAGCTACTTGAGGTCCCTGTCATTATCTTTATTCTCATTTTAATGGGTACAGAGGTTGTGAAGGGCCAAGGAGGGCTGTGTCAGGTATTTCATTCTGCACAGCTGGAGAGCACAGCTGTGCTTCACTGTGGGTCCAGGGCACACAGATGGCTTGGGCAGAAGCCGCAGGTGCTGCGCTGAGTGCATCAGTGGGCCTGCAGTGACTCCTAGTGGCGGCATGTGGCAGCTCAGCCACCTGCTTTCCCTCGTGGGGAACAAACGGATCAACATCTGTCATTATCAGCATTGACTGTAACATTTCCCTTGGCCAAGTTACATGTGTGTTTGTGTGTGTGTGTGTGTGTATGCATTTAAAAACTTCAAAGGTTTTTCACAATATCACCTGAGCAAATGAAAGTAACTAAGGTTATAAAGATTATGGAAACCCTGTGTCTGGGCCTATGGAGGGACTGGAGGGACTTTACCACTAAAACGTATACAGCTGCACTGCTCCTGGGTATTTGTTTACCTCAAGGATGCTAAGTCAATGTATCATGAAGCTTGCACATCAGTGTTCCCTGCTGCAACGTTCACAGTGGCTAAGAGAGGAAAGCAACGTGGGTGTGTGGGTGTGTGGGTGTGCGGGTGTCCCGTAACAAAGAATGGATAAAGAAAATGTTGATACATACAACGGAATTTTATTCGCCCATAAAGAAGATTGAAATCGTGCCATTTGTAAGATATGGAAGCAACTGGAGATAGCCAAGCTAAGTGGACTATGCCAGTCTTAGACAAATAACGCATGTTTTCTTTCTGTTGTGGTTCCTATCTTTCATATAGTCACATACAGTCGTATATGTGTAAGTTGAATGGGAGTAGAAGTGTATTGTGGGAGATTTTAGTTATGGATAATGTTCCAGTAAGCTGTCCTTGAAGCAAGTAAAGGATTCACTGCCTACCAGTAAACAAAGGAGTGGCTATCCGGCTCTCCACAAGAATGGGACATTCCCTAGCCTTAAGGCAGATGAAGGTTAGGCTCCATTGATTTGTATATTGGAAGGCTGGGTGGAGACACAGAGGATTTGGAATAAAAAAGAACTAGGGCAAGGGCAGAGAGGAGGAGACAGACAGACAGCAGAGAACAAGGAAGAAGAAGCTAGTGAGCAGGAGGAGAACCAAGAGGAGAGCATGGGGTGAGGAAGCCTTGGAGTGAGCTCTCTGCCTAGCTGCCCGGGTATAGAATTCCCTGAGATTTGACATGGATTGTGATTAATAAAAAGCATTGGAAAATTCAACGCTGGACTCTCCATTAAGCGCCATAACTTTATTTTAACAGAAGTGAGATTAATTGTCTAGGAGATAAAAAGGATTGGCAGGAGGGTAGAGAATAGGGAGAGGTATCTGGGAGAGGGTGGGGGATGAGTTCAAAATACAGAAAATAGAAGAATAGATTTAAAAGGAAAAAAAAAAGCATCACGGGAGTGATTTGAATGGTTTCTTTCAAGTTAATCCACACCTGAGTTGAAATTTAGTTGTTCTTTGAAACCTGCCAAGCGACTAATGATTTTCAAAGGGTGCGGGGCCAGCACTGTTCTTTTTAACAGGGCTGCCACAAATGAACGAAGAAAAGAGCTGCTTCCAGTAGTCACCTGTTCATAGGAATCTCATGCATTGGGAGAGGACAGGGGACTCCCAGGGGGCTCTTTCACAAAGATACTAACCCACTAGTGCGGGCTCCTCCCCAAGACCTCACCATCTCCCAAAGGTCTCTTTTGATACATCCTACTGAAAGTGGGGATACCCAGGCATGAGTTTAGGGGAGACATGCAGTAGGCCTATGGCACCTGTGCTCCAGCATCGAATGGGTCCCTCATAAGAGCATAAAAGCTGAAATCATGGCAGAAGAAAGACTCAGCACAGGGAGGGTGGGAGGTACTGCAGCCTGCCCCAAAGCCTGTGAGTTTCTGTGTGAGTTTCACATGAGAGGTTTGACTGGCATGGATGAGGGTTAAGGTTACTGACAGTGATCTGTTAGAACAGAGAATCTTGGAGCTGTGGAGACCACTGAAGAACAGAATGATGGGAGACCCAGACTTCCTTCTTGCCACCTTTGTAAAACACAGCCTTAATCCAAGGTCACACTGGGACTTCCTGTCAAAACTGGCCCTTCCTGTTCATCATTTCCAGTTCAATCTGCAAGTGGCCGCTTATGTCTGGCTGTTATCTGGCTGTGTGTTTTAAATGAACCAGGATCCAAGCTGTTCCCCCCCTCTCCCTTATTTTTCTTTTTTTCTTTGAATCTGGCATTCCTGGACGGGAAACGGCTTTAGCAATAATTTTGGAAATTTCCATTATGAAAAATCTGTGCTTCAAGTATACATATTTAGCAAATATTTTCAAACTCTTTCCAAAATCAGCCTTCAGAAATTTCCCCAATTTGGCTGGTTTCTGGGCCAGCAAAGCTAGAGTTAATCATGCATGCTCGCACCTGGAATACAGGCTGACTCCCAGCGAAGAAAAGGGAAAGGGGCTCTGTGTTCAGCGTTTACAAACTGTAATTTTTCCCCTTCCTTTCTTGTGCCCAGTTGGTACGCCCACCCTTCTGGGCTGACGTCTGACTTTGTAAGGCTATAAAATAAACTAACTCGCTTTGTTACTGTGGGTCTCCTGTGCTCTCAATATGAAGATGTTTCTCACAGGGGACAAAATTGGTTTAGATACCACTGTGGTACCCATGTTACCTCATTCCCTGAGTGCTGAGTCAACCCTGCCCCCCACCCCTCAACCCCAAAGCTTCTGTCACTCTGAGAAACCTACACTGAGTTCAGTCCTCACAACAGAAGATAAATTACTCATTGTCATCTCTTCTCATAGTTGGGCTTCTGTACTGCTTTGGATAGAGGAGTTTGGAGAATATAAATCACGGGGGCCTGAAGAAAGAGATAAGCTGGTAAAGTACTTTTAAAGTACAAAGACCATAGTTCAAACCCCAGAACTCACATTAAAACAAGCTTGGTGTGATGGCATATGCTTGTAATCCCAGCATTGATAAGGGGAAGACAGGCAGGTCTCAGGGGGTCACTGGTAAGCCAGCCTGATCTATCTGATGAGTTTAAGGACAGTGAGAAACCCTGTCTCAATAGACAAGGCAGATGGTACCTGAGGAATGACAAGCTGAAGCTACTCGCTCACCTCTGTACACAGGTAGACACCTGCACACATGAATACACACACTCACAAAACAGAAAATAGAAATCAGACTTGATATTCCTCAGCCCCAGGCTGCTCGGCCCACTCCATGAAAAGCTGGAATTCTTAGCAATGCTCTACAAGGCTGTCTGACATCCACATTCTTGCCCATAGTTCTGCTTCCAATACAGCCTTATTCATGACATGTGGCCTTTGCATGGACAGTTCCTTCTGTGAGGAACACCGTGCCATCTGATATCTCTGGTTCATTCATTTACAAATGCTTCTGGTGGTATCATGTTTAAATAACTGCTCTCATCTCATGCTGTCTAATCCTGGGTTGGATTTCCTATCAGGAACCAGTATTATTGATTCTGAATGTGTGTCTCCCTCAGATCTAAGATCTCAGGACCCCCCAAAAAATCAAGCTTTGTCCAATTCATCGACAGCTCTGTTCTTTCTGCTCAGAGCACTCCTGAACAATGCAGGCCTTCTGTGCACTTCTAAACTGAATTGAGGAATGACTGGCCCCACTCCTCCACTGCTATGGCTCTCTCAGTCTGAGACAAAGTGCATTCTCCCTCTTCTCCAGAGTTAGCTGGAGTGCCCAGGCAGGATATCTGTACCAATGCTGCATTTCTTCTGCTATTATGTAATTACTGTCTCTTGGGAGAATAATTGTCCAACTTATTAAAAAGAATGATATACCCAAACTTGAGGTTGAGTTCATCAAACCTCTTGTTTCTCTGTGGGGAAACTGAGGCATGGAGATTGTGTGTGTGTGTGTGTGTGTGTGTGTGTGTGTGTGTGTGTGTGTGTGTGTGTTGATTACTTTTAAATATCTGTGACAAAAACATGGAATGAGACAATGTGAGACTGAAATAATTTATTTTGGTTCCTGGACTTGAAGATACAGGTTCACAGTCCTCAGCTCCCTTGGTTCTGGGCCCATAGTGAGAAAGAAAGTCACGGTGGGTGTAACGGAGCAGGAGATGAGATGTGGCAAAGGGGGCTGACCTAATGGCAGAGACAGAGGCTGAGAGAATACGAAGAGAAGAAGGAATGATGACAAGATCCATCTCCTGTAACCCAGGCTGATCTGAAACTCAACTGTGCGACCCAGCCTGGCCCCAAACTGGTAGGCAACCCCCCTGCCTCAGCCACCAGGAGTCCTGAGCTCCCAGGCCCAGTTCACTAAGCCAGCTGCTAGCCGGAATCAGCCGCATTTCCCACCCCTCCGCCTCAGCTGCTGTGGTCCTGAGACCCCTTGGCTGACGTAGAGGCAGAGTCCACACAAGCGCACCTGCAGGACAGGCAGCGAGGGAGAGTCTGTCGAGGGAGCCGAGATCTCCTCTGTGATTTAGGAGTCACTGGATCCCAGGACAGGTGTCCCGTCCCAGTCACAGGCCAGGTGAGTCCCTTCATCTTCCTCCCGCACCGCAGTTACGTAAACACCCCAGCAACACTGTTTTAAAATGGCACGTCTGACGCTCAACTTGAACTTGGAGGTGCAACAAACGACTCAAGTACAAACTCCGAAAATGTGCGACGGAGCAGCTTACAGCCCAGTCAGCATTTCCCAACTGCTCCAGGAAATGAGGACTCAGCAACAACACACACCTGCCGCCCCTCATCATGGAGGAGACGCAATAACCGAAGGTGTCTGTTCCTTTTACAAATCTTGGTGTCTTTTACGCAGGAAAAAAAGAGAGAGAGAAAGAACCTTTAATAAAGCAGGATAAAAAAACAACAATACCAACAACAAAATTAGGATTCTTATTTCCCAACTTCATGATAGATCAGGACTGGCGCTCTGGCTTCCTGGATGAGCAACATGCTTTCAAGATGCTCACTTTTCAGCCCGGCCCCATAGAGACAATTTAATCCCATGCTATGAAAACCAGGGCTAGCTTTGACCTTGCACAAGCCCGGTGAGCTATATGCAGAGCCAGACAGGAACCCAGATGGGGAAAAACAGTTTTGTAAAATGTGTTGCCATCATGGTAGAAAACCCAAGCTAACCACTGCTCTCCCCTTGACTGCTTGCTCCATGCCGGGAGCCATTCAGAGCACGTTCACTAGCACCCTGGGCTCTAACAGCACAGTGAGCTGGGTGGTAATATGCTCTATATGCTTCGGAGGGCTAAGCAAAGAGGCTTCGGGGATTTAACGAACTTGGCCATGGTTGCATCGTTCTTAATTCAACCCAGCATGAGGCTTCTCTCTGCACTGTTTCAACACTGAGCTGGGAAATGACCAGCTTTGGGGAGTCTCTAAGTCTGAATGGGAGCAGTCTCCAAAGGAGCCCTTATATGGGGATTTAGACAGGAAGGGGTGGATTCTGAGGGCTCTGACTTCATCCATGGGTCCATCCCTTGATGGAGTCAAGATATAATAACATCATGTGGGGCTGGTAAGAAGCAGGGACTAGGTTTAGCTGCAGCAAGCAGATCACTGGAGTCCTGTCTCAAACAAAAACAAGAACAAACCCAGAGCCTATGAGATGGCTCAGAAGGTTAAGATATTTGCTGGTCAAGCCGGAGGACCTAAGTTCAGAGCCCAAGACCCACATCCTGGTGGAAGGAGAGAACAGACTCCCATAAGTTGTCCTCTGGCTGTCAAATGCGCACTGCGGCACATGAGGGTCTCACACAACTAAATACATTTTTTAAGTAATTAAAAGAATTTAGCACAAGCATGAATAAATGGGTAAATAAAAATAGTAAACAACCAGTTTTGTCCACTGCCGCCCATCCCCCTTATGCTTCAAATAACTCTCTTTTCACAAATTAATGGAGGCAGCATGTCCTCCAGTGATTGCCCAGTAAAGCTCCCAACCACATGTTCTTCATAACGTGACCATCACACCGCACCCCAGGAAGCCCCTGCCAGTGGTCATGTATCTGAATGGATGCATAGACCTCACTAACCATCGGCACAGTGGTCATGTGACACAAGGTGACATCTGAGGTTCTGACAGAGTGGTGTCCACCTTGCTTGCTGGAACCCAGAGGTTCCATGTGCTGATGGCCTTGGACAGAGTCAGCCAAACCCATGGGAAGGTCCCATTTGAGTCTCCCGAGGAGTGGTCCTGGCCACAGGGCCCTCAGCTGAGACTCATAAACTTGCAGAGTGTCTCGATCAGCGTATCATTACAGCTTCTAAATGTTCTGCACCATGGTCCCTGTGCTGCAAGTCAGACAGCTGACTTGACTGAGTCTCTGACCCATAGACCCTAAGACCATAAAAACAAAGTTTCTTTTCTCTATTAAGTCAGCCTGGCCTGCTACCTATAAGAGGGCCATGGGCTAATGATTTGTCAAGTGTATGCCCATCCTGGGGTTTTGGTGTCTTCCATGATCAGCCCTTAGATTTGTATGTGTTTGACAAGTCAGGGAAGAACTAAGTCACCTGATCTTGGGAGTCTTCTGGTTGGATGTCTTCATTCTCCCTCTGCATTCCATCTCAGGGTGTGTTTTCAAGATACTGCTACACTCTGTGCTATTTTGTGTCTGGAGTCCTTCATTTAGCTTTGCTAGAGATCTCAGCCAGTGACCCTGAATGTCCTGCAGTCATCTCACAACAGAGAGGCTAAGGCAGCGATGCGAAGCCATCGGCAGAGAGGCAAAGCCAGAAAGACTCATGGAAGTATCAGCTCTGAGCCCTGTGAACTGCTGAGCTGAGGCCAGGGACTTGCAGCCTCCAGAGATTGTCACAGGGAGGAGGGGGCCCAAAAGCACAGGGCCCCGTCATTGACAGCTGAAAACTAATATTAGACATGGCCAACAGCAATGGCTGAGGTCCCATTATCGACTGGGCTGAATTACAGGCCAAAAAGGTGGTGTTAATTACTGTTCCGCCACTGTGACCAAATGCCTGACACAAACAACTTAACGGAATAACAGGGGTTTAATTGGGCTCATAGTGTCTCAGTCTACCATGGTGGGGGTGGCATGGTGGAACAGCTGAAACAGGGCCAAGTATTAACATGCCCTTCAAAAGTGTTCTGTTTCCACCAGCTAGGCCTCCACCACTTTCAAGATGACATTACTTCCTGGGAACCAAGCATTCAAAACACAAACACATAGGTGACACTGCAGAATCAAATCATGACAGAGGCTTAGAGATGAACATCTGGGGGTCTACAGAGCTGAAGGCTGCCTCCTATGTGGTGGATCATTTCATCTCAGACATAAGTACATCTGCTTTGTAGTTTAGCGTGTGTGGTTGTTTGAATAAGAATGGCCACCACAGGCTCCTATGTTTGAACATTTGGTCCCCACTTGATGAACTGTTTTGGGAAGGATTAGGAGGTATGGCCTTCTGGGGGAGGTGCGTAACTGGGGGATGGGTTTTGAAGTTTCGAAAGCCCACACCAAGTCCAGTCTTACTCTCTCTTCCTCCAACTTGCAGATAAGATGTAAGCTCTCAGCTACTGCTCCAGTGTCATGCCTCCCTGCCTGCCTGTCACCGTGTTCCCTGCCAAGATGATCATGGACTCACTCTCTGAAACTATAAATAAGCTTCCAGTTAAATGCTTTCTTTTATAACCGTGGTCATGGTGTCTCCTCACAGCAATAGAACAATAACTAAGACAGCATATTGCTGAGAAAGAAAACCCCTAGGAATGATTTAATGATGAATATCAAGCTTACCTCATATATGGAGTATGATCCCAAAATATACACTATCCAGGTCTTATCTTCACCCCCTAATTGAAGGCTATTTCCTCCTGCAGACCGGAGCATGTGACAGCTCCATGTGAAGGCTCATTGTACAAGGGAACACTAACGGTGCATGTCTGTGTGGCTGTATTTTCTCAAGTGTAGCTTTTCCTTTGCCTGATTATGGTTTGAGGTCAGGTTGTACTCTTTTTGTCTTCTGAAATGAAATATAAACAGTATGCTCAAGCTTCTTAAAGGACTAAAAAATCATATTTCTTTGAAATCATGGTCTAGGGTCTGGAGAGATGAAGATGTGACTAAAAGCACTGGCTGCTCTTCCCGAGGACCTGGGATCAATTCCCAGCACCCACAAAGTAGCTCACAACTATTTGTGATTCCAATACCAGTGAATCTAATGCCCTCTGCTGGCCTTTTTGAGTACTGCACTTATATGATGCACATGCATACATAGAGGCAAACCCTCATACATATTACATAAAAAAATAAATAAAATCTAAAAGAATAATAAAATCATGGGCTAATGCAATAATCTCAGTTTTCTTCATTCATCTTAATCAAAGGAATCATAATTACAGTCTCCACCAAGGAAATTCCATCTGATGTTGGGCTCTGGTGGATAATTAGAACTTTAATATCTAGCTGACAACCCACATCAAGTAAAATCTTTTACTTAACTTTAAAAATTACGTTTATTTATTCACTTATTTATGTTAGGGAGAGTTATATGCCTGCCAGTGCACATGTGGGAAGGTCGGAGAACAACTTGTGAGAGTCGGTTTTCTCCTTCCACCACATAGAACAAACTCAGGTCAACAGGCTTGGCAGCAAGTGCCTTTACCCATCGAGCTATCTTTGTTCCCTTAGATTTTGGGGGGACAGGGCACTGTCACAGCACACCTCTAGAAATCAAAGGGTAACTTTTGCGAGTCAGTTCTCTCCTTCTACTATATGGGTACCAAGGATCAAACTCTACTCATCAGGCGTGGCAGCAAAGTAAGCCACCTTGGCAGCCCCCTGTAAATTTTCTCTAACCCACCATGATTAAACATACAAGATTACTTGTTATAAGAAGTTTCTCTGCCTCAAATAAGTCATTCTCTGCTGGGACCCAGCCTGTATACATAATCGCAGAATATTTGTATGTTTCACGGAGCTTTAATCAAAGCCATTTCTTGTGCCTTGGCTAAAATACAGCTATTTCTTCTGGGTCTGCATTGTAGAATTTTAATAGTCACACTTTAATCCAACATAGTCATCCTGCCCTAATTTACAAGTGTCATCAGCAAACACTGTGGGAGCCTGACACCATAGAAAGACTTTATCCTGATTGGATGCACAGCAGGCAACAGGGACGGAAAGTAGCTCTCACTGGATCGAGAAGGTAACTGGCAAAGTCGGCTGGGTCCTGCTGCTGCTATTATTTTATTCATTATGCATTTATAGTTCTGAGTCCATTTATTTATTCCTTGTTTCTCAGCAAGTAGATGGAGGTGATGTTTGGTTCACTGAAAAGTGCTCTTTCCACCCCAGAGCTCTGAATGCCTAGCAAGACTGGCCGTGCAGAAGATTTAGTGTGAGAGGGACTTATTTAGAAGCCCATGGAACATCATGAATAATCTGGGCCTTTGACACACCTCCAGATGTGTCTCCAGATGCTAAGGGCCACAAAAGGTGCTCCCTGGTGTTCCCCATCAGCAGAGGACAGGTTTCCAGCTGAACACCCTCAGTCCTAGACATGCCCAGCCTCCTCTTCTTTCTTCTCCCCTACATCTGCCCCTCCCTGCTTCCTCTGGCCCATCCCAGGAGCCCTGGTGAGTCTCTTTGGAGGGATCCACACAGGCTCCTGAGCTTCCTAACTGTTTCTTCGGTGGGATTTCCTCTGGCTACAGAGAATGAGAGCAGCAGGGGCCACCATCCCCACATCGACCACTTGCATGATCAGGCTGCCTGATACCTGGAATTGAGGCAGTCTATGCGTGTGCCATCTGTTCTGTGAGCTGAACAACAAAAGAGGACACATGTCAGGGGAGCAGGAACTGCATGCGGAGGGCAGTGGGGGAGGCTGAGCTCCCTGAGAAAATGTTTAGCTGCCTGGAGAAGTATGCTTGCTGAGTGCGTTCAGTCTGAGTCTGTCCTAGCAGACGCAGAGCACTGGACAGGCAAAAGATGAAAACTGGATGTATATACACACCATTTTTTTTTCAAGGTTCTTGAAATGTGTGTGTGTGTGTTTATGTGTATATGTACATGTGAGAATAAGTGTGTGAGTGTGTGTATGAGTGGGTAAGTGTGTATATGTGTGAGTGTGTATGAGTATGTGTGCATGTATGTGTATGCGTGAGTGTGTGCCAAGTGAGTAAATGTGTTAGTGTAAGTGTATGCAAGTGAGTGTGTGTGTATGTGTCTGAGTGTGTTTTGTGAGTGTTTTGAATGTGAGTGTATGTGTGAGTATGAGTGTGAGAACAGGAGTGTTGGAGAACATTGTGTGAGAATGTGTATATGAGTGTGCAAATTTGTGAGTATGTGTGTAAGAGTCGGGGGGGGACACTTTTGTGGTGGGGAGATGTGCAATCCCATATATACGCTAGTTTTTCCTGAGGTTTCTATTATTGCCAACCAAGCATACAAAAATCTTCCCATGTTAAAATGACTGACATCACTTGAGTATTTATAGAGATGACATTAAGGCTGGCTGAGAAGGAATGACCGCAAATGGTATCAAGTTTGAATCTATATGCATGTTTGTTTATACATTTTATTTCTTGAGACAGGGTTTTATGTAGTCCAGACTGGCCTTGTACTGAGAAGTAGCCTAATATGACTTTCGATTTGTATTCTTCCTGCCTCTACCTAGGGCATGGGTGAGACAGCCCTTTGGGTGTGTCTGTGACGGAGTAGGGGGAGAAGACCCACACCGAATGTGAGTGGCATCATCCTACAAGCTGAAGTCCCCAATAAAAGGGAAAAGGGAGAAAGTGAGCTGAGCACCGATACTCCCCCATGTGTTTCCTGATCCTTACACACGCAAGCTAGAAGCCTCAAGTTTCAGCCACCATTGCCAGGAACCGCTCCTCACCATGACGGAGTAGATCCTGAAGCTAGCACACCAAATAAGCCCATTTTCCCTATAGTTGGTTCTTGTCTGGTATCTAGCTACGGTAACAAAACAAGTAGGAAGGAGTAAAGAGCCGCCCCATGGTACCACAGTCTAGATGGGTTTGGGAAACAAGCGGGAGGAAACAGGGAGACACAAGAGCCATCAGGAGGCGTGTCCCCTGTAGCTAAGCAGTAGAGATGGGAAATAGACCAGGGGTCGCAGGGCTGAGGGGAGGGGAAATGGAGGAGATGGTGTGGGGGAAGGATCACAAAACCACTCTAGAAATCCATGGTGGTGGGTGGTTCTTACCTAATCCTCCCACTCTAACAGAGAGCACTTAAACATGCCTAAGTCTACTTTATGTTAATTATCATCCACGAAGCTCTGCTAAGTGCACCGTCTCTCTCCGACCTGGATCTCTGTGCCGCAGGACTCCAGGGGGTGCCTGCCCACTCCACTCACGACCTGTGTTTATTGATGGACAGTTGGTGACCTACTCGGCCTCTAATGAGAGCCATACATGCCAGGCGCTCAGGAGAAAGGGAAAAGATGTTTAGGGGGAACAAAATGGGGCATAGGATGGCAGATCCGAGTGGAAGGAGGGTTTCTTTGTTAGTCGGAGGAACACATGACACATGGCAGAAAGAAAAAGGACTTCTGACTGGCCCAACATGTGCAGTTGTGGGAGAGACTGATATTGGCACAAAGGTGGCCAAGAAATAGCTGTGAACAGAAAATGGCCAAGGTGACGGATGAAGCTGGACTGCTGGGAAGGGACAGGTTGGTGGGAAGGGGTGGGCTGATGAGCAGGGCGGGGTGCTGATGCTAGAAGATGGACTCCACCCTTTTGTGAGACTGTAACTGGATCCCACCCGCAGGCCACACCGCAGCCTCTCTATGCCCCTCAGATGTAATAAGAGTCCCTCAAAGGAGGGATGACGCCTGGCCATTGCCCACAAGCCACTTCCAGTCCTGGAAGCCTGTCTCAGGAAATGCTTACAAGGCCCTCTTCTCTCCATCAACTCCAAAGCCCACATATTGCTCACTAAACATCTGTAAAGTCGCTTACCTTCCACACAGATATTCCTACAACTGAAGAGAAATCTAGAGAAAAGAAAAGCAAGCCAGGTCCGACGGGAATCTAGTGTTCTAGGTTGGCGTCTGGTAGTCTTAACAAAGGAAGAGAAAATGAACCGTAACTTTCACCCAGGCAGAATCACCACCCCACAAAAAACACTAAACAACCTCATAAATAATTCACTCCCAAATCAGCTTATAAGACCACAAATGGAAGACAAGTCTGTTTCCCAAGCAACATCAGACATGCTCAGAAAGCCCCAAGATACCAAATTAATAAGCACCATTAATAACTAATTTGAATCGCTTCACCTAACCCATTGAATAAACAGCATTCGCTTCCCAAAAGCTCAGGGCCTCCACTAAGTAAGAAAAGAAAATGCAGGTTCCACGGGCCAGTGCCCACACTTGATAACGAATGAGCAGAAATACAGCTTCTTTCTCTATTTAATTATTATCTACCAACAAAACATGTGGGCACTAACAGAAATTGGAGAAGCAATTTTCCTTTAAGTATATATGTCCCACCATGCCTCTGACTTCAAAGAAGAGACATGAACTGAAGCCTGGATGCTGGTCCCTGTCGGATTGGTTGGAGGCTGTGTCCCAACACTCACCCTGCCCCAGCTCAGTCTGGAGCAGTGAGAATCAGCACTGGGAGTACATTTCATCTCCATGTTCTGTGGAAGGATGTCACGAGAGGCAGGGGAATGCTCGGCTCCACCCCTCCGGCAAGAAAGTGCGCCATGCTGCTGGTTACACCAGGCAGCTTCACCTCCTGACTGTCATACCTACCCCAAGGATGGCCCCACTCCTATGGGCAGCCGGGAACTCTGAACTAGTGCCCCCTATTCACACCCCTGGGGTGTCTCTCCTGGGTCTGGATGGCTTATATACTTACCTCTCCCATTGCTCAGACTTCTGAAGCTGAAGCTGTGTAGCCCAGGTTGGCCTCAAACTTGTAGCAATCCACCTTGCCTCTTGCCTCCCAAGCACTGGTATTAATTATTTTCCTTCTGAGGCCATCATCTTCTCCTCGTATCCTGGGGGGGGCGGGGGGAGTAAAAAAAACCAAAAACAAACAATGCTTATTGTCACTTACCAATAAAGGTGAAGAACTCACTCAGCTCTGTGCATTGTGGCTGAAATGCCTTGAGCTGTAGACAACAAACAAGCAAAAGATCACTTTTAAACAGTCTGATCCATCTGCGCAGATCTCCTCTGAGGCTGAGGCATGGCAGCTCCTTCAGAATGATTGACACTAGAGCAATTTACAAGGGAGGCGGGTCTTCCCCCACACCTTGTCATCAAGTTGTTCAGATCAAACATCAAATGATAACTTAGTCACTGGCTGGTTCAAATCACATAGCCAACCAGGCTAGGGACCTGGCTGTGGACATGCTTACTAGAAGGCTCACTAAGGTGCCCATGGTTTCTCCTCTCTGCCTCTTCAGAGCTTCCTAAGCCCTAGGTCTCAGGCCTCAGGCCTCAGGTCTCCATCTTTTCCCACTGTCTCTATGCTTCTGCTGTCCCCGTGGTCCCTACCACCTCTGCTCCTCGTTGTTCTGCTCCTGTTTCTCTCTGGAACACTTCAGCCCTCTCTTGCCACCTCCGCTGCTGTTGCTACTGCCACCGAGGTGGTATGATAGTTGCTGCTCTGCTTTTGTTCCTCTACCTACGAACTCAGCCTGCTTTACTCAAGATAAAAATCATACACAGTGCATATGTGTGAAGAGATCTCAGGGGTAAGAGCACTGGCTGCTCCTCTAGAAGACCCAGGTTCAAGACTCAGTACCCACATGGTGGGTCACAGCTGTCCATTGCTAATGCCATACTGGAATGGGCATATTCAATTAGTAAGTCACACAGCAGTATAATAAAGTATGCATTTGCCCTGAGAAGCCACTCAGCTCTCCGTCAAGCACTCAGAAGACCATGAAGTCAGCAGAGAACTTTCTGATATAGCTACAAAGCAGTATCTTAGCCTTAGTAGCTGGCTGTAACAATTGGTCAGCAAAATTGCTGCTACACATGAAACAAATTCACAGTACAGAATCCCCTAGCAAGGCTTCCACAAAAAGATGGGAAGTCTAGACCTGGAAAGAAGGACCCCCATGTTGCCCATGTTGGCAATCTACAGAACCTACAGAAACATCTAGAAAACAAACACAAACCCCCTACACAGATTTCTGAAGGACTGCTACCAGGAAAGATAATCCATCATCGTGAAAACAAACATCTATTTTACACTTGCATGCCAATGAGAGTATCCTTATTTGCATAATGATGGTGATTTGCATAGGATGAAAATTTGCCTGAGTGAGTCTTGAGCTCAAAATACATTCAAATGGGGTACCACCATTGCTATGATTTTTTTTTTCAAGGATCCCAGATTAATACTATTTGTCGAATGAAAGGAAAAAAATTAAATATTGGCTGTAGCATCTCATTACATGAGAGGGTTGGTTTTTAATTACACTTGAGGGTGGTGAGGGAGAAGAGTTTGCCCATGTACAGTTTGTGCTGGAAAGTGAACTTTAACAGTTGCTCAGAGGGAATGTCTCTGGATGCCCCCACAAAATCCTTCAATAATTCACAGAAACAGTGACCCTACAATCCTAAGTGAGGCTCAAGCCAAGAATGAACACTGCATGGCCCCTCCCAGAAATAGAAAGGAAAAATGTCCTCAAAGCGGGTAACAGTGCACCCTGCACTCAAACCTGACACACAGACAGAACCAAAGTTAATGGGGGGACAGTACTGGACACAGTTATTCTTTGGGCTGGGCAGCCTGAGCCTCTTTGGGCCTAATAGTGTAGGCTTTCCTAAGGCTGTTTGACGCCTTCTGTGCTCAGTTTCTCCTTCAGCAGGGTGCTGGAAGCAGCCTCTGTTTCATCTCCATTACAAAGGCAAGTCCTGAGAAGCTGGGGTGCCAGGCTTCTGGCCACACACAACTGATGTCCCAGTTCTTTCTGCCTCCATAGAAGTGCATGTGCAACACGTGCACATGTGTGTGTGTGTGTGTGTGTGTGTGTGCACACGCGTGTGCTTGCATGTCTGTTTGTCTGTGTCTGTTTCCATCTCTCCTCTCTCTCTTTTTCTCTCTCTAGATGGTGAGTGCCAAGTCCTTGCACACTAACATTAACATATGCTACTCAGGTCAGCCGGCCCTCCCACTTTTTTTTCCCCTCTCTCTTGTTTTGTTTTGTTTGAGACTGCTATGTAGTACAGGCTGGCCTGCAGTTCATAATATCCCAGCCTCCTCCTGTTGAGTGCTGGGTTTATAGTTTGCACCACAACACCCGGGTCTTCTTGATTCCTTTCAGAGTAAAGTTTCCCCTCTGTTGGGAGAGAGCTTGTGGCTTACAAGTCTTGGGAGGACCACCATCTGTCTGTACCTGCCTGGTGTGTGCACCTTGCGGGGGGGGGGGGGGGCGACTTCTGGTGTGATTGCCAGTTTCTTCCCCAAGTTTTTATTCCTCAGGTCCCTAGAACTCCTGGCAGGGTCTCAAGTCATCACCTCCCAGCAGCCACTCTCCTGCGGCCTCCATGCCAGGTAGAAAAATGAGGCCTGGGGTCTAAGGGTTTGTCTGGGAAGCGCTGTTACAGTGCCCCATGGTGTCTGATGACTGGCTCAGCATCCTGTGCACCTGACATCTTCTCAGACCCACTCACTCTGTCCCAGGGATCTGTCCAGTCAACTGAGCAGCCCTTCCTGCCTTGCCTCCACCCGTTCACACCCCCAAGCTCCACCACCATGCAAGGCACACTACATGCTTATAAGTGATCCGTCAGCTACGGCTCTCAGCGCCATCTATCATAGGGCAGCAGAGTCAACCATGTTGAGTGCCATTTACCTATATGGCAATGGTTCTCATGCTGGGAGTTGTGATCCCTTTCCGGGTTGAATAACTCTTTCACAGGGGTCACCTAAGACCATATAAATATCAGATATTTATATTACGATTCATAACAGTAGCAAAATTATAGTTATGAAGTAGCAATGGAAATAATTTTTAGGGTTGGGGAAGGAGGGGTCACCACAACATGAGGAACAATATTAAAGGGTCGCAGCATTAGGAAGGTTGAGAACCGCTGCTACATGGGCTGTGCTAACAGTAGCCTCATGCTCCACATCTCCTGCCAACAGGAAAGGTGACAACACATGTGGCTGCTGTCACTGCAGTCCCTGGAAAGCCTAGTTTAGGGTTCTGTCCCAAAGCTCTTCCAGACTCTGAAGGTGGTGGCCAGTCTTTGTTTTTTTATAAATGAAACAGATTTAAGCCAAATGTGACTGTCATCCCAGCCCTCCCTGAAGCTTGAGAGCTCAGAGTCCATTGGCCAATGTTTATCTAAATCCCCAGTCCTCGGGGCAGACTGATGGAAAGTATTAAAGCTGTTATGGTAGTACAAACCTGTAATCCCAGGACTTGGAAGGCGGTAGGTAGCAGGAGGAGTCTCGGGAGTTTGGGAGCAGCCTGGGTTACAGAATGAGATCGTATCTCAAAACAAATAACAGAATATGAAGTACTGACTCTGATCAAGGGCACTTGACCAGTGTTTGGGACAACTGTTTTTCTGCCCAGTGTCTGCCAAGCGTTTTTTCTGGCAGATCCTGCTAGTGTCTCTTTGGCAGGAGCTCTTGACTGTCATCAATTTCTGCTGAGGGCTCTTTGTCATATCCTCAGAGGGGTCACCTTGTTGACCTGACCCATCCAAAGTTCTCATGCCCTAAGCTACCAAGGGTGAAGCTGTGCTAAGGTGGAATAGAGCCAGAGATGTGTGTTCTTTAAAAAGCAGCAGGTTCTCGCCAACCCTAGTAGTCCAGGCCTGTTATCCAAGCACTCTGGGAAACTAAGGGAGGAAGACTGTAAATTCTAGGTGGATCTGGGTAGTTTTGGTCACACACACACACACACACACACACACACACACACACACACACACAATCAGTATCTTTCCTCTCTGGCCTCCGGGCCAGGGAGTAGAGCATGGGAATTGAGCTTTTCCAGCCACTAGTACTCAGAACAAATTTCTAAGGAAAGTCAGGCCCCAGAGCAGTTCTCCAAGACCCAGCCACCCCTTTGAGGAGCCTTTCCCCTGGCCTGGTCAGTCACATGAACCACAAAGGCCCCATCCTATGCTTATTCGGAGTGCACAAGAAAGAAGTGGGACTCAGTTCAAACACAGAAGATGCAGCTGAGAGCCAAGGGCACAAGAATCGAATTGGAGTGTGTGTATGTAGATGGAAGATAACTGGGGGACGGGGGGGAGGATTATTGAGAACATCCCTAGGAGGTTCTCAATAGCCTGGCTGGGCAAGACTGCTTCTTCATCCTCCTGGCTTCAGAGCTCAAGCTAGGAGCAAGAGGTGTCTGAGTTACAGAGAGTCTATGGGGAAGAGAGATAAGATGTCACCTGGAGCTGGGACCTGAAGAGAAACAGACTCTCTGGCACACAGGATTTCGTTTGATCCCTGGTGATACAGATACATAGCCCCCATTCACATTTTTGAGACAGAAGAGCTTCAGTGGGCAGTACACCCCATGGAAGAGAGGATGTGTAGAAATGGGTGCTAGGTGCTCAATCACACTGTCCCCCCAAGCCGAGCCATGAATGCCAATACTCTCATTTGGCAGCTCTCCTGACCTCCCCTCACTCTGTAAAAAAATAAATAAATAAATAAATTACAAGTTCTGTTCAAAATTTCAAATAGCATCAAGAGCCTCTCCAACAGGAGGGCTAGTTTTCAGAAACTGTGTCCAGTGAGTGAGTGCTCACCAGGAACGTGTGGCTAACATAAGCAGAAAGTGGCTCATAAGAGGATGTGTGAAGGACAACCCCACGAAGCTAGGGTGCTGCTGTGGCTCTTTTTCACCAGGACACACACACACACACACGCCATTAGTAACCATTGACCCCGGGTCTTTGTCATGCTGGTTATTTATTTACCCAAAATGCAATGTACCGAGCTCTCTGTTACTTCTACTTTTAACCAGTAACAGGAGAGCCCAATACCTCCTCTCTGACCACAAGAGGAGGTTTTGTGACATGGCACAAGGATAGGAAATACAAATGGAAGTGAAGTATGTGAAAATGTTTTCATTGTATAAAAGATTGAGGCAAAGGGAAAGGGGAAGAACTGAAGGGTTTTACCATCTCTAAGATCCCCTGCCATCAACGTTAACATGATGACAAGGGCTGCAGCAGCCACCCATCGACCACCCGGAGGGAAAGATTAGAGGACACAGACATTTGCTCTTGGGCAACGTTGAGCCACTGAAGAAAACTCTCCACTTTTCTAAACTGCCAGCAATGAGTCTCATCCACATGCTACAGAGGGGGATACTGAAACCCAGAGAGAGTCGAAGCTCTTCCCAGTGTATGAAGAGGCAAGCCAGCACACCAAATCCAGTCTGTCTGAATTAGAGACTATGTGGTTAAACAGACCCCTACTCTAGAGAAAAGATGTGAGGGCAGCTATTGTTCAGTCTTGATTAGGGGGATGCAAGTTTTCCTGCATGAACCAGACAGGTCATTGGAGAACACTCTTAGTGGTCAAGCAGGGTTTCTCCTTAGTTAGATGATGTTATTTTTCTAGATTAACCCATTCCTGCCCTGTGCATACTGGAAAGCACTATAGGAGTTATCCTGTGGGTCGCAGGCAGAAGCATACACATCTTAGGAAGGCATCTGCATTCTGAAGTTTCTGATTCCCTTCCTGGCACTGAGGTACAGTGGATTACCATCTAGTCTTCTGTCTGTAGGAGCTGAGAAAAGAGCCGAGCTCTGTTTAATGAGACAGGAAGTGGGCCCTACAGTCCCCAGTGTTGCTGCAGTATGGCCAAGCACAGTCTTTATACTGGAGCGCTTCTGGAACATTCTGCAGATGCAGAATCACTCTTTTACACAGTCTTGCAGTATAGTACATAGTTCGACATCTATTTCTTAAGTATGAAATAATCTTGGTTCAGAGTAGAGACACACACCCTTGAAGGTGTTAAAGAGGTTGGCTGGCTTCTCATTGCTTGCCAAAAAAAAATGTTGGAATTATCAAAGAAAAGAGTGGTTGCCTTGCCATGCCTCAACAGGTTCTAGAAGAACCCAATCCTCCTGGTCATTGAGCCCATGTTCCTGATGTGTTCTCAGTTCCATCTCCTAAGCGAGCCTAATGTTAGTGGAACTTAATGTTTGTTGCAAACTAAAGAAGTGGTCAATGATTAAACACACATGAGACCAGTACCAAGGTCAGGAAAGTGGGAAGTAGACCTACAGGCCAGTTCAACCCTTCCTTTCCATCTCTCATCCCATTCCACGTGCCTTGTTCTCAGCCTCGCTCACTATGGACCAGAATTCCTCGCTGAGTTGGGAAATCTATCTGCAACAGCTTCCAGGCTGTCAAACCATGGAGCTTCTGCCACACAAAACCCAGTTATATCTGATGTCTTGAGTTGGGACCCAGCCACAGACCCATCAAATGACAGAAGGACAGAAAGAAGGGAGTGGTGGGGTCTACCAGGTGCCAGCAAGACCCCAATATTGTCAGAGAAAGGGGAGATTCTAACAGGCAGATAAAAGTATTTCTTCCACCCCTGGGCTTCAGGCAAGAGTCAAGAGAGAGGCCAGCACAGAACAGTGCTCAGTTCCTGTGTAAACGCAGGGTGTTCTGCTGATCTGTTATTTACAAAGACCTGCTGGCCACTCATGCACGAAGAGGAGTCTCTCGCCATCCCTGGCATGTAGGAAATGGTTTAAATGTCCCATAGAAAGTTGGTATGGGTCTTTCATCTTATTGCTATGTGGCTATTCTCTCCATTTGTGGGGGTTTGTGAAATATAAGCTGTGGGATTGCTTGATTACATTTTAATTGCGTCAGGAATAAATAAATGTAGATACTTCCTTTGGAAGACATCAAAATTCAAGGCTAAGGGTGCCATTTTCATCAACTGCTCCCAAGACAGAGACTCTTCACCTTCCATAGAGACTGTCTAGACTCTTGTTTATCCCAATTCTCTGAGACCTCAACTCCCTGAACCTGCTTGAGGTATTAAAGTAAAAAATATGACAGTTTTGAGCTTGCTGTGTGTGTGTGTCATGGAAGGTTCACAAAGAACCAAGGAGCTCTGGGACCATTAAGCCACATTTCTATCCAAAAATATATCTTGGAAATATCTAGATACCATTCATGCATTTGAAACCTACCCTGTTACGATACATCTCCCCTCTAATGAACATGCTAAATTGTCTTCCATTTCCCTTTACAAACTTGCACTGAAATAAACACCCTCATTTGAGGAGAGAGAAAAGTCTCCAGCATAAATTTCCAAGAAGTCAAGTCCTGTACTTGTAAATGTCTGATTCCTATTCAGACCAGTGTGTCCTGCTTCAGAGACACTCGCCAGCACTTGATGTGACCCTCGCGGTGGTTGTGAGAAATAAAATGTGACCCTGGAAGGCTGGGTTTTCACACTGCAGGTGGGTAATTGATACTCAAGAGACAGGAAGAGGGTTTTGGAAAGCACAGAACTTTATCAGCAAGTTAAATAACCCCTGATGGCAATTTGGCCTTTCAATGGTTGTCTGCAGCATGAATGGTCTTAACAGTTGCTGTTGTTGTTTGGGGATTTTTTTTGGGGGGGCGGGGGAGGGTTATCAAGACAGGGTTTCTCTGTTGTAACTTTGGATGTCCTGAACTTAACTCTGTAGACCAGGCTGGATTCGAAATCACAGAGATCCACCTGCCTCTGCCTCCCAAGTGCTGGGATTAAAGGCGTGCCCCACCACTGCCGAGCTGGTCTTATCAAGTTTTACAGAGTGAAGATGTATACACTCCCAACCCAGCCTCACTTAGGCTGGCAGCACCTGCTGCAAGAAGTTGGGAGAGCCTGTAGCACAGTGGTTCTCAACCTTCCCAATGCTGCGATCCATTAACACATGTTGTGGATCCATGTTGTGGTGACCCCCAAATCATAAAGTTATTTATGTTACTACTTCATAACTGTAATTTTGCTACTGTTATGAATCATCATCTGATATGCAGGTGGTCTAAGGCGACCCCTGTGAAACGAATCTGGACGCATAGGTTAAAAACCACTGTTGTAGAAGGGTGTAGTCAATACCAGGTATCCCTGAAGGAACAGATCCAGTGGCATAGATCCCACAGTGCCTCTCTTCCCAACCACTGTCTCCTGCCAGAGGGGCTCGTGAACCAAGTCCAACCAAAACACAAGAAGATAAAGAGTGTTATTCCTAATGCTCAGCCACTAGGGCATGGAGCCACCGAGGGGTCAACATGAAAATAGACCAGATGTTGTGGTGCACACCTTTAGTCCCAATACTTGGTAGGCAGAGGCAGGTGGATCTCTGTGAGTTTGAGGTCAGCCTGGTCTCTAGACTGAGTTTCAGGACCATTGGGGTTATATAGTGAGATCCTGTCTCAGACCAAACAGAAAACAAACCCAGGAAAAGTCCAGTTTCTGCTCTGTTCTGAAATGGCAACGGTAGGGATTGCTCTACAGGGAAGAACCTCGGCCTGCATCACACGGGCTATACACGAAAGGGCTGTGGAGCTCCTGACAGCTACCACGGAACAGCTGGCCAAGGAGTGACGAACCTTCAGAGAAAATCAAATCCGTTTGCAGGTAGTTTTTGCTGCCTTCCATGGTGAAGCGGCGAGAAGGGACAGCACGGAAATGGGCGTAGCCGGAGCAGGCAGGACGGCGTGAGGGATGGTCTCCCACTCAGGGCTAGCATCATCTTTAATCATGAGCTTCAGAGAAGACGTTGCCGCCCCCCATAGCATCCATAAATTACCCCGGTGTACTTAAGAATCAGACTGGTTGATTTATAACTCAGTTCATTTATAAAAGCCAAAACTCAGCCACTGATGACAGCGGCTGCCTGAAACGCTGTTTAAAGGGAAGGTGGCCCACAAATTATCCAGGGTTTCGGTTTGAGACAAATTATTCAAGAGCGCAACGTCAGCAGGAATCGGGCTGCACATTAATCCCTGGCAGGAGAAGCCCGTCTCAGTGTCCATCTTAGTTTATTACTTCAGGATGGTGGAAGGCTGAGGAAGGGGAGCACAGGACCCCAGGCCCCGGCAGGCCCTGGCTATAGGTGATCTGGGTCTAAAATCACTTAAGAGGTCACTGAGAAAAGTATGTGTATCAGCTATTGCTAGGTAACAAATGGCCCCAAACTCAGATTCTTCAAACACCTGGAGTTTCTTCTTCCCCTCCCTCCACGGATACGGCTCCATATTTATTAGACTGTATTTATAATTGGTACATACACACACAAACAACTATATAAGTGTATATATATATATATATATATATATATATATATATATATATATATATATATATTTCAATCAACCAGAAAACTGATGAAAGCAAAAAATTGGCAGGAAAAGACTAGAAGATGGTGACCTTTTCAATGAGGCACTGCACATACAAGAGGAGGAAAAGTCACAGACACTAGACTGACTGCAAGCAACCAGCTGCAAACAGAAATAGTTATTCATCCAGACTCTTGTATTTATCTCATCATTTATGTGGCTCAGGTGTCTGGGTTTGACTTTGCTGCATGCTCTGAGAACCGTGTCTCTGTGCAATGAGAGCTGAAAACTGCTCCTTGGGGTAGCAGGCACAGGTCCTCCAGGCTAACCTCAGTTCCTTGCCTGATGGATTCTGCCTGTCTTTAGGGTTTAACTGCTGTGAAAAGACACCATGACCACGGCAGCTCTTATAAAGGAAAACATTTAATTGAGGCTGGCTTACAGTTCATTAATAGCCCTGCAAGACTGGAGGAGCCTGAGCTGTTGTATTTATTTTACATCGTCATGCAATGCTATGTTGTAGCCTTAGTGTGCTATAGGAAGCTCCGTGGCTCATGCAGGCAAGATCTGAATGTCATTCTCTTCGACTTCCCCAGCCTCAGAACCATGAAAAGAAGAAACTTTTACTTACAAATCACCTGAACTGGGCAGCTGTTCCAGCAAACAGGAAATAGATTATGCTCACCCTGCCTGAAGTCACTCAACACCAGGATGCTTGGCCACAAGCCTTGTGTCTCCTTTCTCGTCTCGATTACCATGGTTGGTCAGAATTGCTTAGTTTTCATCAGATGGCTTCTGAATAGCTTACACCCTGAACTCTGAAAGGAAAATTAAGACTTGAAGTGACAGGTTCACTGTCGAAATAACAACAACTAATGGTGGAAGTATTTCCCCTTTGTTAGTCCTGATTACTTTAGGGTCAAAGTCATTCTCGGCCTTAACATCATTGTGATATCTCTAAGCTTGGACGCATCATGGAGCTACAAAGAAGGACAGGTCCTTGGCTTGCAGCCTTTGGCAGACAACCGTTAGAATCTAAAAGGAATGAATTAGGCCTGTAGTTGAATTCTATTTATTAATATAAAATGTAATGACTGTCCACTGTCCAGTGTAGAAGTGATTGCGTCTCCTAATTTAGAAGTATTCAAGTTTAAAATAATGGCCCTGCTAAACAGAGAAGCCCATGTTTCACTAAACATGAAGGGCTATCAGTCAGAAGATGAAGCAACACTGAATGGACCATCAAAATGGTCCGCTCAGCCCATGCTCTCCCCAAACTGGAAACTCTGTGCCCCAGAATCTCCTTGCAGAAAAAGCCTGGGATTTATGAGGTCCAGCAAAGTTTGCAGATATGAATATGCCTCCTTGTCCTGTCTGATGAGCTGCCCAACAGTATACTACCATAATGATCTGATAAGATAAAACCAGGAGGCACTAGGGTTGTACATGGGACTTAGCACATGTCCTTTCCCTGTGAATGGGGTTTCTGGGGAGATCTCTAGAGAACTACAAGTTTGTAGCTGGGAGAGAGAAAGTCCGTAAGTGGCTAGTTAACTCTGCTGCTGGTGAGAGGCTTTAACTAGATGCCAGAGTATGTGCCTCCCTCTTCTCATAGTCCCCAAATTTCTACTGTATTTCTCTCCTGCCTCATCTCCTTGTCTACGGTCAACTTTTAAGCTTGCACAGATACTGATCTCCATGTGTCTGATTGTTCCCTACTGGGGGACACAAAGCCCACTTCCCATAAAACAACAACTCAGTATATTCTGAACCACGGAACACCTGTTTCTCACTTTATAGCAGTGGTTCTCAACCTTCCTGATGCTGTGACCCTTTAATACAGTTCCTCATGTTGCGGTGACCCCCTCAATCATAATTTTCATTGCTACTTCATAACTGTCATTTTGCTACTGTTATGAGTCATAACGTAAATATCTGAAATGCAGATGATCTTAGGCGACCCTGAGAAAGAGTCATTTGACCTCCAAAGGAGTCAGGACCACAGGTTGAGAATAGCTGCTTTATAGAAAGAATTATTAGGACTTCGCATAGATTTTACCAATCACTCTTGATTAACACTTGCTACATGTTTTACCTAGTATAGGTATGTGGTGGACATTAGGACTGGAATGCCATCTGGTAATGAGGCTTTCGTCCTGGCTATGAACCTCACCAAATATCAAGAAGCTAGCCCTGGGTGCTGTGTCCTTGTTCAAATAAGACACTCGATTTGTAACTTGTCCTGGTCATGAGCCCACAGCACTCTGGCTTGAAGGAAATGGGCTGAGAGCCACTACTCACCACAGGAAATGGGACATTGAGGTAAGGTCATAGGAAGGGAAGCCTAGAAGGAAACCCATTCAATTACCACACAGTCCGACTTTAATTTGAAAGAAGCATCTTAATTGCCTTGGCTCAGCTGCAGGTAATAGAAAGGTTAAATCAGATCCAAATTTTTATTTCATTCACTGTGAGATGACTGATTTCAAATATTGAACTTCCTTCAGAGGAACAATAAATTACTTTCTGAAGTATGGATTGTGCCAATAATGAATGAGTGAGACATAAATGGAATTCCAACATTTGGGGAACATATCCCTGTGTGCATTTTTTTTTTCTAGAAACAGAGAGAAAAGGACTTTTGTAGCGGTGGTTAAGAATAGTAAGTCTAGTGGTTAATTTGTGTTTTCAAACTACAGAAAAGTATTCTGTGTGCGCTGAAGACATTCCAAAATGTCTGAGAATCCACAGGAAGATGGATGCTCGGGATTTAAAATGTTCCAACAGTAACCCCTCAAGTAGATACGGTGACACCGAAAAGAAGACATAGATCACAAGACTAGAGCATCATTCCACAAAGCACGCGCCCAAAGAGCGCTGTCTTACCCTGTTCTCTGAAACAGCAGTGAGGAAGGAATACCAAATGTTCTCTGACAAAGGCCCTGGTTTTCTCATCACCATGACAGACTACCGGATGGAAACAGCTCAAGGCAGGAAGTATTTATTTTGACCCCCATTTCCTGTGACCTCAGGTCACAGTTCTCAGCTTCACTGTATTGATTCCAGGCCGTGGTGACACGGAAACTCCTCTGCAGTGGCAGAAGCGTGTGGTGTGGTGCAGGAGACTTTTGCTATCATGATGGGCAGGAAGCAGAGACAGCGGAGAGAGGAGGACTTCAGGTCCATATAATCTTCAAAAGCACATATGCAATGACCCATTAACTGTAGCTAGGGCTCAACTCCTAAAGGTTCTAGAACTTTCCAAAATAATGCCACTAGAGGTCTAAGTTTAACATATGAGACTGTGGGTGCAGAGTCCAGGCTAGAAACAAAAGATGAAGGGAGGAGATGAACGAATGTCTATAAAAAATTATTCTCTAAGATCTTTCTCTGGGGTGCCTACCATGCATCATTTCCTTCCACACTGAGGAAAGGGCAGTGTACAACATGCACAGGAGTCAGACCCTTGTAGTAGTTCATTGCTGTGTCCGCTTAGCCAGGAGATAAGGAGGCATATTTCATAACTACAAGCCCTGCCAGACCTCAGCGGAGGGAACCACCATCATAGCCAGCACCATACTCAGTTGACAGTGGAACCCAGAGCATCTGAGCTCAGGTGTATTTATTGATTCAGAACTCCTCGGGTATTCTACTGATAGCACATGCAGATCATTAGCAATGACAAACCCCCCCCACAGAATCCAATACCCATAAACAATACAGGACACCCTAGACCTAGGATAACCCCTCACCCAACAATGCATAAAACAATTATTTTATATATAACTAAAAATAAACTTCCTCAACAGACCCTGCTAGAGCTTATCTTCAATTTTGTGAAGGGGAGCAGTTCTACACCATGTAACCCAGTCCCACATAGCCTACGTGTGGGGTCACAGAGGCACGAAGGTACTAAATAAAACGAAAGTTAAATTCCAGGTCGTCCTTGGCCTACAGATGCATGGGACAGGATTAGCCAATATTCATTGTAGGATCTTAGAAAGTGACACGAGTTTCACAGAAAATGTGTTGGTACCAGGGGACAGGAGCAGTGAGTGAGGGTGGAGACCTTCTGTCAGGTGTAAAGAAGGGGACTGGAGGGATGGCTTAGTGGTTAAGAGCACTGGCCGCTCTTTCAGAAGACATGAGTTTGATTCCCAGCAGCCACGAGCTGGCTCACAACTGCCTGTAACTCCAATTCCAGAGTATCCGACACCCTCTTCTGGCTTCTGAAAACACCAGACATGCATGTACACAGACATAAACACGAACAAAACACCCATATGAATTAAATAAAAATCAGCAAATCTCTTAAAATTATTTTTAAAGATGTCACAAGGGACTATTGAGAGAGTGACATCCAAAATCATACCAGTGCAGAAGGGCAGACACCCTGACAGACAAAGACAAGTTCATCCCTGCAGTAGGGAAAGCACTCTCTCTAAGATGCTCAGCAATGGCCCTGCCGTCTACCTTCCATCATCCAGTGGTCCCTGCCCCTTGTGGTGACATCAGAAAATGCCTCCCAAGAGCCAAACATCATCCTGGCTTGAGGGCTGGTAGACACGGCAAGCAAGAAGAGGCTGAGCTGGAAACATAGCCATGGCTTCTAAGGAGCAGCTGAGCCAGTTTGCCCAGGATAGAGTAAACACAAGGGAGTCTTGGGAGAGAGGCAAGGTTAGCAAGAACAAGGTCTAGTGACTACCGGAAGGTTGGCTTCTTCCCCACACAGAATTCACCAGGAGACTGAGGTCCTTCAGATAAACAGTGCCTGCCATGGTGGCCTCTGGCTCTCTGTTATATTTGGGCTAATCGCACAGAGTTAGGGACAACAGTCAGGGTGCCTGTGCTCATAGCTGCATCTCTGCTGGTCCTCGAGACCATTCATACTTCCCCACCAAAGGCTAGGGTCAGATGGCTCTCTCTCAGCCACACTCTCTAGTTCCTGGTCCTCATCTTCCATCCCCTGTATCAGGTCTAGAGGCAGGGCAAGCAGTCCCCAAGAACAGTACCACTGCAGACCTTTATAGGTTTCTATGGTTCCCATTCACCCCAGGGAGTCAAGACTGGAGTTATACTGCAGCCTTCTAACGCAGAATTCAAGAGTAAGCTGAGGAGGAATGGCGCCTGATAACCCTACAGGGCTCCAGAGTTAGTCCGGCAGTGGGGATGCTGTCCCTGCCTCCTTCCCTCCAGAATGTCTCTCACTCCATCTCAAAAGAAGCCCGCAACAAAGGAACACACTGGGTTTCAAAAATACCCCGTGTTAAATAAAAAGGCTTCAAACCCGTTGCCTAGCTGGAGGCGGTCTGCCATGTTCACAGGCACTAGAAACACCACAGCATCTGTTTGCAGTTTTCAGCCTTCTGAGTTCCTACAGAGGCAGGGGACAAGGCTGCAGTGACTTCGGGATGGAGAGAGGACACAGTGTCTCCATTCTATACCCATAGAATTCTGATCCAAACGTGGCCTTCCACAGCCTGAACGAAGACCGCAAGTCAAACAAGAATGATGATGTCATACAGGCAGTGGCTAGGATACTTGGGAGCCGGGCTAAGGTCTGGGGAATATACTGTGCTCATCTAATGCTCACTAAGGTAAATGCAGGACATGTACTTGATGTTTCTAGACTTTAGAAGGGTGAAGTCATGAACCAGGGTAGATAATGTTATAGTAACGTGAGAAGCCTTGAGGCTGGGAAATGTGGGCGTGGCGGCATTAGCCGGTGAAATGTCTGCTGCAAGCTCACTGCTCAGCTGGTAAAGTGCTAGTGAGGTGAGCAGGAAGATCTGGCTTCAATCCCCGGAACTCACAGAGGAAGCCAGATGGGGAGGGGTTCACAAAGCCCTACCCCTAGCTGAGAAGCTAGCTGATGGCAACTAATGATGGCTAGGGGAGGGAGAGTGTCGGTTTTCAACAGTGATGCGACCCTCAATAGGCTGCACAGTGATGATCCTACACCCTCCATAATTACTGAGTGGACTCACTGAGTTTTAAAAGCAGTACATGTAGTTGAGAGGGAAAGGGGGAGGCGATATGGGAAGAGTTGGAGGGGGTTGATAAAAATCACAGTATATTGGAGGCTAGAGAGATGACTTGGGGGTTAAGAGCACTTGCTTCTCTTGCAGAGGGCCGGGGTTTGGTTCCTAACACCCACATGGTGGCTCACAACTATCTGAAACTCCAGTTCCAAGGGATCTGATGCCTTCTTCTGGCCTCTAAGGGCACCAGGTACACTTGTAGTGCACAGACACATATGCAGGCAAACACTCATAAACTAAATCTTTTTTTAACCCAAAACAAAATACCAAAATCATGCAGCATATACAAACATGTGTGAAACTCTCGAACCATAAGTTAAAAAAAATGCAAACAAATTTATAAAAAATATCAGGCGTGACAACACATGCCTGTAATCCCAGCACTGGGAAGGTGGAGACAGGAGGATTCCTGGCACTCACTGGCCAGCCAGTCTAGCCAACCAGTGAGCTCCAGTTTCAGTGACAGATGCTGTCTCAAAAAATACGATGAAGAGGAAGCCACCTGACTACACCTGTAGTCTCCACATGCATGTGCACACACATGAACACATACACACACACACACACTAGAAAAAAAGGGAATTTGCTCACAGGAATCAGAAAAGTTGGTGATGCAACAGAATGAGAGAGCATGTCCTGTCCCACCTGCACTGGCCCGTGTCAGGAAAGATGGAGTCTATGTACTTTTCCCTTCCTTCCTGCTAAGCACAGTCAATATTGTGGGCTTCCACTTATACAGCAAAGCACAAGAAGGCTCTGGAAGGGGAAATGAGGAGGTGGATAGGCTAGACCGACATTTCAGGATACAGGCAACAACAGGGTACCAACAGGGTAATGAGATTGGTGGGTCTTGCTGTGCTTCAGATCTCCCATACTGAAGAAGTAGCTGACAACAGAATCCCCAGTGGGCTTGGCCAGGCCACTCCCCAAGGGAAGCTGTTCTCTTCAGCCAGGGCATAGGGAAAGGGCCAGCAGAGCAAAACAGCTGTGTGATCAGGGGAGCCTGGGCCAGGAGCCTGAGCTCGCTCTGCTGATCAGGAGATAGGTGCAGTTGAGCCACCCCTGTTAGAGCAATGCACAATGCTTAGCTGGACCTGAGCCCCGCCCCATAACCCTAGCAAGGCTAAGATTAATTCTTCCAGGGGAGATAATAGAGAGAGGAGGGGTGGAGGGACCTAAGTAATAAGGTTAACACTTCTTTTCCATCCCTGGCTGACATAGCAATTGAGGAAGCCTGTTGAGACAAGATTTAGGTAACAACCCAGAGCTTTATATCCCAATGCGAAACTGATGAGGTCGTTACCAAATAAAGTCTTCCTCGTGCTAAGAAAGCACAACTTATCAATGGGAAAAGAGAAGTCAGACCCCCAGAAGTAGATGGCAGACTTATAGAATGATCTAGAGAGGATTAAAGCAGCCAGGTGGAAATGCTGGTAAGTGATTAAAAGCACGTTCGAGGAGGATGACAAGTAGACATGTCAAGTGTAGGCAAGTAGATAGGTAGAACACCAAAAGATGAGCCAGATTTTAGAGCTGGGGGGAGAGGGAAAGGCTGGAAGAAAAGGCTGGGTGCACCGGAGGGCAGGCAAGAAAGGAAAGAGCCTGCCGGGTAACACTGGGCCATAGAAACTAGAAACATAGAAACAGTCTGAACACAGAGAAAGCAGATTTGAATGAAAATAAAGGAAAATGAGCCTTGCAGACACGTTGAGTGCATCACAAAGGATTTAACACTTGCTTTTAGAGTCTCAAAGGGAGGGAGACATACAGTCAAAAAAAAAAAAAAAAAACCAGCAAGAAATAATCACTGAAAATCATCCCCCCCCAACTTTGGTCAGAAAGAAATGGAAATCTGCAGGTTTAAGGCTGAGTTCTCCCCCAAATAGCTGAATCCAAACAACCTCACCCAGAGAAGCAGCCTCAAATTAAAGTTAAAACCTAACACAGAGGGGGAAATTCTAAAAGCACTGAAGGAAAACCAACACCCTGCTGTAGAGAAGAAATGACTTGAAAGAACTACCTTGCTGGAAAATATGGAGGGCAGGAGAAGTTAGCTGAGCATTTTCTTAAGGGCAGAAAGGAAAAACAAAACAGTGGACTAGAAATTCTAGTCATTAAAAACATCCTTGGGAGGTGAAGAAAAAATCAAGCTCTTCACAGAGGAAGCAAAAGCAAGAGAATGGGCTTCCAAGAGGGGAGCACAAAGCACGGACATGTGGGTGTGTTCTGGATGGAAAGACGAAAAGGGAGGAGTGGAAGGAGGGAGAGAAGAAGGAGCAAAAGAAAAATCAACAAATAAAATAATACTTAAAAAATTAAACCTACATGTAACACTAGGTTTCCCTGCAGGGAGGGGAGACACTGAGATAATTATGTCACGATGAGGGAGGGGAGTATGGATGACATGAAGGGAGGTCAGGGGACCGACTTGAACCTTTAAAGCCAGTAGTTGTGATGTTAGTTATACAAAATGAAACTCCTGGAGTAACCACTACCACTACCAAAAAATCTACATCCAACAACATATAGCAGAAAACAAAACAAAACCATAGACGTTAGCCCTCAACATCGGGAATTATAGTCAAGACAAAACACGCCAATTAAAAGCTAGATGGTGGCTGGGCTGGAGAGTTGGCTCAGGGGTTAAGAACACTTACTGCTCTCGGAGCACTGGGTTTCCGTTCCCAGAACCCATATGGCTGCTCACAACCCTCTGTAACTCCAGTTCTAAAGGAAACAATGCTCTCTTCTGGGATCTGCTGGTACTGTACTCACCTGGTGCACATAACAGATATGCAGGCAAAACACTCCTGTATACAGTTATCATAATTAAAAGGACAGACTGGCAGAGGGATCTGCAAACAATGGCCCAATGATATGCTGTCTTGTAAAACTTATTTCAGGTGTAAGTAAGCTGAAAGTCAAGAATAAAAAATGCTGTATGCCAAAGGAATATTAATCAAGAGAAAGTAGACCCTTTCTCAAAATGAAATATAAAAAGAGGGAGTGAGGATATATAGCTCATCCCAGCAGTAGATCACTTTCCTGGCATGCATGAAGCCTAAAATATAATAAAAATAAATAGTAAACACGGGATTCTCTCATTTCCTGGGAAAGAGGGTCTTCTGATAGAGTAATATTCATACAGAAACCTGCACCAAGGTTACTTCATTAGATGAAATACGTAGTCGTTTTCACCAGCCAACATGTTACCCGAGTCAGAGATGAACACAGCGATGGACAGACTGAGATGGGGAAAAGCAGGCGAAGAAGAGTTCACAGAGGGGTTGTCTGCTCGATCCTGCCTGTCCAGTTGCCCCTCCCTTCAGTGAACAGTCACTGAGCCTAGTCTCCAAAGTTCCCAAGTTGATCGACTCAGAGAAAGAGGCTCCATCCTTGCTGAATTCCAACCACCTAGAAAAGTCTGGGACTAGATAGCAACTGAGTGTGTGTGTGTGTGTGTGTGTGTGTGTGTGTGTAGTGGAGATGCACATGTCCATTATCTAAAAGGATAGTGTGTTCAGCTGAGTTATTTTAATACACATGGGAAGCTTTCATAGTGTTGATGGTTAACTAGGATAAAATGTAAGCATAAAAAAAAAAATCTCAGACAGGATTGAGCTGGCTTCATGGCATAGGTCTGCCAGCCCAGCTGTTTGGATGGGCATGTGTGAGTTTGCATATGGAAGCCAGAGAACAACCTTAGCAATCATTCCTCAGGGTAGCAGGACATTTTGAAGAAGTTTTTGTCGTGTGCAGCTTTCCTTATGACTGTATGTCACTTGGACTTCTGGGAACTTTGCTTAGAATATAAAGGAGAGCAGGGGTGGGGTAGCAGTTGGTAGTTGGTGGGTTGGTTTGTTAGTTTAGCTCCCTCTCTCTAAGCTAAAGACAGCCAAAACGGGCTGTGAATATTTCTTCCTTTCTCTTTCAAGGCTTTCTCTTACAAGGGCAACGAAGGTTTCTTTCTTTCTTTCTTTCTATCCTTCCTTTCTCTTTCCTGAGCTAGAGGGTAACATAGCACAGGAGCGATCTGTTACACATCAGGCACTGTCCACCCTCTTTTCTGTTGAGATGGGGTCTCTCACAAGCCTGGAACTTGCCAAGTAGGCTAGCTGCACAGCCACTGAGCTGCAGGGATCCTCCTGTCTCTGCCTTCTCAGCACTAGGGTTTCAAGCATGCACCATCATGTTTGGCTTTTTCACATGGGCTCTAGGGGATTGAACCCAGGTCCTTGTGCTTACTCGCTGCATCATCAGCCCAATCTGCACAGGAATTGCTTATGTAAGTATCTTGAAGTCTCCCCAAAACAGGTGGTACATCTCTAAATGATTCCCCCTCTGCTGTGCCCACACATCTTCCTCTATGAGCCTCCACTTCGGTGAGCGCACAAGCCTAACCCTGTTGGAGTTCTTCCCATAAGTCCAGTGACAGTTCTATTAGGGCTAGAGATGGGGAATGGTGACAGACTGGCTTCCACCCCACCCAAATCTGAAGCCGTGGTTTTGGCAAGCTCTGTGGCTTTGGTGGGCTGCAAAACTCCACTGCATTACCCACCCACCTTATGAGTTAATCCCTCCATTAAGAAAATCACTGCTCCGTGGCCAGCTTTCCACTGATTTCACCAAGTTTGGAGGAAACAGGCAAGCTCAGCTCAGTTGGCATCTTCCTGTCCAAAGACAAGTGGCTTATAAAGCTGCCTCCTGCACCCAGCCAGCCTTGTTCTGCTCCTTGGCCTCTGCTTCTAGAGCATTCCATCATGGGCTCAAAGGTTGGGCTGAGCCATCAGCTGAGGGTAAGGGAGATGATTTATCTTCTCAAGAGAGCAGAAATTGAGGTCAGCCAGGACATGAGGTGGCTAATTAGAAAGGACCCCAGCTGCTGAGGGGAATAACTTCAGAGATACCTGGGGTTTGGATGCAGGCAGCTCCTGGCTTGTACAAGTGTGGCTGCAGGGCTCCTGCTGCCAGGGACAAGCTAGCTGCAACCAGGGCAACAGCCAGACCTTCCCAGCAATCCCCCCACACACAGGGTCACTTCCTTTCCTTCAGGTCATTTGCTCAGGGGAAGAAACTCTGCTTTTGTTATGCAAACTACTCCAACACTGCCAAACTCAGTCCCACTGGGCTCAAGCAATTTAAGAAATTAAAAGATGGGAGTCAAAACAAAGGAGGGGAAGGATCCTGTAACAAAAGAGAACAGCACACAAAACTACTCTTCCCCTCTCATGAATATCCTGAAAATTGCAGGTATGTGCTTCTTCAAGTGTGCGAAGAGGTGAGAACGGTCTCTGGGTGATTTCAATCCCAAGGGTATGATGCTTTCAAACTCATAATAGCAGAGATCTAAGGAAAGGCGGTGCAGGTGTCTATTTTTAAAAGGCTGGCACTTGGATAGGAAAACAACTGGCCTCCAGACCATACTAGTTGTAACACTGAAGATTTTGAAAGCAGGTCCCCAAACAGTAGAAGACCCCACCCCCACACTGAGGGAGAGATCCCAAGCTCAAGCGCACCTGCTGCCAATCACTAAGAACCCTTCCCTCACTCTGAACTCTGTTGGGCCAGGACAGACCCAGGCAGACAACATCTCCTCTTGCACACTTTCGAGCTTCTGTGTGAGATGGAGAAATGCCTCAGGGCTCATTAGAGGGAGCAATGGTGGGCACTACTGGCATGAAACACAAGCTCGAGTGCTTTAAGTGCTCAGCACACACTAGGAACCTTTCCTGTTCAGAGCAGAAAAGAGTCTCAAAAGACAGGAAAAAAAAATCCTTTAAAACATGAAGCATTTCTCAGCAATCCCACTTAAAAGTCCGGGGGTGGCTAACTGACTGGAGGAGGGGTTGGGAGAGAGAGAAAAAATTCTCCTTCTTTTGTTCTATTTTCTTTTCGTTTAGAATTTTTTTTAACTAATTTTTTTTTTTTATTTTTAGAAGAAACCATGCTCTGAAGATAAAGACAAGCTCAGAAGCCACTCAGCTGACACATTATGTTACATCCTTGGTCCTTAGCAGGGAAGGAAGCTGGTTCCACCCAGATACCAGCACGAAGAGGAATGAGAAAGCTGTTTGCCACAAGGCAGAGAATAGGAGGAGGAAAACTCCCTCTGCTTGGCAGAAATGCAGACGGTGACACTCAGGGACCAGCCAGCATCTTGTCACCAGGTGGTTGGACTTTCCCTCCCTCCTGGGAAGGGAAGACTGAAGTCAATGAGCTCATAACCTGTTGCCAACTGATGGATAATTTTGAGTACAAATTACTGCCACCTGGGAGGAGCCCCCCTTTTAATCCAGGTTAATCCCGCTGATGCCATGAACACCCTTTTTCTACCCAACAATATCATTATTTTTGTCCCAAATTGTCACAGAAGGCAGTGCTTCTCGAGTGCATATTTGCTATACTTCTCTTTAGCTTGGTAGAGAAGTCAAGAGAATACTTCTTTGACATCTACTACCAAGGCCCAAGGTTTCTGAACCAGCCAAGATTATCAATCAGACACCAGTTAAAAGTCATAATAGTATGTCACTTCGTGGGTTTCTTGATGAGTTTTGATACGATCGTTGTGATGGTTGACATTGCCATCATGACAAGATCTAAAATCACGAAAGAGTCAAATTCTGGGCATATCTGTAAGAGCGTCTCCAGAGAGGTTTGACTGAGGTGGGAACTGTAGCTGGCACCATCCCACGGGCTTGGGGGCCTGCACTTAGTACAAAGGAGAAAGGGACCTGTGAATCATCGTTCTTCTCTCTCTGCTTCCTGATTGCAGATACAATGTGACCAGCTGCCTCATGCTTCTGCTGCCATGTCTTCCCACCATGCTGGACTGTGTCCCCTGGTACCATAAGCCAGAATAAACCCTCCCTTTCCGAAGTTTCTTATGTCAGGTAACTATTGTAGTTTAGTTTTAACTATGCGTGTGTGTGTGTGTGTGTGTGTGTGTGTGTGCGCGTGTGCCTACACAGATGTGTGTGTGTGCGCGTGTGCATGTGTGTGTGTGTGTGTGTGTTTTCTTGGAGGCCAGAAGAGAGCATCAGATCACCAGGACTGGAGTTACAGGCAGTTGTGAGCTGCCATGTAGGTGCTAGGAGCCAAACTCAGGTCGTGCTAAAGAGCAGCAAGTGCTCTTAACTGATAAACCTTCTCTCCAAAAATGCCTTGTCAGACATTTTATCAGAGTAATACAAGTCACTAATACAGTCACTTTGAAGTTTCACAATTTAGATCAAGTTATTCACATTTCCCCACCCGCCATGGTGGGTTATATTTTTTTCCCCAAAGCGTTCAGCATACACAAATAGTCAGGTCACCAGGAGGTACCATGCAGTCAGGGAGCAGAGACATTGTCAGCCCAGTATCACACTAATGCTAACTGTATGCCCGCTTTGGGATCACACACTGCAACCGGTTCCTTCTGGGGCTGTTAGTGACTATAATGCCACTATCATTAATGACTCTCAGCTGTCTAGCCCAGAACAGCAACTCTTTAGAAAAGTATACACAGAAAGTCTTAACTAATCACCAGTGGGAGATGCTTTCTCCCAGGCAGTAGTTGCAGCCTGTTAATGTACTTACTTCCAAAGCCTGAACCCCATTAAGAAATCTGCCCACAGCAAACTTCCCAACTGCCGACCAGCATCATCATACTGACTTTAATAGCAGTAAGAAGTGTGGCTTCCAATTACACAGGACACAGCCGAGGACAGAGGGGAAGGCAGGGTTCGCTGTGTGTTCATGGGTCCTGTGGCTGCCTGATAAGTGTCCACATCGTACATTCTTCTGGTCCAGATGCACCTTAATGGATACAGAGTTGCTTAGAGCGGGGACAGCATCAGGGAAGCCACAGGACCGATTCACACCTGAGAGCCTTCTAGCATGGCTCCGTGGAAGCAGGACGAGTAGGGGAATCAGTGGACCTCTTCAGAATTCTAAAGAACCTTTGAGAAGAAGATGACAGTGTACACCGGTGGGGGGTGTGTGTGTGTGTGTAGGGGGGTAATGTCTCACAAGGCACAGGAACCTTGTAGGAAGATGACTACTTCCATAACAAATGCAGCAGTTTGACGATTGGGGCCCAAGGCAACACCGATTCTATCACAGAAGGCCAGCCCCACTCCCACCCTCCGCTATGTGTTCTTCTGGAAGGGCTCTTTGCCTTTCCGAGGGATGAGATCTGCTTCTGCCATTTGGGACTAGCTATAGCATAGAGGTTATGTCCTGTGACTTTGCAGACTGTGTCCTCAAGTGAGAATTTGTTGAAACGCTTAAACTGGAGTCTCCTGGTAGGAAACCAGTTGACCTAGCCCACTACGGCATGTGTGCAGGACTACCAATGGAAGCCTCAGGCTTCACAGGCTTCTAGCTCATGGGGACAGACAGGGTAGCAGACAAGGCTTCAGGTTACTGGCTGGTTTCACTACCCAGTCAGGAATCTTCTCACATGGGACTCCAGAGGCCACTGGGCTACAGTGCAGTGACAGCCCCCATCTGTGTCTCTGTCCAGCTCCTGAACCCAACACCCACAGATGAATAACAAAGGAACTTTGGTGGGAGGCAGTACTGTGGTCATTTTGCTCTGTAGAATAGCAGCCGGGACAAGGATCTGGCGATCACATCAAAAAATAGAGGATAGAAAGGCTGCTGAAGAAGTCTTCAGATTTTGGAGAGTATTTGGGAACAATGACTCCAGAATGGTATCAGACAATGAGAAATTGTGGTTTTAGAGGTACAGGATACAGCCATGGTCTGAAGCTGTGCACAGAAATGTCCATCACTGTGTCAAACCACTAACAGGGAAGGATTCCTTTCCAGTGGTCCAAAAGCAGAGGATGGGTGTGGAAGCAAAGTGACAGGCAGCAATAAGAGAGATGACAAAGACAAAGGCACAGAGAGACGGGAATAAGAAAGACAAATAGAGACACAGACAAAAGAGGACCAGAATAGAGACATACACACAGAGATGAGAGAGACAGAGACACAGAGATAGAGATTAGAAACAGGGGAGGGAGAGAGAGAGAGAGAGAGAGAGAGGAGAGAGAGAGAGAGAGGGGGGCACTATGGTAAATGTGCTGCCGTTTATTCAGTCTTGAGAGAGTATCTGTATGCTCTGGTCTCATAGGTTGATGAGTTTATTTGGAGATAAAATGATAGGCAATCAGCTGTATTGATAACACCAGAATTTGTCCAAATGGGCTATTCATTCAATAACAGTAATCAGGTGATGAAAGCTACAGCCAGGGCTCTATCTTTCCACTGAGGGTCATTTGAAAGCAAGCATCCATGCCTACAGGGGCTGGGAAAACAGACCACACACAGACACACACACACAGACACACACACATCACCACTACCACCACACCACACACATACCACATATATATACACCATATACCATAACACATACACACAACATATACCACACCACACACACACGTAACACACACACATAAACACACCACATATACGTCCACCACAAATACCACACATACACCCCACATATCACACACACAGAGACACAGACATACACTATACACACATCACACATGTATCTCACATATACCCACACATCTATCTATCTATTTTACACACACACACACACACACACACACACACACACTTTCCTCAGGTCTGAGGTTCTCATGAGCAAGTAGAAAGAGCAGTGTTTCCTTACTACACACAAGGTCAAGACACAAGACAGGGAGTGCACAGCTGTGTAGGGACCTGGGGGGGATCGGGTTAGCATTCAGACATCCCGACCTCCTAACCCTTCTCTACTTCCTTCTCCTCTATCACTGAGGACAAAGCTGCTGATACAGCAGCCATACCGAAGCCACGATTTCCTGGCTTTAATCATCTTTCTGAAGAAAGTACATCAGGAAGGGCCTCCCAGGTGCCAGTGTGAAGGTCAGCCAGATAATGATAAAAAGCTCCACACACATCATAAAATTCCTAAGAGGACAGATTTCCAGCATTCTTCTCCAGGCTCCCTAATAAGCTAATAGATGGCCTGCCCGGCCGCACCTCCATGGCCTATTTGTTGGACTGGTGATGGAGAAGTTCTGATACTCATGATGACAGGTGGCCAACCACAGACTAATGGGCTGGCTGGCGTTCAGACAACGCCTGTGCAGTTGTCCTGGTCTGCAACAACTATGGCTGTGCTCTGCCCTAAATAGCAAACAAACAGCAGCCAACAAAGTTCTTCTGGGTCAAGAATTTGCAAACTTCTCCTGCAGTGGGTGGATGGTGAATGCCAAGGCTCTTCAGATAACCACATGGCACCTGTCTGAGCCACTCAGTTTCACTGTGGGTCAGCCAGAACAGCCGGAAGACTCTTCTGATAAAACTTTACTGACAAAACAGGAAGTTGACTGTGTCTGCTCAGAGTTCCTGTTCTAGCAGTACTGGCTTCCAGCATCTGCAAGGGCTGTTTCCTGTGAAACATGCATGGTGTTAGTGCCTGTTTGTGGTGTGAGATAACACTTTTCTTTTTATTGTTTATCCTGCAACACTCACCTTTTCAGAGAGTGAGAATCAGGCACACATCACCCAAGGCAAGGTGAGTGTTACAACAAGAATAAACATCAGAGATACTGCTAGTTTTTGTTTTTTGTTTTTAAAGTGTAACTTCTGGGAATTTGAGGGAAATAGACTTTTTTATATTTATTTATGTGTATGCATGTGCCTGTGTGTGTTTATCTGTACCATGTGAATACAGGTCCCCGTGGAGGCCAGAAGAGGGCGTTAGATCCCCTGGACCCGGAGTCGTGGGTGGTCGTGAGTACTGTGGATTGAACCCAGTCCTCTGCAAGAGTAGCCAGTGCTCTAAATTGCTGAGCCATCTCTCTGACATAGCTTTAGGAACTTTTCTAAGTGACAAATTCAGATGCAGCAGCCATGGTGGTGGCTGTTGAGAGAGGGTATGAGGGTTCCTGAACCTTCACTGGTCAGGGTGGTTTGGATCAGGTGACCTGTAAGGCCTGGAGAAAGTCAGGAGAAAGGGCTTCCTCTCTAGGCTGCCTGACAAGAGCAAAGATGGAGACACCATGTCTGGGAGTCTGTGAAGTGGTGGGAACAGGAGTCTGTTTCCATCTTCGGAGCTGAACTAGAGAATCGTTCACAAGACAGAGACGGCAAGGCACCCAGCGAAGGACCCAAACAGTCAGACCTCAAGCTGGGACTTTGTACAGACAGACAACCCAGAGTGGGCGCTCTAGGCAAGTGTGTTCACCCACCTGTCCCCTGTGATTTAGTTTTGTCATACGACACAAAAATAAAAATTGGTCTGGAAAAGTATTGCAAAAGTAACGTGCACCTGTTTTGTTGTTGTTTCGGAAGGGTGCATGTCTATTCTATACTCTTAGGAGTAGCAAGACTTTCCAGTCGCTTTTGCAGTCAGCTCTCCTGCTGCCAATGGAAGGCTACCTCCTGCCCCTGGACATTTCCTCCTCCTTTCTCTCCTCTCCTCCCACATGCTGAATCTGTCCCACTGAGCCCCACTCCTACACCTTCAGGCTCAAAAGACCCTGACTCCGTTTTTGGTGGAAACAACAGTAGGAATCCATGTCTCCAGGTCCCCCCTTTGATCACACCTGGCCAGCGCTTGTACTCTATACAGAGTTGCCAACTCCAGACGCCACACCGACTTCTAGACTCTTAGGTTTTGAGTTGCAAACTGAGGTATGGTTTCTGGAATAAAGGTGAGTTCTTGGCTCTTTCTCTCTTTCCAGACTATTCACGGGTCCCATAGATGAAAGAGAAAAAGGATGAGGAGGAGGAGGAAAGAAGAGGAGGAAGAGACGTATGAGGAGAAGGAGAAGGAGGAGGAGGAAGAGAGGAGGAGAATGAAGAGGAAGAAGAAAGGCGGGAAAAACAAATCAGTCCATCCATCGCCTTTGAGTCTCAGCCAGTGGTTGGGAAGATACTTGTCTCCTCTTTGCTGGTCTGACTCCTTGTGGTGGGAACTAGTAGCTGTGAGCATCTGTATCCATCAGCTTTAGTGAGGCAATGCTACACTAATAAACAGTCCCCCCACTGATACAAATCTCAATCTCGCCATAGGACATGCCTCTCCCTAGTCAGCTGCAGGTCTCTGGGGGTTTCCTCTCTGAGATTCAGACTAAGGGACCTGCTGAAGAGTGAAGAAAACATGACAGAGCCACAGGACAGCCTCAGAATGTCTCCTGACATAGGCATACTCTTCCAGGAGTTCACTGGCTGAAGAAAGTCACATGACCATGCTTGCCATGGCAGGGCAGGGATGGAAGATCTTCCCATGAGCAATGGAAGAGAACATTTGGGGGGGGGGGTATGGTGTTGTGTTCTGTTAAAAATATTGATTTTTGACTGCAAATTCCTGTTCTAAGTAGATTTCACACTCTGAAAATCTCCAGGAATAAATAATCTTAACAATTAATTACTCATTTTCATCTCACCAGGCTAGATGAGGTTCTCAGGAGTACAGAGCAGAAAGGTCCTCGTAACACATATATGGGTCTACACCACAGTTGGGGTGCTGAGATAAGACCCTCAAAGCATTAGTCATCTCCCCTTCACATACAGTATATGAGTTACAACTTTTTAAGATTTATTTTTATTGAAGAAAAATTATAATAAGTTTTTTAAAAAAGACTTATTTTATTTAAATGTGTGCAGTGCCCACAGAGGCCAGAAGAGGGCATCAGATCCCCATGGAGCTGGAGTTAACAGGCAATCTGTTGTGGGCTGCTTGATGTGGGTGCTGGGAACTGAACTCGGGTCCTCTACAAGAGCCGCAAACCCTCTTAGCCACTGAGCCATCCCTCTGGCCTCTGCCCTGCTAATCAAAATGCCTCTTTCCTTCTGGCCCAGATGCTCCCACTCTGGCTTCAGTTCACAGAAAATCTTCAGAGGAAGACAGCCCAGAAAACGAGCAATGCGGCTTTCTCGGTGTGTTTTGCTTATTTCTCAGAATTAGCCAACCATAGATGCTGCACCATAGATGATAATTCACAAGAGATAAATTGTCACTTTTCATAATTCAGAGGCCAGAGTGATTGCACCACTTCTCCAAAAGATGAATCTGCCAGCCGTTAGGAAAGCCTAACAGCATTTGACAGATGCACTGGAAATGCCACAGACCAGGGAGCCATTTGTCACTGCTGGCATTTGACTGTCAGAGTCTGGGGGTTCTGTCAGGCCTAAGCATTTTGCCTCTGATTAAAAACAATTAAATGCAGAGTGCTGTGTTGGAAGTACAGGTTGCTTTAGAAAACATGTCGCCAGCTTCTCCAAAACCCTATAGGTAGGCACCCATGGGCATAACAGGGAGGCGCTTCCTGTGTGGGCTGCTCCCATTAGTAGCATCAATCTGGAAATTCTTAGTAAGGATTTAACTCTGGGTCAGCAGTTCTCAACCTGTGGGCTGTGATATGACCCCTGTGGGGACCCTTTCACAGGGTCACCTAAGACCATCTGCATATCAGATATTCACATTATGATTCATCACAGTAGAAAAATAGAGTTATAAAGTAGCAACAAAGATAATTTTATGGTTTGGGGTCACCACAGCATGAGGAACTGCATTAAAGGGTCACAGCATTAGGAAGGTTGAGAACCACTGTGCTAGAGGTCAAGTCAGACAGACTTTATAACCAATGACCAAAGCACCCAGAGAAGGCTCCAGTACAGATAAGAGTCTACTCCTAGGTTCCAGGGCTGGAGCATACCCTAAAAGATCTTCACAGAGACTCAGAACATTGTTCTGGGAGGAGGAAGGAGTGAGGGTCACAAGAGATCACACAGTAGAAGCTGGCTGAAGCTCCAGGGCATCGATAGCCGGGGTCACCTTTTCCTTCTTTCTGTGACCCTACAGACCCCAGCCAGCACTATCTGCTCATTTCAGAGATCGAGGGTCTGAAAGGTATGGAGACTCCAGTCACGTATATGGATGTCCTCACTGTAGGAGACTGACCATCTAATGACAGTAGGGCAGACACAAGTAAAAGGGTGAGGGTAGGAGCTCATCATTTCCCTCACTGTCATCATTGCTGTTACCAACATCACCACCACCACCACCTCCATAATCACCATCACCACCATCACCACCACCACCATAATCACCATCACCATCACCATCACCACCATCACCATCATCACCATCACCACCATCATCACCACCACCACCATCATCACCATCACCACTACCACCATCATCACCATCACCATCATCACCACCACCACCATCATCACCATCACCACCATCACCACCATCACCACCATCACCACCATAATCACCACCACCATCACCACCATCACCATCATCAACACCACCATCATCCACCATCACAATCATCATCACCAACATCACATCACTATAAGCAGGATCATCATCTCATCATTGCCATGACTACCATTACCATTATCATCACATCATCACCACCACTTATCACCATTATCATCACATCAACACCCATTACCAGTACTGTCATCATCACCATCCCATTTACCACCACCATCAACATCGCAATCACCATTATTGCCACCATTATTGAGGCAGAGAAGGGGAAACACAACCCAGTTTTTTCTCACAAATGTCATTTCTGCCATACGTAGTCACTGAGTTTCATCGCCCTCGAGTGTGCAGAGACCAAGTGAAGCTCACAGACATTTAATTTCTCTACACAGTCGGGCCATTCCATTTCTCCATGTTGTAATACTTTCAAACTGACCTATTTCACACAAAGCCCTACCTTCACCTGAAGCTAGAGTGATGCGTATTTCTGGACTCTACCACTTGACAACAGTTCCGAGTGTCTCCCTCTGAACATGGCCTCTCTCTAGCTCACCACAGTCCTCATGAGTCCCTGTTGCCCGAGTGCCAATGGTTTAAATAAGCCACACCACCAGACTCTTTCTTGTTGGTTTAAGGGTTTGCTTTTCTAGTGCTATTTGATTTAGATTTTTCCTAATTTGCCAATTTTTCACTTGAATGGGGGTCGGTGCGATGAATACTAATAACATGAGGACTTTAATAAGATCCCAACTCAATCACCCCAAACACCTAAAGAATATATTTTTAATAGAACAACATTCAGAATTCAAGGTTTATGTTCTGTACCTCCCAGGAACAGAAATCTTTATCCATGTACACCGAAGTTACAATGTTTAATGTATATTATTCAATAATGGTACAGGAGTCACTGAGGATCTATGTGATATGGAAATTATGCAATGGGTATCCTGTGTGCCTAAAGCAGGAACTGTCTTTGCAGATTAGGCACATCAATCTGACTAAAGATAGGAACATTAAAAACTAACGATAATCTAGAGAAAATCTTAAATTTCAAAAGAAATAAGACTGAGTTGTCCACATATAAGTATTTCCTCCAGATCAATAAGGGGAGAAATGAAAAAGCTGGACATGGCTGTGCTACCATGGTGATTCAAGTAGAGATCCCAGGACTGCACCTTTGTGGTTCTTGTAGGTGCTTGTGTCCCCGCATGGGAATTGGCCACAGCTTTCTATAGGACATGGAGAAGATCAAGTTATTTTTCTTGCCGGGACACTTCGGACTTTCGGCTTCTCCTTGTAATGGTTGATCTCAAAGATGGAGAGCTATCATCTCTGGACTACTGAGAAGTCTGCTGTCAGAGCTAGAGTCTAGAATTGCAAGTCTTAACCAAACTGTTGGTCACTGGTAATATGTGGCAGCTGAGTTAACTCAGTTCCTTGACTGTAAGTACTGGCTGATTCTATACTGCAAATATAATGTCTGGATCCAGTAGATGGAGACCAACTAGCCAGCTATAACTGGGGAATAAAACAGAGCTGGGAAGGATGTCAAGACTGACCAGCATTGAATGACAGGGACCAGGAAGCTGATAGAATGGCCCCAAGAGCCTCCAACCAAAACAGCCGACCTAAGCAGAGACACACAGATTAGTCTCTCTTGACTCCCTGTCAAGAGAAATCAATGTCAACAGCCTGGCTGTTGCTCAGGGCACTTTGTGTATATATAGCTCATTTCTTCCTCGTCACTGTGAACCCATTTCCAGATAAAGAGTCAGGCTGAGCGAGAAAGTAGTAGCAGGAAGCAGCTAGAAGTAGAACTTGAAGTGGAGTCTACCTAATTGCAGAGCCTCGAGATATATGCTATTTTTCAGAACCTGCCAGACTCAACCACCATATTTTCCCAAGCCACCAATGACACCTCCCACCACACATTGCCGAGAGCCATCAGATGAAGGTCTTGTGGTGGCACATCACACTCAATACCAATGTGTCAGCAAAGAACGCTTTCCTCTGCATGTGTGGTCGAAGATGAAGTTCACAGACATAGCCTCCGTTCGTTGCACGTGCTCTTCTGACTTCATGCTAATCTCGGTGTAACCTACAACCCAGAAATCCTAGTGTGAACCTTGACCTTATGGTCACATCAGAGCCAAATGCAAATGTAGGATTTCCAGGTGTGTGGCCTCCATGAAGGTGGGATCCAAGCTCTTTCCCTGTGAAACTCTGGGCATTTAGAGTGTGCAATGAGAATAGGGAGGGGGACAATGTGTAAAATGCTTTTAAGAGAGGAACCTGGAATGGATGATGTCACTTCTGCCAAATCTCATTGGTCAAGACTTGGCCTATGAGATCCCTGAATTGGAGACTGGAAACAAAGAAGTCCATGGACACCCTATAACCCCACAGTGAGCCTCACAGAGGAAGATGGGTCTGAGGGTTTGATCCCTGAATCTCAACTTATAAAGGATGGGGAAGTGTCTTCTCAAAGATTCTAACTTGAGAATATACATCAAAATGACCTAGGAAGCCCTGTCAATACCTAGATCCCAGCATACTAACCCCAAATCAACAAATTAAAGCCACAGAGATGGACGGCTGGGAAGTCTGATTCAACATGGTGTTCCAACCCTTCTCAGGCAGAGCTGGAGTTGAGAGCCTCGAACTGTATGATTCTCAAGCTTTCTTCCATGGTTGTGTGTTTCCCCTTTATAAACCGAAGGTTGAAAAATCCAACTAGAGATTCACATCTGAGATGTGTATAGGTGCATGAGTTCACATGTGTGTGCGTGTTTGTATGTACATCCATGCATACATGCACGTAAAGGCCGGTGGTAAACTTCAGGTCCCAGCCATCTCATCTTTTGAGGCAGAGTCTCTCATTTGTCTGTAGCTCACCAGTCTGGCTCCACCCATCTCTGCTCCCCCAGCACCAGCATTACCAGCGTGTACCCCCACACCCTGCTTTTTAACTTGAGTGCTGGGAATCAGACTCAAGTCCTCATGCTTGCGTGGCAAGGTACTTTACCAACTGAACCAGCTCTGCTGGCCCTGAGATTTGTAAGTAATCACTCTGCCCCAGTCCTTGGGTGATTAAGGTGGCTCGTAAGATCTCTTGTTCTTATCTGGTAAAACTTCAGTGAAGACCCCATAGCATGTCCTTCTCAAATGGCTATTCCCCCAACCTCATCCTGCTTTCATAGTCTTCTTGACTCGCTCAGCCCTGTCCAGTGTCTCTGGATGAGGATGCTTAACTGGACACCCACATCTTACCCCTACATCGCCCAGGGAACCCTGAGGAAATCTGCATCTTCCATCCCTCCCAGTGGCTCCACTCCTGTCTATACCCATTTCCCTCACTACATCTAAAGGATCGAAACACCAATGGCATCTGGTCCTGTAAAAGCCGAGCAGCGCTCTCCTCTTATGAAGGTTCATAAAACTATACTTAACTTGACAGATAGCTGCCATTAAATGGATCAAAGTGGTTGTGCTGAGTCAGAGGGAAATTGTGGCTTTGGTATCGACCCAAAAGTTTCTTCTTTTTCTCTAAAGAAGTTGGCCTATCCTCTTTTTCCCTTCGCTAGTTGAACAAAAATCTGGAGAGGAAGCTGTGCAGGAGGGAAGGTGAGGGTCAGAAGGCAGAAATGCATTCAAAGAGGTCACCCTTCCCTGGGTCCTAGGAAATTCCTCTGTGAGTAATTCCACCTGAGGCCAGAGGCCAGAGGAAGACTTTAAAATAGCTCAGTACTAGTGCAGTGACCAGAAGCCACAGAACCCCACCCCTAAGCTTATCATGGCTGTTGGACAAGGTTTTAACATAGCACATGAAGGCCCCAAGGTGGCCCACGAGAAGCCACTCCCCGAACAAGTGGAAGCTTACCTACCAAGGATGCTTTCAATGGCAAGGAATAGCCCCAAAGAAAACTGATGGAAGAAGTAAAAACGAAAGGTATGGAGTATGTCCTAGACAGACCACGGGGTAGCTGCTTTCTCTGGCTAAGCCACAGCCTGCCACATCCCAGTGCCTCCTGCCCTCCATAGCTTTCAGCTTCACATCAGTTGCTTTCCTTGTCCATGTGACCAAATACCTGACAAAAGTGAATTGAGGACAGAGAGTTTCATCTGGGGACAGTTCATCATGGCAGGGGAAACTTATAGGGGCAGGAGCACAAGGCAGCTGATCACATTGGGTCACCAGCCAAGAAGCAAAGGGGGATGAAACCTGGTGCTCAGCTCACTTTCATTTATTCAGTCCAGGACACCAGCCTAGGGAATGGTGCCACCCACAGCTAAGGTGGCTTCAACTAACCCAATCTAAAAACGCCTTCATGCACATGCCCAGAGGTATGTCTCCTAAGTGAGACTAGATCTTGTCAGACTGGCAATCAAGATTAACTATCTCAGCCCATCATCCTAGGGAGGCAACCATCTCTTCATGTTGAAGTCGTTATAGTCACAGATGTTGGCTATAGTTAAGAAACAACCCCAGAACTCCAACACTACAATGTACCATCATCAGAAGTTGGAACCGGGCTTTCCTTGCTTTCTCCTATGGAGAAAGACTATGCCTCCTGGAATCTACTGTCATTTTCAGCATTTGCCAAATGTCTGTCTTACAAGAGACAGGAGAACAAGACTGGGTAGCTGAGTGACTCTTGGGGGCGCCACAGCCACTGCCCATCCTAGAGATTTTTGTTTTAATAGAAGACTTTTTTTTTTTGTCTTCTAGCAGAATCAAACAACACATAAATATTTGATTAATATCATTAAATATTAACATCCATAGTATGTTGATGAAGCTTCTTAATTTATGTTATAAGTAGAGTCCAGGAGTCATACTTTTTTCTCGTATGCATAAAAGTTTGGTTGAGAGACAGACATCAGAGAACCATCTGAATGTGTTGTAGAGAACTCAGCAGATACAATATGGAGGGAAAGTCTCTGGGCTCCAGGAGGGATTGCTAGTACTCACACAGAGACCAAGTGATGAGCTGCCCTGTGGTAGTTGTCTAGAAACAGCAACTATTAGTAACAAGGAGCAGAGGAAGTACATAAACGAAGCCACACAGTTTCCCTTTGCTCATCTAGATTTATATTCTTTACCCTCCTTTGCCTAACTGAGTTTGGATCTGGAGCGTGCCCAGAGGCTCCTGTGGTGGAGTCTGGATTCCCAGGTGGCAGTGCTCTTGAAAGTTGATGGAACCATTAGGGAGTAGGAAGAGGTAGGCCAATGGGATGTGCCCCTGAAGGGGATGCAGTCACATAGCCGGATAACTCAGAATCCTTTGTGCTCTGGCTTCTGGATGAGTTTGGCCAATGAAAGGGACCAGAGTGAGATTGTCATGTGGGAGCAAAGAAAATCTGGGGTTTCCTCTCACTAGGGCCTGCTTCCAAGCTGTGATTTCTGCAGGTAGCACATATACTACAGTTCAAAGTCTTCAGTTCAAAGGACTCCAGTGGCATGTTCCCCTACTCCAGGCCCTCTGGCCCACAGGGTAAGGACTGCGGTGCTTCACTCGCTGATCTCGGTGGTACCTGTCTGTCCTGCTGTCTGTCACTAACTTACTTGCTCCTCTGGAAATGGTCTCCCCAGCTGTGATGGTTTAAATAAAAACGGCCTCCATAGGCTCATATATTTGAATGCTTAGTCACTAGGGAATGGCGCTATATAAAAGGATTAGAAGGATTGGGAGGTGGGATCTTAATGGAGGAAATGTGTCACTGGGGGTGGGCTTTGAGGTTTCGAAACCCTACGCCAGCACCAGAGTTTCTCTCTTTCTGCCTGTGGATCAGGATGTCGCTCTCAGCTACAGTTCCAGTACCACGTGTGCCGTGATGAGAATGGACTAAGCTTCTGAAACTTCAAGCAAACCCCTAGTAAAATGCTTTCTTTCATAAGAGTTTCCTTGCTTATGGTGTCTCTTCACAGCAAAAGAACTGTTACTAAGATACCAGCTCTCTGTCGTCAGCCTTTGACAGGTGAAATCTGCTTTCTTGTGCATCCCAGGCACTGGTTACATTCTCCTGTATGCTGTGAGATCAGGAGATTCTCTAGGTCCTAGCATCTCATTTTGCTGTCATGCTCACGTCTTGCCTGCCTCCTTTAAGCCACATGCAGGAATGTAGGGCCTTGCTTACAAAGTGCTGTGTAGCTACATACCTCTCTGTATGTGGATAGTGCCAGCCATACCTGCACCAAAGGAAGCTCATCATATTCTATGAAGACAGTTGGGCCAAATGTTACCAGGGCCTGCGGTATCACATTAGTAGTTACTCTGCCTCCTGGGCTCCATGCATCTGATGGTGATCCACACAATGACCTTTTTCTTAAACAAACCATGAAGATACTAGACTACAGCCACTAAGGAAAAATCCCTGAAGCCTGCACATTTCACTGTGCAAGACCAGTCCAGATCACCCTAAGGTCCAGGTACTAAGGTCCATGACAGAGGGCCAGAGGAAGCTCACCTTGGCTTCCCTGGAAAGAGTGCTAAGCTGCCTATAAATGGGTGCCATCTGGACCATAACCAGTGTCTTTCTGGGGGCCACTCAGAAGTGAAAAACTCACAATCTCAAGCAATGATTCTAAAGATGCCTTACATGGAAAATGTTCTCGCCATTCAGGAACTCAACCCTGTAACAGCCAGAGTCCTTTGCCCCGCACTCCTGAGCTTTCAGCTCAGCACAAGAGTTCTGAAGACATGGCTGAAAAGACCCTTCTGAGAGATTTTTTAGTTCCAGTTGCTAAAGCCTAGCTATGCACCACTCTGCTGAGGTCTCTATTGAGAACGAGGTCAAACGATGACCAAGAGTTACACCTTTCCCACTCCCAATCCCTATTCCCACCCCCACCATACCCCCATCCCCATGCTGACACTGGCTATCTCTGCATAATTACTAAGGATGCTCCTGGGCCTATCTGCAGGAGCACCTATTATTCCTGGATTCCCTATGGGAAGTATGCCCCTGAACTGTTGGTGTAGCCTGCAAGGAGAAGTCCTTGGCTCCAGACATGAGCGCACAGATGAGACAGGGTCTATCACTGTCCGGGAACTTGCCGAACAGGCTAGTTTGGGTGGCCAGTGAGCCCCAGAGATTCTCCTGTCTTTGCATGCCCAGTGCTGCCATTATAAGTACATACCACAGTGCCTGGATTATTATTTTTTTTTTTAAACAGGATTCTACGCAGGTTCCTATGTTTGCAAGGCACGCACTTTAAATACTGAGCCATTTCCCAGCCCCGACATGGTAATATCTTATGAAAAGGTTCCCTGTCCTGAGCCAACAGAAAGAGTTGTCTAAGAGGACCAGTGCAGGGCTAGACAGATGGTTTAGAGGCTAAGAACACTGGCTGCTCTTCCAGAGAACCAATACCCACACAGCCAGCTCCTGGGGATCTGCTGCTCTCTCCTGGCCTCTGACAGCACTGCATGCATGTGGTGTGCAAACATACATGTAGCCAAAACAACAATACACATAAAATTAATAATAATAAAACTCAAAAGAGAACCAGAAACAGTGACCCTCTATCATCGACTCCTAGCCCTTAGGATGTGGGTGCTATTTAATCCAGCCCATATTTTTCTAGAATAGTCAGACCAGGGCCACCTTAAATTTGAAACTCACCACATGACAACACACAAAAGGATGGATTCAGAATCAGGTGCCCCATCCTGGAGGTACATACATGGGTCTACCCAAGTCTCATCCTGTGCAGCCACCCCACCCCATGACTCACAGGGACCCTGGAACTCACTCTACTTCAGAGGCCATTCAGCCCACCCTGTACTCACTAGACCACGAAGTCTGACCACAGGGGCCTATCATCAGGCTAGGGGAGAAGCCCACAGAGCCCCAGACAGAGTCTGTGGTCTGAAACACTAGCCCTCAGGTCCCTCCTCTGCACGCAATGCTTCCATAACTTGGCAGCACTTGCCGTCCGCAGGCAGCCCAATCAGGGCCCTTTCTTGGAGAAGAATGCTTCATTTTCTCCCTTTTGTGAAGGGGGGAGTGTCTCCCGTAGCCTCCCTCGCAGCCAAGCACCTCATCAGAATCTAACTTCCTGCATCTGCGTGTGATAAATAGGGACGCTCTGCAGAGAAAGGGCTCCCAGACAGTCCTCTGCCTCCCCCGAAAGCTTAGAGCCAGCCAGCAACTTCCCAGCCAAACGGAAGAGGGAGAAAAGCTGCTGCGAGGGTCATGAGGATCTCGCGCTAGAACTGGACCCCACCAGGCTGCGGGAAGAAGCAGATGCTTACTAGCAGCCAGTGATGAGAGAGGGAGAAGAGGCAGATGTCTGGCTCTGGACACCATTGGGAAGGACGAGAACACCTCTGTAGGCATCTCTCTACTCCATAGTGCCAAGACCAAATTCAGTGAAGCTCCACCCCACAACCCCTACCCATCACTCCCTCCACACACCCCTACCCCTTACACACTTACACACACACTTACACACACACACACACACACACACACACATACAGTCTCCATTGTACATCTCCAACACAACCCCTACACCCAAGACTACAGAAGCACGAAGAAGAAGGGCCAGAAATACCGTAAGAGGCAGAGGACCAGGACATCTGTTGAAGATAATGTCTTCTAGACAGGACACGGAAGCTGCTTGCATGGGATCCCGACAACGCAGTCCCCTAAATAAGACCTACGCGGTGACACCACATGCCAGTGAACGTGCCAGTGTGGGTGGGGAGTCTCACAAGGCCCCACCTCTAGATGAAGATCTGGGCAATTAATGGCTGCTGAGAGGGGAAGAATCAGGCTTCTTCAGGGACTCCTGATGGGTTATCAATCCCAAGTGGTCAGCCCTAAACATACGTACATATGAGCAACAGTAAACGAACTCAGTAGATTGAATTTACACACTCAAATGTGTACAATGATTAAAGAAGAATAGAAGATAGTTCATTCCACATCAATTGATCTTATGGAGATAATCCTGACAGAACGCCTTCTAGGCCCATGTTCCTTCCAGGTGATTCTATACATCATCGAGTTGACGGTTGAGATTAACCACCACTCTTAAGAAAGAGAAAGCACTATTTTCTTTTCTTAGTGATCTTTTTTTGTGACAGCACTTAAAGCATACCAAACAAAACATGTCATTTGACGTTCTCATTCCAAACCTCCTCCAGGTGGTAAGAGTGGCTCTGTTGAAAGCAAACATGACCCTGAACTCATAGCTCAGCATCCTCAAGCACCAGAGTTACTAAAAGGAACCCACTAACTCCACATCCCTCAGGGTCTCCATGGAGACAGGGTTCCTCTGCATATGGGTGTACAAGAAGGGAAGAGATGGAACATAATGATCAGAGGACCAACAGATATAGGTACAGCATTACTAGCTTGTAGATAGATGGGCTGATGGGTAGACAGACACAGATAATTAACAGATTGTAGATAGACTGATAGATTGATACAGATAGGTAGATGTGTAATTAGCTGAAGAGTGACAGGCAGATGGATAGATAATTGGTATGTTCATGAGGATGGTATGCAGTGAAGCTCCTTTGGAAAAGCCACATCTGTGTTAGAGATTCTATATGGCTGACTGGCTGAGTAGAACTTCATTGATTGTGGAGAGTTTAGAATGCTGCAGATCCAGGGCCAAATTATCTTGGGCTATCTTTTGTTCCCTTAATCACCATTCATTGTCCACCTCTGTACCTGGCTGTCCTAGTCAGCTTTAATAATCAACTTGACACAGCCTAGAGTCATCAAAGCCTCGATTGAAGAATTGTCTAAGTCATCTTGGCCTATGAGAGTGTCTGTAAGGAATTCTCTTGATCATTAATCGATGCAGGGGGACTCAGCCCACTGTGAGTGGCACCATGCCTTAGGCAGGTATCCTGAGAACTGTAAGAAAGCAAACTGAGATGAGCTAGTGAGTGTGTGAGTCAGCAAGCAGCATCCCTCCATGGTTTCTGCTTTCAGGTTCCTGCCCCCACTTTCTGCGGTGATGGACTATGACCCGGAAGCATAAGAAAAATAGATACTTTCCTCCCTTGAGTTGCTTTTGGTCAGAGTGATTTATCACAACAACAGGGAGAAAAAAACTAGGACACTGATCCAACATCCTTCAACTGTCATGTGGAACCTTTGGGATGGACTAACAGATGGCACACTTCCACCACTCGAAATGTAATGATGTCCTCGAATAACATCTGACACCTACAGAAGAGATTTCCCCACTTGCCTATAACCTGCCTCCCTGGTTACTTGGTCGGTATATTTGAAAAATGCCATGATTTATGACTTCTTTTTGTTCCGTAACTATAAAAAAATTCCTCCTTGGGATGAGTTATTTGGGGCTGAATCTGTGATCCTAGATCATAGTCACTTATATTTGGCTTAAGAATAAACTAGCTCCGTGGGAAGAGAACTGTCATTTATGTTGATAATGGATGCATAGATAGATATGTAGATAGATAGACAGATAGACAGACAGACAGACAGATAGGGGGGAGATGGGGACAGGGAATGGAGGGGAGAGGGAAGAGAGACATTAAGTACACCTCTGATGCCCTGGAGCTGCCTTTCTAGCTTCAGGCTCACAGTCTGTGGCGTGACCCGCAGGCTGGAAGCTCAGGGAAGCATTCCATATTGCATTCAGGAAGCAGAATTCTTTCTCTGGGCAATGTCAATTTTAGTCCTTAAGGATTCAACTGACTGGATAAGGCCCACCATGTCACGGAGGGTCATTTACTTAGCGAATGGACTGAAATGGGATTCACACCTCCATATAGACACCCTCACATACGGACTAGCATTTGTCTGAATGCTTCCTTACATTGCAGGCTGATACATCGAATGCACCAACACCTTACAGGCCAATCCTGGCTCCTTTAACTGGGTGCAGGATAAGCTACATAAAAAATCAGTAAGCTGAGGGCTCTGACATCTTCAGTGTGGGGCAAAAGAGGGGGGGGGGGGGGAGGCAACTGAAGACAAAGCATGAGGCACAGCCTGAGTGACTGGTCTTCCATGAGGAGCTCTCAAGTCAGACACAGGATGGATTCATCCCTGAGAAAACCCAGTACCTGGGAGTCAGCCTCAGTATTCTGAAATACACTGCCCAGTAGTGTCTTGAAGGACACAGACAAAGTTGGGTCAAAAGCAAAGGTGCTTTGTTAAGAGGCTGGGGACGGAGCTCAGCGCTGCATGCAGAAACTGTAATACAATGCTGCCCTCTTGTGGCACTGAGGAGCGTTGCAGCTGCAAGGTTTTGTGGCAAGGAAACGTTTCGTTCAACAGCCATCAATCTACGTATGCTAGACCTCTGTGAGTAGCTGCCTGGGTGGGACATCTAAGAATGATGCCACGCATTATAATTATGCTGGCTCTTCTGATAAACTAAGACAACACTTGATAGGTGTTCTATGTTGTGACGTGTTCAAAATTTACTAGGGCTAAAAATGGAAAATATCATGAAAATATCCTGGGAAACCACAGGTCAGACACCACGTTCCCATCAAAATTCCATGGCCAAAAGCATTTCCATTATCACCGTTGCATTAGTCAGGGACCTCTAGAGGAACAGAACTGATGGAATGAATCCATCTATATTAAAAGAAGGATTTATTAGCGTGGCTTACGGGCTGTCTTCCACTAGTTCAACAACGGCTGCCTCCCAAAGGAAAGGCCAAGAATCCAATAGTTGTTCAGTCCTTGAGGCTGGATGTCGGAATCCTGAAGAAGTAGGTTCTAAGGCCAGTGAAGGAATTCCTCAGCAGCGGGGTGGATGAACTTGCCAGACAGAATGAGGAGAAACAGGCAGAAAAGCAAAAGTAGCCTTCTTCTGTGTCCTTTATACAGCAGGTGTAGCCCAGACTCAAGGTGTGTCTTCTGGCCTCAAATGATCTAATCTAAAAAAAAAAAATCTCTCACAGGTGTGCCCCGCTGCTTGGGTTTTAGTTAATTTCAGACGTAGTCAAGTTGACAAACAAGAATAGCCACCATAATCATTATCCGCAGCAACATCACCATCACCATCAGCACCATCAGCACCATCAGCACCATCACGACTATAACCACCACCATCACCAACATCATTAGCATCACTACCATCACTATCATCACCATCAACATCAGCACCATCATCAGCACCATCATCATCCCCTGGATGCTCTTCACTCAGTCCATCCTACTACAAGCCTTTCAGATTTTAGCTGCCAATGTCAGTTCTGTCGAGAGGGTCATCTGTTGCGACTCGTGCCTCTGCAATGTCAGTGTTCTGGGTCTCGGTGGGCCCACCCCATGCTATGACACTTGTCAGTTTCTGATGGACTGTTAAACGCTTCTCCAATTCCTCTCTCTAGAGCTGCTTCTTTCCGTGAGTCATTAACATACAAGATTTGCAGTAAGAGCAAGGAGCATGAACGCCACAGGGGCGGGGCAAGGGATGTAAGGAGATGAGTCCAGCCAGGTGCGATTCTTTCTACACAGACACCAGGATTGAACATTACCGGGAATGGTCTGCTCTTCCACAAACAAGGGTCTCTCATTGATCTTTTAACACCTGCTTCTCTTGAACTGCCTCTCTTTCTCAGCTTTAGTGGAAACACAAATGTCAGTAAATCAGCCAGGCAGTGGTAGTGCAAGCCTTTAATCCCAGCACTCGGGAGGCAGAGGTAGGCGGATCTCTGTGAGTTCGAGGCCAGCCTGGCCTACAGAGTGAGTTCCAGGACAGCCAGGGTTACAACAGAGAAACCCTGTCTCAGAAAAACAAACCCCCCCAAAACAAAATGTCAGTAAATCTTTCCTTCCTGGACAGAGAGTTGTGGAATAAACACACAATGACATCCATCCAGTCAGGCAGACAGTTGAGCATGGTGGTAATGTGTCACACTAATGGCCATTTGAGGTCGAGGAACAGCAGCCTGAGACTGCCAGGTCTTCACAAAGTTTGAGGTTTAAAAAAAAAAAAACTATCTTTACATCTAGATATAAGGTTTGTTTAAATATTATATGGCCCATATAAAACAGGTTTACAATGTGGCTCAGTGCTTGGGCCACTGATGTGGGGTTTCCAGGGGAAGTTTCAAGGGGCCTCCATTCTCCAGCTTTGACGCTTCCTGATCCGGTGAACCTGGGCTGCAGATAAAACCTCTCCAGCACCTGTTGTTCTACAGGAAAGGAAAGCGGCCCCTCAGTGCAGATTTTGTAATGACATACAGAGTCTTTAAACGTGTACCCCTCAGCCAGAGGTGATGGTTCACATCTGAAATCCCAGCATTCCAGATGCTGAAGCAGGAGAGCCACTGGAGAGTCAAAGGTATCCTACAGTAGAGTGAGATTCTGACTCAAAACACTTAAATATTCATATACTTCCCCGCCAGCACATCTGGAGGGGCATGCGGGTCACAAAGATTGCTCGGCGTGACTCTCCAGGGTAGGGGTGTACAACCCATGGCCCAGGGGTGATAAGAGCATGTATGTTTATGCTGTGTCATACTGGGACATGACATCCACAAGGCCCAGGTTCAAGATCCATGAGGTTAAAATAAAAGCAGTGCTTTAAGTAAGTTTATAATCTGTGGTCTTACAGGATTACATAGTAAGTAATATATGTGTCCATTATACATTATAACATATTATATAGCATCTAGTACATTATATATTATATTATATATACATATATTATATAATCCCATGGTCTCATGGGCAATAGGCTAGATGCCCCTGTCTAGGCGTTTCTGTGAAAAATGAGGAAGAAGCTCTTGTTGCCCCCTTTTAAATTTTATTTTATATGGATGAGTGCTTGCCTCCATGTGTCCATGGGCACCACATAAGTGCAGTACCCACATAGGCCAGAAGAGGGCATCATATCATCTTGATCTGTTCTGAGCCACTGTAGGGGTTTGGGGAACCAAACTGAAAAAGCAGCAAGGGTTCTCAACCCACACAGCCATCTCTCCAGCCCTCTCTTGCTGCTTCTCAATCAGTAATGCAGCCAAGGGCCAAGTCACAATTATATGTTTGTGTTTGCCAGTGAATAATTAAGAGTCCTTTGGTTCCTCCGACAAATGAATCTGCTGCAACGGAAAACAAAATCCGTGAGCTGTGACATCAGTGATAGAGAGAAACAAATCTTGCCATTTCGTAGCCTCGCTGTGGAGCTATGAGTGACAGTGGCACTGCTGCCATGGTGACGATTGATGACATCAATTATTAAAACACACATGAGGGCTACGTGTGGGCCAGATACCACTGCAGATACTCACCAGCACCCTGCTAACGACTCGCTACAGGTGCATAACTAATTATTTCTAGATCCGTATTTACGGTATAGATTATATCCAACTACACTGTAGCAAATACATTTAATTCTCAGTGATCTTGTAAAGCAGATGCCAATAATGCTTCCATTCTATAGATAAGAAAATTGAGGAACAGGTAAGTGGAGTGGCAGGGCTGAAGTGAGAGCCAGGGATGCCTCCTCCGGCCCCCTGAGTCAGTGTACCCTCACCCCAGCCTCAGGACTGGGCTCCAGAGGTGGGTGCCCTTCACAGGCAAGGAGGACAGACATCAAAGGTGCAAACGAGGCGCTGGGAGACGGCTCTGTTGGTAAAGTGCTTGCTGTACAAGAACGAGGCCCTGAGTTCGATTCCTAGATCCACATAAAAGAGCTGGGCATTGTGGCTTGTGTTTGTGATCTCAGAGCTGGGGAGGTGAAGATTGGCAGGTGCCTGGGGCCCACTGTCAAGCAGTCTATTTGAAGAAATTCCCTGTGGGTCACGATCCCTTTGGGGGTCAAAGGAGCCTTTCACAGGGGTCACCCGAGACCATCTGCACATCAGATATTCACATTACAATTCATAACAGTAGCAGAGATTACAAAATTATGAAGTAGCAATGAAAATAATTTTATGGTTGGGGGCCACCACCACATGACGAACGGTATTAAAGGGTTGCAGCATTAGGAAGGTTGAGAGCCACTGCTAATGAGACCCCGTCTCAGAAAAACCAAGGTGGATGGCCCCTGAAAAATGACACCTAATTCTTCAGGCTTCCACAAGGGCACGTGCGTGTACACTCAAACACACACACACACACACACACACACACACACACACACACACACACACTAAAAAACAAAAAACACTTGGGACTGGAGAGATGGCTCAGTGATTAAAAGCACTGTCCACTCTTTCTGAGGACCAGGACTTGTTCACTCACATGGCAGCCCACAACCATCTGAAAACTCTCATTCTAGAGGATCCAATACCATCCCCTGGTCTTCGAGGGCACCAGGCACACACGTAGTGCACACACACACATGCAGGCAAAATACCCATTCTCATAAAACAAAACACCTGTCCCAGAGACATCATCTTAAGATCAAGATCAGGGCCTTAGCATTGTTCTCAATTCCATTTCCAGAACCATCCAGAAAATACCCCTCCTCCATCCCACCCGCCAGGTTGCAGAGCACCACCCCGATTCACACCCCAGCCTGCACATCCTGCCATGATCCCATTGTAAATTGTCCCCAACAGTCTCACTTGACCTCAGGCTGGTGGGGATGTTTTGAAAGGCTGTACAGTCTAGGAGGCGGAGCCTGACTGGTGGGAGTAGTCACTGCAGGGGTAGACCTTGAGATTTATATCCAAGCTCTGCTGCTCCCTAGCCCCCCACCCCCGTTTCCTGATATTTGGACACATATCAGAAGACATTCCTGATAAGCAGCCTCACGCTCCTGTGACCACACCTTCCCACCATGATGGGTTGCATCCCTTCAAACCATGAGCCCGAAATGACCCTTTGTCTCTTAAGTTGCTTCTTGTCAGGTCACAGCAAAGAGGAAAGTAACTAACTGGAACCTCCTCCTCTCCTTCGCTCTCCATTAGATGTACAGATCTTCTTCCACAGAAGCTCCAGGAGCTGGAATTTCTGGGTACCAATCATGCAAGCTGGTGGCTAGGCTCTTCTGTGCAAACCTCCGTGAGCTACTGAAAGTAAAAACTGTTTCTGGGGCTGGGGACATGGCTTAGTTAGTAAACCACTTGCCCTGCAAACATGAGGACCTGCGTTTGGGCACCAGAACTTACATGGAAAAGCCAGGCATGGGTGGCACGTGCTGGTAATTCCAGAACTGGGGAGGCAGAGACAGGTGGGTCCTTGGGGCTCACTCCCCAGAAATTCTAGCCTAATTGTCAAGCTCTAGGCCAAGGAGAGTGTCTGACTCAAACAAATAAACTGGACAGCGCCTGAGGAATGGCACCCAAGGTTGACCTACGGCCTTCACACACATGTACACACATGTACCCCTCCCAATACGCACACAGAATAAAAGGTTTCTGGTTTATTGCCTCCAATCATTAGAAAACTCTGTGGGTTCAACACTGAGCCTGGTGCCTGGCATACAATTGATATTTGGTCAATACCACCTATGTGAGCTGATTCAAGCAGTATGCGGTCCAGGCAGAAACCTAGCTTGGAGGAAGCTGGATTTCCATATCAGCCCATCTCGACCTTTGACAACTTACTTGAAGCAGTTTGGCCTCTAGGTGTCATATACAGCTCCGGAGCTTAGAAATACAGCCCTCGTTAAACAAACCATCTGAAAGAAACATGGATGGGGAGCCATTTAGGGAGATTAAATGGGCCGGGCTACAGGCACTCATCACCGTGGCTGCCAGGCTTTAGCTCAGGAGCCGAAGGGTCTGTCCTCATTCAGAAATGCCAGGACAATCCATCACCCTCGGTGGGAATGTGAGGTGAAATAATGTCGTTAGCTTGTAAAATATGGGCTTTCATTTCCCCTGTATCTGTCAATCCACTTTATGTCTGGTTCAGCCACGCTGTAAAATGGGAAGGAATTAGAATAGACGCCAAGTCCACTGCTCTTCAGATACACTTTCTGTAAGCACAAAGCATGCCACATGGACAAGGAGCTCGGGGAGGGGCATTTCCAGCAGCATGTGCCTGCTGACACCCTTGAAGTGACGAACTGAACCAGGAAATGTTGCTGCCAGGTGACATGGTACCTTACACACCTGTGAGGCCGATGTTCAGGAGGCTGAGGCAGGAGCATTGAGCCTCCAATTGGCCTGAGCTACATACACAGTATGATTCTGTCTTAAAAGGGAAGGTATGAAGTTAACAAATAATCATTAAATCATACCTTCATTTAGCCTCATAAATAGAAGACCAATCATACCAATGTTGTCCACTCAAATCTCTTGTAAAGAGAAGGAAGTCTCACATACTGTGTTGGCTAGCTTTAACTGTCAGCTAGATACAACCTAGAATCATTGGAAAGAATCTCAGTGAGAGTTTGCCTATACTCAGTTGGTCTGTGGACACATCTATAGGGATTGTCTTAAGTAAGTTAACTGATATAGAAAGACCCAGCCCACTGTGGGCAGCACCATTCCCTAGGCAGGGGTCCCTGGACTGTATACAAGAGTAGAGAAATGGAGCTGAGCTCAAGCAAGTGAGCATGTATGCATTCCCCATCTATGCTCTTGACTGTAGATGTGATGTGACTAGCTGTTTGAAGTTCCTGACTTGACTTCCCCACAATGATGAACTCTACCCTGGAATCGTGGGCTGAAATAAGCTCTTTCTTCACTGATTATTTTAACTTTTGTCAGGATATTTTATTACGGCAATAAAAATGAAACTGGAACCCATACCAACTTTGAACTCAGAATATTTTTCAGAACAGAAGCTGACAGGCCAAAGTAAGTGTACATAACACTGTGTTCTCTAAATGTCCACTTCTGTGAGAATGTAGGGAGACAACTGTAGGGTGACAGAAGACAGACTCGGGGTACTCCACAGCTGAGACTGGATGATGATGAGGGATGGAAGAAGTCAGTGTTGTGGTGACAGCGACTCAGAATCAGACATAAGCAAATCTCATGGGAGTTTACGGAAGATGACGGAGGGTCTCTGTTTCATTGAAAGAAATCAGTATGTTTAATTTGTCATAAGATTCCCCAGCCAAGTTGGGAATAAACAATACCCACCGCTCTTCATAAGGTCCCTGAAGAAGATGGCAGCTGCTTCCCTAGGAGGACCACGCTGTACAACAGCTGCTAACCCGTAGGAGTGATGACGAGCAATTTTAATTAGCTGCTTGACCGGATTGAGAAATGTCCAGGGTGCTAGTGAATCCTGCCATTGAGCCTTCTGTCCATGACAGAATTCCCAAAGAGGTTTAACTCAAGAGGCAAGACCAGAATGTGGTCCATAACATCCCAGGAGATGGGGTCCTGAACTAAACCGAAAGGGAGAGAGGAAGAAGCTGGCAGAGGACCAGCATTCATCTCTCTGTGTTTTCCTGATCCACCTAGACATGGGTAAGCACTCTCACTCCACTGCAGGCAGGAGCTGGTCCTGTCAACATACCTGCCATGATGGATAATATCCCCTGAGCTGTAAATTAAACCAGACCCTTCCTCCCTTAAGTTGATTCTTATCAGATTTGGCCACAATTAGAAAAGCAACTAAAAACATGGGTACGCTCTGAAACTTCTCCAAAGCCACTCACCCCCTTTTGCGGCAGCAGACACGGGTCAATGATAACAACGAGGCCAGCGGGATCTAGGCACCAGCCACGCATGTCTGTCCATCCTAGCCAACAACAGGATGTCTCAGCAAACCCATGGCTGATTCCTCCTCTTGAGTTCTCAGGCTGCTGCTATGTACACAACCTCCCTGGGGCTCCGAGATGACTCCATCCATCTCGGCTGCCGCTCACTGGCCACAGGAAGTCAATAGGAACCTCTGGGCAGGGAGTCAAGGATGCAGGCCATGCATTTATTAATCCATTGGCTTCTTTACTTCTCGAGTGCCTGCTCCAAGCCCAGCACTGTGCTCTTCATTGCTGTCACAGACAACAAGGTCAGATCGGCGCCAAGTACATCCGATGGACTAATTTATCTAATGCTGTCTAATTGCTGTGTGTAGAAAACAAATTGCGCTTCAGTAGAAGACTGTCATTTGTCCACGGAAACGTCCCTCTGTGCTGTCTGATTAGATTTTCCGTGGCTTTGGACGTCTCTATGACCCCCTTCATTCCATGACAACCACAGCAACACCGGAATAAGTCTTACAGACACACACATTCTATCACGGGTTTTCTGTGGGGGAAGATGGGCTGGGGAGAGGTCCACTGACCTCCAGCCACCAGAAGAATGAACTTGGGGTACATCTATGTCCACCCCATCCCACCCCTGGTCTATAAGTGTCTGTCCTGGGTGTTCACCTTAGGGCCGATGGTGAGGCCTGGCTCCATGATGAGTGGGAAGAAATAAATGCATGTCTTATGCTTTTGAGTGACAAGTGATTTTGCTTTTTTGTGAGACTTCTCTTGACATCCGTACGAAGTACTCATACTTGGGGAGATACTGACATTCCACATCACAGAGAGATGGAGCACTGGCTCCATTTGGTCCCACCCCAGCTATGAGAGAGGGATTTTTTTTTCTCTCCCCAATCCGATCTCACTCTGGGGTTCTTTGGAGATCATGAAACACACGAGGTGGGTTGGCCACAGTGAGCCAAGTATGAGGATGATGAAGGTGTCGTTCTAATTGGTGGTCAGACACAAGAAGAGCCATGACTACGGTCAACAAGAAACATTCAGTGAAGACAGGACCTGGCTGGCACACTTCTCTGTGCTGTAATTACAGTACCCAGTGGAGGGTGGGCGGATCCCCAAGCTTAGGGGTGGAAAGTCAAGTGTTCTGTGTCTGGAAGCAGGAGTATTTGGTTGGTTTAAGGAGAGAGGGAATTTGACCCAAGGAACTGATGTTTGTAGCAGTACACTACAATCTTTTACCTTCAATTTAGGGAAGAAGAAAGGAAAGATATAAATCTTCACCGCTCTTACATTCAGCCTTAATACAGAAATTGAGACAGAATCTTCTCAGCCTCTTGTTAGGCTGTCCTAAGCTCGAATCTCTCCAGCCTTTGTTCTTTTAGGAATTATCACACTAACTAACGACAACCATCCAGCCAGCAAACCACCAACCAACGCCCACCCCTGACTCTCGGGGCTTCAGACCTTTTATGCCCTCAGCCAAAAGTTCCCATAAACTCATGCGGCACGCCATCCCATAGACAAGCTACAGGTGCCAGAACAACTGCACCTAACCAAGTTAAAGCCACCTGCATCAAACATTCCAAACCCAACTCATAATCACCTACCACACCTGGGATGGGAACGCAAACCTAATCCATACACCATTTTGCATTTTTAAAGAAACCAAAATAACAAAAACTTCTTCCATGTGTTCCTCTACAGATGTTGACGCACAGGCTGACACCACAGACTGACCTAGAGCACCACAGGTCCAGTCCCCAAGGCAGTCTCTCTTCGTTAGGGTTTCTATTGCTGTGATTATCATGACCAAAGCAAGCTGGGGAGGAAGGGGCTGATTTGGCTTACACTTCCATATTGCTGCTAATCACTGAAGGAAGTCAGGACAGGAACTCAAACAGGACAGGAACCTGGAGGCAGGAGCTGATGCAGAGGCCATGGAGAGGTGCTGCTTACTGGCTTGCTCCCATGGCTTGCTCAGCCTGCTTTCTTATAGAACCCAGGACCATCCCAGGGATAGCACCACCCACAGTGGGCCCCCCCCCATCAAGCAGTAATTAAGAAAATGCCCTCAACCTTGCCTACAGCTGGACCTTATAGAGACATTTTCTTAACTGAGGCTCGCTTCTCTCAGCTGAATTAGGCTCGTGTCAAGTTGACATAAAACTATCCAGCACATGGCCCCATCTGCTACTATCACTAGAGCAAGAGTCACACATGCCACCAACTCGGGTAAGAAACCACTCGCACCCCCCCCCGTGATGCTTCTGGTCACTTTCAAATTTAGCGGCTGTGTAATGGCACCACACACAACCCAAAAGAACAGAGAGGAACCAGCTTTCTGTTCATCCAGAGTGATGTCGGCCACACAAACTGTGACAGTTTTCCAGCCTCTGCACGTTTTTTCTTATCAAAACTGACTTGCTAGAGTCCAAACAGTACACACAGGTAGGGTGAGGGTAAGCGCCCCGCATTTGGGATTTCAATGTTGCCAGTGCACAGTTGCACAGACCAAGTGCCTTTGTTTTTTTTTTTCATTAAAAATATTCAGGAATACTTGGGTAGCCTTTGAAATAATAGGGTATCAGAGCCATGTTCCAATCCACCTTTAATCTGGAAAAAAAAAAAAAAAGTCCTCTTCCATCACTGTTCAAGACATCTTTTTATGAATTGATGCTGGAAAGCAGATGCGCGTGCTGCCCTCTAGTGGCAGCACTGGGAACAGGCACTCGGGTGCCTTAAATTCTTTCAACACTTAAATATCTGATTTGGTCTTAATTCAAACTGCGAGCCACGGTTTTTCTAATTCTACGAAAGAATGAGAAGCAGCTGCCATTTTGGCACTTTACAAACTCACAGCCTGGTTTTAAGATAGAGAAGGAAGGCTGGTAAATACGTATTGTTCAATGGAACACTGAAGTTCATAACTTTCTGGTCCTGGAAAGCTACTCTTAAAAAAAAAAAAAAAGATTTTTCCTTTTCTCCTTTTTTTTTTTAAAGTCATTTTGTGAAACAAGAACTTAATAACCAGAATTCCCCATGCCTTGATTTTGCCAGGAGCAAAAGGAAAATTGAGCGTCTCACACATGTGATTGCATCTGGCGTTAATGATTATTTTTCTAGACCATTAAAGTCGCTGAAGATAGTAAGGAGAGAGAGAACAGGTGTGTGAGGACTCACGCTAAGTGTAAATATATTAATTATACCAGAGACGTCATCATGTTACTTCCCCGAGACTTAATTAAGCCCCCATTTAAGCGCATCTCTTGGTCCAGAGAGATTGCCAAACATGAAGGCTCCCTCCACTAAAGAGTAAGACAGAGTAGCAGAGCTGGAAAGCAGTTTTGCTGTCTGCTCCAGCTTCCCCCTCTGCCTCGGCTCTAATGTCACGCTCTGCTCTGGCCTCCTTCACAATTTTGATTTGTCATGAATCTTGAATTTTGTGCATTTGTTTACAATTTCAACCGCAGGCCCCGGGCCTTGGGAATCTCTGTACAAAGGCGTTACTGTGCAAAGGAGAGGTTGTAGGGAATTCTTCCCGATGGCATGTTTTCCTAATCAACCGTTTCCAGGATTGAGGTGACTCAGATAGCAAGGTGCTCGCCTTGTAAACATGAGAACCTGAGTTTGATCTCTGGAACCCACATAATAAAGCCAGGCATGTGGGGCTGGAGAGATGCCTTAAGAACACAGGCTGCTCCCTCAGAGCACATAGAGACTCACCATCATCTGTAACTCCAGCGTTGTGCCCAGAATTCGGGTCCACATGCAAAAAGTAAGTAGCCTTTATACAAGCTAGAGTGGAGACTGCACCGAACAACGCAGCAGGTTCTGACAGAAAAACCCGGAGCGGAGTGAGGGGGGGGGGGTAATCATGGGGGGTGCTGATTGGCTCTTTGAGAGCATGAGCTCTGATTGGCTCTTTGGGGACTCGCTCTCTGATTGGCTCTTTGGGGGAGCAATCTCTGGTTCTTTGGGAGAGCAACCTCTGGCTCTTTGAGGGCGAGATTTCTGATTGGTTCTTTCGGGGCGTAATCTCTGATTGGCTCTTTGGGGGCGTAATCTCTGATTGGCTCTTTGGAGGCGTAATCTCTGATTGGCTCTTTGGGGGGCGTAATCTCTGATTGGCTCTTTGGGGGGCGTAATCTCTGATTGGCTCTTTGGGGGCGTGATCTCTAATTGGCACTAAATGGAGTTTAGGTCCTTCACCAGCTCCAGGAGATTCAGTGCCCTCTTCTGGCTTCCCCAGGTACAAGGCACACACTCAGTACACATACCTTCAAACAGACAAAGCAGTCATACATATAAAATAAAAATAAAAACAGAAACCGTAAAACCCCACTGTGAAATCCCAGCACTGGAGACAGAGAAACTGACCAGTGAGATGCTGTCCAAAAACTTTCTGTGTTGAAATCATAAGGACCGTTTTTGCGGCAAATATTCTTAGCTGATGAAGCATTTCACCAGCCAGACGACTGATCCAGGAGAGCCTGGATGATTTGCTGCCTGTCACTTTAGCAGTGCGCAGCTGGGACACCTCCTCCTTCAGATCAGCCAGCTGTTTCCACAGCTCCTCTCCCTGGCCTCAACCCTAAACCTTAATCTTAGCCATGGCTGCTGTATCGCTCCAGCCCATACCAGCCAATACCAGCAGATGCCCGGTCCTAGGAGAAGAGCAATGTTTTATATTTACTGTTAGTTACCACAGCATAGCTTCTCTTCTGTCCTGTGGTTTTACAGTCTAGGTTAATTACACCACAAGCAGATTACAGCTTGTGGGATTTCCTTCCTAAGTTAGAGAGCACAATAGAACCAATTTACAGAAGCATTTGCCTACAAGCCCGCTTTAAAGCAACCTTAAACTAGCGCATGCTGAAGATTATTTAACTTTTTTTTTTTTTTTTTTTACCCCAAAAGTTTTTCTGGAGGATCTTGGATCCATTGGCAATGCCTGGCTTTTGGTCTAACAGAGCAACTGGGTATTGAATGCTGTCAGGTGGCGTCCTGAGAGCCGCCCCCTCTTCCAAGATACCCCTGAAAGTCGGCGGGGGTGGGGGGGTGTTTCACAGCCGTGGACTGGGCCACAGCCTCTGCTCTCTTCGTGGCAGATTCTCTGAGGTTGGTTCTCAGGGCTTTCTACTATGCTTATGGCTTTGGGCTGATGACTCAACAGAGAAACAAAAAGTGTCTGGTGCTCAAAAAGCTTGAAAACCCTGCTGTATCTGGAGGCTGCTCAGGATGAGCTTCTCTGAAATGTTGCCCAAATATCTATGTGTTAGAGGATGGTCCCCCACCCCAGGGTGATCCTATTAGGCAGTTGTAGAATCTTTAAGAGGTAGGGCCTGATGGGTGGTCTTTATGTCATAGGGGAGTCACCTCAACAACATTATGGAACCCCAATCTCCCCTGCCTTTACCCCTTGAGATAGGATCTCAGGAACTCTGGCATGACTTTGAATTCCTGGTCCTCCTGTCTCTACCTCCTCAGTGCTGGGGTCACAGATGTGTACCACCCCACCCCGCTTTTCCTCTATATATATTTCCAACTGTGGCGTGCTGTCCCCCTAACCCATGAAGGACCTAAAGCAACAGGAGCAAACCCTCCAATGCCAGGATGACAACTCTTCGTAAGCTGAATCTTCTTGTGTATTCTACTATAGGGGCAGACTGGTAAGCAGCCGCAAGTCAAGAGGCCATGAGAAATAAGGGTCCCTCTGCACACCCTCGCCCCACACACAAGGAAGGCCAGCTCACTCTCTCAAGCTAGTCAGTCTTCAATGTGGTCAGAGCATCTCCCATGGCCTGAACTGCTTCAGTACTGGCCAGGTAGACAGACATTTTCCCAGGGCTGTGTTTGTCCCCTCCAGCCTGTGCATCCTGGCTGTCTCCGTGGCCAACCTCTGAGAATGCAGCCTGCTGACAGTCCCCTCTGTCCCTCTCAGACAAAAGCTTCCAGGGTGTTCTGGAAGTTCTTTTAGCAGCTTAAACCATAGGCCCAGTTCCTGCTCAGAAGATGCCGGGCGAGTGTGGATATTAATTCTAAGAGATTCTTTGCAAGCGATTCATGAGAAGCCGCTGATGTGCTCCCCTGGGGACCTGTATGATGGAAATCGGATGGGCCACAAAGCCTTGAAGTTGTTCCTCTGTTCTGTGTCTGTGTGAGATTCCCCACACTGAGAGTAGGACCCGCCCAGGCTGGCAGAGCTCGGTAGGACTCAGCTTCCCACGTAAAGTGCAGTTGGCTCAAAAAGGAAGCCATCAAAGGGAGAAAGATTCATCCATTATCCCAGGATTTTGCTACTGCTGAATGGGAAGGAGGTAAATGGCACACGTCCTGAGCACTCACCAACATCACAACAGTTTTCAGTTACCCGCCCTCCTAAGAGGCCACCACACACCCTCCCGGAGTGCCAGTCAATGGCTCGTCCTCTGTGGCTCTCTATGTTGCTAGGAGCTTTTTGGTAGCTTAGCTTCTATGGGGGATGCAAAGGGCTCCTGGGGGGGACGACATCTGGGTGCAGAACTCCACCTGACCACTCTCCTCTAGCCTCCTGAACCAGAGTCCCTCGCTACCAGGACTCCCCAGCAGTGTGGCTGTCCTGGGTACTGGCTCAGACAGAAACCTGCTTTGATACCATGTGGGGTCTGCTTAAAGCAGGCCCGCAGAAGGACCCTCTTCTACTGTCTTTCCCCCACTGAATCTGTATCTAGGAGATGTGTCTCCTCTTCAAATTGCTCAAACGAGTACCTCAGCCAGGGAGCAAAGCAGCAACATCCATATGAGGAGTCCAAGGGTCAGGATCAGCTACAGCTGCTGTCTGCAGGGTCACAAGCCATGACTGATTTCTACACAGTCTCTCAAGCCAGAGCCTCTGTCTGTACCGGGTTACAAAGCTGGCAGCCCTGGCATCAAGTGTGGAGAGGACACCTCCCATAGAGGAGAGAGCCCCCAGCCAGCAGAAGAGGAAACGGCGAAGTTTCCAGGGTGGTGTTGCCGCTGTTTGTTAAGCTCTCATTATTTTTACCATCAGGCAGAATTTTTGTTCCCTTTTTTATTGAAAATAAATTGCTTTCATCACAATATACTCTGATCACGGTTTCCCCGTCCCCACCTCCTCCCTCGTGTGGAATTTTTTAATAAAAATGGTTTTTGCATAAATGTGTCAGAATTTTAGTTTAATGTCTTAGCAACGAAAGAAGACAATGGACCCCGCGAACTGGCAAGTGACTCGAGCAAGCTGCCCAGACTCCGCCAACCTCTCACAAGAGATTTAATGCTGGGCATGAGGCAAGGTACAGGGACATTCTTGATGGGAACAGAGGAGATAAGCCAGTCTTCAAGAGAGGCCCCCACGCTCCTACCCACCGGCCCAGAGAAGCACCAAAGCATTCTCACCGGGAATCAAGAATCTAGATAATAACAGGCCTGCCCAGAGGGGGCACCTTTCATCTCAGCATCGCCAAGCACTTAGAAATATTAACAGTTTAATGTGTGTCTGCGGGACACTGAGGCATTCAAAAGTGCTGGCTAGCTCAGGTGTTTAGGTTCCCCATGTGGGAATGTGTCTTAATAGCTAGCATAATGACAGCCTGCAAGACAGGTGTCATTAGCCCTTGCCACAGATGGGGTGGAGGGCACCACCACCTACTCTCTGCCCCAGGGGAGTCCCAGAGCCCTGACGACCTGCGAAGGGTAGGGTGGGAGAGACTCAGGTCATGAGGAGGGACCTTGGACTTAGGGGCTTATCTGCTGCTGGGGAGACAGCTGGGACAATGGCTGCACAGAAGACAACGCTCTTGCGTGCCTCGTGCCATGAAAGTGTGCTGAGCCGTGACTATGACTGGCTGAAAAAGAGCCGTTTGTCCAAAACAGGGACAAAATGCCCAGGGATGCTGGGAGGGGGGAAACCACAGGCAGCCCTCTAGCTGACAGGTCAGAGCCCTGGGAACAGATGCTGGAAGACAGGAAGGATCAGGAAGGGGCCGTATCAGTTGCTCTTAGGACCCAGCTGGAAGCTTCTCTACAAGTAAGGCAAATGAGCACCTGGCCCTGCCAATCTGATTTCAGCTGTGTGGAGAGAGGCTGAAAGCAAGAACATAGCACACACACAAACTCCACATCCATACACACATAAACACAAACACACACACATACCACCTGCATACACATGCATACAACATGCATGCACACATATACCACATGTATACACACATATATACACATACCACATGCATACCATATACCACACATATACACAAACTCACATATACACGCATGCATACATATATATACATACATTCATTTATACACACATACATATATGCATAATACACATATGCAAACATATACATTCGCTCACACACATACATTCACATTTATATACACATGTATACATACACTCACATACACACAAGCACACAGACACATATACAGATGAAGACACGCACATATTCACATACACACATACATGTATACATATATCATACACATACACATTTACATTTACATACACATATACACATACACTCACATGCACACATGCACACACAAACACACAGACACATATACACATGAAGACATGTACATAGACACATACATGTATACATACACACATATACACACACATGATTACACACACACACCTGCAGACTGAGCTGAGGGGATCTTCCCAGAACAGTCCAGTATGGACTCACCCCAGGCCCCAGAAGGAGGGGGACCCACCCAGGTCAGCTCATTGTAGACTCACTCAGAGCACCAAGAGGCAGGGTCCAGCCTAACTGGAAGGGCCACGAGGGTAGCAAGAAGGAAAGGAGGCTGATCAAATGAATGCCTGAGTCCATACGAAGGCCAGGCTCCCACATATCCACCAGAGGCCGACCCCAGAGCAGACAGTTAACTACACGGGCCTTCTTCCTGCCTAAAGCAGGCTCACTACCAGGACTCCTGGACCCTGGGATTCTGTTCCCAGGGGCAGGCTAGAAGCCCACCTCCCCACGTGCTACTGGATTTACCTACAGGAGACAGACCCTCGGTCATGTTAGAAAGACACTTGTCCATTAGCAAAATGGCACTTGCTAGTCTACTGTGACCTGAAGCTGGCGGTGAATTCCAGAGTATAGCAAAAATGGAAAAAATGTTTATAAGGATTAAATGCACTCAGTAGAGTTTATAATAGCACAGTTGTGTGTCTCATGATTTAACAACTCAGCATCTACATAAGTAAAATATAGCATTTTAATATATCTCTGTGTGTGCAGCTTAGTCTCCAGGTGCATTTGTATGTTGTGTGTGTGTCTGTGTGTGTGTGTGTATGTATGTGTGTGTGTATACACACACACACACACACACACACACATATATATGATGGATGATAGACAATAAAGAATAGAAGAGAGAGAGATAGGTGACAGATTATACACAGATTTTCTTTCCAACTTACACTAAGCCCCCTCCTCTCCTAGAATGTCCCCTTCCCCACCCATGCCCAGGGGTCTAAGGAAGAAAATTGTGTTGCCCAAGCAGATATTGTCAGTGGGAACCTTCTCAGAGAGTGGTGCTGAATGTCAGCCACCCTGTGTTCCCCCTGAGCTGCACTGCCTGCTGGGAGCTGAGGTGGATGCATCTCAGGGAGACTGTGAGCCAGAGCTGTCCTGCTGCTTTCAGTGGCTGGCCGAGAACCTGCCCTGAATGAAACTCCCAGAGGCACCATCTTACCCTGAACTGCTATCATCCATTGTGAATGGAGAAACTGAGGCATAAGGCAATGAGCTCGCTATGTCCTAAGGCACAGAGCCTCACTGAGGGATCTAGTGAGTCCAGAGAGTCCATTTGTGACTGGAGTGTGCCCAGACCAGAGGCTACACAAAGTCCAGTCTGAGGAAAGTTACTGCTCTGTGTGAAGACTGCTGCAGACTCTGTCACCAGCCTCTGAAATCCGAGAGCCATAAACATGCAAACAGCTGAGTATTTGGTGCCTCTCTACAGACCTGCCACAGTGGCCAACCCGATTGCTACCCTCCATCAGACTCCTGGAGACCATTGCTTGGTTGTCTGCAGTGTCTACAAGCTGCCACAAGGGGGCAGCATTCACATGGTTTAAGCAGAGTGTAGGACCCTGCTTTCACAGGAGAATCTGGACTGTTAAGGCAGAAACCTGCTCTTCCCACAGCTCAAATTTAACAAAACTGACCCAAGGTGCTCTGTGCACCAGTTCAGGAACCTCTGCAAGCATATATACACATATATGTATACACACACACACACATACATACAGAGTACGAATCCACCCATATGTGTACATCTTTGCATATATGTATGCACACATACCAGTGAGTACTTACATATATGTATCTGTGTGCATGCATACCATGAGTATGAAAAAGCATGTATAATTGTACATGTGCATATGCACACGAGGACACAGTCATATGCATATCTGGCACATGCATGAACAGGCACACATACACATAAGAACACGGACACACATGATCATGCTTGCATACACTTCTATATATGTACCAGCAAACCTGCACTGCCACACACATGCTAACATAAGCATACACATGCATGTGCACATAGGCACACATGCATGTGCACATAGGCACACATGCACATACACACAAACTCATGTGCACATGCATACACGTGCATTTACAATGCACACAGACACAAGCATAGATATACACATGCATGCTCCTCCTATACATATGAGGTGAACACACACTTGTGCACTTACACACACATAAACAGCAGCCGGCATCTCATAGGCTAGATGACATTTGCTTGATGTGTGCCCAGATGCATGACACTCTGGTAAAGGCCCCTTTCCTCCTTGGGCCTTTGGCTCTGCCATTTCCTGTTTAAATTCTGCTGAGACCACATGTTGCAACCTGAGACACACCTGCTTTATAGACACGTCTCATATGGTCCACTGACTGTTTATAAACTGAGTTGTCAACATTCAGAGACTGATGGATTCTGCCCACACCTGCACCTTCCTTGTAACCATGGACAATCCCGGCAAGATGAACTGGTGTTCTGGGGCAGGAACCAGCTGGGGCTGAGCAGAGGTGGAGTCTGTGGAGGTGGCTCTCCTACTTCATGGTCCAGTGCTCTGCAGCATCTGAGCCACTTTCTTGAGCCCTGATTTGTGCACCCCCTCAGCGCAATCTGTACCAATTTAAATCTGTATCCTTTATAACTGAGTTCCTCTTCCAGGAGCCCCCGCTACCACATGAGGTTCCTCCTCGTGGCCAAATTGTTCCCAGCTCCACCTGAAGCTTTGACCTGGCACCCCTACTCTGGCAGCATTTGGGCACGGGGTCCTTGAAGAAGTGGTCAATTTATAACAAGTCTGTCGGAGTGGAGCCCCATCTAAAGTAATACTGTCCTTAGGAGAGAAGGAAACAGCAGGATGCCTGATACCCAAGCACAGAAGAATAAGCAGCCTCTTGAGAGCCTGGGAGGCCCAGGACAGAGGTTAGGGTATCTAAATCTGCCCCAGCTCCATCTTGGATGAGAAAATCATTTTCCTGGAGCCAGTCTGCTCACTGGTGCTGTAGCTGTTGGCCCTGCCCTGTGCTGGTCTGAGCAGACATGAGCAGGAAGCAGTGGCCAATTCAGGCAGTGCAGGGCTCGGTAAGGGGCTTGCAGCACCAGTGTTCTGTGGCAGGAACCGCAGTGTAATTTCCAGCATAAGAGTGGTGTGCCTTGAGCTCCTGCCCCTGCTTCAGAGCTGGCCCAGGAGTGTCCAGAGCTGGAAAGCATGGAGGCAGGAAGCCCGAGATCCTTCTAATGAGTTTACTCAGCCTTTGGAATATCAAGTATTTGTTTTTCTAAGACTAGAAAGAAGGATCAACAGCAGGGCCCCCCTCCTGGGTGGCCCAGCTGGCCTGTCCTCGCTTTGTTTGGGCCCCTAAAGAGCTGGTGCTTATCAAAGGACTCTTTGCACCTGAGGCCTGGGTACCCATCGCCTTCAACAAGGACTGAGTAATCCCCTAAATCCCCAGCCAAACAGCCCCTCCCACAGAACTGGAGGGCAGTGACTTTGAACTTCAGTCCCAGAGGCTTTAGCTAGGCAGCCTGGCCTTTCTTTGAGGGCAGAGGAGCTGCTCTCCTTTCTCTGGCAGACAGAGGTGCTGAGGGGCCCCTCATGCTCTCCCTGGGTACCCAGGCCACCAGTCCCTCCCTAGCATAGGCCTTCTGTATGGGCTACCCATGGCCCTTAAAAGCCTTCTCTCCCAGGGTCCTCTAACCTTGAGACTGGAGCCCACCTGCACTAAAGGCAACTGGGAGCAAGGCCAGATTCCCTCTGTGAAACTAAAGTCTCTTTTAAGAATTCTATTCCGATATGCACTCCAACTTACAGAATGTCCCAAAGTGCTTCAGAGAAATCCCAGGGCCCTTTGTTCAGACACTGCCGACCCTATGTGCCTTTCTGTCTTCATATACACATACGCACGTGTGCAAACACACACACATTGCACACACATACACCACAGAGACATGCATATATGTACACGCTACACCACATACACACAGAGTACAGGATTGTCCTTTGAAATGAACTGTCCCCCTCTTCAAGCATTCTACTGGGCTTGCAATGCTGCTTGCGGAAGCTCATTGCAGCTGGACTGTTGACTTTGGCTTTCCCTCGTAGGAAGAGGGGTAAGGAAGGGCATGGGACCCTCACCTGTGAGTCCAGCCACCCCTCCTAACTAGCTGCATGCAGTTCTGCTCTAATTGCATGTGGTCTTGGTGGAGGGACTAGAGGCTAGAGGCTGGGAAGGATGAGGGTAAGAGGTTCCATCAACACATCCCCAGGGAGAGTCATGCGAGGATCTTTCAGTGTGGCTGCTTTAAGGTCACCCATGCTCCTTCTTGTAACCCCTTACCCATTTACCCTGTAAGTAAGCCTAATAAATGCTTTGGTACCCCCAGAATGAACTTTGATGGAATCGCACCTCAGTTCATTGGGACCTTAGAAGTACGAGAAGACATTATATATGTCTCCCTCCGGGAAGGAATTTTAACAACACATACCACACAACACACACACGTATTCACACAACACACACATGAGCACACATACCCACACCACACAGAGACACACATTTGCATACATACACACATGCACGTACATAGACATGCCACAGGCAGACACACCACATACATACACACATATATATGCTTACACACACACAAACAAACAAACCAGACACACACATGCATGCACACGGAGACCACGATGCATGCATTCAGCTTTCAAGTCTGCCTACCAGTTTAGAACAAAAACCATCTTCTCCGAAAACGCTACCATTTCCAGACAAAGATAAGTACCCAGCTCCACCAGGGCCCAGTTCCACCCCCACCTCCCAGGTTACAGAAACTCCTTCCTCATTTACACTCAAGGAGCCTGCAGCCTCAAGAGCCACCATGGGGTGGGGTGGAGCTCACCTCCTCCTGGAACTTGTCTCTACGTTCCCAGTGTGTTTTTAGACATCCTGAAACCTGTCTCGCTCACTTCAAGGTTTATCTGGGCGATCTTGCCAAACCGGTGGGTAGAGTCTGCCCTACTATGTTTTAACTGGTGCCATTTAAAAAAAAAAACCCTGTTCTATCAGATGGGCAAAACCAAGCAGGTTTGATGTTATCAAATGCGAGGAGAAGAGCAGAGGCACTTTTGGGCAATTGGATGCAACTATTAAAATTTCAAGTGGTAGGAGGGCTGGGACTGGGGAATGTGGCTCAGTTGGTAGAGTACTTGCCTAGCATGCCCAAAGCCCTGGGTTTAGTTCCCAGCACCACATAAAATGGGCACAGTGGCATACATATCAGCTGCCATCCCAGCACTAGAGAGGTAGAGGCAGGAGCCTCTGAAGTGTGAGTTTATCCTTGGCTTCAAGGAGAGTTTGAGGCCAGCCTAGGCTACATGAGTCCCTGTCTCAATAAAGAACAAAAAATTAAAGTAAATGACTTCTGACTCCATTAGCTGTGGTTCTGGATCACCACCAAAGGTCTTCCAGGATGCAGACAGCAACAGGCCCCACATCTGGGCTGCAGTGTGTGGACTGGGAAGCCAGGTGCTACACTGGGGACAATAGAGGAAGCACAGGTTAAGAGATAATGTGCAACACAGCCAACACTGGTAGAGTGGCCCTCAGAGTCACTTAAAAAAAAAATCACTGGTAGTCAAATCATACCAGGATTGATATTTTATCCATCTGTTTTGGGTAAGATCCAGGGATCAATGTTTATAAACCTCTGCCTCTGTATTCACTGATTTAGCCAGAACAAAACAATTGAATTTCAGTGGAGTCATCCCTCAGGAACCTAGACATGCTGGGATTAAAGGTGTTTGCCACCACCGCCTGGCTTGCTAGGCAGTTCTTTTGACCTGGGAATTCTGCAACCGAGCACTACATAAGAGGTGGTCAACATTCTAACCCTGAAGCTCCGTGAGACAGCCTGGCATGGCAGACGGTCAAGGGCCCCAGGGAAGCACTATGCCCTTGGAGTGTCAGGGGAAGAAATGATTAGGGCTCAGAGTGAAGTCAGACCTGAAGGGCTCTGTGAGGGATGGCTGTGGGGATGTCCTGGCTTGCCTGGGCAGAGGGTCAGCTCCTCTTGAAAGCTTATGTACGCCTCGAATTCCAATGAATAAGCTCGCTATCTTTTTAATGTTTTATTAGCCTATATTAATTATATATAATCAGGGGTGTAATTATATTTTTGTATACTTACACAATATATACTGCTCGTATTTAGCTTCTCTTACCTCTTTGCCCCCTCTCACTTCCTCTATTCCCATTTTTCTTCCAAACTAACCTCATTTATACTTTAAAGAATTATTTTAAAATATTTGCTTTATTATTTATGCGTGTGTCCGCACAAGTTTATGTGCACCATGTACACGTAGGTGCCCACGGAGGCCAGAGGCCATCAGAATACCCTGGAACTTGAGTGACAGGAAGCTGTGAGCTACCCAATGCGGGTGCTGGGAACTGAACCCTGGTCCTCTGCAAATGCAATATCTGTTCTTAAACTGCTGAGCCATCTCTCCAGCCCCCACTTTCGAGACTCTTTTTATGTGTGTGAACCAATGAATTTAATTAAGGTTTCTTATAGGATTGCGGGTTCGTGGGTGAGGGTTTGTTAACAAGAGTGTGGGCACCTTACCAGTGGTTATAGTACAGAAAATCCCTCTCTCTCCCTCATCAACTGTTAACTGTATCTGAAGTGAGAGGCTGCCCTGCCCCCAAGCCTTTCCACTTTCTATGATTGGGTGCTGTTGGCTCCATCTTGTGCATAAACACCCCTACTCTGAGTTAAGAGTACAGCAGCCATGTCAGACCCAGAAGTCCGCATTCCATCTGTTCCCCGCATTCCATCTGTTCCCCGACTTTCTCCAGCTCTTACAGTCTCTTCTCCTCTTCCTCCACAATGTCTCTTGAGCCTCAGAGGAATGCTATAGATGTCTCACCTATGGCTAGGCATTCAACAGGTCTTAATCTTTGACTTGTTAAAAAGTCTTTGCAGTGATCACTGCCCACTGCAAAAAGAAGCTTCTCTAACCAAAGCTGACTGTCGCACTGATCTGTGGGCACAAACACAAATATTTAGAAAACAATTTGGATGGCCACATCATGTCCATTTACCAAGCCAACAGCAGTAGGTTTCCCCTTATGGCCTATGACTTTCCCTCATGGGTTTGTGACTAGGGTTTGAGGTACTGGACACGAATTCCTTTCTCCTGTGGAATGGGCCACAAATCCAACCAGAAAGTGGTTGGTTGGCTCTGTAACAGACTTGCCACTACTGCACCAGTCAGTTTGTCTTGCCTAGCTCATCAGTATTGTCACATACAGAGTCCATAGCTGACTAAAATCCCTGGTGACAATATTCCCAGCAGCCTGCACAGTACATTAAAGCTAGCCAGCATAGATAAAGTTTCCCTATGTCCTGAGACCAAGGCCAACGGCATCTTCAGTAATAGTCTTGCTATATAGTCTAATGGGCAAGCAGCAGCAGTAGTAACTTGCTGTGTTGGGGTGGGGGTTCTCAGGCATCTCTCTGACCAATAAACTATAGTTAACTTACCCCTGGCATTGTTTTCATTTGGTAGGCTATGGTTTTGGAAGTTACATTATCCACACATGCTAGGTACCTCTGTTCAAACCCTTTTTTATTTTTATTTTTATTAGCTGGTCAAGTAATTCAGTGACCTTTTTGTGACCATTTTACAGATACTGAAACGAGGGCAGTAGATGGTAAGATAATTTGTTCCAAGTGACCCAACTAGTATATCCAGAACTTATTTGAGATGAGACAATTTATCTCTAGACAAGACTCTCTTGAAATCTCCACCATGTGAACTTCACACACTGCTACAGAGAGCTGTAGGCCAGAATGTTGACCCATGGGCAGGGTCAGACTGAAGAGACACATACCCCCTGACCCTCCTCTTTGTATCAGCACATCTTGACCCATCTGATGGGATGAATGCCCTCACCCATCTCATATGAAACAAGCACATGATTTTGTTGTGGAAGCACTGTTTGGGGGAAGGGCTACCTAGCCTTGGCATTTTGTATTGGTTTTTTTTCTTTCTTTTTTTGTTTTGTTTTGTTTTTGCTGGTGCAGTGTTAAATTGTGCAATAGAGATAAAGCAATTTTTTGTCTTATACAGAAAAGGGGAAATGTTGTGGAGGTCTATTATTAGTTATGTATAAAATAATTGCTTTGTGCACTGTTGGGTCAGGGGCTGCCTAGGTCTTCATGTTTTGCATTGTCTGCAGGTGTTTGATTTATGTGGGGGATGTTTAATTGGTCATGATCTGCATGTGCTATCAGTAGAACACTTGAGGAGTTTTAGATAAATAAAAGCATCTGAGCACAGATGCTCAAGTTTCCACTGTGCAATATGGTGCTTGCCACGATGGTGGTTCCCTCTGCTGAGGTCTGGAAGAGTTTGCATGAATGAGAATTCCTCCTTGTTGTCCTTGATGAGATGCCACAGGAGCCTAACAACATGATTCCACCAATTCTGGGACCCAGATGAGGATTTAGGGACCCTAGATACTTGAGGAGGAAAAGTGTAGAGATGAGACCTTTTTCTTAAACTTTGTGGGACTAGACAAAGAAGTAGCTGGTGATTCCTCCTGAGTTACTTTCAGTGGCTATGGACCAACTTGAGATGAGATCCATGTATCATCCATCCTTCCATCTATCCATCCATCCATCCATCCACCTTTCCATCCATCCATCCATCCATCCTTCCTTCCATCCATCCATCCTTCCATCCATCCATCCATCTATCCAGTCTGTCCACTCACCCGCTTACTATCCTTCCTCAATCCATTCATTGTCCATCAGCTCATTGACCAATTGTCTATCCATCTACCTATCTAATGTCTCTTCACCTGTCCATCCACCCCTCCATCCATCATATTCATCTGCTCATCCATCACCTGCTCACCCACCTTTTGGCCCATTGCCACCTAACTTATCTGTCCACCATCCATTGGTTAATGATCTTTCCACCCGTCCATCATCTTGTCTATCCCAATGATGTCACCTTCTGAGGTTCTGAGGGTCAGGCCTGGGCCACACTTTGCTTCAGAGCCTTGGCCTCCATGACAAAGCCTTGTGAAGCATGCTTCCTTGGTTCCTGCTTTATCATCTTTATCGCATCCTGCTTATGTCACATAGCGGAGTATGTTGAAGAATTAGATTTCTTTTTTAAAAAAAAAATTTTTTTAATTTTATTTTTTTAGGTACTATATAAAATAATGGATTTCCTCATGGTATCATCACACACACGTGTCATTACACTTATCTGTTCCCCTTCCCCTAAGAACCAAATGTTAATGTACAGAAAGCAAGGTTTGTTGTTTTTTGTAACCTTCCAGCAATGACAAGGTGACTCCTTCAAGTCACATTATTGGACCCCGGTCCAGTGCCAGCATAAACAACAGCCTGTAGTGTTTACAGACACCAGAGATGAATGAGAATGGGAGCACACAGCCAACCTCTTGAGAGAGCTTCAAGGCTATAAATACAATGAGGAGTTAATATGAACCTAAATCCTTAGATTACTACCCTGGCCCAAGCATTGTAAATTACACTCGTGGATCCACTTTCCCTTAGAAGGAAGATGTTGTTGTCACATGACGTGTACAATGTGGAAACGGAGGCAAAGCGTGTATAGCAACTTGGATAGGTAGTACTTACAGAGCCAGGCCAGCACACCATTGCCTCTCTAACAGACCGATTAGGGGTTGGGGGGTGCGGGGGTGGGGGTGGGGTTGAGGGGTGTGAGCTTGAGGCCAGCTTGGACTAGAGAGAGAGAGTCTATCCCAAAAACAGAAAGAAGAAGGAGATAGGGTAGGGAAGGAGGGGGAGGGAGGGAGGGGAAAGGATAAAGGAGAAGGAAGACTAGCCCAGGGTTTCAGCTCCTAGGCTCTCAGTTCCAGCACCAAACACCGAGCTCTGACCAGCCTCATCTAACCACAGCTTACAGTCGGTGGAAAGAATCCAGTCTGAGAAATCCCTGCTTCATTGTCACAAAGGTGCCGAGTTCAAAAGAACCTGCGTCAAACCCAGCTTTGCCATTCAAGCCACTTAAGCATCCCGCACCGTGTGTTTGTTGTCTCTGAATGGAGCCCAGATCTAACGTGTGCCTCGTGCCTTGCCAACCTCCCTACGCGGCCCGGAGGTCGGTGAGCACATACTGTGAGGCTCAGACCCACTTCTGAGTAGGTCATGACAATAACAAAGGCTGTCCTACTTTCAGTAGATCGCAGTGTCAGCCTTGTTCCCCGACGCTTGCTTGTGAATGGAGCTCAGAGAAGACACAGAAACCTCTGCGGAGAACAAGTGAGAACTCCACCGAGCCTGACACCCTTGCGGAAGAAGAGAATCTGAATGTGCTGAGCTTCATGGTCCTATATGAGACTAGATGATTGGAACCAGAAGAAGGGCAAGCAGAAATCTTTCAAGGCTAATGGAGAAAACACCAGAGAAATACCATTTCTCCTCATGCTGCTTATGGTCAAGGTATTTTATCCCAGCAACAAGAGATGAAACTAGAACCCCCACACAGCATAAGGCCACATTTTGGGGGAGTTGCATATTACACACACTCCATCCTTGTGGGTATGGGATCCTGCTGGCCTTGGCAGAAAGCATCCACTGTGGGGAGAACGGCTTGTTTTGCAGCAGCCTGGAACATAGCATGGCTAAATGGCCCCTGGCTATGATAGCCAAGCACTTGCTTCTAGACAGAGGACTCAGCACTTAAAATCTTATATTGCACTTCCAGGAGACCCAAGTTCAGTTTCCCAGGACTCATGTTGGCTGATTCACAGCTGCCCAAAAGTTCAACTCCACCTCTGGCCTCTGAGGGCATCAACTCCCCCTACCCATACCACCACCACCCACACACATATATAATTTCAAAAACCTTTAAAGACAAAAGATCAAGATACTCTGGCTAGAATTTGGAGATGGAGGAGTCTCCGTCCACATGGGAGTGACCTTGTGTCTCTCCAACATAGAGTCAGTGAGCAGTGGGTACTCTGCCCCCCAGGAAGGTGGCCTAGAGCAGAAGCCTGAAGGTGGCTAGTGACCAAACCGGAAGAACCAGTGTGGAGGCAGGGCAGTGGGTATGGGCCAAGGCCAACAAGGGCTGTATCATGGGTTAAGTTTCCAGACAGAGAACCAAACTGAGTGGCCAAAGCACATGAGCTATGAGACCTTCCAGCCGCAGTGATGTCTTTAGTTTTTGTTTGAACAATGGTGGGAGAGGGTAGGGACAAGACCTTCCCTGACTCCTAGGTAGATAGAAAACCAGCCTTTGAGGCAGAAGCATGGGACAGAGAGCCCAAGCTATTGTCCCCCGGGAAGTGATGGAGCTGAGTCAGGGCAACAGGGGGGAGAGGTGGGTCCAGGATTCTCATCATCCGAGGACAGATGACAGTGGTTGTTAAGCACGTAACAGAGCCCTGGGTGGGAGGAGGTACATCTAGAAGAAAAAATTGAGATGTGGTTTACATTTTAAATTATGTGACATGAAATCCATCAAGAGCTATAGCATATAGCACAGTGGTTTTCAACCCTCCTAATGCTGCGACCCTTTGATACAGTTCTGCCCATTGTGATGACCCTCCAACCATAACAGTTATTTATGTTGATACTTTATAACTGTAATTTTGTTACTGTTATGAATGTAAATACTGATATTAATGTAAATATCTGATATTCAAGATGGTCTTGGGTCATTTGACCCCCAAAGAAGTCAGGACCCATAGGTTGAGAACCTCTGATGTTGCATCATTTACTCCTACCCATGCCCTTGTGGGGTCAGCCCCGTCGTGGTGTCCACTGATGAGGTGAGAACACTGAGACTGAAAGAGGTCAAGGAATCTGTTTGAGGTCACAGAAGTTGGCAGAGCACTGTGGTCATTCGGGAACAATACCTAAGCTTTCAAAATATTTAAGGGCAAGCTGTCATTCAACTTATTAACAACATGTGACCAAATTAGCAAGCAAAGCTGTATTCCCCATGCACACTCAGTGGAGGACATGGAGCAGAATGTCACTTTGTGCCGTTTATTGCCCCCGGTCAACAAAGGAAAGTTTGAGACGTTCCCGTTAATAGGTCCCTAAGGCTTGGCTGAAAAGCTCTGGTGTTCTCTTATAACACATCACACTTGGGCAAAGCAGATCTCATGTGTAAGTACTTCACTGGCTTTGATCCTGAGTCTAAAGGTGGAATCTCTCCATCTTGGCAGACATCTTTGGAGACACCTTGGTCTATTTGCTCTCGTGTAAGTAAATAAAACCCTACCGAAGCTGCATCCAATGTCATGTTGACCTACAGAAAACAATGCTGCGGTGGAGCTGGCCTCCGAGCTCCACATAAAAGTCGTTCCCTGCTGCCCATGGTGCACCCCCATCCTTGGCAGCATCCATGTATCCTTCCTCTTTGCCCAGGAAGACCACATCACCTTCCACCCACTGTGCTTTCCGTTGAAATAGAATGTTCTGAATACTCTCCAGGCATCTTGAAGAGGTTTTGTCTCCCCCCCTAAACTCTTCATGTCTGTTCATCCTGAGTCTTAACTAAGTAGGTCAGGACAGTACTTACTCTCAGTGGGGCCCCATTACTGAGGATTACTGAAAGGAAAACCAGATGTGTGTGAAGGAGAGTGAAGATGTATAAGAGGAAAGCGACAGGATGGTGATGGCAGTGGCGGTGGTGATAATGGTACCGCTGATGGTGATGCTGATGATAACGGTGATGCTGATGATAGCCATGATGATGGAGGTGATGCTGGAGACGGTGATGCTGAGGGCAATGATGACAGTGATAATGATGGCGGTGGCGATGATGGTGAAAATGATGATGGCGGTGATGGTGATGATGGTGACAATAAAGATCGGTAATGGTGATGACTGTCACATGATTACAATAATGATCATGATGGGGATGGTGGTGACAGTGATGATGAAGGATATAGAAGGATACAGCGGCAACAAGTATGATAATAATGTCAGTCACCAGTGCTAATGGTGATGTCAGTGATGGCAATGATGATGTTGTTGATTGCTACATCAACGACAATAATAATCATTGTGTGATGCCGATGATGGAGATGCTGCTGTTGGTGACAACGGTGATGGTGGCTACAGTGATGACAGCGATGACCACGGTGGTGGTAATGATGAGGTAGCAATGACGACAGGCACCATCTCAAGCACAATTCCATGCCCTGTGCAGCATGCAGAAGGTCATCAACACTCACCACAATTCCAATTTTCCCAATAAAGGGGAGAGACAGAAGAACAAAGATCTCTGGACTCTAAAGATTGTACTCCTGATCCCTTTAAAATATTCCCTCCACAGCCAAAGAGAAAAAGATGTTAGAGAAATAAAGCTGAGAGACAGCATCTGTCCCTCAAGTGACTGGCAGCACAGGCAAGAAGTCACATCACAGACTGGGTAGTTCCCAAGGTAGTTACTTGGAGAGAACAAATGCCAAATGGATGCATTACTAACAGTTAAATGAATGTCTCTAAAGCTACTCAGCGGGAGAGCTAGAAAGGCCTGGGTGGAGGGAGGAGATTTCTTGAAAGGGACCCTGGAGGCTATAAGGTCTGAGAGTAGACCCCAGTTCTCTGCTTTTTCCCACTGAGTAATAGAGAGACATTATCTTCTGCCCTTGGACCTGGGCCACTTGTGACTTCTTCTCCTCCCACAGATCACAATGGAAAGATGCCAGAATGAAGGGCTCTGAGATGGGGTACAAGAAGCCCACATAGACCTCCCTCCTCATTCTGCCAAGCCCTCACTGTTGGAGCCCTAAGACACAGACATGCCACCCGAGGGTGATATTTCAGAGCAAGAGTGTTTGGTGGTATGGCTCATCAGTATGCCTGTTCCTCCTTAGGAAAACAGTGTAGGGAACAAGGTAGCCATCTGAAAGTAGATTTGGGGGTGCTTTATTCTCACTGTGCTGGCTAGTTTTATGTCAATTTGACACAAATTAGAGTCATCTGAAAGAAGAGAAGCTCAACTGAGAAAATGTTTCCAGAAGACACAGCTGTAAGTTATTTTCTTAATTAGTGATGGATGTGGGAGGGCCCAGCTCATGGTGGGTGGTGGCATCTCTGGGCTGGTGGTCCTGGGTTCTGTAAGAAAGCAGACTGAGCAAGCCAAGGGAAGCAAGCCACTAGCACCTTCCTCATGGCCTCTGCATCAGTTCTTACCTCCAGGTTCCTGCCCTGCTTGAGTTCCCGCCCTCCCTACTTTTGATAATGGAACTGTGAATGAAATAAACCCTTTCCTCCCCAAGTTGCTTAGGTCATGGTGTTTCATCACAGCAATAGTAACCCTAACTAAGACACTCACCATCAAAGTTTGCTTCAGATGAAGGGAGAAATCCAACCATCATAACCAATCTTTTGACAGCACCACTCAGAGGGGTTTATTTCTCTAACATCACCACCATCCTGCAGGCAGGAGTCTTCCTCTGTCCAGGACACCAGGTCCTTCCCTGTTCTCCACATAGACTTGAATTTGTCCTTGTGGCTGCAAGATGACTGAACAGTGCATCCATGCGCAGAAGGGTGAAGATCCAAGGTCAAAGGCACAGCGGGAGCAGCCTCTGCTCCTTAGAAGAGGGTTACTGATGGTGAAGCCCATCACCCAACCATGTCTGTTTCTATCTTATGGATCAGGACTGGGTCACATAGCCATCTCTGCTTCAAAGAAGTCTGGGAAACTGAGTACTTTGAGTATATCGTGCTCCAAACTAAAAAGGTTGTTCTGAGAAGATGGAGAGGCAGTGTTGTTGTACACCTACTGTACGACTCATCAAGAAAGACATGGAGGCCTGTTCCTTGGTGCAAACCCTCCCAGACATCAACAGAGGGAACCACCATCATGGCAGGCACCATACAGGACAATGGAACTATGAGTGTCTAATCTCAGAGTTTTTATTGATACCTAAGCTCTTCAGGTGTTCTACTGATAGCACCTGCAGATCATGAGCAATCAAACATCTTTTACACCTGCAGACAATACAAATGCCAAGACCTAGGCAGCCCCTCACCCAAAACAGTGCACAAAACAATTTTATGCATAACTAAAACTTCCACAACAAGGCAGACTAAATCTTGTTCAGCTCTCTGACACCAGCTATTATGCTAAGGGTTACTAGCTACTCAATCAACATTGGCTGCCTATTGATACGTGACAGACTGAGTAAGAAGGTCCCAAGATCAGGAGATTTAGAAAAGTCCAGGGTCAAGAGCCAGGGGTCAGGGGCCAGGGGTGAAGAACCAGGGGTCGGGGGTGGGGGTGGGGAGTGGAGAAGAAATCGACACCTTTATATTCTCAGTTCTGAGATACTATACATAAACGGAATTCTTAGGACTCAGGAGCTGTTGGCAACTTGGACCAGACAAATCTTGGAGTGCGCTGCTGCCTCCGAACAAGACTTCACAGGCTAATTGATTTCACTCTCAGGAAAACTGCCCGGCCTGCCAGCCTAACGTTGCCTTTCCTTTTATATCATTGCTTCTAATAATGGCTCTCTGGATCTGCATAAGAACCTGGTACCCTCCTCGATGCTTATCCTGGATGATGCTTCTTAAGTATCCTCCTCCTCATTGGCTAAGCAGTTTAATACTTTCGGGACTACCAACTATCCCCAGGCCATTAAACTTTCCTCACTGGTGGGTGGGGACTGGGACTGGCTGGGAAACTACCAGAAGTCATTACAAGTAATTTGGTTCTATGTAATAATTATGATCCATCTGTATGGCACTCTTCCCAGCCACCAAGACTGCAGGGGCCACCCTCCACATGTACTTGTGGATAGGGCCATAAGGGGATGCAAAGTAAACCTAGGGAATGGTGGCAGAGGTTAAGAAGGAAGCTGGAACTCAGGGCATGTGGTCTGCAGTCCTCTCGGTCACACAAAAAGGAACCAAAAGCAAAAGAGAGGTAGGATGTGTTCAGTTGGTGTCTCTCTCCATGGACCACAGTGGCTCCTTGTTGCTCAGGTACATAGCCGTGTTTCCCATAGTATTCTTCACAAAGCTCCCGCTGGAGACCACAGATGCGGGTTGAACTGGTAACAGATGAATGGATGGGCAGGTTATCTGAAAAAATCTACAGGTACTGCCAGCCTCCTCTGCTAGGAGTCACCATGGATCTGCAAAGCCATGATAAGGTCATGCAATTTGAGAGAGAAGGGGGGGACATGGGCAGAGTTGGAAGCGGGAGTGGGAGGGGTAGACATTATATACAGTATCCATGTATGAAATTTGCAAAAAAAATATAAAAAATAAATTTAAAACATTGACTTGATCTTCCTTGGCTTTTAAATGTTGACAGTTTTAAAATTCAAGCCTGGTACAGCATGGTGTCCTTCCCAGCCTGTTACACACCTCTGTTTGGGAGACCCTATCCCAGGATGCTATTCTCCTTCAGGCAGGACAGAGTTGGGGTTTGGGTTGTTTTGTTTTAGTAAGTTACATTCCCATTGAACCTCTTTCCCATTGGCTTTGTTTCCAAATAAAATTACCTTACTTTGGTGTAGCATTTGTGCTTTGAAAAAAATTGCTTCACCAGCCTCAAGGCTGGCTCAGTGGATAAGGGCATTTGGTGTTCTTGCAGAGATCTGGCTTCCCAGCACCCACATGAGAGCTCACAGACACCTGTCACTCTAGCTCTAGGGAATCCACTGGCCTCTTCTGGCTTGAGCTGGTACCTGCACACACATAGCACACATGCACATACATAAGAATAAACTACATAAAACTAACTCTGCTCAGGGGAGTAGAATTCCATGGCTAACTAATTCCCAGTCATCTGAAGACTCTTCTTTTGGTTGGATGCTTTCTGTTTAATCAGTCTTGGTCTATCTGTCTTTCTCTCCTTCTCTTTCTCTCTCTCTCTCTGTCTCTCTCTCTCACACACACACACACATTCTCTGTGTCTCTATTTCTGTCTCTCGGTCTGTCTCTCTCTCACACACATTCTCTCTGTGTGTTTTTCTATCTCTGTCTCTGTTTCTGTCTGTCTGTCTCTCTCTCTCTTTCACACACACACACACACACACACACACACACACACACACACACACACATTCTCTGTGTCTCTATTTCTGTCTCTCGGTCTGTCTCTCTCTCACACACATTCTCTCTGTGTGTTTTTTTATCTCTGTCTCTGTTTCTGTCTGTCTGTCTCTCTCTCTCTTTCACACACACACACACACACACACACACACACACACACACACACACACACACATTCTCTGTGTGTTTCTCTATCTCTGTCTCTCTGTCTCTCTCTCTGTCTCTCTCTCTGTCTGTCTCTCTCTCTGTCCCCTACTCTTGCTCTTGCTCTCCAGAAGAGCAGGAGGGCATTTACACAGGACACACGGAGAAATGGCCAGCATTTGCCAGTCAGATCTGCACTGGTGTGACCTATCATCAAGACGAGTCAACGGGAACCCCCCAGCGTCCAGCCTTGTGGGTGAACATTCTTCGCTTGCAGCTCTAGCAACATCTTTGCTCATCTAATCAAGCAGCTCATCTGCTGGCATGGGAGAGCTCCGGTGAGCAGCAGAAGGCTGGCATGCTGGAGGTGGACAAAGAACCTGACTCCCAGGGTGGCTGCAGCAGGGGGAGAGGGAAGGTTTCATCAGCTGCCACAGAAGTAATCGGCTTAAGTCTGTCCTTTTAGTCTGCCCTGGCGAATGCCACTCAACTTCAGAAGCCATGGGAGAAAACTTCCAGTTGGCCAAGTGTGGGCCAGATGCCTGGGCCAAGACTGGAGGCGGGGGAACTTGAGGAGTAGACCCACAGAGCCTGCCCAACATGGGGGAATTCCAGAGGAGATTGCTCACCAAAACTCATCTGCCTCCTCCTCCCTACCAGACAGCTGGTCTGCATTTCCCAGGATCCTTTGCTATTCAATGCTAATTAGCTATGTTCCCAAGCCCTAGCCCATAACAGTGAGCAAAAGCCATCAGACCCAGCCCTTGGACACAGATCTTCCTGTTGTCCATGCTCTCTGAACCCTGTGGCTGGCTGGAACAGTGGCAGCCTGAGATGATCCAGGAAGTACAAGTCAAAGACAGATGTCTCAGTGAACATGGCTCACATTAAATTCCACTTTGTACATTATTCAATACATGAGAAAGAGTTTGGGGGATTCCAGCTTGGGGTAGTTGGAACAGCAGCCTTGTAAAGATCGGTGTAACAAGTTGCATGTGACTTGGACAGGGAACCCTAAAGAAGGCAATTAGAAGCATTTCCAGGTCTCCTCTCTGCGTGGTCACCTCATCCCTAGATGATCATGAATTCTAAAAAACCCAATGAGAGGGGCCACCACCACTGGACAGCATACTGACCTGTTCCGCCCCTAGGCATGTAACTTTCACCTGCTCTGTGAAAACATGCATGACTAGCTCCTTTCCCTCCAGGTCACCAAAAGCTATTACTCCAGAAACTTGGCTCCCCCAGGGACCCTATAGAGACACAAGGTTTTTCTGAGAGCTTGTGGGAACAGGAGTGTGAGAGAAGTGGCTGGCTGGCCTGTGCAGGCATTCCAACCCCAAACGCAATTTCGTACACACCAACCAATAGGCACTAATTCTGCTGCCGATTAAGAGCTCCATGGGGAATGGGGTGGGAGTGGGGATCCACCTGCTCTTCCCTCCAGAGACAAAGCCCTTAGACAGCCTGTGGTCTGTCTCCTCAGCTTCCCCAAGAATTTTGCCATTCTCTTCCCATTCCCTGGTTGCTGGCTTTGCCCGATCATAAAGAATGGCAGGAAATGTCTTCACCCACCTCTGTCATCAGAAATAGAAATCTGTGTTTCTAAAATGCCTAAGAACAAATAGCATGGCTACCCATAGTGTGCATGATTCTTCTGGTTTTGTGTTAAGTATTTATTAAGCTAGAAATAAGGCATTATGTACCCAAGACTGGCTTCAAACTCCTTATGTACTCCAGGATAACCCTGAACTCCTGGTTCTCCTGCCTCCATCTCCTAAGAGCTGGCATAACAGGCATGTACCACCAACAAGCTGGGGGCTTTTGCGTGATATGAATTTAAAGGGACTTTCTGCAATGATAATAGAGGCACCTGAAGAATCACGAAAGTGAACCATGACCACCTACCAGTTACTATTGTTCAGAATCAAATGGGAATGTGTCTTCTTTCTCAAAAATAAAAAAATCTATCCAAGGGATCATAAAGTCAAAGTTATATTTAAAACAAGCTGCTTGGGGCTGGAGAGATAGCTCAACAGTTAAAATACACTTGCTGCTCTTGTTCAGTTCCAGTGCCCATACTGGGTGGCTCACAACTACCTATAACTCTTGCTCCACAGGACATAACACCCCCTTCTGGCCTCTGCAGGTACTGCACTTGTGTGCACATACACATATAAAATTTAAAAATATCTTTAAAAATCCAACTCTGACTCCATGCTGATACCTTGGTTAGACAATGAGAAGTCTATAGGTCTAAGGGGTAAGCACAACTTTGGAAAGGAAGCACTCCAGGTTAGTCTCAAATCCAACCTGTCTTCACTCAACCCTTTTATCCTGCTCCAAGGCACTGGCTGCCTCAGAGCCTCAGGTATTGAGTCTGTAGGTTAAAGAAAATAACTCTTGGGTCCTGGGAAGCCTTCAGCACACAGTAGGGCTAGTTGCCTGTGAATATGTGGGAAGTGAGCCAGGAGAGGAGGGAAGGGATGATACACAGAGGAGTCTTGGGCACAGAATGACCACAGGGCCCTTTTGTCCAAGAGTCCCCAAGGCAGTGGGTCTGTCTGTCATTATCCAGAGGCTCCTGGGGACTGCTACTGCCCCTTATACCCTCTTCAATTCAGGAAACACCCAAGCAGAGAAAGGGCCAAAAGTTCAGTACATAGCATATGCCCTGAGCCCAGGACAGGGCTCCACCTGCTTTGATGTGGGTGGAGCAGTCTAGTCTGGGGCCCAAGGCTCTGTAACAATCTGAGGGTGTTGAAGGGCAGCCCAAGCCATGTGTGTACCTGCTTTAGTGTGTGGGTTTAGCAGAGAGAGAAAGACACCCTTGGACTAGAATGAAATCTACCACATGCCCATTCAGCCTGAAACAGATGTAGATGCACAGTAGGACAGCAGCTGCTAGCCAAGAGAAGACCAAGTGAGGTGAGAGGCAGAATATCAGGACTCAAAGGACACCCCTTAACACTTCTTGTTCTTCCTCATGACCAGTAGGGAGATGGGGACCGATCTTCCTGGCCCCGCCCAAGTTAGGAGCTGGGATTTACGAGGCTCCAGTTGAAAAGGGATGAGAACAGGAAAGCAGATAAGGGCCAGTGCACAGAGCAGCGCCAGGCCAGGAGCCCTTCAAAGCCCCCGCTCCTGCCCCTTGGCTTCCTGTTTCCTGCCCTGCTCACACTTCTCTCCCTTTGTCTCCCAGGCCCCACTCCACAGGACCACTGAGATCAAAGGCCTCAGGAGCCCCTACCACCCCCCACCACCACCCTGCTTTGTCTGTCTAACCCAGTGACTTCCTCCCTATCTGGTCTGGCCATGCCACAGGCAGACAGACAGCTATCAGAGCCCTGCAGAAGTTAAGCAGCTTCCCCGGGGCCTGCCTGTGACCCTGGAACTACAGAAACCTGGCATCTTAGAGACCTGCTGCAGATAAGCTGATAAAGAGGCAGGGCTGTGCATGTTTTCACGGGTCTGAAACCAAAACACTTGGAGTTAATTGTGCTTTAGGAGGGGGCGGGGCACAGAGAGGGGAGCATGAGAACACCCAGCCTCTCTTACTGGCACCAGTGACATGTGTCTGTATTCTCCTAACTCCTGGAACCCTCTGTGTGCCTGTATTCTGGGATCACATGACCATCCTGTGTATGCACCCTGAAGGAGCACACACCGTGGGAAGTTTGTGCAGCCAAAACACAAAATACCGCCAGGCTCTCCTGGGAAATGTAGAGGGCATCCAAGGTCTCCTGTCACCTGCCCAAGCAGAGGAAGGGCAGTGCTGGTTAGTTGTTTTTGTCAACTTGACACAATCTAGGGTCATCTGGGAAGGGGGAATCTCAATTGAGAAAATACCCCCATCAGATTGGCCTGTGGGCATCCATGCCTGTGGGTACATTTTCTTGATTAATGATTGATGTGGGCAGGCCCAGCCCACTGTGGGTGGTGCTACCCCTAGGCAGGTGGTCCTGGGTGCTACAAGAAAGCAGGCTGAGCAAACCATAAAGAGCAAGCCAGTAAGCAGCATTTTTCCATGGCTTCTGTATCAGCTCCTGCCTCCAGATTCCTGCCTAGAGTTCCTGCCTTGACTTCCCTTTATACCTTACTACAAACTGTAAGAGGAAATAAACTCTTTCCTCTCCAAGATTGTTTTGGTCAGTACTTTATTACAGCAACAGAAAGCAAACCACGGCATGCAGGCAGCTCAGAATATGATGAACCTATCTATACTCTGAACCAGGGACAAGATACCACCTGCTTCAAGGCAAGTGGGCAGGTTTAACCTGAGCCCAGGGGCTGTGACATTTTGCCTCAGAAGCTGCATATTGGATCAGTGAGGGTTCTCAGAGAGCCCTTACAGATGTGGCTTGGGGATTTGTAAAAGCCACCAGCCCACTGTTATTTCAAAGTATGAATCCATCCTTGGATTGTTCTGAAAGCCCTGGGCAGGGATATTTATCAAGAAAAGGGAAAAGAATTCCCCTCCTTCCGTTTTAGACCTGGGGATGCTCTTGCCTGGCAGAAAATAGCTCCATGGTCTGGGCAAATCTGATTCCTCTGTATTCTGAGGAGCAGGAGCAGTTCCGTGCTGTTGTTTTGACTCTCTATCCAACAGATGTCTGCACAGGATACTAAGACTTCATTAGCACCTTCCTCTCCAACAGCCTTTGTCTGCCTGTGAGCTCAAAATAACCACAGGCAGCCAGTTTGTGACAGGGCAGTGACTTACGCTCAGAACCAGGGAAACAATAGTGTGGACAAGCAACCAGTTAAAGAGCCCAGTCTCTGAGGAGCCACCCTGCCAGGATGTACATGCTCCTCCTGCCATCTCTGGCCATGAGTCACCCCGGCCTGGAGGGTGAAGACTTCCAAAACTGCTCCCCTGAGTATGGAAGACCCCGTAAATGCAGCTTTCCCAGCAAGGTTGTGGGCAGGCAGGAAGAACAGTGGCCTTGCCTGTCAGCCCGCCTGGCAGCCGCTCTGATTCATGGTACCTTTTGCCATCTCTATATCTGCCTCCTCATTTGCTGTCACGATAACTCAGCAAGGCAGATGCTCACGCATACATTCGAGAATCTTTTGGCTCAGAGAGGTGAAGATACCTGGGTGGAAAGGAACAGCACATAATTGGTCTTGGAGACCCCTGAGAAGTTCCTTGGGCTGTCACTGCAGAAAGTCAATTAAGAACCATAGAGAGGTGGCATTCTCCATAATCCCCAAAGGGAACCATTTCATGTCTACCAACAGAGAATGAACTAGCCAAGTGTGTCCTGGCACACAATGGAGTGAGCTATGAGGAGGAGTGAGGTACTGACTCCTGACACATGTGGATGGACCACAGAAGCTAGATGGTGGATGAGGAAAGCTAAGCACACTGTATACAGGAGCCACTCTGTACACAATTCATACAAACAGAAAGTGCCTGGGGATGTAGGGTTCTGGGACCCAGATGGGTAGTGGCTTCAGCATAGATACACAGGGCTGGGGTGCCTCACATGGCGATGCCAATGTCCTGGGGACCCTCAGCAAGGTAGAGCACTCTGGAGGAGACACACAAACACACACACACACATGCACACACACACACACACACACACACACACACACACACACACGACAGCCAAACCTGGAGGTACAGACTATATTCTCATGTACTTGGAAGGTTGAGGCAGGAGGACTGCAAGTTCAAGGGCAGCTTGAGCAAATAAATGAGATCCTGTCTCAAAGTATAAAGCAAAAAGAGGTCTAGGGTGTAGCTCAATGGTAGAGTGCTTACCTGCTTACCTAGCAGGTGTGAGGCTCTAGGTTCAATCCCCAGTTCTGAAAAAGTAAAAGTATCATCTACCTAGTGAAAGGATTTAAGAAATATAAAATGACTTCTAGGAATTCAGTGCCTCCCCGGGGCCTCATCACCAGAATGCTACCAGTCACGAATCAGGGAGATGCCTCCCAAGGATAGCCATTGACAGTCTCCTCCCCACCCACAGGGGAATGACCATTAAGTTTAACATCTATCAGCAGGAATGCCCCCTCCCCAGGCATCCCAAGTGCCACCCTGTCTCCGGGCCAACTAGTCCAAAGCGAGCGACTTCCTAGCCAATTAGTCTGAAAGATGCAGGACATGGAGAGCTCTGAGCCAATCAAAGCTGCACAAGCCCCATCCCCAGACCCCTTCCCCTGCACCCTATAAAATGCCAAGAGACAAAGGAATCGGGTCTGCTTTCCCTGCTTCCTGCACGGAGACTCACCGAGGGTAGAACCCGGAGAGTAGGACAATAAAGCCTCTTGCATCGATCTGGAATTGCCCCTTGGTTCCTTGGGAGTCGCCCTTTGCTCAGAAGCCCAGGCGGACTTCAGCCTGACCTGCCCTTACACTATCAATTATCTACCTATCAATCATCTATCATCTAATCTATTTATCTACCAGTTATCTAGCTAACTACACACACACACACACACACCCCAAAAGAAAAGAAAAACCTAACCACATTGAGATACTCCCCCACCAGCATGGCTGAAGTAAAACAGAAGTGCGAACACCACTGAGACAGGGCAGCTGAAACCCACGTCTCACCAATAGGAATGGGCATCACTGCTGTGTGGCCAGCAAAGAGTCCTGCAACAAAATCCTGCAGACAGAGGCCAAAGGACAGTCATCTGGGACTCAGGGCTGGAGACAGGAGCCTGACTTCATATGCCTCCTGCAGTGCTCATCTTGAGCTTGTAGACAAGAGTCTTTACCCTGAGTCCTTAGTGCCTGGCCCTATGCATGTGTCTGTGTTCCTGGTCTCCTCTTCTTGCAAGGACAGAAGAGCCTATTGGGCTATTGTCAGAGCCTATCAGGACCACGGTGATTATGTCATCTTACCTTACTTGTCTCTATAAAGCTGTTACCCCGATACTCTCACTTTCTTAGGCAGTGGAAATTAGGACTTCCACATAGAATTGGGTTTGGGGGTTGATTGAGCGTATAAAGTCCACTGTGAGAATTCACGTGCCAAGCCTTAGGAGACTTACACTTACTGCCCCTCAAGCCCACCATCTGTATTCCTAGATAGAGATCCCAGCAGAGTAAGACAATGTATACCTGCAGGATTTACTTGTGAACTCGACTCAATCAAAGCAGTGTTAACTGCAGGGCCCCCAAGCTAGAGACCACACCCAGCAGGAGCTGAGTGGACATGGTTCCAGGTTCCTACAAAGCAAGACACAGAAGGATGGAGGGAGGAATCCCAGCTCTTGCTACACATGGATGAATGTCAGAGATACCGCTACAGGAAAGTGGCCAGACAGAGTGACATATGCAGCTCAGTTCCCTTCTTGAGACCAAGATTAGAGTGATGGCTGCCAAGGGGTGCTGGCATGTTACGCCAGGATAACCTGCCCCATGAGCACAAAGGGTGAGTAGTGGGGAGCTAGTCTTCTGGTTTTTTTCTGTCTCCTGACTGAAGCCAGACTAGACCCTGCTACCCCTATCTCAATCCTCAAGTATTCTGGTTTGCAGCTCTCCACTGAAGGGTGAGTGTAGGTTCCAGGAAAGCTGGTATCAATGTATGTCCAAAGCCCACTGAGCTGTAGTTTACCTCCGTTCCAATCAAAGGCTCACCATGGCTGCTTCTAGAAGGACACCTCTTAGGGCTAGTATCACAGTGAGATTGCTCCACCAGATGTTCTAGGGGCACCAGAGCTCCAACCAAGGCCAGATGTGCTGGAGTGTTAGAGGATATTTTCCTGTATATGGAAATATTCCCTTGATGGGGGAGGGGGACAGTCACATATCCAGGAGAATAGAGACTGGGAAGATTCTTGAGGGGGAGGGGCTCCTTAGCAGTACAAAAACAAGTAAACTGCTGCAAAGGGAGACTGGCCAGCTGCACTGCAGAGAGGAGAGGTATTCAGATTGGCGAGCTACCTGCAAACTGTCCAGAGAACTCCACGGTTACAGCTTTTGCCCATTTTAGGGTAGAATTTTTAGTGACACCACTGTCTTTGAGTCATCCCTGCTCCTGTGAAGTAACCCCTCACCCATATTCCTGTGAGTAACCCCAATAATAATTCATTGGTTCACCAAGTTCATTACTTTGGTTTGTTGTGGGTTCCCTTTCCTGGGGTGAACAGGCGTGTGCGTATTGCATCTCCCCAGGTAGCTGAGCTCAGCTCCCAGGTAGCTCTCCAGCTCAGTCTGTAGCTATTCGCTGGCCTGAGGAAGGATGTGCTATTGCTGAGTTGAGTCTCCATAGGCTGGTCTCCTAGGTAACAGGGATAGGTGAAAATGCTGTCCCTTGAAGTGGGGTGGCCTTTGAGAAAGTAGGTTTACAGCAGAGATTCTCAACCATTGGGTTGTGACCTCTTTGGGGGGAGGGTCTAATGACTCTTTCACGGGGGTCACCCAAGACCATCTGCATATCAGATATTTACAATTCATAACAGTAGCAAAATTACGGTTATGAAATAGCAATGAAAATAATTTAACGGCTGGGGGATCACCGCAATGTGAGTAACTATATTAAAGGGTCGTAGCATTGGGAAGGTTGAGAAGCACTGGTTTAGGGCTAGAGGGCTTTTGAAGGAGCCTGAGTTCAAGGGAATTGCACACACTAGTCACACTTCATGAGCCCTGACTGAAGAAAGGCAAAGGATCGGTAAGCCTGGTACACGGCAGCACTGAGCGGAGTCACACCGGCACGCTTTCTGCCATCTGGCTATTTGGTGATTTATGGAAAGACTCCTGAGAGAATCTCTAGCTGTCCAATTGAGTAAAAGTCTATAATTTTCTCTAATTGGCCCAGAATATCAGCAGCAGCCCCATTGTACATCAGGTGAGCTCTGATTCTCTCCTCCCCCACACACACACCCCATAGCACTCTATAAAAGATTCTAATGTTTTCTATACCTGGTGTTGGCCACGCCCATCTTTAAGCACTTGACTCAAGAGGCTGGGATTTACAGGGGCCAAGGAGGAGTCAGCCATGCTCTACCCAAGTTTAAACTTGCCTCCTCTTGGCACCAGGCTGTGAAGGTCAATAGACATTCTGCAACATGTCTCCCCATCTTGCCAAGCAGGGATAATTATAAGCAGGTGGATACCAGGAGGAGCATGTAAAGACCCAAGCAAGGAAGTGCTGGGTAGTGACTGATACATACTCAACAGTAGAGTATATGCTGGGTTCGGGGGGCGGGTAAGAGAATGCAGCATCCTGACTGGAGAACAACATGCCATGTTCCTTCTGACCTCCCTGAGCTGGGTAGCACTGGAATCCAGCACTGGCTACTAGAACAAGGTTTCATAGACAAAGTGACAGCAGGCATTTTTTTCCTCACAGTCTGGATACTGAAGTCCAAGATAGGAGTATCAATCTGGCTGGGTTCCAGTGAGCCTTTCCCCCACCAGGGTATTGACTGGGTCCACAAATGTCAGAGCTAGATAGAAGTAGATCACTCACCCTCTAATGAGAAAAAGGATTCTGTTCCCACCCTTATGAAGTGGTCAGTTCTCAGAGGCTCTGTGTCCAGAAAACACGTCTCTGGGCATGTCTGTGAGGAGCTTTCTAGATCAGGTTAACTGAGATGGAAAGACCCTCATTGAATGTGGGCAGCACCATTCCCTGGGCTGGGTTCCTGGACAAAACAAAATAAATAAAAAAGGAGAAAGAGAGCAGAGCACCAGCATGCATCTCTCTGCTTCCTGACTGTGGATTCAGTGTGACCCGCTGCCTTACACTCCTGTCGCCATGCCTTCACCACCGCGATGGACTGCATCCCCTCAAACTGAGAGCCACAATGAACCCATCCTTTCTTCTGTTGCTTTTGCCATGTGTTTTGTCACAGTGGTGAGAAAAGTAGTGGAAACAGGCCTACCTCCTAATTCTTTTATCACAGGATAGCGGAGGCACAGTTTGTGGTGATGTGTTATTGTAACCTGGCCAGACTGCCCTGACGGTTGACCTCAGAAGCTACACAGGAACCTGTTTGTAGGGGTTGTAGCCCCAGGTAGTAGGGGTATTTTGGAAAGTTCTAGAAATTGTAAAAAAAAAAAAAAGTGGGGCCAAGGGATTGCTTTAGGAGTAGCCGGCTGTTCTCTGATTTGATCAGAGGTCTGTTCCATGGGAGAGAACCCATACCTGGTACTATAGGGCAGGTTAACAACCCATGCCCAGAGAGGTTGTAGACCAAGGTGGACCACTTACTACTATTAAACTAAATTAGCATAGCACCAAACTGCCTTCTAAGTCTCTGTGCTTACATCCATAGTCAAATCTGCTCTTAGTCTTAATCAAAGAAGCCTTTCTTTGCAATAAGAGGTAGTGAATTCAGAGTTGTCAGGTTGGATGCCCAACTTGCTGAGGGCCCAGCTGTAAACAAGACATTTATTCTACCTTTGCTAAGGCTCAGGAAACATGGCAGAAGAGAAGGCAGAAAATGCATGAGACATGGAAAATAAGAATGAAAACCTGAGCGAAGCCATCCTCTCTTCTCAACAGAACCCCTGTAGTGATGAGTTCACAACTGTAGTTACCTGGGCCTGAACAAGATTGGCCCTGTCAGCAATCAGTCATCCAAATGGGAGGGGCCCATGAGGTCATACCCCTTACTGCTGAACTATTGGCTATTGATAGAGTCTGAAGAAAGGGGATTCACTGTCTTCAGTTTTGTACCCACTACTGAGCCTGCCGGGCTCAAACAGATTGTTTCAAACCCATGGTCACACAGACGGCGCCGGTGAAACTCAGTGGGTCGCAGAATGAAACACATCGATGTGGACTTGAGAAGGAGATTGTTGGGGAAGGGAAGGAGGACAGATGGAATTGTAGGGAACAGGGAGAAGATGGGGTTGAGAGTGGTCGATATACATATGTGTATGAAATCATCACACTGGTCAGCGTGCAAGGAATAAGAGATTGTGGGCTGCTCAGCCGTAAATGGTATATATGCTCACACCTCTTCCCCAGAAGGTCCGGGGAACGTCTCAGTAAAAGGAGGCAGAAAGATTGTAAGAGCCAGAGGTGGTGAAGGTCTTCAAGAAAAACAACATTTCTAGGCACAGCAGGCCAACCACACATATGAACTCCTAACAGTTATGACAGTGTGTACAAAACTTGTGCAAGCGCAAACCAGACAAAAATCATAGCAGGGAGTGGGGGGAGGGACACAAGTCCCACCTGTAGTTGTGACGCTGCTGCTGGGCGGCTCAGCGAGGAAGACTCGGAGACATTCTCATATGTGTAATCTCTGCCAGACCTCAGCCCAGGGAACCACCATCCCGGCCAGCAGCATCCTGGACAGTGGAACTGCGGGCTGAGCTCAGGTGCTTTTATGCACTCAGAACTCCTCAGGCGTAGATCATTAGCAATCAAACACCTCCCCCCACACACACAGAGATCTAACACCTGCAGACAATACGAAAAGCCTAGACCTAAGCAGACCCTCACCCAACAGTGCACAAAACAGTATTTTAAACACAGCTGAAAATAAATCTCTACAACATCTACTTCTAGCCAAGGAGCTACTAGGATTTCATGGCCCCTAGGAAAGGGAAAATCAGCTCTCCTTAATGACCACAGGACCCCCTGGTAGGTCAATCACTCTCCAGGGCAGGTTTCACTTCCGAGAGTAGGTGTGGAAAAACAAAAAAAGCAAAAACAGAAGAAAATTCAAATTTGGTTAGGTAGGAAGAGGAGTGTAGAGAGGGCGGGTACGGAAGGAGTTTGGTCAAAATGGGGTGAATAAGTCAAAATACATTGAATAAAATTCCCCAAAGAATAAAAATGTTATTTAAAAATTGTCAAGTACAAGTTCAATTTTTTAAAACAATATAAAAGAACACCACTACTTAAACTTTTTTGTTTAGGAAATTATTTTTATTTTTTGGTATTTTTCAAGGCAGGGTTTCTTCTGTCGTAACTGCTGGCTGTCTTGAAATTCACTCTATAGACCAGACTGGCCTCGAACTCACAGAGATATCCACCTGCCTCTGCCTACTGAGTGCTGGGATTAAAGGCCTGTGCCACCACCACCCGACGGGAAATTTTTATTTTTAATAAAAGATATTTGTGAATGTTAAAAAAAAAATAACAAACCAAGACTCTAGGGTCTAGGTGGAGGGAGTGAACCCCTAGGGATGAGTCTCCAGGGTATTCTGTCCCTAGTCCCTTCCAGCCATGCTCTCTGCTTTCTGTTTTCTGTGAAGATACCCCTCCACCAGGAAGCTCCCACCACCAGGATGATCTGCCCAAGGGGAAAGAGCCACCACCGACTAAGCCCTCTGAATTCATGAAGCAAAACAATCCTTCCTTTAAGTATTTCTTTCAAGCATTTGGTCACAGAGATGCCAAAGCCATCACACTTGAAGAGTCAGGACAGTATCTTAAAGGCCTTCAGCACCCTCAGGCCACTCACAGAGTCTAGCAGCCTCAGAATCACCCCCTCCCCTGAGGAAGAGCACACCACCCCTCACTCCATGTGGGTGTACACACCCGAACATGAGCACCACCGTTGCATGGCTAGATGTGGGGTGGGGGGGTGGGGGAGGTGGGGGGGGGTGGGGACACGACATGATTTTAAAATAAGTGTTGAGGGGCTGGAGGTGTGGCTCAGTTGGCAGAAAGCTTGCCTGGCAAGCAGGAAGCCCTGGTTTTGGTCCCCAACAATGCATAAATTAAGCATGGTGGTGTAGGCCTGGAATCCCAGCACCTGGCAAGGAGGGGATCAGAAGTTCAATACCCTCCATCATCCTTGACCAGCCTGGGCTACATGAGAGCCTACCTCAAAAAAATAAAAGTTTTAAAAATGAGAAAAGAAAGAAAGGTTGGCGACAAGGCTGATTCTGCTTATAGACTTGCTTCTAACTTGTCTGCGGGCAAAATAATTCAGGTCTAGAATTTTTTTTTTTTTTACTTTTTTGACTTTTTTGTCTGTGCTCTTCGTGGGCTCTCTGCCGGCTCCATTCAAGCTACAGGGTCTTAAAAGCCCTTTTCCCAAGTCACCTTTGCTTTCCTCAATAGATCTCCACCGCCCTTTATGATTTCAGACCCGCAACCAAACATCGTCTCCATGGCAACAGACTAAAGAAAGTAAACTTTTAATTACGCCGCCAAACGCAGAGCTGTCGCCAGCGTCTGCCACGCTCTCCCCCAGTAGCAGACACAGTTCTGGATTCAGTGGGCGGCCCTGCTTTTTCAACCCTCCGGGTGTTCGGTCTCTAAGTACCTTAATGGGAGGTGTGTAACGCTGGCATTTCAAAGGCCCCCAAAGAGAGCTTTTCATTTTCCACAGCAAAGTAACCGAAACTCAAAACTTTTATTAATAATGTAAAAGGCTCTCTCAGCGTGCAGAATCTGCTAGGGAAAAAAAATGCAAAGAAATCAGAGGGGACTTTACTTTATCAAAGAGCACCCGAAATAAAGGCCGGGCTTGGTTCTGAGGGGGGGGAGGGGGAACCAGTAGGGGGGAGGGAGCAGAGGTCAGTCTCTCTTCTCCACCTGTGTGTGACCTTGAGAATGAGCGCCATTAAGTTGGGCCCAAGCAGCCCTGCGGAATCTGCAAACATACTTGCGGGTATCAGGTAATGGCACAGATCTTTGGCGTTCCCTCTAGGGCAGAGCAGCGTCCTGCACTTCCAAGCTCATCATCTCTGGCTGTGTCCCAGCTGCTCTTCCAAGCTCTGTCCTGTGGCCCAGCGCAGCTTCCAGCCTGAGAAAAAGCAAGTATCCACGAAGCTAAGCAGGGTGGCCACACCACACTTGATGCTAAGGCAGGAGGATTGCAATCTCTAGGCCAGCCTGAATTACTTAGTGAGACCTCCTCTTAAAATACATCCCACTCCCTAAGAAAGCATTTTCTTTGATTCTGTCCTGTTCTCTTCCGGGTGAAAGGTCATTCTAATCCATTAAGTCATTTACTTTCTTCCTTTCTTTGCTTTTCCTAATTTAAGTTGCTGATTATTTAAATTCCTGAGATTTTTTTTTTAAGTCCTTGCAAATGAAAACCAACCCAATAATTATGTTGTATACTTCACTCGGTTAGCATGTAGGTGAACACACATGGTTTTGCTTGCTTACCGAAACTTAATAAAAATAGCATCATATTAATAAGTAATTCCTAAATTTCCCCACATATTACTTAGTGAGTGTATGTGAGGGGGTGTACCTTTGTGCACATCTGGCCAGGGGTTTGTGTCAAGTGTCTTCCTCTGTTGATCTTTACCTTTTGTATTAATTCTTTTTTCATATAGTGTATTTGGTCACGATTTTCCCCTCTCCAATTTCTCCCAGATCCTCCCCCACCACCCCCATCTCCCTACCTACCCTACTTTGTTTTCTCTTTCAATAAAACAACAAAATAAACAAAAGAACCCAGAAAAATGAAAATCAAAACAAACAAAAGACCAATGAAATAAAAGAAAAAAAATCACCGATATAATGCAAAATGAAACAAAAATTCACAAGAAAACCTGTGTACTGGTTAGTAACTGTATCCTGGTTAGTACCTGTGTACTAGTTAGTACACAGCTTATGTCAGCTTGACACAAGCTAGTGTCATCCTAGAGAAGGGAGCCTCAACTGAGAAAATGCCTCCAAAAGATCAGGGCTGTAAGCAAGCTCATTGGGCATTTTCTTAATTCGTGATTGATGTAGGAGGGCCCAGTCCATTGTGGGTGGAGCCACCCCAGGGTAGTGGCCATGGATTCTATAAGAAAGCAGGCTGAGCATGCCACAGGGAGCAAACCAGTAAGCAGCACTCCTCCATGACTTCTGCATCAGCTCCTGCCTCCAGGTTCCTATCATGTTTGAGTTCCTGTCTTGGCTTCCTTCAGTGATGGACTACAATACACAAGTGTACACGAAATAAACCTTTCCTCCCCAACTAGCTTTTGGGCTATGGTGTTTCATTGAAGCAATAGAAACCCTAAATAAGACAACCAGTGAATTAGTTTTGTGTCGGCCCAACTACTGTGTGTGGGGTCTACCCTGGAGTATGGTTGAGAGAGCCACTTAAACTCCATTGGAGAACACTAGCTTTCCCCTTCCCAGCAGTTAACAATTGCAAATAGCTTCTTGGTTAGGGGGTGGAACCCCTGTGTCTACTTCCTCCTGCCAGTGCTGGGATTCTGTATAGTTTGAACCTGTGCCTGCCTTGTGCATGCTGTCATGGCCCCTATGGGTTCCTATGGGCATCAGTCCTAATGTGTCTGTAACAGGCTGTTTCCTTAAGTCATCCATTACCTGTAACTTCTGCAATCTTTCGACCTTGTCTTCCCATGGATCTCTGAGACTTGAGGGCAGAGGTTTGATGGAAGACATCCCATTGAGGGCAGAGTACTCCAAAGTCGCTCACTCTGCATATTGTCCAGTTGTAAGTCTCCGTATTAACTTCCATCCACTGCAAGAAGAAGCTTTTCTGATACCTCAACTCTGATATCTCCATCTTTTGAGACAGGGTCTCTGTCTCTCACTGAACCTGGAGCTGTGAGTGCTGCAGAGGCAAAGCCAGAGAGTGATCCAAGTCCTTTGGAGGAACCCAGAAGATCGAGAATGAATTCTAGATAATTGGACATTGATAATGTTTTTCTGCTGTTCAAAGACATTATGAAAAGCTTGATAGATGTTTGGTTTCATTTGGTCCTGTCCTTGTGACTGTTCCTCTTATAAATAGTTTTGCTGGTATAGTGTTAATTTGTGTGGTAGATATAAAGCAGTTTTTTTTTTGTCTTATACAGAAAGAGGGAAATGTCATGAAAGTTTATTTTTATTTATGTATAAAATAATTGTTTCATGCACCGTTGAGTGAGGGGCTGCCTAGGTCTTGGGTTTTGTATTGTCTGAAGGTGTTGGCTTTATGTGAGGGATGTTTGATTGCTCAGTATCTGCCTGCACTATCATGAGTTCTGAACTTTTGGAGTTCTGAACCAATAAAAACACCTGAGCTCAGACACTCAGGGTTCCATTGTCCAGTATGGCAATGGCCAGGATAGTGGTTCCCTTGGCAGGGTTTGTACCAATGAATATGCCTCCATGTCTTCCTTGGTCAGCCTACACAGCAGCCTACTACTACAGCAGGGAGCTGTGGCATGCAAGGCACTGAAGCAGTAGCTGAGAGCTATACCTTGATCTGAGGATCTAGAGCAGGGGTGGCCCCACTCCTAGTGGCACACTTCCTTCGCCAAGGCCACACCTCCTAATCCCTATCAAGTAGTCCCACTCCTTGGTGACTAAACATTCAACTATATGAGCCTGGGGGAACCATTCTTATTCAAATCACCAGTCACCCAGGCCTTTTAAAAAAATCTAAGCCTAGGTTAGTGACTGATCTCCTTGCTGTGACAAAATATCTGACAAGAAGCAATGTAAGGAAAGAAAGATTTACTTTGGCTCATGGTTTCAGAGGGTTCAGTCCACGGTGGTGAGGCAGAGTGTTGTTCCTGAAGGGCATGGTGAGATATGGCTGCTCATCTCAGAGCAGTCAGGAAGCAGAGTAATGGATGCTGGTGATCATCTTGCTTTCTCCCTTTTTATTCACCCTGGACATGGGTCCATGAACCGGTACCACCAACACTCAGGATTGGTTTTTCTACCTCTGTTCACCCAATTTAGAAACTCCCTCACGGACATGCCCAGAGGCTAGTTTCCATGGTGATTCTAGATCCTGTCAAGTTGACAATATTAACCATCACAGTGACCTCACTGGGCTGTGGACAGCTTGACCTGCTCCCAACTGACTAAGATGTCCTCCAAGAGGCTTGCATTGGTGTACATCATTAGGAACTAAGGAACTTAATTCACAGGACTTCCCTGGCACCTGCTACAGTCGAATGCTTCCGTCTCTGCAAATCCAAGAGATTTAAAGTGCCTGGTACCACCACAGTGCTTTCAGAACTTTGAAACTGGTGAGGGAAGCTAGGTCTTTTGGTTCTGTGTGTATATTGACCTCTGTGATATACCTGCATTTTGCTATAATTATACAAAACTGAAAAAAGAAAAAAACAAAAAAACAAAACCATCTTGTCTACTGTCTAGAGATGGGAAGGGAGAGGAAGGAGAGCACTTATAATGAGTGATCATATGTATCTGGAAACATCATTGCCAGAGTTCCCTCTCCATATTCGAGGAGGTGGAAGCTCATGGAAGGTTTAGAGAACTGAGGAAAGTAACATTGGACACTTGGATACAAAACTCCAGGGGACAATGGCAGAGTAGAGGTACTCTGAGGCTCAGTACATCCTTTTTGGATGAGGCTGTGAGGTTTCCCTGCCAGATAGCTTCTGTGACAGCCACCACTGGGCACCATGTTAAGACCCTCCTCCCCTTATACTTTCCAGCTTCCTCAGTGTTTATTGTTGATGGGGTTGACAGGGGCCACTCTGTTCCATCCCTCCCCCATTCAGATCTGTTTCCCCATAGGGTCTTCTTTGCTCCAGGGCCCTTGAGAGGAGCCCCAGCTGTACACAGTCCTCCGGTCTTCTTCCACCCTGGACTGTGTCACTCTTCCTCCGTCTGTCCTCTCTTTGTTTGAGGACAAGTACCAGAGACTACATGACAGTGGTGGTGATGATGTGGACACCTCAACCCCCTCAAGGGACCACCACATATTCTGTCAGCATCTCTTGCCGTGAATCCTCGCTGTCGGGTCCAACTATCCTGTATTACTTGTAACTTTGAAACACATAACTCCACACATAAACAACATCAAAGCAAGGTGTTTACAATAAATTATTAAAGAGGCGAATGAATCCACTGAACAGACAGGAACAGAGTTCTCCACTCTTGGGCAGAAAGAACGGACCTTGTCCAGAACTGGGCTGTCAGCTCCTGGATTAGCCAGGTAGAGTCACGTGGTTGAAGGAGAGGAGGTGACCGTGATCAGAAGCAAACCGCTTTCAGGCTAGACCCCAGCTGCAACCTGTCCCTCAACCCCTTACACCCAGCACTGACCTTGGAAAATCCCTTACTACACACCCAACTGTGGAGGTCAAGCCAGGACTCAGTCAGCTGCCTGCGTGGAAAGTGTCTTTTGATGATTGATTAGCTAATGCTGGAAACAGCTCAGGCTCCAAGCCCCAGTTCCTCGGAAAGTGCTAAGCGGTGTTGTTAGGGGATCAAACAGGGAGGCCTTTGTGTGGGATGCCAGGATGGTTTTGTTAAATTATGAAACTGGCTTTAATAAACCGCCCGGAGGTGCCATCTGCGACATGCTTAGCATCCCCCATCCCAGTTCCCCAAGCTGATTGAATTATTTGTACACAACTTATTTTACTTTCATAGGGCATTCAATTGTTCAGAGACCTTGAAATCTTTTTCAGCCAATTCACAGCATCTGGCTGCTGTCAGGAAGGTTTTGATGGATTTTGTCTTTAAGGGATGAAAAGAGGGATTGGATCGTTCTGCAAATTAATGGAGGCTGTCGCCAGTGGAGGAAGCGCTCATCCCTGTTGAATTCTGGCAGCCTCCTGGCTACTGCAAAAAACTGGTTTTATAGAACTGATGCAGGTACCAGGAACCTTTGCTATTGCTGTTTCTTAACCAGAGGTCTCAGTGGAGAGAATACAGTGTGTCCTCTTAGGTATAGTGAAGGCATCTTAGTACGTAAAATATTGTGATGGTTAGCTGTGATTGTCAATTGGCACAACCTAGAATCACCTGAGAAGAGAGTTTCAGTGAGCGATTGTCTAGATCAGGTTGGCCTGAGGGCATGTCTGTGGGGAACTGACTTAAGTTAATGGGTGTGGGAAGATGTGTCCACTGTGGGCAACACCAATCCCTAGGCAAGGAATCCTGAACTGTATAAGAAGTCAGCTGAGTACACACAAGTGAGCATGGATACAGTCATTTCTCTCTTCCCTTGACTGTATATATGATGAGACTAGCTGTTTGGAGTTTCTACCTTGGCTTCCCCACAATGATGAACTGTAATCTGGTATGAGCTGAAACGAACTGTTTCTCCCTAACTTGCTTTGTGTATGTGTGTGTATGAGAGATGGTATTTATCACAGCAACAGAAACAGAACTAGGACAAATGTATCTTCCTATATATGACGATCACCACAGCTTTGGGATGCTGAATCAGCATCTGCTTTCTTTTCTCCTACTCACCCTTTTAACCCTAGGGTATTTTGAAGACAATCCAGACATTACTGCATCTCGTTTGCAACTAAGATATATACTTTTAGTGGCACAAGTGTTAGCCATTTATACCCAGGACACCTCAACAGTGACATGAGAAAAGTCCTACACTGTGCATGTTATGGGTGGAAGCTGCTAATATTCTTGTGGTCCTGGCTGCTGCTGAGGAAGGGTCAAGGCAAGAAGAACCAAGGAGACAGATATCAACTTTCTGAAGCTGCCTCAGTCTTGGATAGTGGCTGCCTCAAAGAGCAAGTTCTCCTACCACTAAGGTATGCTGTCCTTCTGGGCAGGCAGATCCAAGCATTGC